>JAYRBT010000114.1:60940018-61041650 GCA_036023395.1 Myiotriccus ornatus
AATTGATATGGGAACGGGTAACAGGGTTTGCTGGTATGTTAAAGGGTGAAGGGATAATATGCTGCTACTCTAAAATCTACATTTACTATGTAACTACTTCTAAGATCTACAAAAATTAAAAAATCAAAACTCCAAGGTATCAGGTAGCTTTGGCAAAGACAAAACATCACATAAGCTGAATACCTACAGTGACTTCTAGAATCCTGAATGTTTCCCTGGCCATGTAGACCACGGCTGAAATACACTGATAGGATACCTCATGGAAAGTTGCATTTTTGCTAGTTGTGCTGTATCTGTACCGGGGATAAACAGAGGGTTTTCAGTCTCCCAGGGCTGTCAATCTGTCATTTTCCACACATACAGAGAACAGGTTTTGCCTTTTAAAAGAAAGAACACTGTGAACAGAAACTCATCGTTAATCAAGGCTTATTTCTTCATGTGAAGGGAAAAAAAAAGCAGAGTTAAGTCACCATCTCCCCATTTGGAACTCTATTCCACTTCAGAAGCTCTGGAAAGAATATAAAGTAGAATCAGAAAGTTTGTCCTTAGAGAGAGGAAAAAGAAACACTTAGGTCTCTGTGTGGGATATGCTGGTCTGTGGAAGCTGAATAAACTTGTACAATACACAATGCGATGACTCACAGTGCCGGATGGAGGAGCACTGTGTGCTATCCATCAAACATTTGCTTCAAGACAATCCCTGAAACTTTGAACACAGCAGGATAAGAAGATCACAAGCCCCTCTGGAATCCCTGCATGCTGCTAGGCACTCTACCTGCCTTACAGCAACTGTGGTTATAAAAAATCCTTCATGTGCATACCTGAAATAAATTAATGAGACTGCTTATAATTTATGACTGGGTAGGTAGGCTTCCACTTTGTGACCCCAAAGACTTGTTGGAGTACTCTTCATTAGCATGAGCCAATAGAATAACCTATCTCTTTCAGGAGTGAGAAATGTAGATTTCATTGTAAATCACGCATAATTCAAATCACTGACAGCTGATGATTTAAAAATTACAGTAAAAATAATTTTAACTTAAGTGCTTGCTAACAATATATTTTTAATAATTTTATTACTGACAATCCTCTCTGAGTTCTATAGTATATAGATAAAACAGTAATTAGTGTAGGCAAAAGCAAAGACTAATTTAGGGAGATATTGTCAAGAGCAATTTTTGGAACCTAAAGCTTGACGCATTTTCAAAATTGAGTTGATTAGTCATTGAAATCCTTTATGAGGCAATGTGTTAGTTAAAGACTCAGAGTCTTCAAAAATTAAAGAATTTGATGTTTTTTCAGACCTTGGATTTAGCTGAACACAAGTGTGGTCACTTAACAGAGGGTATCACTGGATGACACTATTACTGATGGTGTTATACATAAAGTCCACAAATGCTCCCTTCTAATGGCCTTAAAAGCTAAATCCTGAAATATGAACAATTGTTACAATTTTGGGAGATTTAATATGTATTTTTCTCTTCCAAATGGTTTTAAAACACCCTTAGGAAGTGGGGAGGGGCAAGTGGGCGTGGTGGAGAGTTATGAGATCTGGTCTGATCTACTAAATCATGATTTCCAAACATGATGAATGAGGCTCTGATTTCAGTGGGACTATTCACAGTACTGTGTGAAGAACCTCTGTTGCTGGACAGAACTCTCATTGATTATACGAAAGATAACAACCAAATAACCAGATCTGAAGTGCTACAAAATGTGTCCTCTGAGCACATTGAAAAATAGGGGGAGCATGTATTTTTTTATATTGGTAGGTGTTAATTGTAACCATAAATGCAAAAATGTAGATGAAAGAGAGATTTTAAGTAGAAATATACTTCTTAATAAATGAAGTATTTAGAACTCTTGAATTAACAATTCTAATCATAAATGTCAGGCAAACACTTTTGAACTGCTACCATAGCTAATTACTCCAGTGGGAAAGGAAACAGGAGAAAGGGCATTTCAGCTGTGCAAGGACAGGTTCTCTCTGAGTCTATATTTTTTCCAAAAAAAACTGTAGTTAGGTGGAGTTCATGGGTGTTTTAACCCTTCGTCCTCAGAAACTGAAATGTTTCTGATAATTGCTGTTTTTTTCTTCCTACTGAATAAACAAGTGATACTCTCCAAGACTAACGTGATTTATATTTATAGTTTTCTTTTTTCACTTTGTCATTGTCTATTTTCTTCTTTGGGAAAATGATTTAATGATATTGTTGTTTTAGTGGTGTTATTGCTAAGATTGTCATCACAGTGGTGCCACATAGTGAGTAATCATTAAGTGCTGGCACTCAGGTGGGCACTGTAAAAGGAGTAAGCAATTAGCTACTTACCCTCATTGGGACATCAAAAACTAGACCAACAGCGATTATTCTGAGCAGAACTTAAAAAATATTATGGTGTTTCCTGGAGGCTGAATATTGCTGACTTAGAAAACCTCAAGATCAGGTCCACTAGAAGTTACTACAAAACATTTTTTGGGGTCATATTCATTCATGATAGTCTCCTTTGAGGTATCTGAGATTACAAGAGGACCCTGCTCTTCTCTGGAGTATAAGCAGTTAAGAGGCGGGAGAGGAACAGACTGAAACATGGAGAAAAACAGGCTGACCTACTCCAGACTGCTTCAGGTCTCCTAGAGCAGTTTTGAGTTAGGAAGACAATAAACCACCCAAACCAAAGCTCAAGGTGAAAAATGGCTAATCCTTTGTACAGGAACAGCCCTTCACAAACTGTATCAATGCTACTACTGCCATCAGTACTATAAAGATCAAGGATTCCTGTTTGTATCCATAAGGTCCCTACCCAGAAGAGATAGATGGCAATTCAAGAACAGGATGGGATAAAGCAGAGTGCAACAGTAAAATACATCGATCCAGTCACTGAACCTGGAGAAACTACCTAGTTGTAGGCTACAGTAAGATCCATAAGCACATTTCAGTCCGCAAATATTGCTGAGAACCTGAGGACTGTGGGTTTTTTGAGGGAAGTGGTATCTGGAAGGAGTTAGGCAAAACAAAGTATGTGGGTTTATTGACAGCATATAAAAGGTTGGTAGTGTAGTACTGCATATTTGTCACAGCTGATGAAGGTTGGCATTGCATTTGCCATAGGTATTCTTGAACTGTTCTTCTGTATTCTAGTCTGTCACTGTTGAGATAAAATAGACAGTAATGCAACTCAGCTAAGTGATAGCCGTGTCAATATAGAATCACTCCAGCACATACAGAAAAAAAAGCATCCAAGTTCATTATAACGTCTTCTAGATTATTCTATATTCATAAAAAGTAAAGTCATTTTCCTTCAACTTGCACTGAAATGAATTTCAGAATCCAGTGGAGATACATTTTCAAAACTAAAACAATTGGGCCAGGTAAAATAATTTTCTCACATAAAGGTCTTCATGAACCTTCTTTTCAGAAAACAACAAATACTGTAACAAGTTTCCAGATAACCTCACTAATTCTGCTCTACAGATTTTTTACTTTTCAACACTTTCTAGACTCTAATAAAGTTATTATTAAATGCTTCACAGTATTCTGTTTCAGGTAGCGTGGTCTTCCACAATGCTGTTCTCTCCAGCTTTTCTGAATTGTTCCTATAATGTTATTCTAGAGAAAGAAGAAATATTCCAAGTATTACACAACCAAAATTGAATATAAGAAATGAAAGTTTTAAATTTAGAATAAAAATAAAAAGGGAAAAAATTGAAGAATAGAACAACTTTACACAACATCCTGACATACAGTAATTCAGAGTGAGTCACTTGCCAGCCAGTAAAGACAGAGTATGGTAATTCAAATGCTGATAAACTCTTTGGGCAGAAGTTAACCTACACTGGATAAGATATATACACATCTATTCTTGTAGTAGGTAGTCTTTTCCATTTTAGTAGCTTATTTTGAAAACTGGAAATTGAAGAGAATACTTCAGCTCTAAAATGAAGGAACATAAAAGTGGAAACTTAGGGCTTTATGGTACATATCTGAAAGTCACACTGAAATCTTGGAGTTAAAGTACACAAAACTGAAGTAGTAATATTCTAAGAACATCCAGAAAACAGCTGTCAGACCCAGAGACAAAGTCTTTGTGACTGGTAAGATTTATCTGATGAGACTTTCCACTTTTGAAGAGAAGTTTAGTAGTGGCTTATGAAAGACTGTTCTAACAGAGAAAGCTTTTGTGGAATGACATGAACAATCACTATACCAGATGTCAGTTATGACTTGTGTGTCTTCTGAGTATGTATTAATGTGGCTTGATTAATTTCCCTTGGGGATGAAATCTTCCTAAAACTACAGAAATGGCAACCAAGAATTTGTATCAATTATTTCTGCAAAAGTATCTTCAGAGCTTTAAAATTTCCTCTGGTTTATATGTGATGAGGAAATAATTCAATATCTATTCTTCCTTCTTTGAGAGATCATATAACCCTATCCCAGCTGAAAAACTTACATGGCAAGCTCAGGTAGAGAGGGCTGTATTTTGTTTAGGATCTTTCCCTACTCAGGTCTTCTTTTCCCTGCAGGTAATTCAGAAAAACTCTGCCAGATGTGAACTTTCCTTTTTTGGTGGGTTGTCACTCATCAGCAGCGTAGCCGCAATTATAGAGTGCTTGTAGCTGGGCCCCAGTTTTGTTTTTGGTTGGTACCCACTGAGATTTCAAAAATAAATGTGTGTATAGTCCTGGACTTGAAATGTCTTTAATCATATTCTTGTTCCCTTGAGTATGGACTGACTGATTGCAGATTCCAATTTTCATTCCTGGCTATCATTAAAATTTGTGAAGGTAAGGTTGAATCATATATCAGGCTTGTTCAAAGCTCTTTCTTATTCAAATCATAGCCATCTCTTGTTTAACAGTAAGAACCTGAATATATTCCTTTCTAATGGATAAATGTGCCAGAGCATTGGGCAATGTTTTTTGTATTGTCACTTACTCATGGTTGCTTATGCTCAGGGTAGTTTTCTTTAGATCATTTTAAATTCAGGCAGACTTCTCAGCACCCTCATATGTATCAATGTCCAATTATCAAGAAGAGGTGAAAACATGTAAGAATTTGGATCTCACAAAAGTTTGGAACATAACACTGTAACACCAACAATTATTACAGGGAGAGTAATTACTCTCCTCCAAACAAAGCCTAGCTTTCTTTCATTTCAGTAACATGTTTTACAGTAGTCTGTATTGGACATTTATGCCTGGATAAGCCAATCAAAGTCGCCACCAACAGACCTGCTCAACACTACAGAGCTCTGCATTACTGTCACTGTCGTGATTTAGGAATTTAGTAGTGCCACTGAAAAGACACGAGCCGCTCTCCTCCCTCTCCAACTGAAAGCGCAAAAGGCAAAGATCATGAGTTGAGATAAACAAAAATTACTGGAAACAGCAACCAGATTAAAAAAATGAACAGTAACAACAACAGCAACAATATAAGTAACAAAAGTGTACAAAAGAGAGAGTGTGGAGCTTGGCCTGGCTGCAGCCACACCACCCAAACTGCTCCCTCCAATCGGGAACTATGTTACCCCACTGCTCTGTCCACCGTGCTTGTTCCACCTGAAGGAAAGGCCTTCTTCTCAGAAGTGCGACAGAGAGCCCCTTTCCCTGAGACCAGATGGTATCAAATAACATTAGGGTCTTGATCATGCCCCCATGGCTCCAGGCTCCCTCATGGCAAAGAATTAACCCTGTCCTTGGCTGAAACAAGGACAATTACTTAAAAGTAAGTTGTGATTTATAAGCTTTATTTATTTCACTTTAAGTTTTTCTGAAACAGGTCTTCTTTCAGATAAGAGTTTGACAGTATCTGGTATTGAGGATCCAATGGTAATCACAAAAACATTACATCCATTAAGGGAGGGAAGATTGAATTCTCAATTTATTCTAATTTTAAATAATTAATTTATCTCCAAGCTTCCTTAATAAACTGATCACTGAATATAGCACAACTGGAGGTACCAGCACTCTGAGAGGTCTTGAGGCTATGGACAACTTGCATGTCATTACTGTCCCTAGACGAATCACACCATCCAAATAAAGTTGTTGAATTTTTTGTCACTAATGGGGAGAGGGTTTGACATTTACAAATGCATTTAAGATGTCTGTTTTCTATGAGATGTTTCCTCTGGGACCTCTGAATCACTTAAACTATGCTAAAAAAAAAAAAAAAAAAAGCCCAGAAAAAGAGATATCATAGGATGATAGAACGGCCTAGGTTGGAAGGGACCTTAAAAATCATATAGTTCTAAACCCCTTGCCACAGGCAGGGACACCATCCACTAGACCAGGTTGCTCAGGGCCCATCCAACCTGCTCTTGAACACTTCCAAGGATGAGTCATCCACAACTTCTCTGGGCAACTGGTTCCAGTGCTTCACCATCCTCATGTAAAGTATTTCTTCCAATATCTAATCTAAACCTGCTCTCTATCAGTTTGAAGTCACCAGCACCCCCAGAATTATATTTAAGGGTTTGAGGCCTATCACTTGTCAGTTCACAAATTGCATGTTCTTCAAAGGTTCTCAATAGGAAATTACCCAGCTCTGCATTTCTTTCTGTGTACAAAATATTGTCATGTTGCTTGTGCCAGTCAGAACATGATAAGCCTGGGTAAAAGCTGAATGAAAAGTGCAATGTTGTTTTGCATCACAGTGATTTTGCTTTAAGTTTGTTTCTTTCATCAATTAGCTTTTTACAAACATTCTACTCTCTGAATTTTAAATGTGCATGTTTACTTAATTAAGCTACAAATATATTATCTAATATGTGAACAGAAGTAATACTGTGTGATTTATCCTGCTGATCACAAGCAACTATTTAGCCTGAAAAGTTGGTGCTAAAGTGATATCTCTAGATGGCTTACCTGTATATTATCTTTTTACATTCATTTTTCTATCATCTCGTTTTTAGTGCATCGGATTAACACCTGCAAGACCTCATCCAACTATTCTCTACTACTGGATATTTTGGCCTGCTGTACTTCAGTGTCAATGCATGCTCTAAGGCCATCTGTGCATTTTTCTTCCCAAGTTTTCATGCACCTTTGAAGGGCATATCGAGTGCCTTTTCAGAGCTGTTCCAAAACCTGAATGAACACCTTCAACTGAGTCCAAGTTCAGCTTTAGTCTTGGGGACTTTAGCTCCACATGCTTTCAAACCACTGCAAACAGCAGGTACAGGTACAACAATCTAAAAATAACTGGGCAGTTAGTACAGAACTGCAACGTACTTTTGCAAGTCCTCAGAAACTTCTAAAGTCTTGTTGGTATCTTCCCCAATGGCACAAAATAATGTTTCCTGCTATGTTTCTAATGAGGAATACGAGCACACAACTGGGATGGCATGGGGGTAGAAGATAACCAGTAAGAGGCTTCTATGTAATGTGGAAACTTAAAGACATACATACAGAAAATTTGTTGCAATAACTTGCTTAAAACTAAACAGTTCTGAGGATTTTAATGCATTTATAATCACTAATAGATATACTGTGTATCAGCTATTAGATGTCTTCCAGAGATCAGATCTCCATATACCTTGCTTTAACCGAATAGTGTCTTACACAATAAGACCATATTCAAGTAGAGACTTTTACAGAACAGTTTCTTTGGTGTTTAGACAAACTCAGGAACCAGTTTGTTTCTGGACTCGACCCTGGCATGAGGAATGCACAGTACAATGTAACTTTGAAGGGATGGAATTCAGTAAAACAATTTATATCAGAACAAGTTCATGCCTCACTCCTTCTTGAAGGCTATTCCCATGCTATATTTCAATTGTGAACTATTTTGTCTGCTCAAAAAAAAAAAAAAGATGGGATTTGGTCAATAACAGGTAATATGCTCTTTTTAAAAAATCAAATGTTACTTTATCAAACCTGCAGAAATGACAAGAGGACCAAAGTAATATACCGTCTCTGGGTAAGGAATGGAAAGTTCTACCCTGAAAGGTGAACATTGCTGAGAATGATGGTTAGGTGAGAACAGGAGGCTCAGGATGGGAAATCACAGAATGATAGAACAGAATATTAGAATCATTTAGGCTGGAAAAGACTTCCAAGATCATTGAGTCCACCCCTTGGCTGAACAAAATGCCACACAGCTCTTGCTAATCACACAAGCCTGTCACTAGCTCTGATGACATGGGGACTGAGGAATGTGAGCACGAGCTGCAGAGGTACCTCTCTCAAAGGGCAGTTCACTTGTTGCATGCCCTGTTCTCACCATGTACCACAAGTAGCTGGGTGAATGTGGGGAAGCTATTATCCAGGTCCACCTGTGCACACATCATATGCATCAGTGAATCCCCATCCTTTTAAGACCTCTGCCTGCCCCACATTTGCATCAGAAAAGCAACTGGGAAACTGCTGAAAGGCATCAGTAAGATTCAGTATTGTCTTCATCTCTTCAGTTCACACGTCCATAGTGTGACAAGAGCACTGGCTATTGGTTCTCTGTGGAATTAGTATGCTCTAAAAAAAGTCTCTGTGAGAACTAGGAAGAAAAATATCCATTTACTTGAAATTTGCAGTACATTTTATTGAGGTATATTTTTCAGAAGTCAAAATACAATGAAAACCCTGACATAGGCATTAATGGATAACACCAAGAAAACCTCAGTCAATACAAGTCTCAATTTTCTCTAGGATCTTCAACCTCCAAGAGCCAGAACTTCAAGGCCTTGGATCTTGCTAAGACTCACAAAATAAATGAGAAGATTTTCACAAAGGAAACAAAAGTGTAGAGGGTTGGAAAGTTGGATGGGAGCAGCAGGATAATGAGAATCCTTGACTATCTGATTTCTTTAAAAATTTCATTTAAATCTCTCCAAATCCCCTCGTACTCTAGGAGAATGGTTAAAGGTTCCTGAAAAAGAAAAAAGTGAAGAGGGAACTATCTTTCCTGATTAGGAATATGCAACTTACTATAACATATCTAGACTTTATATACTATTCGTATACCATCTTCGATGAGAATTCTATCATATAGCACTGAAATATTGTAAATTTAATGTATTTTGCTTTGAGATGACATCTGTTAGTCATTAAGAACATAATTAAATGATAGCCTGTACTAAAAAATATGTTATGATGGGCTTAGCAACACCCAAAACTATAATGGGGAAGTTTTATCAGAGAATGCAAAGAGAGTAGAGGCATCTAGTAGAATTTCAGAGCCAAACTTTCTTGAATTTGACAGAGATTTATTGGAGACTTTATTTATAAGTTATAATTATCGCAATAAATAGTACGTTCCTTAAGTTCCAAATACCCCTTGGGCTGGACGGAAAGATGTTACTGTGGGGTGTCTCCATCTTTCTGCTGTTATATTTGGCTTGCATTTAGCATAGAAGCTGTTTGCTCAGACAGTTCATTAAAGATGTGCAAGAGGTAATATAGATATATTTGCTCTTAATTGGAAATGCAAAAACTGTAAAACATTTAAAGTTCTAAAAATGTAAAAGCTGGAACAAAAAATAAATCCATTCATGTTATGTAACATAAAAATGACCTCAAACCTGATGTGTAAGTTTAAGTATTTTTCAGGATGCTAAGTACAGTAGAAGGACACCAAGAGTGAACTACACGTAATAGTTCAACAGATGCATGCACACCTGAGGGAAAAGTGAGGTCACAAGCACATCTCACCCATACTTCTCAAGCTTGAACTCTCCAGTCAAAGAAAGAATAGCAATCAAAATCCTTTTTGTTGCTTTTTAATAGCAATGTGAGTAATGGGAAAGGATGAAATCCCAAGAGACTCCTACTGGAAGATATGTAAACTACCTGGAAAAAGCACAAATGACTGTACATCAGTGGGATTCATCATCTTACAGCAATGGAATGGAATACTGACCTGGAGCTGCACATTCACCATCATCTACCAACTGCTCCCCCGCTCTGGACCTCTGGACGCGGCAATCTGCAGTACTGGACACCAGAGATCACGCAAGCCTGCCATGAAGGTAAAGGGGAAGCAGGCATTAGCCTTTCTCTCTTCTGCTTCCCAAACCATTCACAAGTTGGGCTTGAAGCCACTTTTATGGTGTTAATTCTACAGCTCTCAGGATAAAGGCTGGCATGAGATACCCCTGTCCTCCTCCTCAGCTATATCTATATGACTTGGAACTCTTTTTCATTAAAAGTTTTTACCTAACAACAGAAATGGTGGTGTAGCCTTGTGCATCAGAAACTGGGCTGGCACACTGCTTTCCTTCCCCTTGCTCAGAACAATTTCCCATGTTTACTTGGACCTAGTATGTGGCCGATCCTTCCTGAAACACTGGGTGTCATGAGATCGTCTCACAGGGCTCCCATTCTTCTCGAAGTTCAAACAAAGAGCCAGTGTTCAGTGAAGCACATCATGCAAGTTGGTTTTCAGCCTCTCCACCCAATGAAGGACAGGGGGTTCCAGGTGTACAGCTTTTTTTAGTGTTAGGCTTTTTTTTCTATGGGTGTGTGAAGTACACCCAGTAGTTCATATAACAAAGCACACTGTTGTGTTTCACCTCTTTTTTAATTTTTTCTGCTGTGAAAACCTTGCAGGGTTTAAAGGTAAACCTGTCAGTTGCCAGACATTGGCTGGAAATGATTTTGAATCACAGCAAACCTTTGATGAGCCTGGATTGAATTTCAAGTTTGCAATAAAACCTGTGAGTTTCCAGTGGTTTCAGGTTCATTTGTAATCATTATACAACGTCTCTAATTACAAGTTGTCATGAAAAAAGAAAATCTAATAAAAAAGAGGTTAAAAAAATTGGAGGAAAATATGCTTATTTAAACAGAAATTCCATCAGTCGTGGTTTTATCTGTTATTCCAAATGCTTTTTGGGGTCTCTTCAGAGACAGAGAACGAGGCTGCTATTATAGGGCATACCTGGGATAGAGTATTCTGCTTCTCAACCCACGGGTGTCAGTCTCACAGCTGCACACAGACCTGTCTGGAAGGTTGAATATCGATTACACGTGGAAATGACAGCATTAATGGCAATACTCTTTATTACCATTCCAATTCCTATCAATGAGCCTTTACAGGCGTTAGAAATCAGACAAGTGTTGCCAAAGAAAGCAAAAACATGAACCGACTCGAGGATACAGCCAGACTGCTTGATGTGCGCTGATAACGCCACGCTTGCCACCCGATGGATAACACGTTTCCAAAAGCGGGATCAGCCAGCATATCCCTCCGAGGGCGGGGGGACTTTCCCCCGCAACCAGCACTCGGGACCCTCCATCCCCGGCCGCGCTCCCTGCCCCGACCTCCCGCCCCACCAGCTCAGCCGGCGCCCTCTCCCTTCTGCCCCTCTCCGCCTCCTCCTCCTCCAGAAGCGGCAGGGTCTCCCCAGGCGGGGGGATGAGAGGGAGGGCTCACACAGCCACCGGTAGCGGCTCCTGAGCCGAGCCGAGCCGCGCCTGGACAGGCTGTGCCGTTCCAGAGTGAGCGGAGAAGAGCCGGGCCGAACCGTGCCAGATAAAGCAAAGCCGTGTCGAGCCGAGCCGTGCCAGTGAAAGCAGAGCCGTTCCGAGGCGAGCCCTGCCAAGGAAAGCACAGCCGAGCCGAGCGAGGCCGGGCAGCACTGAGCCGATCCGGGTAGCGCCGATCCCATCCGAGCCGGTGCTGCCTCCGCGCCTGCAGCAGGAGGCGCTGCCGGGCGCCGCTGCGCCCGCGCCGGGCTGCGGGCCGGAGTCCCACATTCCCCGTGCCAAGTGCCGGGGAGCGGGGGTTGGACGTGCGCTCTCGGCTCCTCCCTCCCGCCCCGCTCTCCCAGCAGCAAAGTAACTCCGGAGTACGAGGGGAGTCGGTGCCTCTGCCGCCGCGCTCGTCGCGCCGCAGACGGCTGCCCCAGCGGGCGGCCCCGGGGCCAGCGGGCGCCCCTCGGCGCGGGGGTCTCCTGGCGAGGCGCCGCGGCGAGAGGGGCGGGCGAGGCGCGCTCCGCCCGCCGCCGCGGGCCGGGGCAGCCCCGGCCTCTTTCAGAAACTTCTCCGCAAGTCGGCATGGGCAGGGGGGCCGGCGCCGGCGCCTCGCTGCCGCTGCTGGCGGCGCTCGCCCTGCTGGCCGGCCGCTCGCCCGCCCTGCTCGGGGCGGCCCGGGCCCAGTTCTCCGCAGGTGAGTTGTTGCTCGGCGCCCAGGTAAGGGCGGGCGGCGCGGCGGGGTCGCGCCGTGCCCGGGGTGCGCGGCGGCAAAGGGAGGAGCGGCAAGCAGAGAGGGTTGCGGAGGGTCGCGGGTGGCACTGCTCCGGGTACCCGCCCCGAGGAGCGGCGGTGGGGCTGCAGAGGAGCCGCCCCCCACCTCCATCCCCTCCGCTCTGCGGGGCGCGGTGCGGCGGGGTGGGCGACCCGCGTGTGTGCTGCCGGCGCGGCGCTTGCAGGGGCGGGCGGGGCGCGGGCTTCGGGACCTCACAAACTCCCTTTCCTCCCCTCCTCCTCCTCCTTCTCCCCCAGGCCAGCCCCCCAGGTGCTGGCGGTTCTGGCGGTGGGGCCGGAGCTACACTCTCTCCCCTTTCCTTGCTCAAACTTTTCCCGGTGTCTCCCTGCTCAGCGCAGGGGGCGCAGCCCTCGGGGCGCCCCGGCCGCTCCCCTCGCCCCGAGGCATGGGGCGGGGAGACAAGGGCTGCCGCTGGCCACCGGGATGCCCCCCCCCCCTTCCCACACGAAAAAAAAGATTGGTGGGTGAGAAAGGGGAGGGAAAGCACTATGTAGGGCCGGCGTCTGTTTTGTTTGAAAGCAGAGAATTTCTTGCCCCTTCCCCCGCCCGCCCCACGCCACGGGGTTTTGAGGAATTAAAGCCCTCGGGGCCGGGCGGTGGGAGCTGCGGCCGGTGCGGCGGTGAGTTGTTGGCCCCGGGGGAGCCTCGGGGCAGAGAACCCGGGGCTGAAGCGGTCGCTCCGGGCGGAGAGGGCGGGGGGGGGCAGCATCTCCTGTGCTGTGTCGTGGCGATGCGGGGCAGTGGGGGCTCGTGTGCGGGACCCTCACCCCCACCTCCTCCTTTATGAAGCACCCTTCGTTTGCTTGGGGTGAAGCTTTATCGTGAACGGGTTCTTATTTTTTGCGGTGTGAAGTATCACGCGAATGACCAGCTGACTAGCTGAAACAGACTTCAGGCTCTTATTTTTCTTTTTTCTGGTTTCCCGCTCTCTCCCTCTCATCCACCTCTTTTAAATAGTACTTGCAATTGCACAGGCTGCATTAATTCGACAGGCATTTAAAGCCTTTGTCATAGGATACTGATTTGAAAACTGCCATTAATAAAAGTATCTGCACTCATGAGACTTCGAAGCATGGTTTTCATAAGGATTGATGTGTAGTTAGGGGGCTCTTTTTCTTTTCCTCTTGGTCCTCCTATAAATTATTTTTTAATTGAGATATGTGAGATGTGTCATTGATTAAGAAATGTGCTGAAGCAGTGCTGGTCTGCACAGATTACATGCCTTCTTGTGTGTCTGACTTCGGTGTGTATAATTTAATGTCTGAGTATCAGAATTGTAAAATTATGTAAGCACCTACAAGCCCTTTACCACAGGAAGAGAAATGTACCATATATGCAGCTGGTATGTTATAGGAACAGCTAAAACAAAATATTCCTAAGCGTAATATCTTTATATTCAAAACCATACTGAAATCAGACCAGTGATTTTTGCTCTACTCTAACTCATCAGACTAATGTTAACACCAAAGGTAACACTTACGTAAAGATTTTTTTATGAGCTTGTTCACTGGTGTAAGAACAGTAGGAAGTTCTGATAACTTATATGGTCCGTGGTATTTTATGCTGAAAATGTGGCACGCAGCCCATTTTAGAATTGGAAGTGCAAGCAGTCAGGTTAGTACAGTGGGTATGTGTTAGGTAAGTGGAGAAGAATGTTGAATATCCTTCTGACCAGAGCAGGTGAAACTTGTCAAAGAGTTGAACAATTGTATCTAGGAAACATGAGATTTTTTTTTGGTGTGTGTATAGCATGTCAGCAGATAGAGACTTTAGTTTCTATTGCCAAGTATCAAAAATAGTGGTGTATTGTACCATTTGGAGGTTTATTAATTGGAGACACAGACTTTTTTGAAGCTTTAGTGAAATAGACTGGTTAGTAGCTGGTTCTTTCAGTGTACTCAGCTTAAGGTATGGTTCTTGGGCTTTTATGAGATATATTTGATATCTAAAAGTAGAGCTATGCCCTACTGAATTTGATAACTAACACAAACTTTGTTCCTTATTCTAAGCCAGTCTCTGAAGTGTGTGTGTGTTTGTGATCCTGTTGATGAGACATCTTTATCCTGGTGTTAGTGGATGCAGAACACAAAGGTTTGGATTCCTATATCTGTTCCAGTGAGAGCCATTCTGTAGCCTACAATGAGATGTTTCTGTGTTTAGTGCACACTAGGGCATCTGTTTTCTTCCTAGTCATCTCTGCTGTTTAACATGCGTACTGTTTTTCAGTTATCTTTTTTTGACTATCTTTCACACTCCTCACTTTAATATAACAACAGCCTGTAATTTTCCCGGTTAAACTACATCTAACTGGTTGTCAGCTTCCTTTTTATTAATATTCTTCTTGTGTGAATTGTAAGAATTTTAAACTGTTAATTTTTCTTTGTCATTTATGAAGCTATTAATTCAGTCTGGACCTTTCACAAATCTCTCATTGTAATTTGATTTTTATTTCCTCTTTTTGATGCTCTGTACTACTCCTGAGCATGAACGATTGCCAAATACAGAATTCTTCATAAAAATTTTGACATGTTTATTAAGAGTCTAATCAAATTACAAAGTATGAATTTCTTGGCCTTTTTCAGGAGCTGTGTGGGATAGTTTGTTGTCCGTTTTCCCTCCTAATATATTCCGTGAAAGCAAATGAGAAGAAGCATCAGCAAGTTAAGAAAAGGAATAAGATACATCTTGTAATTTGTTGCAGTCTTAGAAATTGTGCTTGTAAATCTTCTCCTGCCCTTAGCGCATAATTGAAATATTGTATCTTTTTTCTTTCTCCACGGATTTTGAATGAAAAAACCCAAACAAATAAAACCCCAAGCAGCTTCTAACTGCGTGTCCCCCTTCCCTCCACCTACCTCCCCCACCACCCTGCTCCAACACAGCCATAATCCTCAGTGTAATGTTTTCTGGTCTCTGTAGATTGTTTCTTTACACCGCTGCTTTCCATGACCCTTCAACTTGGGTGCGTGCCTGTCAGAATCTAGGCCAAAATGTTTTGGCAGCGTGTTCTCTGTTGAAGTCTAGCTATTCCTTATATAGCACCTCCTTTCATCTGCAACTCCTACAGTTTGATAAAGAACAAGTTCAGCTTGTTTTCACAACTCAATCACTTTAAACTTATATTTCTTGAATATTATTTTTAGCAATTTGCATGTTTTCAAATTTGAAAAAAAAAGACAAACAAGGAAATATTTAAAAAAATTTTTTTAAGAATGTTGCTTGTCAACTAGCTGATAGAAATATGCATTGCACTGCCTCTGATGGTGTCTGTGCAAGTGTGTGGGTTTTTTTAATACTAAATAAAAGTTATGAGGATAAAAATTTTAGAAATGCATCAGTTTATCTGAGGTTATTTAACCATGATATTTCAGATCATAGGGATAGTTAAGCATAAAAAGGACTGTATATGTTACAAGTTCAAGTCGTTTATTAGGGTAGGTATTCCTCAGGCTTTCTCATGGAAAGTAGTTATTGTCACTAGTGAACAAGCAAGAGTAAATAGTTCTAAGTTAATATTTTTCCCTTCCCCTGATAAAATAGATTCTCTCCCAAAGACAGATTATAATTCAGAAATTTGATATGATAAAGTAGAAGATATTGTTTTATAAAAATTTGTGATTAAATATACTTAGAGAAATATACGAAAACTTAGCAAGCATGTGTATTATTTATAATCATGTAGTAGGAGAAACTGAGGGCTTTTTGAAAATGTTTAAAAATACTTTAAAGTAATTAAAATCAAATTAGTCCTTTGCTGCCAGAACAGCAAAAGTTGCTTCAGTCATATTTTTTCCTTGAATGTGCTACAATTTGCATGTAATATACAGGAAGCACTGGTGTAAGTAGGCGTGTATGTATAAGAGACTTCTCAGTAGCTTTTTTTTTTTTTAAACCCAAAAGCTGTTAACATGTATTGACGAATTATATGGAAAATAAGTGAAATTAAAAATGAAATTACTTTCTTTCTTTCACACCCCCCCCCTTTCCCAAATATTTTCCTTTCCTTTGCTTTATATATTCAGCTCCTTCCATGGCACTGTTGGTTCACAGACCACTTGTCTGTCTGTATTTTCAGATGCAATATTACACTTAAAAGTAAATTTAAATTTTCAAAGTGGAACTTAACTGATTCAGATGGAATTGAAAGCACCCAGAACACGATGACCCCATGTTGGTGTTTTATACTGTGAGTGGATTCTTGTAATCATGATTGTGCCTAATGACATATTCAACCTGGATTGTTTTTAGCATTTGTCTCACTTTGTGGCAAGAAATTTATAGGTTGTGTGAAAAAAGCTTTGTTTTTCTGAAATTGCTAGTTGTATTTCATATATCCTAGCTCTTGTATTAAAAGATGATTAAACATTTCTTCCATTTTACCTTCTTCATGCCACACACAGGATTTTTTCCACCCTGTCTCAACTATTCTAGTCAGAAAAGTTCAGTTGTAGCCACTTGCTATGAAGGTACCATTCCATATCTTCTTTTATCCTTTACCAGCCTTGACTTTCTGTTCCAGTTCTACATTCTATGTTGCTCAGAGTATCCAAGAGACAGCTGCCTGTTGGATTTATATAGCACTTAATAATGATTTCCGTTCTGTTCCCTTTCTATAGTGTGATCATTCCTGTCATTTGCTTGGCTTTTTTAACCATTTGTCTCACTTCTGGTTGTGAGCTGACACTTATGGAACTACCCATTTCATTTCTGAGGAGTTGAGATATTGCAGTTAAATGATGAACTGTGGGGTGGCTCTGTCAGTGGACTGCAGGACCCTTGGGAAGGAGAGAGTCTTTAAACAGGCCTTTTGGAGGGCGAAGAACTTTTAAGCAAGGCTCTTGGAGGACCTGTGACCTCATGTTGGATGTCTGGGAGAGGTACCTGGTTAACACTTCCCACTGTGGTTTGCCTCTTTCTCTTTTTGAAATGCTCTTGTTAATACAAGAGAGTTAAAAACAGTTTATCCTCTTACATGTAAAGATTGACAGTATCTGGATTAACATGCAGAGAGATCTGCAGCACTGCTGTAGAGTTGCTTCTTGCTCTGGAGTCTTTAGGGTGTCTTTGTATGACTGCTTTAGTTGGTAGACCTGTAGGTCATCTTACCTCCCAGGAGCTGGATATGTGACTGAGTGTCAGCTTTGCTTTACATTAGCATCTATTTTGGTGTAATCTCTACTCTTCCTTTTGCAACACATGTCCTGTTGAATGTGTAGTAGGAAGCTTCCAAAAAATTTATTTTGGTCCTGATAGCTGAGTCAGTCAGGACACACCTTGTGTTTTCATGTGCTGATGGAATCCCATCTGTCATAGCTTAGCATTGTCATGAAAAGATGCCTTTGTAGTACTGCTTCCAGAAGTGTGCACTCAGATTTGCAGCTTCAGTTGCAATCTGCCAATGCTATTAAGCTAATTTAAATTATGCTGCCACAGAAGGGGGCATTTCTATCACCTGAATAGCTCTCTGGTCTTTGCCTGTGCTGGGTCTGGCCACCATGTGGCCTGTGGATGAGTTGGTGTAGCTTTGTGTGAATCTTCTTGAAGGAAAGGTGGGGGCTTGGGATTAGTTCCCTTTTAGCTGATGTGGAGCCATCTAAGTTTGATGTATGGCAGGATGAGGGCTTATGGTGGGAAGGCTTGGTTTGACAGGTGTAATTGCAGTGCAGCTCATGTAAGGTGAACCCAGCACTGTTTTGATCACATTGGCTGTATGCTCTTCTCACCATGCCAGCACTTTGTTCACCCAAGGAAGTACAAAGAGCAGGCAGGAGGGCATGGATTGGGATGTGAAGAGAGACCCAGTGCTCCCCCTGGATCTGGAGGGATTAGACTGGGTGAAGGTGGTTGAGGCTGCATTCTGGCTGACTGTACATCAACTGATGGCAGGGTACTAGTGTTTCTGACATGCATCTTTGACTAAACTGGGCTTAACTGTGTTCTTTTGTTTTAATAGATAGCTAAGGCATTTATTACATAAGTGTACAAATAAGGATTATGAGGTTGTTATGACACACTGTTTGGGGCCCAGCAGGAATTGGTTTAAAGCTGAATTCTTTGGAATTACATCTTTCCATGCATGATCTGTCCTTCCCCATCCTGTGGGGTGTTTAAATAGGTCGTAAGACATGTGGTTATGGGTAGAAGAGGTAAAATGGCCATAGTTTCAAAAGGCCAGGGTGGCCAGTTGAGGAGCGGTAAATGGCATCGGTAAGAATTTTGTATCAGCTGGCTGAGGATAAAGTCCTGCTATACTTAATTTTGTAGGTCAGAAAGGCCATTACCTCGTGCTGCTTCCTGGTAAGCCTTGACTACAGGTGGCTTTAAACTAGTAGGTTAGAACTATGCAAATGACCCAGTCTGAAGTCACCTATAGTGCATTGCTAATGTGTAGTTTGGAGTCACAGTCTGCTCTCACCAGGAAGCTATACAGTTGAAAGCTGTGTTTGCATTTTCTAGTCATTTTGTAAATATTAGAAGCTAATAGAAACATACTGAAGTGTTTTTCTGAACAAGAATTATTAGTATCTGTGTCAACTCAATGCTCTGTTTAAATGAAGAAGCAGAAAGCTACTTGCCTTCTTTTAAGGGGCTTCTTTTAGTTGACTTAATATCTGACACATTTCTCTGTAAACAATCTGCATTTGTCCTTTGAAAGGTAAAAGCTAAGTACTATTCAGTGAATGTGAAACAAGTTTTTAGGTTTGTGAACAAGTTTTTTTGTTAGTGAAATTTAATTACTGTGGAAGTTAGAGTTTTTATTCACAAATGTCTATAAGTTTCAGTTAAGAACCATTTATTTGTTGATCTAACCGAATCTGTTTTGTGATTTGTCATGGCCAAATCTTTATCTTAACAGCCTTTGGCCAAATCTTTAGCTTACCAGCCTTTGCACTGTTTTGTTTTAAACAGTCTAAAATATCCAACAGGATCTAATATATTTCTTAGTAGTGAAACAGTGAAGTAATGTCAGAGTGCTGCGATTTGGTTTTTTATGGAAGACTGCACATGAAAAGTTCTGTGAAGTTGTTAAACAAGATAATTTCTACTGTTGACAGATAAAGTGGTTGTAGAATTGAGGCTGTAGAATTGAGCCTCAACAAAAGCAGTGAATCCTTAAAGCACTGGGTGGACGATGAGGAATTTGTTGCAACATCTGTAAAACGTAGCTGGATTCTAGGGTAAGAACGTAGCATAAGCATATAGCAGGAAGACCCACTGTGGAGTAATAAATGATATATAAGTGATACAATAGGTTCTGGTTAAAAGCATCTGAGTCGCCTTATAAAACAGAGAACAATGCTGACCACTGCCAAAAGGAAGGAGGTCCTCCCAAAAGTCACAGTAAATATTATGGCAATGGGGCAACCTTGTACTGATAACTTGGAATCACTTTCTCAAGCAGAATAGGATGCAATTCTAAACTTACTTTCCTGTAGTTTTAAAATCTGGGACTGCATTAGGTTTTTTTGCTGGCATAGCTATATTTGCTTATAGATTTGTGGTTTTGATTCCCCTCCACCACCGAAATTTCTCAGTGATAGGTGTGCAAACAAACAAAAAACCTGTGTGGATGAGGTCTAAAACAGATTTGCTGGTCTAATAGTCCAGAGGGGACAAAACCAAATCAAACTAAACAAAACCCGAAACCACAACAGTATTTTCCATAAGCATGAACTAACTTCTTACATGTAAAAACTTGTTTTAAACTAGAAAGGGCTGTGCATGGGCTTCTCAGGCATTTGTTCTCTTTAAGAAGGTCATATGTTTATACAATTAGCTCATATTTACAATAGTGCACAAAATATATGCCTCAGTAAAAGATTTGAGGGACTTAATTTCTTCAGGATTGGTGCTGTGAAAAAATGAAATTCTTTGCCCAGTACTAAGGGTAATTTGATCTTATTTTTGTTAGCCCATGTATGAACAATTGGACCCTTCAGTTTGTCAGAACGTCATTTACTTCTGCTACCACTTACTAAAAACATGTGATTATATTTATTGAGTGGCAAAAGAAGCCATTTCTCAACTACCAAGTCATAAAATTAATTCTACTGACTTATGAGACACTATTGAATACTTTAAACCCAAGTTCTGTTGCAATTAAATTATGCTATGTTCATTCTAATTATTACACACTGGTTACTCAATTTATTCTGAGGTGGAGTTGTATGCTTTCTTTTGTATGTAAACACTTGTTCTGTAGCTGTAAAAATGACTGATGAATATTAATCAGAACAGAAAAATACTATGAAGAACAATTGTGGCTGTAGTTCAAATGAATTCAAAACTGCTCAGAGTTAAATTTTTGACTGGATAACTGACTTCTTGAACTCTTTTTGTGTTACTGTTTCCCAATAGAGGTTGTGTTTATTTGTGAGTCCTATAGTGTGGTTATGATATCTGTTCTTTTAAAATGATTTATGGTTTTAAGTAAAAAAAGAAAAAATATATTGAAGCTCTGAAATTTTAGGCTGCTTTTGTCTTCTTTGCTACAGTGAAAAATTAAAATTATAAAACCTGGTAGAGAGTTGTCCATTAGAAAAATGCTCGCATTTGATATTTTGACACGTTATTATATTGGTATCATCTCTATGTGGTATTAGGCTCAAGTAAGATCAAAATGGTATCAGTTGTCTTAGTTCTCCTAGTGTTATCCTGTTTGCCTGTTCTTTGTAAATGTGAAAGCATTTATCAGACATGAGAGCGCTGAAGAAATGTGGCTGAGTTCATGGCTTCATACAGCAGAGATAAGTTCTCAGTGCTGACTGCCATTACTGTACTTAAAATGCTTTAAAGGGACAATTTCTTAAAATCTAACCCAAAATACCAAAGGCAGTTTTATATTTCGTTCAACTTCTGATTCCTTTGAAGAAATGCATTTTTACAGTTGTAGAAGATACCTGAAAAAAATACCTCTCAAATTAGTATCCTTACATCTGAGTATTGTATATGTTTTAAGTAGAAAATACATACCAAACATTGTTGTGTTAACTTTTCACTGCAATTTGTCATAAGCTGTAAAGACAAGATAATGGTGTTGACTTAAAAATAATGTTAAGGAAATTAAAAAAATTCCAAAGAAACTCAGAACTGTCCAATGCTCCCATAATCCTTTCCCCCATCTCCGAAGAAAGAAGTGGATTATGATTTTCCCACTGTTCTCATGCTCCTTGTCCCCTTCTCCCACTTTGTAAAATCTCCTTGTCTCACCTTGTGGTTTGTTGGAAGAGTTTTATGTTGCTGTTGAAGTTTGGTGCGGTAAGTGAAGAGAGGCGAGGTATATGAGATTCCTTACTCAAAAATGGTTAATGAGTATAAATATCACTAGATTGTTCAGGAAATTTCTGTGCTGCTTTGCTTAACTCCTTAGCTGTACATGTCTTTGTTAATATGACAGTGTTGCATTCCGTGTTCACTTTTCAGGCTAGAAAATTTCCAGTTAGAGAGGCTTTGCGCTGTTGCACAACAGAAATGTAATGAAATGGTCTTTTCAGTTTTTGGTTTATTGAATTCAGAAAAGCCAAACAAGTATTCTTTTTTGCAGTTAGTTTTTACTAGAAATATGTCCTGACTCAACCTGTGAAAATACTAGGAATTGCACACTGATTCCACAGGCTTGTCAGCTCTTCAGCATGTGAATATTTTGTATGTGTGGTCTTGTTTAGTGCAAATAGTCTATTTATATTAAGTTTCTTGTATTTGTAAATGTCTGTGGAGTTGACTTTCCTTTCTTGCTACCTTTTCTTCAAGATAGTATGATAAACTATTCACAACTGCCACCCCCGAGAAAACCCTTCACCTGCTTACTCTGTGTACTTAAAGCTATAATGTATGTATATATCTAAGTGTGAATTAAGGAGAGACTATTTCCAGGTGATACCAAAACCCTTAGTGTATGATAATTTGTATTTCTGAATCAGTTGAAATGAAGCTTGGTAATGAAAGGGAATACAATTTCCCTGGTAGACACAGGCTAAACAGAGGGGTGTAATGACATAGAATATAAAGATTTAAAGACTTTTTTCCCCTCTTTTTATTTTTAATTTTATTTTTTTCCTTTTTTTTTCTTTTTTTTTTTTTTTCCCTGACAGGCAGCTGAAAGCTGGCAGTGAGAAGTTGTCAGTCAGTTGTGTTTGGTTTTTTTTTTTAATATTAAAAGTTAATATTTTTGAACCAATTCTTTTAGTAGTTACTGACTTTGGATGCCATAAATAGCCAAGCAGGTTAGCTTTTTCCTCTGATAAAGTTAGTTCAATGGTTTAATGCTTTGATTCACCTTGCATAAGTGGGAAGGTGTTGCATTCTTAGGTGGTGTGTTACTCCTAGTACTTTTTTTTGCCTTGTTTTTTTTCTTTCTTTGTTTGTTTTTTTTCCCCCTTTTTTCTTTTTCCTTTCCTTTGAAATCCCTGTATGCTGATTTGGTTAAATACTGCAGGCTAGATTAACAGCTCCTTATGACTCATGCTGAAGGCATGAAGTGCTTTCAGGTCTGCAGTTCTTTCCAGGGATGAGTGAGTTCCTGGCCAGTTTGTGTATCCTGTTGTCTGCACAGCAGCAGTTAACCATTAGACTCAGTTTATACTTGTTTTAAATGCACTGAAGTAAATTTACTAAACAGGTTTTTTTTGGGGTGATGATTGATTCCTCACCTATCTGTATTTTTTTTAGTTTATACTCTGGATGTTCAATTCTTTTGGTGATTTATTGGTGTTTCTGTCAACTGTTGAACTAGGAGTTGTGTAAAGTGACCAGCATTTGGGAAGGGCAAGATTATGCTCTCATTTAGAGGGACTGCACAGATGTTTTCTATGAGCAGTCAGAAGAGGGGCAACTGAACATTACTTTCAGGTTGATAGAAACCATGTATTTTAAAATCTTTGGTCTGAGCTTTATGGGCTAAGTGATGAGGCTGTGAACCTGAAAGACTAGCATTTGTGATTAATAATGACATTTGCCGACCCTAGGAGTACTGAAATAATCTGTTGGATTGCTTTGCTTGCATAGTGATGGTATCCAGATGCTAAGTGTAAACATCTCTCTCTGTTTGCTTAAGCATGGAAATGGGAATGAAAACAAGTACTAGATAGTTAGTGTTTCTGGGAAATAATTTTGGCCATCCATCTCTTCAAACAACTATTCTTCACTTGTCTTCGCTGAAAGCAACCTTAAGTAATTCACAGGTGAGTCTTATTCTGTGATAATGAAGTTAAGAGAATTGGAAATGGAAGTGAATGTGTGATTAAAAAACAACAGAAAAATCCCACTGCACTTAAATGTGAAGCGTTTGCATTGTGAACATAAACAAACCCAACATTAGCAACTGAAACAAATGCTGAAGAAAGTGCTCAAATTTACTAAGTTTCTATATTAGGCAGTCCCCAGAGGACACAGGAAGAAGTGAATGAAGTTGTTAATGTTTATTTATCTCCCCAATAAAATAAGAATTTTATTCACTCTTGAGGTGCACTGCAGTACTGATGTTGTTTAATAGACTATTGTTTCCAGGTCTCTGCATTTGTAGTGCCTGCAACAAAGCTGTAGTGGAAATTAGTTTTGAAGAATTTTTAACCATGAAGACCACTTTGAAAACTGGCATAACATAACATAATCTTAATTTGATTTATGAAATAGAGGGGAGGTATAAGTGCACTATTTCTTTCTTGTTATGTCATCAAATTCCAAATAATTATTTTTAACTTCTCTTAAAGAAAAAGCAATCGCTCTTGTGTTTGTTGGAGCACAAATGTGGATCCTGGGGTCACAATTTTGCAATAAAACCCTTCTTAACACGTAAAGATCCAAGATCTTCTTACATATTCTCCCATGTCTCCTCAGTTATTGTCTTGTGGCTGAGGATTGAGTCCTGTGATGGTGACAGCCTTTCATGTATGAAAACAAAACAGAAATTTTGAAGAAGAAAGTGTAAAATTAAACAGGGTCGAAAGGGTCTGTAGATCCATTGTGAAATGCTTGAAGTTGATGAGTTTCTTCAGTACTGTGCAGTCAGTAAGGAGGATGGTTTTTTTTCTTGAGAAGACACAAAATGTGGACTAAGAATGGAAGGAAGTAAAGGCCATCTTTGTTCTTGCTCTTCGGCTTTTGGTACATTAGGAATAACTCATGTTTCATCATTGTCTTGTTAAACTGGCAGTTGTAGGTGTGTGGGCAGCAATACCTAGAATTTTAAACAATGCCACTCATGCTCTATGTTGACAGCATTACCAGCTGAAACAGGACAGAGAAACAAACCAGCATACCTGCCTGTGGGATGAATACCTTCTTGTTAAGATTTCATGGCTCCAAGGTATGAGTAGGCAAGGGGTTTTTGTAATTTTCCTGATGATACTTAAGTTTCTTCCATGCTTCTGCTCAGCTTTTGTTTTATTGGTGTGTGTTTTTTTAAACTCCCAGATCAGGGTACCTTTATCTTCCAGTTTACTATATTAAAAAGGCCTTGTCAAGGAGGACTCCAGGTAAAACTGGTTTCTGTTTATTTCCTAATCCTTTTTTGAGACATTCTGCATCCAAGATGACTGTGTCTTGTTTATCACAGTATTCTTCTTGACCTTCTTTTATATTCTCTCATATCTGCTTGTTTACTGTATCCCCACTATAGTAATGAAGCATCTGATTAAATTTGCATTTCTTTGTATAAGAATTAAGAAAGAGAAGGCTCTATGTGGCCTCAGTATTAAAGCAAAATGGGTCCTTCTTATGTAAAAGATTACTTTGGCTATGTTTAGGCCCAGAGAATTTACAATTTCCTTACACTTTTGAGTTGAGAACACAATTTTTAAAAAAAGTGGGATTAGTGTCATCTGTCAGGGGAAAAAGTAGAGAAAGTGTAACAACATTAAGAACATTAGAGTTGCACATATTAAAAATTTCAGTCTAAATAAGTTGTAATTAAGAGGATTTGCCTTTAGCAGTATAAAAGATAAACTACCAATGATTGTATCTTCTATGTAAATGTTCAGTAATTGATGTATAGCTCATAAATGGACCCAGTGGCTGTTTGAGGAATGTGTTTATATATGGTAAAATATATAAATACTTCTAGGTTCCCTGGAGTATTTTTGGTTTCTTTCATGCATGATTGATCGGTTTACTTAAGACATTGAGTAGTTTGTTCTCAGACACAGTTTACAGATTCTGGCTTGATGAAATGTTATAATAGCAGAAGATAAAGTGTACAGGCAAAGAAGATATTCTTAATGGGGCACTGTAATCAGTGTTTGAAAACTGGCTAATGGATTGCAGAAGATAGCAGCCTAGCAGACAGACAGCAGTAAGGACTATGTATGACAGTGCAAATGCATGGTAAAATTAAATGAAGTCAAACCTTGGATAAATGTTTGCAAGTGTAATTCAGTTTGCTTTCCAAAAAAGTTTTGAATTGAAGGCTTGGATAAGTAGGAAGGCATCGTTTTTTAATTTAAGCTTTTAACTTGCATGGCTGTGAATATAAACATCAAAAAATAATTTCCAAAGGGAAAATAAGGTTATGTTTGGGTAGGGTTGTCTGCACAGCTGCGCTGTATTTTGCTCTTGGACTTTTATGAACTGCTACAGCAAGAAATTAGAAGAATTATGCCCATTTTATCCGTGACACTAGTACCTTTCAGGACAATTCTGTTTTTCCGTGTCTTAGGAAGAGTATGGCTGTATCTACATTGACAAGCAATTTGCTGCAATAGATGCTGAATTGAAGCATTATGAAAAGTGAGACGCTTTGAACCATTGCATGTGGTGTAGCCAGGCAGGGGTACCTCAGATTTCATCATCTTTTCCTGTAATCTAATTGTTGCTAGTGTCTTGTGTTCCTAGGGATCTCATGGTACACAGTCTACTAACTTTGAGCCAAGCTTTCCTGAGAAGTGTTGGAGCACTTTAGATGTGGAGTTTCTGGTTTGCTCTTCTCTGAGTGTGGTGGCGAAATTCATGTGTACAAGAACTGTGCAGAGAAACAAACTAATGGTAAATAGAGGCAATCGGGGCCTTTATTTTCCTTCTCTTTTGAACCAAATTCCCAACACAAAGGTAGGACGTTAGAAAAGCTCCCTACAGGAGAGCGTATAAAAATCAGTGGGATAAGAAGTTGAAGAGAAACATGCTCTGAAAAATTAGCAATATATTTTAAATTATGTCTCTTACCCTTTCTACAAACATGCATCTATGTTGTGGTTTTAACATATGACTGGTAGGTTTTTCAAGTGGTGAGCAGATAGGAGGCTAAGATAATGCCGATGTGTTAATTTAGTGATGAGTATTTTCAAGGCAGAGAAGCAAACCTTGCAGGGAAAACTGAAAGTTTGTTTAGATAGTGAAATTAAATACCATATCCCTATAATGCTCTATGTTCGGTTAAAGAGCAAAGATATGGTCTCAAAATGTTTGAGGTAGATGTCATGGAGGCTGAAGATCTCTGTTTTCCTCTCTGAGATCCTGTTGCCCCTAATGAGACTTTTATTTGAGATACCTGAAATATTTTTGGCTCGTGATGTTCCTGTGGTTTCTGCTGTACTACACCTCTCATTTTGCACAAAGAGGACTGTACTCCCAGAGACTTGACTGTCGGTCAGAAAGGGTACAGTTAGGCATTATGCTTTAATTTCTTATGTTCTAACTTATATCCTAGTTTGTTACATAGGTGTGGGGTTATCCCATCCTGCAGTGGGTGAGTGAAAGTACATAAAAACAAGGCTGCACAAAATTACACCCCACTGAAAGAACTAGTCCTTAATAAGGCAAGCAGTCTCAGTGTGTTTGCAAGAAGTGTTGATGGTAATAATGCCTATTAACAATGACACCAATAACATCTCTACCTGGCAATAACATCAGTTATATTACAATGATTTTGAGGTTAATGGTTGGTAAAAGGAATCAAACCAGTAGATTTCCTGTGAAAATCTCTGAAAAGAGGCAGGGAAGGGAGAGAGACTTGTTGAGAAAAATGAAGTAGAATATATTAAACTTGAAAGAGGAATATAAATCAGAAGAAATTAGAATTAAAATAAAAATTGACGAGAAGGGGGAGAGCTGTGTGCTAAGGCCAGCTGAGATGTCTGCCCCTATGGAGATTAATATCTTAGTATGTGTGAAGACTGTGATCTGGAAATGAGATTAAAACAAGAATTGACCAGAACCAGGAGATGAACCATTGCACCTTCACAGACGTGTCCACCCCCATGGAGATTAATATCACACAGAATAAGGAAAATGTGATTTGGAAAAACGATAAACATGCATTCACCATACCAAGGAGATGATCTTACAGGACTTGGATAGGAAATAGCCTTGACTTTCTTTCAGAGACTAATGTTCGGTTGTCAAATAGATTCTTCCAAGGCTATTTGAACATTTTACTTTAGCAGACTTAGCAACAAAACTACTATTGAATGTTTTATTAATGTTGCAAAGCAAAATGAGGCAAGTTCACTCTTCTCATATTTAATCCTCTTCCTTACACAGTAACTAATAAGCAGATCAGATTTCTCATTAAGCAATGGAGGATTGGTGTCATTATTGACATATGAGAGTTTTTTCTACCTCTGTCATTTCAACAGTTCCTGAAAACATGGAGTTTCAGAGGTTAGACTGCCCTTTAGGAGGAGGGAAGTGCAAAATTTTCACAGTTTATATTTATCTGTTAGAAAACTGTGTAATATATTTTTTTTTATTTAGCACTTCAACCTTTATTTAGCTCACAACCTTTTTTCAGAAAAAAGGTAGGTGTGTGCTTACTTTGAATTCATTAGGATGAATGACACTTTCCTTTAAATGCCAACTCTTACTCAAAATATTAAAAGTCAGAGAGGTAAAAGTATATAAAATTAGTCATCTCAAAATACAATTCAAGATGAAATATATTTGGTTATACATTGGGGATATCTGATGATGGAGAAAAATTTTCATTCTTCCCCTGCATCCCAAATTTTTAGCATCACAACCTTCTGGTATATAGGTTTGCTTTTGCTAGAAGTCACGTGAACTACCAAAGGTGTGTGTTTCACTAGGCACTAGAAAGAAAAGCATAATTGTAATTCATGTTGTAGTTACAATGCTTATGCTACTACTTATTGCTGTCTCTCAATTTTCAATGCCAATTTTTTAGTGGAGGGTGATGGGTGCTCCTGTTTCTGATGGAGATTTGTCTGTTGTTGAAGTGGCACAATTTACAAAAGTGAGTCATGCCATCTCTGTCTTCTACTGTGGTAATAAGGACATATGGTATGTTACTGCAAGCCAGAATAGTTTGGGGTTCATAATTTAATTTTGAACGGAGTTGTGAAGGGCATCTGGAGCAAGAAAATCAGTGCATGGGCCAATCTAAGCAGGAGGAATAGCCGTGGGTGCAGGCTGGATAGTGGCCGAGTGATGGCCCTGAAATAAAGAGATTTGGGGTTGATAGCTGGCTGAGTATGTGTGGGGCTTTTTTTTGTTTGTTTGCCTGCTTTTGTGGGGCTTTTAGTTTGTTTGTTTTTGTGAGCAAAGTGAGTGGCACACGGGGCTCCACTGAGAGGAGTGTGGCTGGCAGATTGTCGCAAGCTGTTGTCCCCGTGTACTCAGTGCTGGTGAGGTACGTCAAGTATTTTGTTTGTTGGGAATCACAACTCTTACCCTCTCCCAGGTCAAGAAAGCATGTGGGGAAGCTGAAGTCTGTTGAGTAGCTGATGAGGTTGAGAAGGTTGATGAAGCTGGGGCCTGGATGGTGTGACCTAGATAGTGTGATCTATAAGGGGTACCTGAAGGGAGCTTGGCTTGTTTGGTCTCAAGATGAAGAGTAAGGTGATAATCTTAACAGGAGGTTGCAAGAACTTGAAGAGTGGTTATGAAGATGACAAAGCAGCAAATAATACAGCAAGGGGCATTAAATGAAAATTGCCGCTTGGGAGGCTCAGCTTGGGTACTATAAAACATTGCTCATGTGGAGGAGGGTGGTGGAGCAGAACACACTGCCTGGGGCAACCTGTGCCCATGGAGGCTTTCAGTCCTCAGCTAGACAAAGCTGTGGCTGATGTTATAGTGTTGCTGATAGTTCTGCTTTGAAGGGTGTATTTGGCCTAGGTTGCCTGCACAAGTAACACTTCTTTGATTCTAGTAGAACTGTAGGATGCAATTTCATAGGGTGTGGGAACAGGTCGATGTAGGTTGAAAATACTCCAGCCTGACAGAAGGGCTGGTTGGTCTCTGCTCCAGAGAGACATTTTCATAACCTTTGCTCCTTCTCTGAACAATCAGACTGGATTTTTTTTTTTTGTTGTTTTATGCAAAGTGATACGTTCATAGCCAGCCCAGTATCCAAGGAACTTCCACAGGTTTTTTTTGGAGATGAGGAGTGGGGTTTTATTTCTTTTTTATTTTTATTTCTTTTTTATTTATTTTTATTTCTTTTTTATTTCTTTTTTATTTCTTATTTTTTATTTTCTTATTTCTTAATTTTTATTTCTTTTTATTTTTCCTTTTTTCCTTTTTTTTTCTTTTTATTTCTTTTTATTTTTCCTTTTTTTCCCTTTTTTTTTTTCTTTTTTTCTTTTTTTTTCTCTCTAACTATGTGAATTGGACAAGATTTATGGTTTTAATGCAGACTCACTTATAAACTTGAGTTACCCTGCAAGTCAAGCATGAAGACAGCAAGGCGTTGGTGTTGAACTGCTTCATCTTTGGTACGTATAGTTCTGCTAGGAAGAGGATGACATGGAAGTTCTTCCATGTGATTTTCCCTGTTCCACAAAAAAGGCATCTCACAGTTGTATTTAGCACTTCCTTAGGTGAAACCCCTCATGCCTGTTTAACCCTTGACTTTTTAAAGGAGGTGGCCAAGTGGTGGAAGTGCCTTTCCAGCTGGGAGGGTACCTTATGGGAAGTTTTCTGCCTGGCACAGAAGTTCCTGTAGATATATTGCTCTGTGTTGTTAGGCCTTTTTTCAAAGCATGGGTGAAGGTGATATGTCCATATGTGACAATAAGGTCACATTCAAATTAAAAACGAATTTAAAACAGTTTAGTTAAATCACGTTAAAATTCTGTGTGGGTTGCTTTCATTCAGTATTAAAACATCGTATTAAAATTCAGTTTAGTATAATTCACCTTAGGAATGGATTAGGGTAAATTGGATTAAAGTAGACTAATTCTGGAAAAAGAGGCTACACAAGTTTTTCAAAGTGAAATAAAATTACTTTAGAAGTAATTTAGACTAATTTTCATTGTTTCAGTGTTTCATCCGATGGTACATAAACACTGTTGTCAAGATTAAAATAAGATAGGTATATGATTCAGCCCTTCTTTGCTCTTCTGAGCATAAACCTCAAGTCACTGTTTTTTAACACTGAGCCCCTGTTTTATCCTTCTCTTTTGGGAAGCCTCTGTTGAGGCCCTGTTGAGCCTCCTTCCTTGGTGTATCAGGGAGGTACATTTTCCATGTTCTCCAGTGGTGTTACATCAGAAGAATGAGCTCAGATGATATATTTTGCTTATTCAAGTTAGCTGTGTGGATGGGGTAGCTTTTAGGACAAGGCTGCTTTTAAGGATATCAAGAAGGCAATGTGTATAAAAGGGTGTCCCCAATAAAAGAACAGTCTCTTAACTAAAGCTGTGGCATAAAGATGTATCAGCAAGAGTGATACATCATTTGTGCAGGGCTTTCATTGAGACTTGGTTGGCTTTAGCCTCAGAAATAATTCAGATAGCTCAAGTCCCCAAGGCATCCAGTGATCTGTTTTGGGGCAATTTAAGAAATTGTTATCTTTGACTGTCTGCTCCAGTAATCCCTATCAGAGCCTGAAACGAACACAGAGAGGGAAGTGTGTCTACTCCTTTGTGACCACAGTTGACAGCCGTGCTTCTGCCGAGGGGGGTGGTGAGTACAGATGATGAGCTGTCCCCAGCTCCCATTCCCTGTTTCTGTGGGCATTTTCCTAGCAAAGGGGGGACTTAACTCCTTTGGCTGCTTTAACCAAATCGAGTGGGAGTTGGAGCAGTGAGAGCGCTGTGTCGGCAGATTCTGAAAGGGATTAGTTTAAGTCTCCTTGAAGCTGTGTGCTCTGAAGCTATTATAGGCAACCTTCTCATGGTTAAAAACCAAGAAACAAGCTGCTGCTTACCAAGGAAAACATGCCCCCTTTCCCAAACCCTCAAACTCAAACAACCCGCAGAATGGCACCTTTGTGTATGATGTGTTTGATGTGATGTATACTAGTATTTGGGAAACAAGCTTTATTCATCGTCAAAACCTTTTAAGATAATATATTCAGATTATTTGATATTTGGGAAAAGTACTTTACCTGTTCATATTTGTTTTAATATATGAAAAAATGAGTGAGGACTTTTTTTCTGAATTTAGAATTTGAAACAGAAGGAATTTGTTGTTCCGAAAGTGTAAGGTTTTTCTTCTTTTTTAAAAAAAAAATATGTATTTTTCAAGGAAGCTCCTTTCACTGTGTTAATTTTAAGCATGCATTGAGTATGTCTTTCTCCATCTGCCTAGTGACTTAATTCACTAGTTCTGATAGAAGCTCCTTCTAAATGGTGTCATTTAAACTCTTTATGATCCTAAAATTCTATCCTTTTACCAAAACTATGAGCTGGTCCTACAACAACCAGAACTTCAGTCTTTGTTTCGTAGGTCAGTACAAAATTTTGTAGTAATTTAGTGTAGGTTCAGTGTACAGTTGTAATATCCAAGTAAGTAGTTTTGACTGGCTATTGTGTTGCTTGGTGCTTAACTAGAAGGTTAAAGGAGCAGACTGAGTTCTCTTTTGCTTATCTGTCACAGAATTCTTCAGCAATCCCTATGGACAAGACACCTACTGTCATGTGATGCTCACTACATGTTGTTACAACCCGGTTTAGAAGCTCCAAGCTACACTTTTATTTCAGGCTTCAGGAGATTTTGCCCATGCAACCTCTTGTAAAGCCTTTGATTCTTTAGTGCCTTGAGTTCACGTCCGGAGAAAAACTACACATTTTTCTCTAAGAGATTTCTTTTAATTTGGTGAGAAAATAGGGGTTTTGGCAAAAAGGGTTTAACAGAAATAACATGCAACTTCACAAAAGCATTACACTTAATAGCAAGTTACTAGACAAACACCAACCCGAACTTATATGAAACATCACAACTTAAGTGAAATACAGACAAGCTGCTCACAAGAGGAAGGAAAGAGATTGAGAGGAAAGAATAAAGACAGAAAGAGAGGAAAGAAACATAGTTACCACTATAAAGGTCACATCTTGACGAGTCAGGAGGGCAGAGGCCAAGGGGGATGGAAACCTAGTGCCTGTCTATTCATAGACTCTGGCTGTTGTGGCTGCTCCCTTTAGGTGGGACCTTTGGCTCAGTGCCACTCACAATGTGCCCCAAGCCAAAGTGAGGGGTGCCACAGTCACCTAGAGGCTCCAGGGGGTGTGGTGTGGGCAGGCCACCAGGCAGACCTTATTGTCAGCTCAGCCACATGGCTTTCCCTGCGATGTGCTCTGCATGGGTGCAGCTGTGTTGGCTCCAGACCTAAGCCTAGTGCCCTTCCCTCCTCCCCCCTCCCAACAACATGGTTTATTTGACCCATCAGTCAAATAATCTGGTGAGATATGAATCTGGTCTCTGACACATGTAAAGGTCACTCTTAATGTCAATTAATTAATATCGTATTTACCATACTTGAAGGAATAGTCTCTCATTTTAAATGCATTTAGTTCAGGATTACATACTACTAATCTTTGAGACTGCTGTGATTACAGGGTTTTGCTCCCACTTTCATATCCCACTTTCATATCCCATGTATGTATTATTGTGTGCTGTCTGGCTTTGTCATGCCTCTTTGCATGTTGTAGTTTCAGTCTGATGAAGAGTTTGCACACTCTGGAAAACTGCACAAGACGGGCAACTTGTCGTTTTAAAAATATACACTGAGGGCAAATATGCAAATAATAACAAATGTTTGCTTTCAAGTTCTGCTTTGAGAAAGATCAGGAGTTTTAGCCATTTCAGATGGGGGAAAAAACCCTCTCCCATTGGATGCTGTGACATCTCCCATTGAAGTGATAGTACTGTTGACCCAGATATATCTTAGCTTTTTACTTTTGTTGTACAGTACGTCATTCCTGATGACTCCTTGCCATTCAAAAATCCAGGATTAATGATAATTCAGATTTTTTTTAAATAGAAGACAATATTAATGAAAATAAAGAATGAGAAGCCCAAAACAGTAGAAGCACCAAAGTGAGGAGACTGTGTTTAGTAAGCTGCTCATTTTTTTTTTTAATTCTGTATTTTTTCCACTCTCTATTGTTTAAAAGAAATATGAAAAAAATGTTAAGATGCTATTTATTGGTCTAGACCTTTGAATACCATTCTTAAATAATGCCAGTGTTACATTTTTCTGAACATCCTTGAAAGTTTTACAGTTTCCTGAAATTTCTGGGAAAATACTTCAACTCTAAAGGGTTTTTCTTTATGCTTTTTAAACTGACTGTGCTTACATAACTTAAGCAACTCCATTGAGAGAATACTTCAGGACTACCCAAAGCAATTAGCATCAACTTGGTGGTTTCCAATTAAAACTTCTCATTCCCCAAAAAAATCTATCCCATTTTTGCCTTACTATTTTGAATGAAACAAAAATTTTTACACTTTTAAGACTGCATTTGTAAAATAATTTCCAGTATGGTGTGTAGGCTTCCAACTTGCTAGTGGAGACTGGTTTGTTTAGAAGGATGTCAAAACTAAATCAATTGAAATTCAGTGTAATTTTATGTATTGGAGATTGTTCTTTGTAGGATCTGTAGCTTTCTTTGGATTCTGTAGTGGTAATATGTGCTGCTTGGATGAGTTAACACTGCTGGCAGTTCAAGTAGAAAGAAGAACCTAAGGAGAAATTATGTTCAAGTGGGTACCCACTTGCAATATGATACCAGTCTTGAAATTCCTAGAGCCAGATTAGTATGATCTGCTTTATTCCTACAAATACGGACCTTGGGGCTTTCTTCATTGTCAAGTAAGTACATTGAAGTCACAGTTCACTGCGGAGCCATGTGTGTTATGGGTATTACATACTTCGAGCTTAAACAAGGAGGGGAAGAAATGAGAAGTGTGAATGTTTTTGTTTTCAGGCTAGCTTCAAATGTAAAGAGAGAGGCAATTTTATAGAGCACTTGGCATTGTTTGATGAAAAAGTAAAAGAAAATCTGCTTACGTTTAGGAACATTGGTACTTTATTTCCCGTTTTTGTGTTTCTGGGAACATCTTAATTAAACAAGAAATCTTTCAAGCATTGCCGAAGCAATGCTGCAAGATTGTTATACCTGTTTTCATGGAAACTATACCTGCCTCTTTCTGTAACACATTTTTGAATTAAAAATTACTCTCCACTTTTTACACGAGACAAGGACAATTTTCAAAGTTGTCAATAAGGGGCATGTATGTATGCCTATATAATTTTTTCTTATTTTCTGCATATTTGATTATTATTACACCTCTATTCTGTTTTGTCTTCTAATTCTTGAGCACTCATTCCAATTGCTTTCACTAATGCAAACAGAAGGGAAAGCAGTAGTGAAACCAAGAGTAAACTGAAATAGTTACTTTTCATGCTGGTTAGTTGAAATTTTGTGTACAGGTGCTATGTTTCTGTGCTTTTCTAGGATAATGAACTGCAAATTGAACTCCATAGTGTGGCTATAGATTTGTCTGACCTAATGTCTAGTTTGGAGCTGGTTTTACAGGGCATTTCTGGGACTTGTTGGAGGGTTGCTTCCAGCTTTGCTGAAGTTTGTCGTCATCTGGAGGCAGGTACTTGAGGTTCTTGGAGTTGCTCTGAAACAGAAACTTCAGCAGCTACAAAACTGCCCTGGCACCAGGGATTTGTGCTTTTGCCTGTTTTCTTCAGTATTTCTGTGACCTTCCTGCTTAGCCAGCCCTGAGGGTGGTAACCAACTTCCCTGTAAAGACACTGGATGAAAAAGTGGTAAGAGTCTAGCTGAAGCTTCTGACTTGTGAGCTGTGGAAGGTACTACTACTCGTGGTAGCTTTGGGCTGTCATGAGAGTTTAGGCTGAACTTTACATATAGGTTTAGTGCTCTGGGAAGTAAGTGGTTATGGTAATTGTGTCTTCAATCCTATTTCATTTCTATGAATGGAATGTGGAAGTAAGGATTTTTTTTTTTTTTTTTAACTTCTCATGCTTGAGTAGATTTTGACTATTGTCTAAATAACTTAAAAATGCTAACACATCTGAGTTAATGTGGCAAGCAGTTTTTCTGGTTTTCCATAAGGTAGGGTTAGGAGTTGGTTTCTTGGCAGCTGACATGAATTGATGATTCTCTTGGTGCCTCTCTTTCCCCTTTACTTGGCATGAACCTGCCTGCTCCTGGTTTGCCAGTCAGGCTTGATAATCCAGCAGGAACCTATTCCCTGAGGTGCCACAGTAAGGGAGGGCCAGGAGCCGTGCTGTGCCGCAGGGAGGCAGCTGGGCCAGGGGTGATCCTAGGAGCTCCAGATCCCTGGCTTTGTTGCTCAGGTGAGCATGGGTACCGGCACAAAGGGTGGAGGCCAAGGTCAATGTGGCCACTAGGTAAGGATGATGAATGATAAATCATACTCCTAGGTTTTCCCTTCATCTGTCATTCTGTTTACAGACAACTCTTTCAATCTTTTTCCCATCAGACATGTCTGGGTAGCTTTTTAGGGCTTCAGAGTTAAGGCTGTGTGTTTTTGCTTTAGCCTGGGTTGACTGCCTGCCATTGGTTAGAAAGTGTGAAGTGCCCACTGTGTTTCCCTGGGCTCCCTGCAGTTACAGCTTAAAGCTTGGAAATCCTCCAGAATCCTCTATCCACTTCTGGGGAAAGAATGTAATTTATTTTATTCTGAAACACTGTGCAGTGGTTGTTGCCACCAGTCCTAGATGAACACCAAAAAATTGTGTCTTCCCATGTTCAGCCGTATGCTGGCTTGACCAACGTAAATGCCAGTATTGTCTGTAAGCCTCCTCTATGTAAACATCCCCATGCTTCTGTGTTATGTCTCCTGTGGCCTCTTTGGCATTTTATTAATATTTGTTTTCAACTACTCAAAAAGTTTACAGTATTACTTGAAACTACCTGCTTGTAGTTCTGAAGTTATTTTTCTCCTATGATTCAAGTGGTAAAAGGTCAAAATTGGTAATAAAATCTACATTCCTTACTGGACTAACTTAAAATGTATGCTTCCCTTTTACAAATTATTTTGTACTTAGTCTATTTGTAACTTTCCTTGGATAGAATGTGGAAACCTTTTATAAGCATGCGAGTGCTATAGTTAGTATGCCAGCATGCTGGATGTGTTTTTCCTATAGCATTTTTTTTCTTGAGTAGCCCTCCTTTAGTGTTAGGCAAATAGGGAAGTAGTCTCTTACTGATGTTACTAATTTCATGCTGAAAGACTTGAAAAAGACAGACTATTGAAAGAAGTGAAGTGAAACTATTTAATTTCTTAAATCAAAGTAATTTTGAGATCCCTCTGGATGACTATAGTCCTGTCTGAAGGTTTCTGCAGTTGTTTTGTTCAGAAATTTGAAACCAAGGATTATTTTTGTAAAAGCAAATCTGGTTTGTCATTGTAGCTTAGTGAGTTGTTTTTCATAAAAGACTGAAAATGCTACCTATTCTAGATAAGTCATCCTAATTATACCCTTCCACTGGAATTGCACGTGTAGTATTATTAAATGGCATTAAAGATATATATGATCAACATTGCAGATTTATTCTTTATGTAGTGTTTTCTTATTTCTTGATCTTGACAACATTATGTGGAGGCACAGACTGCTGCTTCACACTTTTATTGTATGGGTTCCATATACCATTTGGTGCAAACCAGGTTGTAACTGTAACTCATTGAACGGATCTGTATTTTTCTTGGAATGATCAAGAAGGGACAGTGCTTATTAACTGCACAGTACAGAAATTGTGACCACTTCTAGGATTTTTATCTGTGACATTCTGGTTTTTTGAAGGTGTTCATAAGTGGACAAGTGATAGTAATAAAAATAATTTTGATAGTCCTATTTAACATACACCACCTAACTTGGTTAGGGAATGCTGTATACAGCCTCTTTGTGTTAATAGCAGCGGTATTACCAGTAACATGTTACCACATTTGCATTTACGAGAGCTGAGGGTTTTTTTTGTTGTTACTGATTATATTTATTTATTTATTAAAATAAAAAAACCCCGTTTTCCAGTGGCCACTGTGGTCTTAGAAGTTTACTTTGTGGAAAATTAAGCAGGAAACCTGTGTCATATGTAGCACTGACCTTGCAGATATAAGTACGCAAACATCTGATTTTTGACTGCTCTTAAAAAACATTAATTTTTTAAAATATTTTTTTCTTGGCTTAACAACCTGAATTTTAGCATCATATTTTCTTATGCCTACACTCAGATTTTATAGTTCAAGGGCATTTAGAACAGAATCCTTGTGCAGAAACTGCACAACGATCTCATTGTAAACACAGAAAGTGGAGTTGAAGATAAAGATTTGAAACTCTTCACGTTTTTTTTGGTTTTGTTTAAGTAGGGTTGGAAATATCTAGAACAAACAATAGAAAGATTTCATACTATTGTTCTCTACTGTGCAGGCAAACTAGAATCTGTGGTGTTGACTTATTCTCATGGTTGAGTCATTAATCTCCAGTTTGCAGTTGTGGGAAATAAAGGGGTTCTCTGAGAAGAGATAAACCTAGCCTAGAGAGGTTGCTAGGCTTGTCTGTACAGTCTGGATTTTGGCTGTCTTTATGGGAGGCACTGTGATGTGACTGAGAGGTGTCAGCTGAGTTTGTGACAGCCTGATCTACACTGGCAATGCTATATGTTCATATGATGTTAAATATCATTTTGCCTGTAATTTTCAAAAAACACAACACTTGTTTGTTTTTTAATCCTTATAATATGCACTAGAGATGAATTCCCAGTTAGTTATCTTGGTGTTAATTGGAACATTAGCAGTTTTACCAATAGGACTTCCAAGAAAATGGGATCTCTGATCTTCAGCAATGGTTGCAAAGGGGCTGTGAAGGTTAGGTTAGCGTCTGGGTAAATAGAGTAGCATATTTTTTAAATATAGCATTCTTAACTAATAACTTTGCTACAAGATTACTTCTGTAGGTATAATTTTAGGCTGTCCTCATCTGGAATCTTGTTGAAAGGTCCAAGTTTGTTCTAGATCTTGTTAGAGACAGATTTTACAATATTGTCTGTTACTGCTAAGTAAGGCATTATTTTAATACTTCTCGGAGATGTCACAATAGATGCCTCCATTTTCTGACCCTTCCTGTTTAATTAATTTTTGTTTGTCATTAATTCTGCGTAGATCCCTTTGTTCAAGTCATGGAAAGAGAACAAGATCAGGATTTATTTAAACTATTTATAATGTTCCCATGGCCATCAATATAATAGCTGAATGCTTTATGAAAGCTATGAAATAATTTTATATAAAACCTTCCCTGTTTTTAAACAAGGTTTGTGGGATTTAATACCTTCTATCAGAGAATGTCGGCAAATGAGGAGTGGAATGTATGACAGAAAAAGAAATAATGTTAATTACACAAATGCATTTTGTAATTTCTCATGTGAAGTGTCTGTGTTGGAGGTAATAGAAAACACGAAATTGCAGGTGCTTAAAAACTGTGGTTACAAACTCTGAAATTTAGAGGAATGGCAATTTATCTTTTTTTGAAAAGTAGTCACTTTAAAATACCTAATTCTGATTAATGGGTTGGTGCTGTGCTTCTTTGCAGGCAGTTATTCTCTCTTTTGGGTCTGCAGTAGGAAAACCTCTAACTGAGTGCAGTGAAGAAGTAATCTTCCTCTTCACTGACTGCTAAATTTTATCTGTGGAAGAAACTCTTTGAGAACATGTTTTTTTGTGTTTGCCTTCATTTGGTTTTGTTTGGTTGCTTGGGGTTTTTCCTCTTTCTTTTTTTTTTTTTTTAAATCCTTTGACTCTTCCATCTGACTTTTGTTCTTGCAGATAATGGACTAAAGTTTACAAGTTATCAAGTTTCGTAACTTCTGACTACTAGTACAAAGTCTGAGGATTTCTAATATGAGCCGTGTTCAAAGTAAAAAGCAAACCTAAACTATGTAACTACTAAGTTTCGACACAGATTTAAATATGTAACTTGGTTAAACTTCTGAATATTTCTAAAAAAGCAATTTGTGAGGAAGTTTGTATACATGCTGTTTGTTGTTTCTGTAGAGCTGTAAATGTGAATGGCATCTCCTACAAAAAAGAAGTGTCTTAATTTCTCTTATCTAAAAAGCTTGTGATCTGAGACACAAGGCAAGCTGTGGAGCAGTAGCATAAATCAAGGAGGTAAAAGTATGAGCAGGAAAAAAGTATAATGTGCGTCTGAGTTAAGATGAATTCCTGATTCTATTCTCAGATTTCAGAAGTATTTTTAATCAAATCTTAGTAGAAAACCTTTTCTGTTTCCCATAAAAATTGCTGCTTAAAATGGGCAGGTAAAGCTGGACATACAGCAGGCTATGAGCCCCTAATTTATGATCCAGTGTGGAAGCACCTATGAACGGAATAACATAAGTTAGTAGAGGAGGCAAAAGTGCCATTTTTCATAGAGATTGAATCTGTGGGACAGTGTTAACTTTGTAAACATTTTAGCGAAGGTCAGTGTTAGCCAAGTAATGATTTATAAGGAATGGCATAATTTTTTTTTTTTTGGTCAACACCTGAAGTAAGTTTTAATCTCTATCTGTATTTGCTTATTACTTACTGGTGTTTCTTCCATTCCCTCCTGGCCTCTCACCCCTCCCCCCACCCTGCAAGCATTCCAAAGATAGCCCAGAAATACTCTTGGGTAAAATCAAGTTGAAGGATCTGGAGTGCTTGTTGTAAGGAAGAGATTAGATTTGTTTGGACAGGAATGTAGAGTTGAGTTGCTCATAGCGTGGTGTCACGCAAGTGCATGTAAATTTATCTAACAAACAAAACTGATCACATTTTATTTTACATGTCATGTTGTTATGAGATCTGTTTCTGTAAGTAGCCTATGTTGGAGATAGTATAAAACATCAGACAATTTCAGCCATGTTTATAAATTCCAAAAATTGTGTGTGTGTGGCTTATTTTGTTTGTTTGTTTATTTTGCTTTCTTTTGGGTTTTGTTTCTTTTTGTGTTTTTTTTTTTTCTTCTTTGTTTTGAGAATGGTGTTAATTTCTTTTTAGGAAAAAATCTTTCTATGTAGTTACATACACACCAATTATAAATGCAACATCAGCGTGATGCTTAACCATAAAATAAATATGCTTTGCCAAATGTTTAAGTAGTGTGATTTTTGCAGGTGTTGCACAAGTGAGTACTATCTTTTTTTTTTGTTGTTGACATAGAGTTTTGTCTGGTAGTCTTAAGCACAATTAGGTACAATCACAAGAAATGTATGAAAACCAAGAACATAATTTTTCTGATACATAACATATTTCCATGTATTAATTTTCTAACTGAGCTTCAGTTTGTCTTGGAATTTCAAGCTTCATATGTGCAGCAATTTTCTTTAAAGCTGGGTCCAACTTATTTGCAAAAGCACATCCCTTTTGTTGGTAACCAGTGATCATGTGCAAGGAAGTAAAATGAATAAAAAGTATTGAAGAAAAAGCCTTAAGGAAAGACTTGAGATGAATGCTTTAGTTCTCCCCACCTCACACAAAAGCATCTTTTTCTTCTCAAACCATTTAAGAGTGGGTCTGAAGGTATTTCTGGTGATCCCAAGTTGTCTTTTTCTGAATAGATGATGGTGAGTGGAGGAGACGTTGCCTGCTGCAGTGGGGTTTAAACTTTCTGCTGGAAGAGTTCATGTAGCCTCGATTGAAAGCTGTAGACATTTGTCAGTGTATGGTCTCCCCTTCTGGTAGCTCAACCCATGAGGACCCTCTTTGGGGGGGCCTTCAGGAGGGCAGGTGGCAAGAGGACTCAGTGGATTGATTAATGTTCCGTCGAGCTCTCCTCAGCTTGCAGAGCTTAGGCTTTTAGGTGTGCTGTGGAGGAGGAATTTTATAGATGCTTGATGGTTTATTTTTTGGCACAGACGAAGCTATTTCTTTTTTTTTTTTCCCCATTTCAGTAAAATCTACACAGTCTGTGGGAGGCTCTTGTGGTCTTATGCTTTGTCTTTTCATCATGCTGTTGTGAATCAGTTGGCTTTAGCTTGTCAGACTCTTTGTGTCTCCTCAGCTTCATGTTTTCTTGTCCTGCCTCAATCCATCGTTTTTTTCCCTCCTTTGCTCTGGGGGAAGCAAAAGAAACTTCAAAAAGGAAAAAAAAAAAAAACCCAAACCACTCTAATTTCCTTTTTTTTTTTTTTTTCCAGGTTTGTTGTTTTGGTGTTGGTAATGGTGGTTTGGGGCTTCTGTTAGTCTTCGTTTTCCCTGCCACAGAGTTTCTCTCTAACGATCCCCCCACCCTCCCTTTCCGAGCATCTTTCCCAGCCGTTCCGAGCTCTGCAGGCGGGGCCGGGGCCGGGAGGTGGCGGTAGAGAACACGCAGGAGCGGCGGACTCTGGCTCAGCCCGTTCTGCCGCGGCCGCGGAGCTGCGCGGTCGGAGCGCGGCCACTGGACCCGTGCGTGCAGGGGCGGGGTCCCCTCCCTCCTGCCTGCTCCCGAGAACTGGCACTTAAAACTCGGAGTATACGAAGCTGGTTTTGGCCTCTTTATTATTATTACTGTTATTATTATTGAAGTTAGTTTGTTTTGAGATTTTACTAGCCCAAGTTAGAGAGAAGAAGGGTAATACATCAGCGATGTGTGCGTCTACATTTTAGTAAACATATTCTTCTAAAACCAGCCAGAGTGCGGTGTAGGCAAATAATGACTGGTTTATTTAAGGTTGTGAGAACTTTTCTCTCCTAAACTCCTGATCTGTCCTTATCTGTTCCTTATCTTGAAAAATTGGAATTGCCTGGATTTCATTTAACCAGTCATCCTCTTTTCCTAAAGGTTTGTAGAAATTCGTGATTTGGAGGTGTGAAGCTGCAGAAATGTTAAAAATTAAGGAAAGCCCGTCAGCTTCATTGGAAAGCTGATGTAGCTGAAACAGTTGGGAGTTTGAATGTGCAATTGTAGCAGTGAAATACCTCCTCCCCTCCCACTCCTGTCTTCACGCTGTCATGAAAATGTAAATTTTATTTGACCAATTTAGAAGCCTATGCAACTAACTTGTGCCGTATGAGTACTAGTTCTCACATCCCGTCTTTCCTAAGCCCACAGCATGCTTGGCAAGGGCCATTCTGCACACTGTGATACAGGGTGACATCCCTTGCTCAGTACGTCAGACGTGTCTGGCTGATGGCAAGGGCTCCCTATCAGAATGTGCCTGGTAGCTGAGATCATCACACTGTGCTGGTTTTTAATTCAAAATTTTGAATTCTGTTGCTGGTCTAGGGGATGGGTACAGGGAATGAGACATTGGTGGTGTAGGACTGTTGTTGTCTGTGTGGCAGGATGCCCATGGCCTTTGCAAGGGCCTGTGACTTAGGTGTGTACCTACACCTCCAAAGCATGGGGGAGGCTGCAGCCAATCTCCTCAGCCTTCGGTGGGTGAATTGCAAGGGGCTCTCCTCTGGCTGTCTAGATACTTCTTAAAAGTCTTAATTCGACTGGGCTACATTCGGTAATCTTTAAAACATTTTGCTTATCAAATTATATGATTCGATATTTTACAATCAATTCAAGAAACAGTATGTACAGTCAGTAACTCCACTGCTAACTTGAATAGAGCCAATAGTTGTAAATGTTGAGTCTGTTTGATACCTGGGACTTTGCAAATAGTTTCCTATTCAAAGTCATAACTAGCATAACTTTTTATTACTTAGTAATTCTAATGTCTTATGTTTTCTGACATCTGCACCTGCTGGTGACTCACTTATTTACAGAAGAACAAAGCAATTTTTGTAGTTTCCCTTTTCTGCTTTTTTCTCTCCGTTTTGAAATTCTGAAGTGCTCTAAAAGGCTCTTCTGGAAAATCAATTTGCTGTTTGTGTTGGTTTAATGCTTAACACTCACTGTGTGTCCTTTGTACCGGCAGCTATGGAATGCTCTGCTGCAGCTTAATTTGTGCATTTTCTGACACGCTAAATACAGTGAGAAATTTCCTTATGAGAACGAGGTTTACTTTCATTATTTAAATTTTTTGAAAGAATGTTTCAGGAGTAACATTTCCATAGTTCTGTGCTCAAAGATTTTATTCAATCTTGTACAACTCCTCCAATACTGCAAAAAATTAATTTTATATTCCAGTTAGTAAACTTGCAAGTGCTTTAGAACAATTTTTAAACAGAGGTGCTGCTGCATCTGTATTGCTACCTGCCCCCTGTGTTACAGGAAAACCTGAGTTAGGAAGGAATAGGAGTTGAAGTGTGCTAAGTATTGTAAAAGTTAAGTGATAGAGTTTATTTTCTTGATTGTTCTTTCTGTTGTTTGTTTTCCACACTGTAGGGAAGAGTGAGTTATCATCCTGAAAATATGCTAATTAATACTTGTTATACTTTGTGTGGTACAGCATGACTGACAGGCTCCTCCATGAACGTGCTGTTTATCTCTATATATGCCTTTTCAGGGACTTGCTCATGTAGAATCTACTTTGTCAAAGGAGAAAAGGAAGCTCAAGGAGGTATTAGGACTATTGCATAGCTATTCTGAGCTGCAATCACTATTTAGGATAAAAAAATCCCCTAAGATATATTTTTTTTTGGGGGGGGGGCTTTTTTCCTCTCCATTAAACTTGTTTTAATTTAGAAAGTAGGAAGATCGTCAAGCAGCCTTTTTTTTTTTTTTTTTCGCTGTTGTTTCCAAATTTCCAGCAGCTTCTAAATATAAATCTTGCTGATGATTTCCCAAGGACTGCTTCGAAGTAGTTACTGTCCTTTTGAAATCCATACCAGCAAACAATAGGAGAAGGAAACCTCGTAGTTGTTGGCATGTATCTTGGGACTAGCTGAGTATGTAACTGTGAGAAATAAATGCCTAGTGGCAAGGCTTTGAAGAATATTGTAAGAGACGTGAGTTAATTTAAATTGAATTTAATTTGGCAATTGATAAGGGATGTTTCACAACATGTTATAAAGAAGAAAACAAGCTTTCTTTACAGGTATGCAAAACTGCAAGTGGGGAAATTAAAATTAGTTTTAAAAAAATTGAAAAAAGCTGAATACTAACTGTGACTCTGGTTGCAATTCCTTTCCGGAATTTTATGAATTTGCTAAAAATTGGAGTCATACCTTGAAGCTACTGGAAAGAATTCTGTGGGTCAGAGATAGTGTTCTGAGTGCTCTTAGGCCAGATGAAACTTAAAAGGTAAGAAGCAAAGACCATAAAGGCAAAACTGCCTGTAGAGTTTTACCGGTAAAATAAGTTTTGATCTGAGGGCTATTATTAGTGGCTGCTGACAAAAAGGGAGAATTTGCCTCTGAGATAAAATTGGAAAATGTCCAAAAACTCACGGTGTAGAAGCCTGTGTGTGTGGAAATGTACCTTAGACATCAGTTGGTTTCAGTACTGGCTGTTGACATCGAAATGAGCAATTTATGATTCCACACCCCTCCCCCCCCACTTTATGCTTGTAGTTACTGTCTTTTTTTTCCATGGGTTATGTCAGGAGAGGATTTCATCTGGTGCATGCAAGAGGTCCTAGGGTATAAATGGAACAAATGTGTGGTACTGAGACACAGAGCTGCATGCTAATAAGGGCAAGCTTGGATTTTGAAGGACCATTTTTGTGACTTTTGATGTGCCTACAGGGAAACACTGCATACACTTGTGCGGTGTTTCGGACTAATCAGTTCTGTACAGTAATACTTTTAAAGCATTATAGTGTTGGAGCGAGCCTGCCAGGATGTTTCAGTCCACAAATGCCTCGTCAGCGTTCTCTAATGGAGCTCTGGTGCTAGGAGAAAAACAGGTTTTGGCTGAAAGCAATTATAATATAGTTAACGAGGAGGGAGCAGCTAAAGTCAGACCTTGAGGGTAGAGTCCACTGTAATAGGATTTTGAAAGTATGTCAGAAGATATGAGATAAAAGATATCCTATTGATAGAGGCTTTCATAGCAGTTAATCAAAGGAGGTAGTTACTATGAAGAGCAGCTGCTTATACAGAGTGCTTTCAAAGACAAATGAAGAGGTCAAACTGTGCAATGAAGGGTAATGCTGCACCAGGATTTAAGTTGGGCAGGTGGCTCTTTAAAATGTTATTAACAGTCAGATAGTGAAGAAAAAGTATTAAACCAAAGATGGCCTACCTTAATGATATTCACTATGTTCACATGTTTGGAGACTTTGATATCTAGGTAGCTTTGTACCGAAGACATACTTGATAAAGTGCAAGGATAAAAAATATTTACCAGGTTTTTGTTTATTCTGATTTGGAATATCCTTACAAGTGGTTTTATAGGATGGGGAGAGGTGTAAAGCAAGAAATCAAATTATCTTTGAGTATTCAGTGACTTTGTTTTTTTTGGCATGATGTGAATAACATAGTTTTGGTGTTTGTTTTTTTTAAAAAAAAAAAAAAAAAGGTTTTGTGATAGGTCCTGCCTTTTTGCTTCCAGTAAACTGATTGGTTATAGTCTCTTCTCATTAGTGAGAGGAGTCTGTCTTACAAATGAATATGAGAGTCTTGATTCCTATAAACTTGGAGAATGTAGTTAGTAGATTTACAAATCTGTGTATTTCAAAGCCTTAGGAGCAAAGTGAATGAACTCGAAGAGGGGAACGCTGAAAGGTTTCTAATACCTGGGGAGAGATTTCATACCAGCGTTTGCTGTGCTGCTAGTCCACTTATAGTCATAGTGCTATCTTCTAGGCTGCTGAAAATATGTTGCATTAATTTTATTGACACCATAAGTTAAATGGGCCAAAGTTGTAGCTGAAATCAGTTGTGGAACCCCTGTGTTCTGTCTCCTAGACAATGAAGTTTGCAGTAGTTGTATGGGATTGTTTTCCTGTGATGCCTACAGCCCCAAAGGAGTCATAGTTCAGAGTTACATTTTTAAGTGAAATGTAGTTACATGTGTTTTTGACTGCTATAATTCAGCTGTGCAATAACAATAAGAAAAAGCAAATTGTGATGGTGTCTGGTGTTGTTTAGAGCACTGATAACTTGACACCTCTGAGGAGAAGGCCCAGACCAGGGCAATGCAGTACAGTCCTAGAAGAGTTATCATTGGTATGTTTGGAGACAAGGGTGTCCATCTATCTGTCATTTCAGCTACTCTTTCAGTGCACAAAAAAGTTTGCCATTTTTGAGAAAATATTTTCAATATAGCTACAAAATTATTTCCACTAGGGTGACTCTGTAGGTTAAAGCCTTTACCACTTAAAGTTGGTTTGCATTTTTAGGCTACCTACTGTTTTATTTGCCAAATATATGAAAACCAGTGTACATTTAAGTTCATAGTCAGGAGAATTATTCTATTCTCTCGTTGGTCTATTCTACTCTATTCTGTGGTTGTGTTCTTCTGTGGTTAGGACAGGATTGTGGAGTCTCCTGTCTAGTTGATTTTCTTAAAAGGAGAAGTCAATGGAATTAGGAGGGAAATGGTAGCTACCTTCAGATAAAGTTTACCAGTCTATTTACAAGAATTTCTTTCAGATGCTTGTTGCATGTAGCAGAACATGTAAACAGATGGGATTGCCAGGCCTGTTTCAACGGTGGCTGATAGCTCGCCACAGCATGAATTCTTGAAATTCTTCTGCTAGTCACTGTGAAAATACGAAAAAATGTAGTGCTTAGTAGCCAAGCAACATAAAGTTGACGTTCTGTAATTTCTGCTTTGACCTGTTATGTAAACAAGTTGATTTTAATAGGAAATGAAGTAAAGTTGTTTCAAACTTAATCCCGGAAGACCATGCATGTTCCAAAGGCAATCTTTAAGAATTGTCAGCAATGTTTGTTTTTGTCACCTGATAGAGGAAGAAATATAATGAAATAGCTGAAAACTGTATATGTATTCTGAGATCAGTTATGTCTCAGACCATGGAAATACCAAGGGATTTGTGTTAGTATTACGATGCTTTGAAAAGGGCAAGTGATCTAATTAATTCTTAAAACATAGTGAGCCTACAATCTTTTTGAACTTGGACCAAGAATCGCGTGTAGTTGACACTGCAAAGCCTAGGAGATACTTTCCTGTCTACAAAGTAATGGAAAACAGGAGTGACTCTTTTTTCCTCCAGTAAGTAAAAATGTCATGTACTGCACAATATAGCGAAACACACTATAGAATAGCAAACGTTTGATTATGATTTACAGGAGATGATTGTGCTTCTCAGTTTTGAGTATATGGAAATGTAGAGGTGCTCTCCATATATAAGCTGTATGTACCCAGGACTTGAAAGGCTTTTATTAGATATCAGATACTACTTACTTTTGTACTTGATATGAAACCTTCCAATTATGGCTTTTGATCATCTTTTAAAATGCAAGTGAAATAGGAATGGGTAGAAAAATGGATTGACCAAATTCTACTTTTTAATATTATGGTGCCCTAATGTTAGTATCTTGCTTGTTGCATTACATAAGAGGTAAAACAGGTGATTAAATCACAAATGTAACTATTCTGTCATGCTGTATTTTAAAGGTAAGACAAAAAGAGGGGAGAAGGCTCATCAGCAAAATACTTCCCCCCCCCCCTTTTTGTATAACTGGTGTCATAGTCTGATTCCACAGCAAACTAACAAACCAAACCTACTGTGACCTTATTCAGTTACTTCCTCTGAACAATTTTGTTAAGATTCATTGTTGAAGAGCTGACGTCTGATACACCTTTCGATACAGATTTTTGGAGCAATATTGGAAGGCTCACTAAAAAATTCATTCAACCTTTGAAAATTTTGTCCTGAGAAATAGCTTTGTGTTCTGTATTTAAACATTAGTTATTATAATTTGTTATGTACTTTTCTACCCTGAATGCATCAGTCAAAACATTTGTGTAAATACATTGGAACAGACTACAGTAATTTATTAGCTATAGGTTAAAGCTTAGCTTTAAATTGTTGATTTAAATTGTACCTCTAAACAGATGATTTTTTTTTTTCATCTTTAGAACAAACCAAAAAACCCCAAACCCTATATGAATTGAAACACTTCAACAGTTATATTTATCGCTGTAGACTGTACATCACTGGCATCTTCAGTATATAGATGTTCAACTAGGAAAATAATGCTCCCTTGGTACCTTCATTTAGTAAAAAACACTTTTTCCCCTCACATTTACCCTTCCCTCTCACTGAACCCTCTGTCCATGATGAGAATTTAATCACTGTATGCAGATTTGCAGAGAGCATTCTGCTTGTGGTGAAGCAGCGGACATTCTTCACATGGAAAGAAGTGAAGGAGGAAGACACCTCAAAATAAATACACTTTTAATTTCAAGTTGAAGCTTCATATTCAAGTTCACTTTAAACTGTGTTGAGGTTCCTAATTGTTCGTTCTGAATTTTATTTAATTATGATAATCAAGAAATAGCTGAAGAATAGCTAACTATTAAGCTATCCTCACGGCTATTCTATTAATAGGTAAGGGCTAGCATAGCAGTTAGCTTGATGATTTTTTTTTTTTCTGTTGCCTAACTATGCCTCATTTTCCTTGCTTCTCTTGCACTGTATACAGCTGCTCCCACTGACTGGGGATGCTAACAGAAAGCAAAGCTTCCCACCAGTTATGAATAACACTGGTATAATGATATATTTGTTTTATGCAGTATGCTTCTAGCTATGTTTAACTTTCCTCTATTTTTAGGGATAGTGCTTAGAACATTTTAAGCTTAGAATCAGATTCTTTCTTCCAGCATTGTATAACTGAACCTTTTAAAATTGGTAGAATACGTTCCAGTAGAATTGAAACATCTGTGGCAAGTGTCTGAGTGTGTAGATATATTTATCTCCCTCTAACTACAAAAGATATAGGTCAGAAATGTACTTGAACATACCATGTCCATTGTTCACGTGCCTGTTATAAAATGGAGAAAGCGTAAACTGAGAGATGTTTTTGATTGTCCTCTCAAATAATGAATTTTCTTTTATTTTTTTAGTCTTTTGTTATTTTGTTTAGTGAGTCAGATTCCATTTCTCTGCTCAAGCTAAAAGCTTAGGAGGTTGAAAAATAGTCTCTCAGTATGCCATTAATGGACTTGTCCATGGTACAGATGCTTTATAAATGCATTTTTAAAATTCATGGAATCTTTAATACAGCATCGCTGCTGTTGAATCCATTGTTTAGTAGGAATTAGGGAACTTTACACATTCTGTCACTGGTGCAATTAAGCTTTTTGATGCTTGGCTTATCTGAGCAGGGAAGTTGTCTGTTTCCATTTGTAAAATAGCTGTGACTAAAGGTAATCTTTTGGGGAAAGGTTAAAAGTTCCTTGCAGTAAGAACTGTAGCGACTTTCCACAGAGTGGTAATATTTTTTGAAAGGAATTAATATTTTCTTCTGGTAGAATCCTCAGCTAGGCTGAAATCCACTCGTTCTTGTGGTGGATTAATAAAGAGTCAGAGAGACTAGTCTGGCTCCTACTTATCACAGTTCGGTGAATACAATCTCCAGCTGTTAGTTCCACCTTCCAGCTCTCAAATACTCTAGTTTTACCTGGCTGCTCTTGCACTAAACCTGTGAAAGATAGACTAAAAAAAAAAAAAGTTAGTCTTTTTTTTTTTGTTTGTTTGTTTTTGAAAAGAAAATCTCGCATAGGGAGCACTTGCACTTTTGTTGTCCTTGTGGCATAGACGAGGAAATGGGATTTTAAGTGACTTACTAAAAGTCAGGCAAGGGCCACTGATGAGGGCAGAATGCAGGTGTAGGGTATGTAGAGACAGGTATGCTGAAATCAGGGCACTCTTCCTGGAAACATCTACTCCCTGCGATTATCTTCTGGATGATTTTACTGTTCTGTACTTGCCTGTACGGGACCTCTGTTTTTCTCTTAATGAAGGGCATGAAAGAACTTGTAGGGCTACAACAGGAAAGTATTGTTAAAAAGTGAATTTTCTCCCTTTATAACAGCAACAAACTCAACATAGGAAGCTTTATGAGGGTATGAAACTTATTGGGGACATGGTGGTACTGGTGGAAGAGAAGCCTGAAGGAAGTTTTCTGTTCTCATTGTGTAATAAAGACTTGTAGTTTGTACGTGCTGTGTATTGCTGCCAGAAAGGGAGGGTTTTGACTTCTGTCCTACTCATTTGTATTGTTTCTCTGGTGCCGGTGGAAGAATGAGTGTCTGAGGACAGAACCACCTGTTCAGGGACAGTACTTGCACATACTTGTTGGCTTCACCAGAACTAAAGCAGCTTTAGCATAGATCTCGGCAGGCTTGAATGGTTGTCAGTGTTGTTTTCCATTTATTCAAATTTGGCAGCTGAAACATTCGAAGACATGCTGGCAGATCACCTAATTGAGAATTTTGTATTTGCTTGGTTAGAAAGATTTGCTGAAATAGGATGTGCTTGACAGATTGGTTGTAGACCTCCTAGAGGGAGAGATGCCATTATCAGTGGTTTAATTGCCAAGTTGTAAGAGTGTATAGCATAGTTGTAAACATGGATATATTTCCATGATATCTTAGATTAAAGATGATATAAGTGATGATCTTGGTCAGAAACTAAAAAATAATATATTGGCACTGTTCTGATTAAATGGGCCTGATTAAATTATTGAGATCTGTAGTCATTGTTAAGTTTAACCTATGTTATTTCCATTAGGGCATCTTGTGTTCTGGATGAGTATTGTGAACTGGGAATCAGAAGAGGTAGATGTAAGGATTTGAATGGCTTTATTCATGGTCTGAGGGCACACAAAATATTATCTAAATTTAACTGATTGCTTCTGAGTTTGACTTCAGGGTAGTTTGGAGCTGTGTGAGGAATAAGACAAAAAGTTTGGGGAAACACCTTTGGAGGCTGAACTTCCTGTTTGTGCAGATTGCAGTTATTTCACATTTGCTACATGGTTTCAAAGAAGAATTGGTATGTGCTGCTGAGCCTGACAGCCAATGATGTGCTCTTGTGGGACTGCTAAGTGAAATTGACTAATTGTTAATGAGGCTACTTATTCTTGCTTGTACTTTCCAGTTTCTTTGTAATAACTGTTGCAAGAGGCTTAGGACGTTTCATACTCTTAATGAACATAGATAAATAAGAAGGTACTTGCAGTCTTGCTTTGGTTTCAGAAACTAAACAGACCAGGATATAAAAAGCTACTTTGGGCCAGTCTGAGGCTTACTTTCAATAAACAAAAGCAACCAGACAAAACTATTGTGAACTTATGTGAAATTTACTTACAATAAGTTGTCATAAAAACTTTATTTCTGTGCTAGAGGAAATCACAACTGCTTGTATAGTTCTGGTTCAGTAGTCAAAAAGTTAACACATGACATGGAAAATGAGATAATGCAACATCCTGGAATGGTTATTCCAAATTTATGTTCAACTGCAGAAGAATGAAAGAACAAATACACAAAGAGAGGCTCAATCATTCTCGTGGTTTTGTAAATAGTCTCTTCCCAGAAGCTGTATTAACATGTCCCACATGGAGCTTTTGTCTTGGAGTTCCCATATTGTTCTAGATTTTAAGGAATGAATCTTGCTGTCACTCTTATGACTGGGAGTACTAACTTAGAAATAAAAATGCTGCTTGCATCAACAAAACTATTTGGATGCTAGTGGATAAGGTGATGTCCAACTTTTTAATAAACTTTTATCCCAGATTAAATCAGTATTGTTCAAATACATCCTAGGTTTTTCATGTACCACCTATCATGAACTATTAAAACCTGATAGTTTTCTTGTAGCTTTTTCTTTTTGAGTCTAGGAGGAGGAAACCATTAATGATCATGTGTTGTCAAAAAGTCCAAGGCAGTTATGAAACAGTTATCTCTGTGGATATTTAGAGAGTGAAGAGGAGCTAGTGTTGACTCACAGATAGCATAATTGCCTCACACATACCGTAATTTCCTTTTTTTTTTTTTTTATTCCCCCAGGCCTTGCAAAATTGTTTTGTATCTTGAAACATGTCTAATGGAGCTATTAAGAAGTAATATCTTATGTTTATGAGCTGCACTGCTATCATGGGACACCACCAATGAACCAAAATCACTGAGATCAGCGTAGTTCTAAATATTGAAAAACAACTTCTAAAAGAATCAATTTTATTTTTTTTAATTGAGATTTAATATACAGAAGATCTTATTGGGATGTCAGTTTGAGGCTTTCTGGATAAATTTAGGCTGTTAGAATCACAGTTTTTCAAATTTTAAAGTATTCTGCTTAACTGTTGCAGCTGAATTAATACCTCAGTTATTACAGATGATTAGACCTTATAAACTGTGAAGGTAGTACTACATACAGTGTTCTTCATTGTGATGTCATTTTGGAAGTGGAAAAGTAACTCTGAATATTTACATATTAAAAAAAAAAGGTTTACGTGGTACGAAGTGCATGTGATGTTTGACTGTTCGTCTAGAAATTACTGAATACGAGGGTTGTGTCCAATCTGTTTGAAGGTACATGGCAATTTCTGTTTCAGAGAGTTCTGGTTGTCCTTATTGAGCTTGCTTTTAGTATTTAGTAAAGGAAGTGCAGGTGAAGTGTTTTTCTCATTAGGTAGGCCTGAATGAAAAATGTGTAAGGCTTTCTACCCATGTTTTGTAGTCTGAGAGAGGCTGAGAGGTGCTCTAGTGGGAGAGGGCAGCACCTGCCATGCCATCCATTCTGCTATGCTTTCCTCAGATAAAAAGAAAATTATTAGTAAAATAAGGGCTTTTTATCTTCCTCTTTCTTAGCAGCACTTTGTGTCCAACTTCCTTGTGTAGCTAATGGTATAGGTATTTGAGCAAATTGTTGTGGGCTAAGGTTAGGGCATGAACTTCAAGTTTGCCAGTGACTGCAGCAAACTGTATACTTGGTGTATGCTGTGATACCTGTAGAAAAAAAATAGTGCCTAAGTTTTGTTGAAACAGGATTAAAGGGATAGTGAGGGAAGCAGGAACAGAACTGGAAACTGTTTTCTTCCTTGTACTGTAGCACAAAGTTGAAGAGGAGCTACTGAACTAACAGCAGCAAGGGATGAGGAAAGGCCTGTGACTGTCCTTGGGCGTGATTCTGAGTAGAGGGTAATAGCTGTACCCCCAATTACTTCTGCTGTGAAATGGAGGGTGTTTGAAACAATAGGTTTAAAAAGAGTTGGACACTTCCATAATCAAATACGAAATGGTATTGCCTTTTTTGTTCTCAGGAAATGGTTTGGAAAGGAGGTCTGTAAGACAGAATAACCCTGATAAAGTATCTTTTCTCTGGGATGCATTGAATATAGGGGGAGAAAAATGGTGTGAATTTGTGATAGTTATAGGTGTATGTAGGAAGACTTACGGCTGTCTTCCTGAACTGAAAATATTCAGACGTGGTGTTTTTTAGATTACAAGACTGGCTTGTAGAACACTGAGAAAAAATATAAAGTGGTCATTTACTCATGTTGTTTCTAGATGCTTGTAATCTCCCCTGTATCTGATGAATGTATTTGGATAAACTAACTGTATGGGAATTCTAGCTCCTCATATGTAAGAAAATGCAAGATGTGGAAATATAAGTTTGGTGGTAGCAGAAGGGGATGGTGTGTGACCAAAAAAAAAATCAGTCTCACTAGCAACCTGTAATAACCTGTAATTCACAGCAACCTGTGGAAAAAATTGGAGAGTCTTGGTGTAGCTATCTTTGATGCAAATTCAAACTTATTGGAAGGTAACTTAAAACAACCTTTTATCTAGACAGTATTTCATTTGAGGATTTGCTTTCAGAGTGTAAATTCAAATGTTTTTGTCACACTTGTGTTATTTTTCCATCAGATTATTGGAAGATGATTTTGACTGTTCCTTGGAAGAGTCTTCACTAAGCTTTTTGATTTTTTTTCTTTTGTTTTGTTTCCCCTGATATTGAAGTTTAAAACTTTCAGAGTCGTTAAAGACAACCTTTTCTGGGGCCCTTTCTGAGTCAGGAAGTGTTACTAGATTAGATTGACTCTCATCAGGTTATCAAATCTATTTTGTCATGTTTCATACATTGACTGTTGTAAAAAATTCAGGTCTGTTTGCCTCAGAAGGTGTTTCAATACTTAAGAGTTTTGGTACTGCTGCCAGAAGAAAAAGTTTAAAGAACTGTTTTTATCCATAGGAACTTAAACTAACCTGAGAGAACAATAGCTAATTAGGTGATTTTTTTATGGCAAATTGTTTATAATGGAATTGTCCCCTATTCTAGTGGTCTCCTGTCAATTTATGTAGGTCGTGTAAAGTCAGTGCCTTCTGCCTTGTTTTAGTTGACACTTTACTAAAACTACTGACTAGAAGCTGACTGCTGTTTTCCAGATGTGAAACTGTGATGGGATATGTGTTTATATAATAGGTGTTTGAATTCTGCTAAAGACTTGTGAAATTTGGAAAGTGTTCCCTTGTTCTGCCTTGAACCTCCCAGTTAATTATGGTCATATACTATAATTATTAATATTTATAGGAATATTCCTGAATGATTTGGTTATGTGCTAGCAGGCAGATATTGAGTGAAAAATTGCCAATGAAGTCATCAGAATTTTACTTTATGTGCAGGATTTTGAAAAACATCAAGACTTACAATGCTTTGACTGTTGAGTACATTTCGCTACTTTTCTGTTTTCTGGTTCTTTACAGTGTTCGTGGACAGCTGAAATATTTGGGGCTTTTTTAAGAGCCTACAGTTCTGTTTTAAATAATTTTAAATCTTAGTGGATGCTTTCAAAATTTAGAAATGCGAGATTAAGTGTTGTGTCTGATACAGTGGCACTATATGCTGGGGAGGCAATGAAATACTAAAGAGGTGCTTAGCATTCCATGTATACTTACTTAATCTGACTGTATGACTGCCAGATGTTTCAAGGGAGTCATCTTTCTGAAGTTTGACTCCTCTGGTGAGCTTTTTGGGTGAGGGAAATGGTCTGTGTCTGTAACCTTTGATTGTATGTATTGCACTTGACATAACGAGGCAATGAAGTTATTGACAATGTTTTTTTTTTAATGTCAAAGTTGCGTGCCAGAAACAGACCCCCTTTGTTTGGGGATATAGATATGTTTCTTTGCAAGCTAGCACACGAGTGGCAGTACACAGAGCTATTCTGTCTGTAGGAACTTAAGGAAATCCTGAAGGGAGCATACTGGCATTATTCTGCACTTGGCCAACAGGAGGTAAATAACAGTTAGAAGGAAGAGTGGTTTTATAGTCATAAAAAGCAGTGGTGGTAGTTTTCCTGCTATGTGTAACAGAAGGTGTTTAATTAGGTTGCAAGTTTGCAGTGGGGTTTTTTGGCAATTTGTTTCTCATCAAGTCATAAATCCCTTTCTTCATGTAAAACTAAAGCTATTGTTGTTTGTGGTTTAATGAGCTACAGTTTATGCAACAACCAACCCATCTTACTTCACTTATATCTGAATGACAATATAGAATTGTTCCCCTTCATGCCAGATTGGCATTACTGGGACACGTGGTTTATTCCAAGTATATATTGAGGTGCAGGAGTTGTGTGTGGACTGTGTAAGCAGATAAGAGGTACGTACAGGAAATGGCCATTGTTGCAGGTACCTGCCTCTTAAGCAAACACAACTCTACTAGTAAAATATAAATCTCTTTTTTACATTTACATGTTACATAAAGATATATGCTATAAATCAAGGTAGGAGAAGGTGATAGGTTGGTTAGTAGAATACCTTTTATGTTATAGAATGCACTTGTTTTTGCACCATATACTGTCTTTCAGTTGGGGTTCAGCTAGCAAAATTTTCAGGTTTAAGGTATCAAAATGAATTTGAAAAGGAAAAGAGCCTACAGAACACCTCTTCAGAACTGATAAATACGGATTGGTTTTATGCAGATTGTACTTTCTGTCCTACAATTTAAGTTAATGGATTACCTAGTTAATAAAGTTACCGAGTGACTTATCCTGGCCTTGCTGTTGACCATGTGTGGGAAGAGAGCACATTAAGTGACAGCAGTCTTGCGAGATCCTCCGCTCCATCAGCTAGTGTTGATGTTTGGTACTTTTCCATTAGCTGGAAGGGCAGATATGGCTGTCATAGCACTGAATGCTTGACTCTACATTTTTATCTCCATGATAGGAAAGTGCCTCAGAGAATAGAAACAAGTACAGTGCTACATGAAGTGTGTCTTGGACAGTGTATCCCTGACCTTACTGTGTAGGAGTCCCTGAATCTGTGCCTACCCACTCCTCGGGTGGTTTCACTGAGCTGTGCTGTGCTAAGGTTTATTCTGTATACACAAGACTTGTATAATGCACTGCTGAATAGTGTGATGAAATCTGGATGGTTTTGGTTAAGGCTTTACCATTTCTCTACTCAAAATTACCCAACTGAAGTAGCTTTTTTTTTTTTTTTTTTTTTTTTTTTTTTTTTTTAAATTTTCTTGCTTAACTTTTGAGTAGTTTTGTCACTGAAAAGATCAGAAGAAATATAGTGATGAAAACTTTTCTAATTTCTGTTTGCTAAGAGTAGTTGTGTACTTTATTTCTAAATTTGAAATGATAAGCAAATATATGAGCATAATTTAGGAAAGAAAGCATATAGTAGTTTTATTTTGGTCCCTATCCCATCCACATCTCCTGATGTTCATTTTGATGGGAGCTGAGGGTAGAGATATTCACTGTAATTTGGCTCAATTCACCTTCTCTTATTTCTCCTCCTCTGTGTCACAGTTTGTTCCCTGGGACCCGTGCCCTTGCTCTTCTATAGGTGAATATAAATATCTTCTTGAGCAATCTCTGTAAGATGAAGTATTCCCTATTTCTGGCTTTCCCCTCTCCAGCCTCCACCATGCCTTTTTTAAAAAAAAACCAAACTAGATAAAACCCAAGCCTGTGACACAGAGCAGAAACATGAATCTGTAAGTAACTTATTAAATGTCTCTGGCTGAACAATGCAAAATGATGTTAAATTCCAAAGGATTTTTCCTTTCACCTTTGCTGTAATCTTAATTATTATCAGTAGAGTGTTTTCTTTTTTTCTAATGAAGCTGGAACATGTCTGGGTTTTTGTATCACCACATTAGAAAAGCAGGAATGCTTCTAAGGGGAAAGAGGGGAGGCAAATATGACAGTCCCAGATGTGTTCAAAGTTAGGAACGAGTTTTCTAACTTTTTGAACTGTAGAAGGGAATTCTTTCAGGTTGCAAGGATGCAGACAAGTGTTCCCTTCTTGCTGAAGCTTTGCTGGCTGAAGAGGATGATGAATGTAGCTGCTTTTAATTGCTGCTGTGCAGAGACTGCCCTTTCATGCCTTCTGCCTCCCCTTGTGATGTGTTTGGTCTTGTCCCCTTGTCCAAATCAGCTGTGTAAATGCAATTTTATCTGAGAGAGGGGTTAAGTAACTTAATCACCTGATGGATCTGGGAGGGAGCGGGAAGTGATGGTCTCCGGTGGAAAGGTGCAAACTCTTGAACCCAGGATGTTGACATTGTACAAGATAGTGCAAGGTTTGGGCAAGCTCCTGTGCTGTCTGCCTGTTCACACCCCAAAGTCATTGTTTCATTTTTAGTTGTTATTCATTTAAATAAGGAATTCCAAGTGGCATTTTTTATAAATGTTCTATCTTATTTAAAGGGTTGGGGGAAGGAAGAAAAAGAAAAGGGTTTAGGGAACTTGTGATGATGCTTCCCAGCACACCAGCATGCATGGTACATATTGGGTAGTGTCTCCCACCTGGGAGACAGCTGCCAGTTTACGTGTTGTCTCTAGTCTGGTTGGATGGGACAGGACATGTTTGCTTTGGAGAAGTGGAAGGGGTGTTGGAGATGTTGGGGATGTCCTATTTTCCAAAGGCTGGAGAAATCCCTCTTTTTAATTCAAGACTGTGTATGTCCTGGATTCCCAAGGAAGGCTATAACTTGAGATTCAGTAGTCTCTGACCACTGTGAAGAGAGGCAGCTCGCTTGATATGACGAGGAGTGGAAACATGCATAGATTCTGCCTCCTTCTTTGTGTGTGTGCCTGTGATTGATGTTTTTCATTGCTGATCCTGACAACTGGCACTATTGTACGGAGGTGAGGTAGAGAGAAATTGTCAGATTGCTTAAATCCCTGTGAAGGCTGGCAGCAGAGCTGTGGTAGAGGAAGAGGGAATACAAATAATATGAGGCTGATTTCCCCCCCCCCGCCTCCCCTGCCCCCTTCCTTCTGCCCAGCCTGTGTCTTTGTGAGTACAAGGGCAACACAAGGCAGTTCCATGTGGGAAAGTTAAGGAATTAATGTGCCATGTCTCAGTGTTACTGTACTGGGGCTAGACAGATGGTGTAATTAGCCTACAGCGGTGAAGAGCTGTTTTTCTGATAAGATAAAAGGAAGTAGTTGTGGGTGGTAAAAGAAGAATATCTTAAATTGGCAGGGCTTACAATGTGTTTATAGAAATATATGAAGTGTATGGGTCCAATTACAGTTATTTTTTTCTTTATATTTTTGTTTATCATGTTGTTTGTAAGGGAAAAATATTTTTTGAATTATTTTTCAATACTTTTACTAAGCTTATCTGGAAGAGTGAAGGAACAAAAACCAGATATTCTCTTCTCTTGGTTAATATTGATTGTATCACTTTGGAGTGATGGGGAAAGAAATCTGCCTTTTGTTTCTTCCTATGATATGCCTTTGGGAGGCTGTTAGAGGATGTCGAGGATCTGTAGGAGGTCTGTTCTTGACTGACCCCACATGTTCTGGGTTTTGAACTTGTTTACGTTTCATCTGGTTTTCTGGCTTTCCTATAGCTTATTTTGGTTGGGATGTTTTCAAAAGAGAAATTTTATAAATAAAAGTTACAAGAAATAAACGACTAAATTTGGCTTGCACTGTTTGAAAAACAAAACATCTAAACGAGAACAGTGGGAAAATGAAGGAATGACAAGAGGAAGAGAGAAAAAATTGTTAAATTGTGAGAAAACACATCTTCAACTGGATCAAGATTCAGTGTTTGTTCATTACTTTGTAAGTCCTCTGAATTACTTTTGCTTCCTTATGGAAAGATAACAGGTATACTTGCTTTTCAAGCCCAGTTCTTCATGTTTTGACCCTACATCTGTAGTATCTTATCTATCAATGAGTTAGTAATCAGATTTCTGGGTGGTTTGGTTAAAAATGGCTTTTCAGATATCTTTTATAAAAGACATGGTATTGGTGAGTAGAAAATGTGACAAATACATTTGCTTGGCAGATTTTTTTCCTAATATTTCTCTTTCTTTTTCCCAGGAAGCACTTAGGTTTGGTATATTAGTTTTATTTGCCTTTGCTGATAGAGGCTGCTTTCTGTTGTACAGCAGTATCTTCTACCTGTCTTCAGAGGATCTAGTTTCTCCTGTTTACTGGCAGGAGAGTCTCCCAATATGTTGGGATTTTTCCTTTTCTCCAAAAAGACCCCAAACATTCCCTCCAATCTAAATTTAAGCCTTATTTCACAAGTATCCTTTTTGCATCCTCTATACTGGGAGAGAAGGTGGTTGGGGAGGGCTGTCTCTTGGTGATGGTCTGTCCTAAAATACTGCTTCAGATATGTCTGCTGGATTCTGCTTCCCTCTTCTTTCCCCCATCCTTGCCCCAGCTTGCACTCTGAATGACACCAGAAGGTAATCCACAAGGTGATTTATACACAAAGAACATACCTACATCCAAAAGCGTGGGGAATAAAAATAATAAAGGAATGTGAAATACTTTTGTCCTAAACAATATTTAGTTGTTAATGAAACCATTAGGACAACAGTTTGTACGGTGGGTTTTTTGTTGGTTGGTTTGTTTTCTGGAGGCTTTTATTGGGGGGGGAGGGAGGTGTAGCTTTTTCTAAAAATATCTAGTAGAATTTCCATTAAAATTAGCTGAGAAAACATGGTACTAAAAGTGATTTTTCATGAAGTCATGATAGGTCTTTGTCCCTACATTATGAATGTCAGTTGGGTGTCTAGTGTGTGAGCATTTCTTGATCTTTCAGGCAATTACAAATGTTACAGAACTTCTCAGTTTAATAATTTCATTTCCTCTTGCAGCCATGGGAAATGAGCACATGTGAGTGGATACAGCCTCTCAGCACCACTTACTAAGAACATTTCATTCAGTGCTGAGTGCTCCCAAACAGGCAAAGGGGCCCAAAGATCCAAGCAGCAACATTCCAGTTGAACTGCAGCCCCTTGCTCTAGCTGGTACCATCTGGCTATTTCTCTTGGCTTGGCTGTGTTCTCTCAATGTCTTGCTCCTGGGCAGGTGTGACAGGTTAGAGCACTTGAGGGTAATGGAAGAAGATTTTATAATTTACCACTCGTCTCCACTGACTCCATTATTCCTTCAGAAAGGACTATGGATTAATTACATTGAGGAGCGGGGAAAAAAGAATAAGAATGCTTTTTTTTTTTTTTCCCCTCCTGAAATACCATTTTCAAGGAATTATATTTAAGGTAATAATATGTTAAGGATATTTTTGAAAGTTCACATAATTCCTGCCTTTTGAAAAGTGTTTAACATTGTAGCTGACATTTAGGTACCTAGTTTTAATCAAAGATAGAGATGGTTGGATTTAGGTTAAATATCAGTCCTGTCAGATCCTCTTTTGGTTGAACAGAAGTGTGTGTCTGTGTGCATAAATACATATGTGTGTGCATATATATGTTTTTAATATACATATGTGTGCTCTCTTTAGGTAGTGTATATAAAAAGATAATTATATGTAGATACAAATCAGGTGTGGAAGGGTGTACATTTCTTCTTTATACTTTCCTTTTGTGAGGATAGAAACTTGAGAAATAGTGATTATGTTCACTTCTATTCGTAAAAGGTATTGGAAGATTTAAAGAGATACTTATTGCATCTTCTTCTGGTGTTGAGAAGGATGAATAGCAGAGCTGTTCCCCATCAGGTATTATCTTAACACATGTTACTGTGAATTTCAGGGTGGTTATCTCCCCACCCCACCCCCTCTCCGACTTCGTATCAGTATAACAAACACACTGTTCTTATTGCTGAACCTGCAGTTCTCAAACTACAAATTCAGAGTACATATTTTTTTTTACTGGATATGTATTAGTTTATAAAAATTTGTGTCCCTTTTTCAGTTATTGAATTTTATTTTCTACTACCTTAATGTGTGTAATTGTTTCCAATGAAGATTTTTATGAATAGAAACATGCTTTAATTGACAAGACCATCTTTGAATCCTTTTTAGATTGGGAGAAAAAGTATTCTTGAGCTTGAATTCTCGAATAAATTCTCCAATTCATATGTACAGGAAAACACTGTGACATTACTATTCCTGCTTGAAAGTGTGTGGACTAGAGCCTTATCTCACTGCAGACAACAAATACTTTGCAGACCAGAGTAAGTCCTTGCAATAACTGTGCAGCACTCATGCTTTTGAATTACAGTGTTTTCTCTACCACCTCTTGTTGAACAAGGCTGAATAAGGTTATGGAAGTTTTTGTATGTGTTGAGTTAATGAGTGCAGTGAGAGGCAAAATGGATAGGCTAAAGAGATCAGAATCAATCCTTGGCTAATAATTTATTGATTAAGTGCATCTTGCAAACCCATCTGAACTTAACCAAATATCTTGATTTAAACATGGTAAAACTGTTGGTTGTTTTTTCTTAGTTCAGTAAAAGATCTGGATGTCTGCTTTGACAAACTGAAAAAAATTCAGACCCACTTTTAAGGCTGAAGTGCTGTCTTGAGGGTGATATATTCTGTGTTTTGTCATGCCATGCTCTGCCCTGGAACAAATACAAAACCAATTGTTAGTTTGTGGGGAACAAACTTTTTTTTAAAAAAAGTTTCTTTTTCAAAGACAAATACATCCCTTTGGAAGTAATATACAATGTAACATGAGTTTAGAGGTACTGAAGGGCAAATACAGAGTCGCTTGTACTTGATATCTTTTTTTATCTTTAAATAAAAAGATTATTTTGGGGGAGTGTGTGTGGGATAACTACTGGAAACACTCACTGAAGCTGTATATATTAGCCTCTAAATGAGAACCTTATGTTCTCATTTAGTCTTAAAGGTGTATCTCAGAGGAAAACGGGGAAGCTTTGCTATGATTATATATCATATAGTCCAAACACTCTGCTTTCTGTTGTCTGCTCACAAAATATTTTGGGAATTTTGAGTAGTCAGCTTTGATTCATTCAGTATATTGTGCTTGTAAACTTCTGGGATTATTGTATTTCAAAAGGGTAATAGGTATGGTGTTGTGTTAATCTGGAACTACTCCTTTCAACCTTTATTAAAGCAATGCTGTAGCTCTTACTTTGCTTGGGCTCTCAATGCTACTTGCTGTTCTCTTGTCTGGGCACCTACAGCAATGCACTGTTACCATTTCCCAAGAAAATGGGAAAGGGTAAGAGTTCTTGCAAAAATGTAGAAGACGCCAGCTGCTTGTGATCTTGGGTAAAAGTCTAAAAAAATCTATAAGGTCCAGATGGCCAGAGACATTTAATTTGTTCTGGTTTTAAAGCACACAATATATTTAAAAGTGTTTTTTTTTTCGTTTTAGAAAAAAATTCATATTTTTTAAATATAGTGGTGTTCTTATCCACTACCCCTCCTCTGTAGGGATCAGTTTAAGTCCTAAGGAAAAAACCCTAACAAAATAGAAGATTAGACCAGATATGTTGATGCCAATCTTTCATCCTTGACATTGCCACTTTTTTGGTACACAAATGTAACATAGCCTTCCAGGGGAACATCTGGCCTGTTTAAAACATATGTGATGGACCAGCTGTGGGGTAAAGAACTTCATTCTTAGTCGTAGTTTAAAAACATTTTAATTAAAATGATAATATGTCTTTTCATGTCTGCATGTACTGGAAACAGTTGGGAGTGATCTCAGTTTTCGTGAGATTGTTGAACTCTTTGTTCTACCCCCATGGCTTTCTGGATGACATTTTGATCAATACTGCTGAGGGACTGGGTGGGAGTGAATGATTGTGCCCCAGGTCACCTGCAAATCCCAGTACTTCATTCTAATTAGATATTAAAGTGTTGATACACTGTATTTCATAAATTAAAAACAACTGATGGGTGTCAAGGAAAGTGTGTGATGAGATAGTGTGTGTGCTTTTTTTGTGCCTTGAGGAAGGGAATTAGGATGTTATGTTCTGGGCAGACCCCAGATATTTGGACAAATGGGGCAACAAGAGTTTTTGAGACAGGCATAAAGAGAGAATGATTCATAGGCAAGAGTGTCTCGAATAGAGAACAAAAAAAAGATGAATCAACAGGAAAAAGAAAAGCATTGAGGTTTACACAGATCACAGCTTTAGAGTGATCTGGGATTACGAAGAAGTTTTGGCTGGGAGGAAGAAGTCATAACATAAGTTATAACAGAACCAGGTATATAGCATTGGCTTTACCAACAGAAACTATAAAAGAACAATCTAGCCTTCCAAGCAGTCAGGGTAAAGTATTGCCTACTTTTCCAACACAGAAAAGTAAACATTTCCCCCCCACCTCCCGCTCCTGTTCCCCTCAATGCCCCTCCTGTCTTTGCAGATAGCACACTGGGCTTCCAGTCACCCTTAGTCACTGGCAGGATGTCAGCATTTCCTTACGAGCTTTAACAGTGATTTCATAGTGTCTTGAACATTGGTATACCTATTTATGGAAATCCTAAAATATTCTCAGGGCTTGACAAAGGGAAGCTTGTAATTTAATTTGTGTGTTGGCTTCAGGCTGAACAAACAATAAAGTACTTTAACCTTGCATGTACTCACTTGGTACTAAAAGGCTTTCTTAAACAAGTGTTTAATACTTGAATCAAGGCCACTTTCAATTTGTGGAAGTATCTGCGCAGATGTAATTTAAGATTTATCTTTAGAATTATGCATTCCATTTTCCAAATATTTTGTGTTGGAGCAGTTTGATGGGTGGGTAGAGTATAGTAATCATGATTTGAATGGCTGTAGTTTACAGTGATGTTCTTGCTATTTTTGGCTGGAGGCAGATTTCTGTAAGAGTGGCTCAAAAGCACAACATTGCACATGTTCACATTTTGAATGCTTTTTTGCATCTTTCATATTCTTTTTATATCGTCTCCTATCTTGCAAAACCAAATGCTTTTGCCCTTTTCTACAATACATAGAAAAACTATTTTTAAAACTTCTTTTCCATCTGTTGGTTTAGCTTACTAACAGAGAAGAAAGACAGTGAAGGAGGTGGAAAGAGATACAGCAGTGCAAGCTGGTATTTAATTCAGCTCAACAAATAAGAACATTTTTAATTCTCTGCAGGTAGCTACTTCATTCAAAATTCTCTTAAAGAAAAGCTTCCTTCTGTTTTGAAGAGCGTAGAAATGTCTAAGCACATCTTGACTTATATTAGTGGCTGTTAAAGTAAGAGGTGAGACTACCCTACTGGTGATTCTTCCTCCTCCCCCCCCCTCCCCGTGGGGAACATGAAAACAAAACAAAACTGTTCCTAAATCTTCAGGATTACTTTTCTTAAAAAAAAAAGAGTTCTCTTAGACAAGATTTCACAACAATTTAAACCGAATTAATATCAAACATGCTGAATGTTTGCCTTTAGGTATTTTCTAACAGAATTTCAGAAGACTGTTTAGAACCAGGGGGAAGTAAGTCGCTAAACCTTTTCAGCTGAAATTGGTTCGCATTGATTTCTCCACCTCTTAAGCCAACATGTGTGTGCATAAAGGAGGAAGTAGTATTTGCGTTTTCAGTAATTCTCTATAGTGATGGAGTTCATTAAGTGACTTGAATTTCAGTGAGTTGTCCAACAATCAGCCACTTCAGCCTTGTTTTAAATTTGAATTTTGAATTAATGATGGAAAAAGGCATTGCATGCTTGCTTGTGTGGTAGTTTTCTCTGTGCCCTATCACAGTGTGTCTTATCGTTAATGATAATCTGCTGAATTTGCTTCCTCTGGGGAAGAAATAGTCTTCTTGACACTCTGGTCACCACTGTTTCCTGATATGTTTGTGAGTCAATATGTTTGCTTATTTTCAGAGAAGTGGAGGGAAACAGGGGAGGCCAAGGAAGTTGACAGATACTGAGGGGAAAGTGGTTTGCAGCAAGAGCTTCGTTTTTCCTACAGTGGGTGGCAGTGGGTTAGCCTTCCTTCCCTCTTCTGCAGGTTTCTGTGTCAGGAATCAGATCACCTTATTTTGGACTGTTGTAGACAAGGGATATTATTTGGAAGCACAATGATGACTGAGCAGGACTGTGTGTGAGTGGAGATGGGGAAGGACTGTGTTGGGTTAAACAACCTTGGGTCTAGCCAGGCCCTTTATCTATGGTTACTGAAAGCTGGTGTGTCTGTGTGCGTATCTTGGAGCATATCTGCTATACATTGCCGGCCAAGTAGCATATAGGAGCTGCAATCCTTAAATTAAGGCAAGAAAATAATTATACATTTTGCAATAAATATTGATAAATGGTAGGATTTGAGAAATTACATTCTGTTTCTGGAGGTGCTTAAAAATCATAGCATCTTATTGCTTTTATATCTCATGAACCTTAGATTAGCATGATAATAACTAAAAGTGAGTGTGTGGTCAACCTGTTCATTTACAAATATAGTATAGCATTTTCTGAATAGAGAATCATTTTAACAGGGTGAACAAGCTGAGTGAGAGATTAATGTTCAGTGAAGATGAAGGTTGTGAAACCCCTGCTGTCCCTCTGCCAGCCCTGTCAATGCTGTTGTTTGATCTGCTGTTACAGAACTCTGTTTAGAAAGCATTTACATCACACAGACTTCCTCTTATGTAATAAGTATACCCAAAGTAGAAGTTTATGTAATAGCGATAGTTTAAGATGGAATATGTAAACGTAGATATTTGAAGTCACGTGGAAATCTTCCACCAAATTTATGTGATTCTGTCAGTGTCTGAATGTAGAATAGATTCCTGTATATTAAGGCCTCTCTTAACGATCTTACTGTATTTCTTACTCTTGTTTTGCCTTTGGTCATTTACAAGTTGAGCCGGGTATTAAAGTTGATGGAGAGAAGTGAAAGAGTAACTTGAGGGTCATGAAATGCAGCTAATTTCAAACCATGTGATTTAGTTTAAATTGAAACTTAACTGCATTTAAATAGATGGGCTGCCAATTTATTTCCTAACACAGACATACCAGCTTTCTGCTAGTTATTGTCTGTATTAAAGCCTTCTTGATGCTTGAGTTTGACAGCTTGCACGTGACCTGCATAGTGCAACATTGCTTGGTTACAGCTTTTCTGTAGCTCTGTGAAGTATTCTGTACATGTTCAGTAACTTGGAATTTGGCTTTCGTAGGATTAATGATCATAGATAAAATCCAGGCCTGCACATGATTTGCTTTCTCTGCTGCTTTGTGTGGGGTGGCAGTCGTTTGTGAAAGGGTACAGCCTATGGATGGTGGAGGGAATGGCTGAGATAGGCCAGGGAGATATTGTGCACCCACAGCTCCCTTCCCTGGCATGGAGGCATCTGGAAGGCCTTTGGGAAGTCCAGGTTGCAAGTTGGTACTACAGCAGCAGAAAAGGCTGTTAGAACCTTGTGGGGTGCTTCTTCTGGGTAGTTAGGAATTGTGTGTAGATTCCCCTTCTCAGATCAGGTCTGGTTTGGTCACCTGGTGAGACTATGGAGCCTCTGCAACTGTACCAGCATTTCTGCATGACTGTTGGCATGGCTTCGGCACTTGCAGCCTTAGACCAGGGTGTCTCCCTAAAAATGGTATAAACAATTGCACGTGTCCAGTGTGCTCACCCTCACTAGAGCTGCAGGCTCATTGAGAAAGAAATGTGAAGCAAAATGCTATCCTAGAAACGCTATCCAAGAAAGCTGCTATGGGGAAAGGAGAGGTTCATCACCCAGAAAAACAGTTTTCTTAAGAGCCAAGAGGCTTAGATTTCAAGTTTATTCTTGTTTCAGGGACACATCCTCCCTAAAGTTTAATCTCTTACTGTATGAAGACAAATAGGAGGGCACTTTCAGAGCAAAGCTGACTCACTAAATGAAGCATATGCTATTTCAATTTGTTAGCATAGAGAAAAAAATTATTTTCTTTTCTTGTACTTAATTTTCTCTCAAGAACACTTGCCTATTGCACTTTGGCAGTTCCTGTTCCTTCCAGTCAGTTTTTGGATTAAACAATATACGTTCAGATATATTAAAAATCAGAATGGAAAATAATTCTGATGCCTGCTAGCTTCATATTTGAGTTTGCTAAAACAGTGAAAAATATCTGTGCTGCCTCTGTGTTATAGACTGTACGCTTTCAGTATTTTCTAATACACTTGAAGCTATGGTTACCTTTTAAAATAATTTTGAGTGGCTAGTAAATGTATCTGAAAATGCCAAAGTTCATGTGTACCCTGTTGGCTGTGGTTTTTTATGGGGTTTATTTTGCTTGGTTGGGTTTTTTTTTGTTGCTGTTTTTTTTTTTTGTTCTTGTTGTTTTTGGATTTGTTTGTTTGGGCTTTTTTGTTTGTTTTTGGTAATGGAGCATTTTAAAGAAGACTTGGACTAAATAAACAGTCCTGATTTTATACAGACTAAAAACCTCCAAGTCCTATCGCCTTCCCCTTTCTCCCTCCCTTTGTCCACACTAGTACTCATGGCTTTACTCTGTTGTGACAAAGGTTATCTTTCAGTACTTTGTACTCTTTTGCTGTATTTCCTCCACTGCCTTCAGACTTTTGCATTTTTTTTTTCTGTCCCATACTACTTTCTCAAATTTCCTGTTTTCTTGTCTATTCCTATACTATTGTCAAAGTAGCAACTTCTAATACTGTTCTTTTCTGTCAGTTATAAATGAGTTATGTTGTATTACATAGTTATGCTTGTCATTTTATGTATTTTTTTTTTAAATATATATGAACAAAAACACTCCAAGGAGCCTTCCATTTGGATTGTGAGGGAAACAGCCCTTGCATGGGTGTGCTCATTTACAGCTTATGACTTGATCCTTCTGACTTAATACTTTCTTCTCAGGTTTGAATATGTAGGTGTTTAATGAATGTTAATCCTGTACAAATGAAAGATGAAGAAATGTGCGTGTTCATATGAGCCCTTAATTCAAATTTCAGCTTAGGAGAGCTTTGTATAGGCCCTTGAGAAATTTATTACTCACTCTTATGCCTAATGTGAGGGCAACAGATTTTAACTTGCTTGCTTTGTTTGCTCTTCACTGCGATATGGAAAGCAGATACATAGCTGTCTAAGTTTGATTTGGTGTTAATCATATCTATCTTAATTTCATCCTGAGTCTTAAAGATAGGACTCTTTGTTTAACAGTCATGTGGACTCAGTTGTCTAACTGGAAAAGGTAGTCTGTCATGTCTTGTATCTTTTACTAGTGAGTTAAGGATGATGTTTTTCTAGGTTTGCTTCTAGTTCCTCTTTAATTTTAGCAGCAGGGGACTCGCTTTTCTTTCCTACGGAAAACTTATTTAATTGAGAATCATGGAGCCTTCTTCAGAAACCAAGGCAGCAATTTTTATCAAGTCTTTTTTTCCCCCAGCATTTAAGTTCTCCCTTAATTTTTGTTTAAAGTTATTTTTTAATGATTTCTTGTTTGATTTGTACTGGGTGGAATCTTTTGACAGAGCTCTCTTTGCTAGTCTGCTGCAAAGAGACAGTCTCATTGTTGGGAAGCTTTCTGTGCTTTTAAAGGGATGTGAGGTAGTCTTCCAATGAACTTTTAATTGTCTTCTTAGAGACAATAGACTGGCTTAAAATGCACCTTTGTTTTTCTCCATTGCTCTTCAGAGCTAAATGTAAATGTTGAATGTTGATTATTCAACCACAGAAACAAATGATGTGGTCAATTGGTTTTCACATGGAGTTCTCCTTACCAGGCTTATGTGATGGATGTGAGGTGGTATTGCATGGCCACAGTGGTGTCTTTTGGGGTTAGAATATTCCACAATGCCAGTACAAACGTACTGCTGAGCTGTTGCCATCCTTGCTGGGTGAGGAGACACTAGAAGTTGGGCTGAAAACATGTGCCACAAGTAATCTTGGGGCTCTGGTAGGGGACCATAAAGAATCTTCTTCCTTTTTATTTATTTATTTATTTTTTTAAATTTTCTGTTCCAGTGTAATCTTCAGGCCTCTCACACGGCAAACTTCACCCCTGTGACCACAGTGGCTGTGCTTTGCTTCAGTGCTTTTTCCAGAGAGGTGGACAGCAAGCATTCCTTACCCCCAGACTGTCCTGTCCCTAAGTCCCAAAAGAGAAAGGACACAGTCACACGCAGGGGCTGAGGGGCAGAGGTTTGAGAAAATGGGGCTGTATTCAGCTGTGCTGCACTGCAAATCCTCATTATCCTTTACATCCTGGATCACAATAGTACAGGGGTATTGATGTATAATCACCCGTAGAGGCAGGAAACTGTGTTAATGTTTATTGGCTTTGTCTTTACTCTGTTTGTTTGTGCCAGTTCTCATCTATAATACAGCTTGCATAAAGACATATAAATGCGTAATGAATACTGAACATCTGTACAGAGTACTATTGATCGCTTTTTTGGTAAAAGTGTTTGGAATGCTGGCTGCATATTTAAATACCCACAAAAGAATCATGTGATCTTGCAGTGTATTGTAAAACTTGTCCTAAATATTTAAAGATGGTTCTGGGGTTTCCAAAATAGCTTTACTGGGTGTTAGTGCAGCTCTTGAGTTTGAAATGTGTTTTTTCAATAGGTATGTGTTTCAGAGAGAAAAGTAAGACAAAGTGATTATATACTAAACTGTATGTGATGAAATATACTTTGAGTATATAACATGGTCAGTATTTTTCCTGTTGATGCTCGCTTGAACTTGAATGCCTTCCACAATAAATCTTTTTTTTCCTTTTTAAAAAAATTCCAATAAGCCATTATGCTTACAGATCATTATTTAATGGGTAGTGTATTAATGGACTTCCCACCCTAATTACTAAAATGAATGCCTCACAAATGCACTAGTCAATCAATGACTGAATGTGTGTGTTGGATCTTGAATTCTCTTCTTTCTAATTGAATTGCCTCAGCTATTTACAAAAGAGATATTCTGAGAATCTTTCTTCTGAATTTTAGTCACACCTCAATAATATATAGATACCAATTGTAAGCATTTTGTCAATGAACTCAATGCTATTTTAAGTTGTTACCATTAACTGTTCTTTTTGAGGGTATTTGGAGATCTTGATGTTGTTGAATGAGTAGAACCTTGTTTGGTTCTGCTCCACAGCTCTTGAAATTCTATTATTGATGATAAAGTGTGATTTGGAAATGTATGGCTGTGTGCCTATCGATAACTATTTGTCAATCAGATACATATAGAGGCACTCATATATAGGCTTATATATGTTTAAGGCTCTGGCCTTAATTGTTTTAATGCTTCTTTAATATAAAATCCTTACTCTAAACTCAAGATATGCAACTTGGCAATAATGCATTGGATTTATATCGAGGTTGAACCTGCAGAATAGTTGTTCAATAGCTATTTTATTGAAACCAATCAAAAGATGCGTGTTATAAGCAGTAGCAATAAGACATGATCAGGGTTATTATTTCAAGTGCTGTTCTCCTCCTAAATACTTAGGATATATTCCAGAAACCAGGCAAAAACTCTTTTCTTCCAGGAACTGGAACCAGGAAACTGGAATCTCATTGAAGAACTTGAAATTCCATAAGAGGATTAGTACTGTGGCTTCTAAACAACAATAACAACAAAAAAGGCATGTGACTTAAGCAACCTGTGCCATTTGACTTTGCATACCAAAGCTGTTTTCTTTTTCCAGATGCTCTTGGTGCATCTCAAGGTTTGGCTAGTGGGAGGTAATTGTATGCACACTGCCTGCTGTGAGCCTATTTGGCTCATTTGTCTTCTGGGTCGGGTGTCTAGCTGGAAAATCCCAGAGTGCTGAACTGGATCAAAGAAAAAAACTGTTCTATTTTAAGTTGAAATCACTCAGTGATAGAACACTCTGAATGTAATAAAATTGCTGGCGAAAATTCTGGGGGCTGGTAAAGTCTGGTTTTTACCTGGATCCTTACTACTTAGCCAGTGGCCACATGGGTAGCTAAAGAGGTGTGAGTTTTGTGTAGGGGGTTGCATGCTGAACACTTGCCTTCTGTCTTTTTTTTTTTGGTGGTTGCTAAGAATATTATGAATTGTTTCTAAGAGTTACCAAAAAACCCCTCAACAATTTCAGGTCAAATAGACTTGAAAGAAGATCGCTAGCAATAGTGGAAGGCTGGATCCACAATAGTGCAGTAAGGCAATATAATCCTGGCTTTCAAAAGACATCCATTTTCTTCCCCTCTCATGTGGATTGCTCTGGAAGTATTGAATAGCTTCTTAATGAGTCATAGGTTGCAACCCAGGCTGTGTGGTGTGTGTAACCCTCTTTCTTCCTTTGGCCAGTTTATCACACAGCTGACACAACACGACTCTTTCAACATAGCTTCCAGTCAGTTATTTTGAGGCCTTGGAGTCAGCCAGTATCCCGAGATACTGATAAGAGTGCAGGTTTTGCAAAAATGTTAATGGAAGGTAGGAAGTGCATTTTTATCCCTCCAGGCAACCTGTCTCCTTGAACCACTGCTGTCTCCTGCTAGGAAACGACCTTCATTGTATAATAGATTTCTGTTACTAAAGTTATGTTTTTATATTTCACTTTTTAGGTGAGCCTTTGAATTCAGAAGTAAGCATTCTAGTGTTTCATAAGAAGGCTTCAAAGACTGTGTTGGTTTTAGAAGTAAGGTGTTTCCAGCCAGTGTTTGCATCTTCTGTATGCTTTATTGAGTCTATTCTCTAAAATGGCTATACCTACCATGGCCCAGCCATAGTTAGACTAGATTAATCTATTAACAATGCCTGATTTTTTTTTAATTTTTTTTTTTTTAAGGAATACCTTAAGGTAGATGTTTCACTGTTTTTTTTTGTGTACTCTAAAGTTTTATTTTTAGCATGACAATATGTACCAATAGCACTAAAGACAATAATTGCTATCTCTTAATATTACTAAGGATTTACATCTTTGTGATGTCACTTTCAGTGACTTTGATAGGCTAGTTAAAAAAATCCCCCAAGATGTAATGTTACTGACTAAAGGTGATGCATATAGCTACATACTCCTAAGCATGACAGAAACATGTCAGTGTTGCAGCAAGCAATCAGTTATTGGTTCGCTGGCTTCTTGTACTTTCAAAATCTAGAGTTTGTGTGTATGAATCAAGCAGACCTGCACTGAGGAGTTGAAACTATTGTACAGTCCATTCAGTATTTTGAAAATCTATTGGAGGAAATATCTAGTCAGTCAAACTTCTGGACTCCATATAAGTGAAAAATAACATTCACATAATGCGAAACGTGGATATAAAGTTGAAAAACATTTGTCTATAGGTAAAGTAAGCAGTTTTATTCAAGCTAAATTTTGTGGAAGGAGATAAACTTTTGATGTGAATGCAGAGAATGATGCCAGGATGAAGCAGAGTTTGGCAGAGCTGTAGCACAAATCTGTTGTGATTCCAGGTGGACATTTCCATTTGCGAGCTACTTTGCATGGCTGATGATTTCTGCTGCAATTTTGCTTCTGCTCAAATTTTACGCTTGTGATAAAGGCGATGCTATTGTATGATTATTTAACTCTGACTTCTCCAGCTGCTTTTGGAAGTATTTTCACATACCACCAGCAATATAGCAGATGTTAATCATGCAAACTGTGCACAGCTATAGTGTAGAGACTTGCCATGCTAAAGTGATTATTGTTTCAGAATGTTATTTAACCTCTGTAGGCTACCTTTTATAATCTTTTTCATGGCTTTATCTGAATCTTTCTTATCTGCTTTCTTCACTTACATGAAATAAGTTTGTTTTATGCAGAGATGGAAATGGCAAGAAAGGACTTCAACCTAGTGTAAGGTAATGTAGTTATATTAGGAAAGGTTTAGTCACGTAGCTGTGAAGACAAAGATGTAGCAGACCTTAATTGGGGCCTAATGTAAATATTTGAAGTGTGTTTTGATTTTCTGCCTTTTTTTAACTCTGCGTCCTTCAAGTGATGTTGTGGCCATCAAAATACTTCAGCTTTCTGAAATTTGATTAGCTGCTGTAAAAGTAGCCTTTGCTTCAAAACAATCTGCTGTGAGATGTGTAGTGACAGTACACTGGACAAGAGACTGTCAGCTGTGCAGGCTCCACTCTAATAATTTTTCGTAGGTCCTGCAGTTCTAGATGTATTACTTAAGAATTAGAAAAGTATGGAAAGGCAGTCTTTTTTGAAGCCATGGTGAAATCCAAAAATTATATGCTTCACATTTTTCTGTTGTCAACACGGCATTATTAATCTGTTAATTGAATATTTCAATGTTAAGAGCTGTCAATTATATCCTGTCCTTTCTTCCCGCCCCCCATGCCCCCAAGGATAAATGCTTATTTTCACATGTAGAAGTTACATTTACATGTTCAGGTATATAGTTTTATTTCTCTATGCTTAATCTATTTTATGGTAACTTTCCCAATGTTTTTTGCAGTTTTTGTTTGGGGTTTTTTTGTTGGTTTTTATTGCTGTTGTTGGTCTTCAGAATCTTATGTCTCTTTATATTCATGACATGTACCAGCAGCGCTGGATTTGGGAATATCTGGCTGGTGCCAGTAGAAGCAGCAGTTTGAATATCTCTGTTTAATTTCTTCTTAAAATGGATTATTTTGCCTTTGGGGCTCTATACACTGAAAATATCCTAACCAGTTTTAAAACTAGTTGGAGCAGTTGTGTAGATCATGGTCTCTTCTTCAAACAGCGCGGGATTGTCTGACCTGTTTTCTGTTGAAATAGCTCAATAAAATGCCCCCAGACTGCAGTGTTAATATGCTGATTATTACTCTTCAAACACATTGAAAATCTCTTGTTCTACTTAGAGATGTTCCTACACGATTCTAGATTCAAAATCAGTTTGCCTTTATTTCTTGTTTCAGTGCAGGATGTTGTCAAGTTTGCCTTCTAAAAGGTCAAAAGGTAGGTGTGAGCACAAATTTGAGAGTGCTAATTAGGGAAAGAAATGTAGAAGATGTCTGAGGAATTTATCTGCTACTAATTTGAGTTTGAGTTGCCTTGATTTGTGTATAAATTTAGGTCACTGTTTGGACAAAAAATTTGTTAATAAACCTGATAACACAGTACTCTATATTAGGAGATCAGGGTTCACTTCACTGTCATTACTACTAATGGAAACCTGACCATTTTTCTGTGTTTGTGTCTCCAGTGAGACTCATTTTTTTCTGAAGTGGCAAACTGCATCAGAGTGTTTTATGATGTTGAGCAGAATGTTTAAAGTTCATTTTCCTCTGCTGGTTTGGGGGACTATTAAGTCCTCATGGCAAGGAAGCATCACAGCTTTTTGTTTGAGGCTTTTTCTCAATTTCTTCTCTATGAAAAACAAAGTCCAAAAAGTCACTGCAAATGGAAACATTTTTGGCTGGGCTGTGATATAAAACTTTTATTGTTTACTGGCTTTACAGTTTCATCTTAAACACTGAAAATTATGTCTTGTTTTGATAGGAGTATTTAACATACTGAGTCCCAACTGAACATTTTTCTTCTGCTTTAATTCCTAGTATGAGCTATTATGGACATTTTTCAGAAGTGATGACAGCTCTCTGCTGCATTTTTTTCCGCACAGATGACTAATACTGGGTATGCCCATAGACTGTTTTGCATCAGAGTGTGCTCCAAGCCTGAGGAGCATCATGTCAGCTCTTATCCGGGAGCTGTGCTGACCCAGTGCAGTACTCAGAGCAGGCTAGTATGATTTTTTTTTCCAAGCTGGGCTCTTCAGTTCGGGCTGGCCACCATGTTAACACAGTTACAAAGCTTTCCAGTGGCTCAGAGTGCTGGCAGGGCAAACTTGCACCTGCTGTGGAACTGGGGCAGAACGAGTCCCTGTCTGCCCTAGACAGCCTGAGAAATCACTGTTTTCCATAACCTGATGTTCTGTGGTTACACCAAATGACAGACATAGGAGGAAAGAGCCTGTAGGGAGGCCAAAGGGCTGTGGACACATGGCTGAAGGTGACAGTGGCACTTCCATCCCTCTAATAAGTGGTTAACGAGGAGCCCACCTACTTTTGGAGAAGTAGAGATTAATTTTGAGTGTGTTACTTAGAATGCTGTAACTGCCACACTTACTAATGAGAAGAGAGTTTTTCTTATTAGAAAAGGGAATCTTTTATGTTTGTGCTTGTTAGAGAAAGATTTCACTGTTCTCCCTGGACTTGGCTTTGTTTCTTCAGTAAAAAAGACTGTGGATTTCAGTAAACGGTGGGATTTGCACATCAGTGTGAGAGTACATGGTTTTCAGATGCTGGTGACAAACCTTTAGTTGCATATGCTTTTTCATTAATAAAGGACATAATTAGGCACAGTGGTCTTTACTCCATTAGCCAAATTCTTAGCCTTGGAAACCAAATGGCTAAGCTGTTCAGACTGTCTCATTCCTTAAACACTGACTGTCAAAGAGACAAATTGTAACAAGTCATGGCTACAGTTGTTGTACTGAACATTTTTATTCCTGTTGCTTTTATTTTTTAGATTTAGAATTCTAAATATTTTTTTCTGGCAGATTTTTAGAACACCCCCCACTCCCCATGCAACACCAAAAAATCCCCATTTTACTAAAATGCTGAAGTTTTTAAACTTTACTTTTCCAGTTGTAAAGGTACTAATGTGATGTTGCTGAAAGACTGAATTTATTTTTTGTCACGGAACAAAGCACAAAAATGTCTTCTGGAGAGAAGGAATAAACATCAGTAAACACATTCATAGTTCACAAAAAGTCTTAAAAGCTTTCTGTGGATAAGACCTCTTGTTTGTCATACATGAGAACTCTTTCTTGTCCATTGCTATTTTTAGCATGTATCTTCACTTCTGGCACTTCTGGGATGAATCTATATTGACCTTTTAATCAAAAGCTAATGACATTGCGAATACCCTCTAGGATGAGAAACTTTGTTCTGTGTGCCCACATTGTGCTTGTAGGACAGAACAACTCCCAGGTATTCTCTATTTTGTATTTTTGCATTTAATTTGCTGCTATTTAAGAATGAATTATAGAAATAAAATTACAATTCTTAGCACGCAGAAGATAAGATGAAAGATGATCACAAGTGCTACATTCTTATTAAGCAAGAAGGAAGTGCTAAGTGTTGACTAAATTGGGTTTGAGTCCTTTAACAACCATTCAGTTGCTTTCACTTACTAACCAGCAGAGTGGGTGGTGAAATAGGTGATTCTATTGATGCTCCTGTATGTAGTGGAAGCTTCGTGTTCTCACTTTCTTCCAGGAAAGTCCTGTACTTGTGACATGATAATGAAGCACTCTAGAATATATAAATAAATTTTGTATGGTTTCATAAACGTTTAACTTAAAAAAAAAAGGTCTTTTTTTTTTTTTTTTTTTTTGTCAATTTGAAGCTCTCTGCTGCTCTTTTCCCTGTTAGCAGATTTTGAAGCTATAATAAATGGCTGATGTATAGCCGAAAGCGTGTCAGTGACCATCGTCACTGGAAGTTTCGTGTTCTGACACTCCAGAAAAACTAATTAGGAACAGCAGTGGCCCAGCAAGGAGCTGTTGCAGTAGCTTAAGTCATCAAATCTCATAATGCGTTGTGGGCTCAGAGATGAAATGAAACAAAACTCTGATTGTTAGGGATTGTTAATCCACCCCATCTTTATAGCTTCCTCAGAAAGCAGATACTACCTACTAACCTTTCAAGAGAGACTTTGAAAACAAATCAATCTGTAAGAGTAACCTTGGCCTTTTCATGTACAATGTTATACTATTGAAGGAATACAACTGTGGTACAGATAATTCTAAATAAAAGCTGAAACTGTTATATTTTTTATGGCACTTGGTTCTCACAAAAATAAAACAGAGTAGAAAGAATTGGAACAGAGTGCTTCAAATAGGGTAGGTGAAAACCTTCAGCCTTTTACAGTAAAGGCCAAATAAGAGAGTAATGCTATATTGAACCAAAACTGTAGCTGCCTCTGATCATCAGCCCCTCTATGTCAGAGTAAGGAGAGTGAAACACTGAACAACAGCATTTGTTAGGGCTACAAAAAGTGTCTTACTGTCAATGGCCCTGGGTGTATTCTATTTTATTAAGGATGTTAGTTGTAAGTGTATTTTTGTTCATTTTAATATTACATATTTGATTTACAATAGAAATGCAAAAATTTTACCACTATTTGATCCCCATATTAGGAGGATATATGAAACATTTCGGTTTTCTGCAGAACAGTACTTTCTGATTTCTTTGTATACATGAGTTGGTCTAAACTTGACTAGAGCCATTTGTTACTTTTGTAATTGGCGTCTTGAGGCACTGAGTGACTTAAGACTTGCTCCTTAAATTTGAAGTTTGACATTTATTGTGATAATTTGTCATGAAGTAATTAACAACAGTGATTCTAACTAGAAATACTTTTATTGATTTTTGTTTTCCAAGTGTTCATTCCATTTGATTTGTATTGCTGACTTATACAAGGAGAATTCAATATCAAGTCTTTCTTTTTTCTTGGAAAAAATGAACTGTAAAATCTAATGCTTATTTGCTGTTATTATTCTCTTTCACATTTCAATACTTTTTTTCCTTTTGTCTTATCCACTTAAAGTAAGGTGTTGCTGATAAAGAGGAGCACCTCCCCTCCTACCCATTCCCTTCTATTTTTGACAGCTTGAGCTGAAGAAGGCTGCTGCATTAGAACCGTTACCATGTGTGTAAATAGCCCCTGTATGCATAACATCCTGATTAAAAAAAAAATAAATCTCTGTTAAACAGTTCTTTTAAATTTAGCATCAATCTGCACTTATGTATTCCTACTGTATTTAATCCTGAGTAACAACTAAAGCTTACTTCACACTGATTATACATATTTCAGGCACAGCTGACAAGCGGACCCTTCAGCAGGGTTGTGTCCTAGGGCAGAACTGTGTCACTCTAGTGCTGCTCCTCATCTTCCTACTCTTCTTGAACTGACACTTTCTTCTTCTTGAATTCTTTACATCAGCAGCAATGTTCAGTACTCCCTCCCATAGGCCAAGATATATATCTGTATATCCAGTATATCCAAAACTCTGTCTACTTTCCCTCAGCTAGTTGCTTGCAGATTAAAGCACCAGTGTTTGCATCTTGTAGAAATGTAAAAGCATTTAATTTTCATGATTTTCCTCTTCAGAGGAAAGAAAGATGAATCTGAAGCAATTAGTCTAACGTACACATTGGTAGCAGGAGGTTTAAAGGTGACCTGAAGGAGTTGATTGAATAAACTTAATTCATTTAGGGCTGTATAATTTAAAACTAACTCAAATTAGATCCTCCTCTGCTTACTTTCTGAAAATGGAGTTGTGAATTTCTGGCTTGCAAGACTTAAAAGTAGCAAAAAAATAAATTACTGTATCAAAGAATGAAGATGTACTTGCTCCTGAGGGCAAGAAAACACAAAATGTTGAACTTTCATCAGAGTAGCATTCATATAAAGACTTTTTGGCCCAAGGAAAAATGTCTTTAGCTCATTTGGTCTTCTGCCATCTGAACTGTTTCTAAGTGTCTTTCAATATTTCTAAAAAAAGTATGATTTGTTTTGGTGGTGTAGAGTTAGTATACTCTTTTACATTTTCTCTGCACAATATACCAATATAAGGATGATGGGCTGAGGTGAGGGAATTGCCTTCTCAACCCAGTGAAAGTTCCTTTAGTTAAAACACTCTGTGTTCTGGAAGTGCTGTTCCTACTGGGACAAAGGATATTTGAGGATCAAATGGGATCCTGACTCTTAGCCATTGTTATTTGTTGTTTGATTCAGAGTTAGTGAAGACTCTCTCTATTTGTTTTCAGAAGTATTAATGGCAAAACTATAATGTGGTAGGTAGTTACTTGTCTTGAATAATATTTGAGAACACTTATCTTGCCTAACATTTTGTTTGGAAAGTGTGGTGAAGGATTTGTACTTCTGCGTCTTTTTCTAACTGAATGCTGAAGGACTTAAAATATTTTTTGGCAGTCAGTCCTCTTCATGTTGAGTTCCCTGTTAACTAACAAATTAAGACTTTTTATTCCTAGCACTTTTCCTCTTTGAGATTTCCTAATTCTCAGTTTATGGATTGAATGTAATAGTATTGAGTGGGTGGAAGTAGATGGATTAGAAGGGAGGTAGCAAAATACTTCTGGTAATAACCTTCCAAATTTCATTACTGCTGTTGATTCATGTGCAAAAACCAAGCCACGACAGTTTTGGAAATGAAATTCCTTGCGTTAGCTTGTGGCTGCTCTGTGTTGGAGCCTGTCTTCTGTGAGGCTGCCGCTCACCATATCTGCATGCAGATGTGCTCCACTCAGCTGTAATGCAGCTGGGTCCACACTGCCTGCTTGCACTCTGGCCAGCACACAGGCAATTTGGGAACATCCTGAAGTAGCGAGGCAGGGTAAAACCTCATTGCTGTGTGGTTTATTATCCTCTTCTAGTGAGTTGCCACTGACAAACAGTGACGTGACAAAGCTGGCAGCAAGAAAAAAAATGAAGTTTGGTACCAAAACAGATCTGGGTACAATAAGTCAGATGAGCTTCCAGTCTTTGTGACTATTTTAGCGAATGCGTATTCAAAGTGAGCAAATGGCAGAGCAGTGTGACTCAGCAGTGGCAGCTGGGGTAGAGATGCCATCTGTAGTCTGAAATGACGCTCATAGTAGTGGGGAGTTGCATGACAGCTAACTAACTACATATAAGGTAAGTGGGCCCAGACTGATACATAATATTCAGGCTGTGGAGTAGCAACACTGAAGAGCAGATGTCCAGAGTATGAGGAATCCCTGGGTAGATCCAGTACTGCTACTGTGTAGACTCTTACTGTGATTTTTGAGCTTAGAGGGAGGGGCTTGCATCCAGTTTTATCATATGGTCTTAGTAAGTCAGAGACCTACTAGGAGTGTTGCTGAGAGAGAACAGATGTGAATTGTTTTGGTAGAGCTCTTTTCTGGATATGCTCTGCTACTGGGTTGCAAAAGCATTACTAGAGATGGAAAATATGCCAACTTCAGTAAAAGTATGCTGTAACTGCCAGTTTGCAATTCCCAGTTCCCCCAGGATTAAAAATGGATTGAGATAGTTACCCAGGCCAAAGTCATCAGCATAGATAACTACTGTATGGATTGAAGGGGAACACTCATTAGAGCTTTGAAAATGTGTTCATACTCACTCTTAGGGTCTGTTCAGTTAAGCTGGTCTTGTAGAGACTGAAAATAGTGTCTGGTTACAAGGGTGTTGCAGAGTAGGAACAGATCACTTAGGGGTTATTCTGGGTAGGTTTGTTAGTGGACTGTCTTAGTGAACCTTCTAAATGGAACAACCTGGCATCAGTCATCAGCATTTTCTACTGTAAGTCTGCAAAATGGTATGTCAAATGGACAACTTCAGAACAAAGCCAGTGCTAAAAATTAGCTCTGCCACATTTACTTGTACATGAAGTGGATTATTAGAGAACCGTACCTCAAATTCTGAGTGGTATTTTAGTTCTACAAAATGTAACACATCTTTATATAATTGATCTGTGTGTTCCTGAAAATGGAATTTTCAGTTTGTGCGTTTTTTGTTGTAGGGTTTTTGTTTGTTTGCATTGTTTGTTTGGTTTTGTGGGTTTATTTATTTACTTATTTATTTAATCTTCAGGGGTGGGGGCGGGGAAAAGTGGTAAGAGAATGGAGCTAGGCTCTTCTAGTGCCAAACAATAGGACCAGAGACAATGGGCAGAAGCTGAAACACAGGAAGTTTCACCTGAACATGAGGAAGAACTTCTTTACTGTGTGGGTGACTGTGTACAGGAACAGATTGCCTGGAGAGGTTGTGGAGTCTCCCTCACAAGAGATATTCAAGAACTGTCTGGACATAATCCTGAGTAATGTGCTTTAGAGGACCCTATTTGAGCAGGGAGATTGGACCAGATGATCCACTGTTGTCCCTTCCAACCTTATCCATTCTGTGATTCTGGGATTTATTCTGCTTTGCAGGTGATTGTTTCTGTCACCAGAAGGTGATTGTTGACCTTAGTGAGAGGGCTATGGACAAGCAAGATGTTGATCTAATGGGATCAAAGTAGTGTTGCTATTGGCTCAACTTTCACCTGACCCCTGCAGCACATGTCTATTCCTGGATCACAAAAATGAAGGCTGTCTCTCAGAGCTTGCATCTGTAATGCTGTGTCTACCAAGTTAAGTCTGGGTGATACTAATTTGGGCTGGAAGATGAAGAATGTTTTCCATGTGACTGGATTATATAAAGATCAAGACAAAAATGTAATGGTGCATAGGTCACTAGTCACTGCTAGACACAAGGTGCTGACAATGTCTCTCTTTTCTTGAGCTAGTGAAAAACATGCTGGCAAAGCCAGTTGTTTTCAATTCCTTTTGCTCTGTAGGTGGTATGAGATGCAAGCAGTGCAAGACTGCAGAATAATGCTGTTTGGCTTCTCAGTTTGGCTCTCAGTTGTGAGCTGCGCTAGCACTTCTTTATGCTCTACATCAGAGACGTAGAGGCAGCTGTGATTAAAATATCTTTTAAAAGCAGTTTAATTTTGTTAGCTACCCACAAAACTTGTGCCTTTGCCAGGTTGACCATTGTGACTCCCAAGTAGATGTTGTCAGTAATTTAGATGAGTAGGAAGGTGTGATTTGCCCCCTGCCCCCCACCTCCATTGGATGCCTATGGGCAACTGAAAGCAGGAAACCCAGCTATTCAAGTGGTTCCCTCCCCTAAGCCTGACAGTCCATGCTTTCTCATCTCCCTATACACATATCTGCCTTATTCCTTATTCTAGCAATGGACTTGTGCAATCCCCCCTTTTTTTTTTTTTTGGCACTTATTTGACCCATGAGTGTCCCTCCACCTTAGCCCTCTGGGTTGTTTTAACTATTTAAACCAGAGGAAACAGCAACAAAGGAATAGGTTTCTGGCAGTTGCTGCCATGAGTTTTGTTGAGTTCAGTTGGCTGGATTTCTGTAAGTGGGCATTAACAGTGAATGGTTACAAAAATAAAGTTTGTTCTGTGAAAATGGAGACAGAGGAAGTGAAAGTGGAATGCAGCCAAAGCGATCTCAGCAGTACTGGGAATAGATAAGAGTGGGAGAAGACTCATTTGTCAGGGGCAGAGAGGAGATGCCAAAGCGATTGGGTTAGAGGGGAGATGAAAGCTGGAAGAGAGTTCTGGATAAAGTGTAAGTCAGAGAAGCTTTTCAGTTATCCTTCAAAACTTGGGCATACCAGGAGTGAAGGACACCTGAAGAGGCTTGAAGGAAGATGTGGATGATGAATGATGGTGTCTGTAATACTTTAGAAAAGAGCTGCTGACCTGAGATCAAATATGGAGTGAAAGAGTGAGAATGTGGTTGTAACTGTTGTGCTGCTCTAAAATTGTGAGAAAGGCAGGCTGAGGTTCAGTTTAGGCAGAAGGAGACCACTTTAGATCAGTGGCATGGTGGAATCAACCCCGCAGAAAAAGGGTTTGCAAATGTAGTTGTAGATGAGGATACACAGAAATGAGATGCAGACAAAAAGACCTGCAGTCTAGTTTTGATCCTTTTGGAGTGTAAAAAACAGTCATAATTACAAGGATCAAAAGAGGACAGAACCTCACTGCTGGTGGGTGACGTGGATTTGTACTTGAACTTAAACTAGCAACTCTCAGTAGTCTGTACCTGTCACTTCTTTTTTCTTAACAAATTGTGATTGATCTACTGGTATGGGTGGTACGAACAAAATGGTTCTGTTTTTTCCACTGTCTCATACTTTTGGGGGGTAGATTGTGATATGGCAAAGATTAGGGGAGGAAACTTGTGGTCACACCTTGAGGCTGTTATTTTATTACAAATTGCTTATATTCCTTTGGTCCTAAAGTGTTTCAATTGAAAATAAGCAAAAATTTCATTATGTTTGTTGCTTTATGCATTGCATCCAGATCATGTGTTGGTTATTAAACATCGATTTTTATATTGTATCAATTGTTTTTATGCTTTTATTGACTTTTGGTGTCTGTGAAGTATTTTTGTCTGGATGTATTGCTCTGCATTATGTTCTGTTTTTTAACTTTAAAAGGGTAACTTGGTAATTCAGAGGCAATTTTGAGCTTTCTTTAAGTTATAGTACAGAAAAATTAAGAAACACAGAGCAATGCTGCTTTTGTGGAGATGTTTGTGGTTTTATTTTAATTTTTTAATTTTTAAAATTTATTTATGGTGACAAGTGATGCAAGCATCAAGATACACAGTGTCCACTGAAACAATTCACATTTTTTTCTTCTGGCTTTAAAAAACAAAACAAACCCCAAATGTAAAATTCTTCGGATATTTTCTCCTTTCATAAGGTTTTAATTTATCAGATGAGATATAGTACAAATTTTAAAACTGTTACTTAGAAGTTTATCCTGCTGCAGCCTTTCTTTCCTTTCCCTAGCAAATTGCCTGCCCGTTTTTAGGTAATGGCATATTAGAAAGTGAATTCATTGTCATGGACAGCTTTGTGAATACACTACCAAAGGATAACTGAAAAGGTATTGTGAAAACATGGGCACATAATATTTGCACAACTTATAGTTGAATGTGTAAATGCCTTGTGTAACTTGAAAAAAAAAAAGGTAGTGCAAGAGTGAATTGTGAGACTTTTTTTTAAAACTTTTTTCTCCCGAATGTTCTCTAAGCGTTTTTAATTTTAGCCTTTTTAATTTCCATCTCCCTCAGGAGATGGAAAACTAGAACCACACATGATTTCTGGATGTGGCTTATAACGCTGTGCAGAAATGGTCTGGATTCTTGTCTAAATTTTCTTCCTCTTAACTCTTAAATTACCTTTTAATTACTATTTAGCATCAAGCTGATATTTTCCTGAAAATATTTAATTCAGCCTTAAAAATCTTAAGTCTGAGTGGCAAATATATGCTCAGAGTAGTTCTGGTGCACTATCAGTGTCTACCAGGACAGTTTTCAGCCGTAGTTTTTCTTGCACTTGACTTCTGTGCAATGTACAGCATAAAGGGATACGTTTTCACTTGTGTGCTGAAGCGGTAAGATTGTCAGGATAGTTTCTCTGTTCTCCTTACTGTGCTTTGGGCAGTATGCCTGCAGGACATGGAGAGATGATTGACTTCAAAATGCTACAACTGCATTGCGCAGTCTAAAGTCAGTTTCATCTAACCTTCAGGCTTTCACCATTTTACAAAGCCACCCCAGTGAGAATGTTTCTCTGTTTGAGAAGTGGAGAGATTAAATACAACTTGAATCTACTTGAAAAAATACTGTAATACAGTTAAGTATTCTTGTAATAATTGGTTCTATTGAAACTCAAGTACAGATTTGCAGATAAAAATACAAATTTCAAGTCCTTGAGTTCAATTTCCTGGGAAGTCATAAAATAACATTTTCTTTCTTTGTTAGATTGTAGTAAAAATGAAAAACTACTGTAAATATTTCTACCCTAAATTTGTTATTTCTTGCTAAAAGTTTACATGCTATGTAGAGAACATTTTTTATTGCACAAATAAAGCTAAGTTTGATAAGCTTTGTCCAAAATTATGTCATGACTTGTGCTGTTTGTTCATCAGAGGTCTTTTTGAGGATCAAATCTGATGAGAGAAGAGACATTATTTGCTTATGTGCCCAATTTTGTATGTTAAATCAGTTCAATAACAAGTTATAATTTAGCCACGAGATGTAAAGGGAAAAAGGGAGTTGTTAGTATCTTCTTTTTTTGTATGTGTGCTCTGGATGTGTTAAAGAGCTTTGCTGTCAGATTACTGTCTCCCAATATAATCTATCTAAAATATTTTCCTCACAATCTATGAAATATTTTGATAAATCTTACTTTGTTGAAGAATGGAGTAACAGCTAATACAAAAAGTAGCATGTGAAATGGATCATCCATTTGACATGCATTTGATTCTGTAGGGCACCTGTAATGAAAGACTTAGATTTGTAAGTTTAAAGAGGAAAGGTAAAATACAGAAGATAACATTTCTTTGTGTTTGCTCCTCTCAGCTTGCTTAATATGAAAAGTTTTCATATAATTCTGGTTTTTATCTTAGCTTTTTGCTGATACTTTAGTCCATGTTTAAGCATAATATTACAGTGGGCACTGTTGTACTTGTCTTTGTGATTCAATAAAAGGTGTTAAAATCATTAACAATGTGTAGAGCTTCATTTTGATACCAGGAAAATATGAAGTATTACTCAGAAAAGTTTAAGATGAGACAGCATTTTAATAGGAGATTGTGCAAGGAGAACCTGGAGAAGGACAGGCTGGTCCATCTAGAATTGTGAAGGTGATGAAACAGCTCATCCTAGAAACCATTTCCAGTCACGTGAAGGGCATGAAGACATCATCGTGTCTGTCTGAACATCAATAAGTTCTGTCAGCACTGTCTCCCGCACAGGGAGGATCCCTCTGAGCATTGGAAAGCACTTTTTTTTTTTTTTTTTTTTTTCCCACTCTCTAGGTAACTGAACACTGGTACAGGTTGCCCAGGGAAGTTGTGGAATCTGTTCTTGGAGATATTGTCTGGACATGGTCCTGGGCAACTGCCTCTAGGTGGTGCTGCTTGAGCAGAAGGTTTGGACGAGATGACCTACAGCAGTCCCTTCCAAACTCAACTGATCTCTGATTCTGTAGACCAGGGGGCAGGATATCTTAAATTTGTTATTTGTTGGTCTGTGTCTCATCAGGTCTTTCTCTAAATTTGGAAGCTTGGCTCTTTCCTGTGTTTTCAAAATATATTTACATTGTTCTTTTTTCTAGACTTCCATTCATACAGTTGGATTGCATGAAAAGATACGCCAGATATTAAAGTATGTACATCTTTTCTTACTGCAAAATGAGAAACTAGAGCAGTAACTGCACTTCTGATACAAAAGGATTTGCCTTTTAGTTTAGCAGTGCCTGTATGTGTGAAGATAGATTTTCAATCTCAATATTGCATATTGCCCCTCTCATTCATGTGCCTGAGTTTTGTGATTCACTGCTAGCTTAATTCTTTATATACCTTGATGTCATTTCTTGAAAGATCTCTTCTGAGAGGTTCTTGTCATCCTCTTGTGACTCTGGATTTATACCATGACCAAACTCTTCAATCATCTCTCTACCTTCTTGAACTCATCTCCTTCTGAGGCTTCAGAAATGACCTTTTGTAACAGCTTCTGTCATTTTCAACATCAGAGATTTTTCCATTCCTTTGCATTTAATTTGATCTTCCTTCTTGCATGACCATTTAAAATTTTATACACAGTCTTAGCTCACCTCCCCTTAGGAAGTCCTCAGCTTTCGTGCTGGCCATATTCCTTTTGAGCTCTGTGCCCCTGTGTTCCCTGAGCTCCTTTTATTGTTCAGTCTGTATAACTTATGTACTCTTCTCTCATTTACTCATTTGTCTGGCTTCTGCACTGATGTTGTGGTAACTTGTGTTTGTTTGTTGTCCTCAAAGGAAAAGACTTTTTTTTTTTTTTTTCTTTTAAAATAGTTGTTCCTATTTCTAGCTGGAAACTTTTGCTTTTGTTTGTTGAATGAAGTTTTGATAGTTGATATCAAAAGAAATGAGTTCTAATTTTCCCCTCTTGCCTTGTTTTATGGCTGAATAGTCAAAGTTATAATAGTGTATTTTTTAGGCCTGCTTTTGTGGTTGAGTTGCTGACATGATTAGTAGAGATAATAGTTGAGCTTTAAACTTATTTCTTTCAAGTCCTTGTTTCAGCCTTTTTTTTTTTTCCTCTCGTTGGAGAGTAGGTTGGAAAATAACCTAGTATTCAACCTGTAGAAAATTTTGTGATTTAATTCAGTGTAATGTTTGTGGGGCTGTCTTCATTCAGTACTCCTACTGAGTTTAATCATGTTCTTATCCATTACCTTTTAACAGCATGGTGTGAGAAAATTTAGGAGAAATGCCAGAGACACTGATATCTACATAAGATTTTCTATAAATAAGCACTAACAGTGTCTTGGAAAAAGGTGGTGTTTTCAGGAGCAACACTGTAGGACCACGTATCCATAAATAAAATAATCAAAGAGATTAATTTATATTTGGAGCTCTCAGTTGTGTCCTTGAAGTCACAGAACTTGCTTGCTGATGTTTTAGTTATTTTTGTTATGGTTATGAAAATATTTATTAATTTCAAGTACGTGATTCCACCCCTCAACCCCCTAATTATTTACATTGAAGTGTTGTAATTTGTTGTCACCAGTGCAATTGGTCGGAAGTTTGCCCAGTGCACTGGAGGAACACTGAAGCTTGCAGTTTATGAGTTGAAATACAAAATAGTTTTGGTCTTCTGTGGATGCTTTTGTATACTTGTATATTGGCGTCAGCAGATCTTCATCAATATACAAGTTACAATGTCACCTCATGGTTTCAGAAATATCTTGCGAACTGAAATGGAAATTATCTTGGTAGCTTCAGTTGTATAAAGTGATCTGCATATGCAGGGCTGTTTGCTCGCTGCTGCCTTGCCCATGCCAAGGAAGGGTGAAAAAGACATTAAGCAACTGTGACTTTTCACAACTACCTGTTGTCTCCTTTTCCCTGGAGAACAAGAGGAAATTTAAAGACACGGGTTTTTTAAAATTATGTTTTGCTTAGTTGGAAACTGAAGGACGTGTAATGGAGACTGATCTTTTCTCCCCTTCATCGCTTTCCTTCTTCCATCCTGTTCACTGCTGGTAAAGCATGGAAAAGTTTCTTCTTGTCAGGGAATATGAAGCTTTATGAAATGGTAGATGTAGAAGCCTTTTCCAGGCCTGTTATATATAGAGAAAGGTTAATTTAATAGAAGAAATCTAATAAATGGCATGGTAGACCACATCTAGTTGTGAATCTTCATGCTCTCCCAAAATTTGGGCTTAGGCTAAATGCTGGGATTCATAGTGATATCTTACCGTGAAGAGTACAGGAAAGGACATCCACCTGAGTTTTCTTGCAATTTTGGTAACTTGTACCTAATAATTATCAAGTTCCCATCTTTCCTTTCTAAAAGAATCTACTACATTTTATTAATAAGGACTATGGAAGACAGAAAATAGAAAAATTATGCATAGATAAGACTTGATTATAAGCTGTTTAGCATTCTTTTCCCCCTTCTCCTTGATTATGGCACTCCTTAATGGCTACTGGGGGGCAGGATTAGTTTTTAGTGTCAAAGTGATTTATAATATGTAATGATTTAGGGAGGGGTTTGCCCACTTCCTCTTCAGAAAAAATTATAATTATAGGGCTATTTAGATTAGTTGACTGTTCTAACAACACCAACAAAAGCCCTACAATAAAACTGAAATCAAGTTAATTTAGGAATAATTTGCCATATTTCCTGTTAAGCTGTTTGTGTTTACATACATACATGGTGCTGGTGGGTGAGACTTGGAGTTTCAAGTTCCAGTTACTAAGCTAAGAGGGTGATTAAAACTTAGAGAGAACAAGGCTTGAATAAGTTTCCAGTGTTTTTGGGCAATTGAGTTTACTTGGCTTTTATTGCTGTTACCTTTAATCAGTTGTTTTTTGTATAATGAATTCTAGTACTACAAAATAAGATACCACTGCAACGAAGATAAATATTCTTAGTATTTAGTATAACTTCTCCCCGTAGTGAAGGAGAATCTGTATTTTTCCTAAAGTGCAGCTCGTTTCATGGTTATTTTTTTAATATTAAATAGTGTCTCTGACCTTCTGCTTTTTAGATGCCATAGGTTGTTTCAGTGTTGCATTTCAGTAGGTAGTACTTAACACAAGCTTTTCAACAAAGGCCATTAAAACTTATTCTCAAACTGCATTAACAGCAATTCATAGGCGTCTGAATGTTCTGCAGTTAAGGTATTTTAAAATGCTTGTAATAGAAATAACATAGTGCCTTTAGAAGATGAAAACATCCCGTGCTTCAAGGGGCACTGTAATACAAACAGGTAAATTAATGTGGTAGGTGGGCAATTTTTTTAAAAGCATAACTTGTTCCTGGATATACATGACTGAAAAGAGACCTGCTATAGCACTGTTATGCTTTTCAACCTTTGAATTCACCCATCCGTGTGAGAAGAAAAAAATTAATTTTCACAGGACTTTTACCTGACATCCCAAATAAACGTAATTTTGTACGGGGTTCTTACCATGGAGATATCTACTTTGATAGATATAGAGCTAGTCGTTATACTTTTACAGCAGGTGGTGGAGAAAAATAAAAGCATGCTCTTGAATAAAAGGAGCAGATTGTTCTAACTAGTCATTTGAACTGAATGAGAAAAGAGTATATGTGACACCTTCATACATGGAGGCCCCAAAAGAAACCACTGGTAACTGAGCCCTGTGCTGACAGAATATTGTTTATGTCTGTAGTACAATTCTTCTCTCATGCTTGTGGTTTGGTTTTTTTTTCTTTCTCCTGTATTGGTGATCTGTAGTGGATGAATTTCTGGGCCTAAAACCAGCTCCTTAAAATGGAGGAGCGTGGAATTTAAGATATTCCTAGTGTGGTTTGCATTTTGTTTAACACCAGTAGTAGTCAGATAAAAAACAGATCTCAGAAATCAACTGTAAATTTGTGTTCTTTTAATTGTCCTTCTATAGATGTGATTCTGTGGCTGAAAAAAACTCCTTTGCAATGCTGATAGGTTATAGAACTCAGTAATGAAGAACACTTCTAAAATCTAAATATGAAAACTGTCATACAGAATTTTTGGGTGTAATTTGGGAATAGTGCCTTTTATCTAGAAATCAGTAGATCTCCAGTGCAGCATCCCTATAATACTATTCATAATAAATGTTATAGGTATCTTAAATTTAATATTGTTGTGCAGCTGGCTGTTACTATTCTAAATAGAAGTGACATAATCTCTAGGAAGTGTAATGAGAACATTGGAATTGTTAGATAAAGATCAGTGACTCAAATTCAGAATAAGTTTTACTTTCTGTCCTGAGCTGATGAGCTAGGAGGCCACAGTAAAATTGTACTGGGCATCCATTTATCAGTGGTACTTACTGACATGTTTCTCCTAGTCTTAAGCATATTTATATTTTAACTTGGTGGGCAAATGATCTGTTCAGCTCTTCTTTCATGGGTTGGTATAAAAGGAGGTAGGATTAATCAAAATCACAGGCCAGTGTTAGTACTGAGTGTTGCTGCTAAGGAAATATGTTAGTGTTTTAAAAAAATGTAATTTGCCTTTAAATTCAAACCTATTTAAAAAGCTTTTTATAGGTATATTTTGTTTGTGTGACAAGGTTTTTGTGGCTGGGGTGGGAGTCACAGGCGTGGCTTCTGTGAAGAACAGCTAGAAGCTTCCCCTATGTCTCATGGAGCCAATGCCAGATGGCTCCAAGATGGACCTGCTGCTGCCCAAGGCCAAGTCAGTCAGTGACAGAGGTAGCATCTCTGGGATAACAGATTTAAGAAGTGAAAAAGTTTGTGTGACAGCAATGGCAGCCAGGGAGAGAAGAGAGAATATGTGAGAGAAACAACTCTGCAGACCCCAAAGTCAGTGAAGAAGGAGGAGGAGTTGCTTCAGGTGCCAGAGCAGCGATGACCCTGTGGGCAATGGGGAACAGGCTGTCCCCCTGCAATCTATAGAGGTCTGGTGCAGAGAAAAAACCACCTGCAGCCCCTGGAGGACCCCACAGAATATACCCAAAAGAGGCAGTGACCCCATGCTGGAGCAGGCTCTTGGCAGGACTTGTGTTCCTGCATGGGACCCACATCAGAGCAGTTTGTGAAAAACTGCAGCCTGTGGAAAGGCCTCATATTGGAGAAGTCTGTGGAGGATTGGCTTCTCCGTGCTGGAGAAGGGGAGGGGTATGAGGAGTCCTGCCCCTGAGGAGGAAGGAAAGGGAAAGAAAGCATGTCATCACAACCCCCATTCCCTGTCCCCCTGTGCCACTGAGGGCAAGGAGTTAGGGGAGATCAGGAGTAAACTTAAGCCAGGAAAAAAAGAAGGGGTGGGGAAAGGTTTTTTTAAGATTTTATATTATTTCTCATTACCCTACTCTGATTTGATTGGTAATAAATTAAGTGAACTCTGGTTTGCCCATGATGGTAATTGGTGTATGATCTTTCCCTGTCTTTATCTTGACCCACAGGTCTTTTGTAATATTTTTCTCTTCCCTGAGGAGGGGAGCGATAGAACCGCTTTGCTGGACACGTAGTGTCCAGTCAGGGCCAACCCAACACAAATATATGATGTGTAAACCTTGACTATTATATGATCTGTATTAAATTTAGTTTAATTTTGTGGATTTTAAGATTAATTTTAGGATTAAATTTAGATTAATCTTGATGACCTTGTTAGTTAGTGGAGCTTTAATTTATTTTCTGAGAGTTCAGTATGGGATATTAATCTTTCTTTTCATAATGAACATTTAAGATTCATTATCTTTTATAAATGAAAATGGACATGTAGGCAGGAAATTTTTTGAGGCTAGTATGATTTATCACTTATCTTTTAGAAGGACATTGAAGAGGAATGTGTGAGTTCTGTTTAAGCTGAAGTTGTTAACCTAGGGAAGCTTATGGGAAAAGATAATGGATACAGTGAATTGTTGATTTGCTTGGCTTCTGTGGAATGTAAATGTTTCCCAAATATTTTGTCTGCAACTGAACAAAGTTGATGGACCCAAAATACAATTAGCAGTTGGACAAAATAATCACAGACACCTAAAATTCTTTTTGTCTTCATAGCTTGCCATTCCAGCTCTTGATGGGGCATTTGTTTCAAACAGACTACCTGATTTTTCTTTTTGTTTGTCTTCGACTGTTGAGGTGACTTGATGGCCGCTGCCACCACTGCAGGTTTGGCAAGTCATGGCTCTGATTGATGCTGCTCCATCTGGCTCTTCTGGGCCATATCCTGATGGCAGTGTCACTTGAAAGGAGGAGATGCTGCTGGCTGCCTTGCATCCCAGTCCCTAGGCTTACATCAGGCTTCTGAAGTCAGACCAGTCTGGTGTATTGCTGCTTCTGCCACCGTCTTCAGAAGCATGATATTAGAAATCTAAGGGAAATGTGGATTTAGGTAGTGCAAGTCCAAGAGCATTTGAATGTCAGCACTGTGTGATTCCAGCCAGGAGATTGAGCAGAGGTGCACAAATCACTGTGGTATGATGTGTGTGTTGGTAGCTATGCACAAATTCCAGTAGCAGGGTAGTATTGAAGATAAATTTCAGGTTTACACATCAGCTGTAGCTAAAGGAAGGGGATGGTGATATGTAATGGGACAGTGGTTGGTAGTGAAGTACCTTTTTTATAGAGTTTTGGGGGATGTTAGAAATGGCTTAGTAGGAGATGCTTAACTTGCCATTTGTAGGGTAATAGCAGACTGTTGTCAAAATGTTAGGCAACAAATATGAATGGGTATTTGAGTTCAGTTGCTAAACTTCACTGGGAGGTAGTAAATGTTCATCAGGCTGTGTCCTTTCTTCCCTGAACAGCACTATTACATTATTGCGGAGAGGGGCCCAGTAGCTGAATTAGGTGCTAGTAAGTCCTGACCTACAGTACTTTTGTCACATGTGATTTTATGTTTGAGTGGTTCAAGATTGACTTAAAATGTATATGGTTTTGAACAAATGACTGGGAACAAGATATATCACTTCAGGTTTCACTCACCCACCATCTTTTCTTCTTGTGTTTTCCACACAGCATGTTACACCACATTTGTCTCTTAGTGCCTGGAGTTACCGAAATAGCACTCAGGCAATTGACTGTTAAAACAGAGAAAGGGATGTTTGAATCTGCTCATGGTTTAAGTCATAAGGAGTAGTCTGCAGGGGGTTTAAAATGCTTGGTCTGACCTGTGTTATACTGGATAAATCACTACAGCATTGGCTGTTACCTTACTTGACTTGAAATGTCTCGGTATGTTGGTGAGAGGAGGTGGCGTGCTTCATGAGAGGAAGCCATTGGTTTAAGCAGTTGTTACAGCGTCGATTTTGTAGTGGGTTGATAATCTGTACTGATAAACTTTGCTCATGTTCATGTTCATAAATGCACACTTTGCTTGTTCTGTGGATGCAGCCATGATGTGCGCACAAGGAGGTTTGGATTGCTTGCTATGTATTAACAGGCACGTTGTTATTGCTAATCAGAACCCTGATAACTAAAATTAATAGTGGGTACAAAGGCAAGCAATTAAGGACATTCATCTTCTAGATGAGTCTAAAAGATTCATTGGTAGTTTAAATTTATATACTGAGGGCACTTAAACCATTAAAAAGGGTAATGGGGTGCCTGCAGGCATGTGCTTCAAAGCCATATGTCATTTTGGTGCTGGGACATCAGACTGATAACTTCCCTTTCAGGGAAACTGCTCTTCATTTATCAATTAAATGTTGAAGGAAAAGTACATTTTTTGCTGTAAAGTGATCATAGAAGTGTATTGTAAGTTAAATCAAAACCCAAGATTTATGTTCTAAGCCTTTTGGGCTTTATCATAATATATGTTAATTAGAAAAGTCTCTCAGTGGTAACAGAGGGCACTGGAGTTGAAACTTTGAAAAGTATAGATGTTTCTTTGAAGCACAATTATTTCTCTTCCTGTGCTTTGCAGTCTTTGACAGTGATGTGGTAACCAACTTAGTACAGAACATGAAATGTTGGGGCTTCTTTCTGTTGTTGTTGTTGATGCTATGCTTATGTTGTCACAAGGTAATGTTTGAGCAAGTTTTGTTAACATAGAGATGAAAATGAAATTTTAAGGTTTTACAGTACAAGGTTTAGCATGAATTTTGCTACAGCGTAGAATTTTCATTTTGTCCTGGTGTTGTCTTAGCCAGCTGAAACATGGTGCCATGGTGGTGACTCATCTTATGGTGACACGAAAATTTATTTTAATTTATTATAATAAGGGGGTTTTGTTTGTTCTTGGGACTCGTAGTATGTGTCCCATATTTTGTATTAAAAAAGTTAGACAACAAAGTCAACACAAATGCCCCTATTATTCTAAAAGTGTCTTAACAAAATCAACTTTAATTGTGGCTAGAGTTGTTAATTGGGTTTATATGCTTGAACTGCTGAGGACAGGGAGAAGGTGCAAGAAATATCCCCCCTGATTTCCAAGAATTCTCTATAATCCAATTATTGAGTTTTTATGTAACTGCTTTCTGGATTAAAAAATACTGCCTAAATAATGATGAATTCACTGTGTTTTCTCTTTCACTCTCTCCTGCTATTGCTTTTTGTTTTTGAGCAGGAGGAGAAAACTCGAGGGCTTTGTGCCATGCATATAGAGATAACAGCTGCTGCAGAACTGTATGCATGACATCTGTATTTTCTCGCCTTTATGCTCTGCTCTTTCTTTGACCAGGCTCTTTTGATTCTTTTGTTTTTTCCTTCTCAAACCTTGATCTATTTCTGTGATCGTCATACTTTCTTCTCTCTTTTCCCCAGCCTACTTAATGGCCTTGAGTTAAGAATGCAATAAAAAATGTACTGAATGAGACAGAGCAGACATTGCTGTGTTACATGGGAATTTTGGATTTTTTTCCTCCCACTGTTTACATTCTTCCCATTCTTCTTTCTTCCTGTCACTTCTCCTCTCAGCTTTTGTTGTAAGGTTTTCATATCCACTGTTTGTGTGACCCTGAAAAAAACACTTTGTTTTGTTATGCTAGACTGATTTAGTAAAGCAAGATCTCAATTCATGCTGCAGCAATTATAACGTTTCTAAGTGATTTTAATTATTTTGTCTGATTGTTTTGGGGACAGTATTTATCCTTGTTGCTGGTGTTTGGACTGCTTATGCTGTCAGTGCTTCAGAATTTTTGATTTTCATCTATCATTTTTGAGCCTGGTCCATTATTTTCAGTTTCCTCTGTGGTTTACATAATGTGCTGCTTTTTTGTCATATAAATGTGTGTCAACACATTTATATAATGTGTTGCTTTTTGTCACTGGGATAAATTTCACTTGGATTGGTGACTTCAGGCTGTGATCTGCCCTGACATAAGGTGCTCTTGTGGGAAATTGGTTGCACAAACTACTGATGTTTTTACAAAAGAGATAAGAACACTGATTGATGAGCTGCTTGCAGTTTTTAGCTTTGCACAGACAAGCCTGTGAACTGTGGCACAGTCCGAGTGGGCATTGTAGTTGTGGATCTTGGACGAACACCTGTGCTTGACTCTTGGAAGATCTCTGCTTTTAAATAAACTAATAACAAGTTTCTTCTCTAGGGGGATGCACGTTCGATGATGGTCCTGGGCCCTGTGACTACCACCAAGACTTATACGATGATTTCGACTGGGTACATGTCAGTGCTCAAGAGCCTCACTATTTGCCACCTGAGATGCCTCAAGGTGAGAAACCCCACAGATACTGAAGGGATAAGTTACTTAAGAAACTCGGAGCCTTACTGAATATGGCCTTGAGGCCATGCTCTGTGATATCCACTTGAACCTTGATAATGGAGGTAATAAAAAGAAACAAAGATAATAAATATAAGTCTTTATAATTGAGAAGCCTTCTTAGATCAAGTCCCCCTTTAAAGTTTGGGGGACATAGGTAAGGGAGAAAGGAAGCCATAGCCATCTCTTTTTATTCTGTGTGGAATTCCTGTTGATGCACTGTCAAACTCTGCTTTTTATATGACAGTAACATATCAATTCAGTGATTCAGGTAGACATTAGAATAAGTGCAGGAAAAAGGAATACACTTATTCCTTTCTTCCCTTCCCCCAAACTCTTATCATCTGAAGGTAATCAGAAAAGCTCTGATTTATGGAAATATTGCTGTTGTTAATTACTATTTAGGACAGGTAATGAATAACTGAAGAGGTACAGTCTACATGACCTTGCCTACTCACCTTTGATGAACAGCTTAATCGGCGCTTCCCAGACAGCATGATATGCTGAGAGAATGAAAGCATTTGAAATTCATCTACATTTTCCAATTAATAATACATTAAGTAATTAATCATGCAGAGGAGGAAAAAAGGTCATGGCTATTTTATTTGTATCTAAAAGGTTTTGTGAAGTGAGGTACGTGTGGAGAAGGAGTGGGAAGTGTTGCCACACAGAAGTAACCTCACCTCTGCACCATTCCTTCCCCTGTTTTTTGTGTATTGTTGTGCATTATTAAGGGTGGTTGATCTGTGTAATTTTACTTCTTAACTGCTGACTAGCTAAGTTCCCCCTGCTTTGGAGTCACTCATACAAGCAGCTGTTAGCCTGCCCAGTATCTTGCAGAATAGGTTCATTGAACAAGATCTGCACATATTTAATGGACTTCTTGGTGCTTTAGGTTTGCATAAGCAAGAGTAAATTTAAAGCCCAAAGCCTCAGCATTTGTGATGGTCTTATATTAAAAAAATCAAAACAATATCTCCACTAGGAAGGCTGAACTTAGTTACTTTTCAGGTTGCATTTCTCAGAGTCTACATGGTTTTTATAAAGGCTGGAGGTATCTTAATTGCGATGGAAGCACCATATTGTAAAAAAAAAAAAAAAAAAATTCTCAGACCTTAGACACACCTTGTATAGGAAGAAGAGCAATTTGAGGAATTGTAATTTGAATGAATCTAAATGACAAGATAGCTCTTCTTGCTTAACCCAAATAACATACCTGTCATCTTGGGCAGTTTTCAGAGTTAAATGACACAATGCTCTCTGGCATGTGGTTTCTGTTAAGTTCTGCTACAGATTCTTTTTCTCAGAGTGTAGTGTGTGAACTCTTTCAGAGAAGTTCTTCTCTCACATCTGTTAGAGAAATTGTGGCTGCTCAATAAAATCTAGCAGAATAATGGAATGTTTCAGAGATAGTCCAAAACAGATACAGAAGAAGCTCAGTTTTGGGTTTTTTTTTCCCTCTAGTTAGAAAGCTAGACTTCTTGTATCACTGTTGATAAGTTTGGTCTTTGGTATCTGAGATCCAGACTAAAACTGAGCAGTCTCATCTGGCAAGCTGCCTTTAAGAAGTTCACAGTCCCCAGATTCGGAAGATCTTTGCCATATCTAAATATTTAAGCTCATTTGTGTTTTAATTTAAAACCATGCTATTTCAGTCTGAAAAGGTAACATGGTTCTAAAATGAGTGCTGAATTCCTTCAGTGGGTCTGCGGAAAGTGGAACAGCAAGAGATTCAGGCAAAAGCAGAAGGGAAATAAGTGTGTGCAGTCATCTGCTGTGCAGTGTTTTAACATTGCTGACCCTTCCTGATTACTGTTGAAACTGGAGGTTCAAAAGGATTCTACTGCTCATGAAGAAGTTATCCAAGTAGAATAAGATGTGGAATGAAGGTATAGCTGAAATTATAGGTATAGGTAAAATTAAACTACTGCTTTTTCACTTTGAAAAATGCTGTGGTTTGTAACCTGTAGAAGCCAGGAATCTTCTAGGGACCACTTTTTCTGTAGTGAATGAGAGCAGAGAAGGAAAGGAGTACCCAGAAAAACTAAACACCAAAGAAACTGAAGTCCAAGGACTGTTTTCTTTGCACCTCTTGCTTTCAGGCTCTATAATACTTCAGCTAGGCACAAAGCTCCTTAATGGATGTGCTGGTGTCCTCTCCATGCATACTCTTTGTAGTGTTTGGAACCCTTGTCTTTTACATTTCTTTGGGATACAACACAATGGGGGCTTCTGGTACAGATTAGTCTCGGGAGGAGCAATGTTTTGCCACTGTGATGAGAAGATAATACCAGTACAGTGAGTATGCTGCTTTCAGGGCTCTAACTTTACCAGATTCACACAGAAACATTGTAGTTATAAAGGATTATACTCAATTTTCAAATGTCAGTTTTCAGTCTTAAACCCAAAAACTCAGAAAACCAAAAGATTCCAGAATAAAAACAGTGCAAGAGAGAAAAGAACCCATAAAAAAATTGGAAAAATGGAAAAAAAAAATGAAAATTGATAATGTTTTAGCAAGTGCTAAATTGATAAGTGCTAATGTTTTACTTTTGATTCAAGGAGGGGTAGTGGTTTAAATCAATGTTGTGCTTTGGAGAGCAATGATAAATCGTGGGAAATTTCAGACTTAATGGCATATGTTTCAGAGTGCTATGAAAATGTGAAAACTTGTCCTACTGGAAAACATTTTGCAGGTGTAGCAATAGTAAATGCTATTGGAAAAGCAAGTGTAATTACCTCTGAGTAATTAATGCAACTTGAGATTTTTTTTTTTAGACTGACCTACGTGGTATTTCTCAAGTTGTGAGCTGAGGCAAAAGCCACTTACCTTCTGTTATGGGAAAAATAAATGTAGTACATAGTGATTAATTTCCAAATAAAATGAACACTTAGAGCAGGTGCTTGTGTACAGCTTTAAATATCAACTTGTAAATTGTCTGAACTGCAGCTTACATTATAAAACCTTTGGATTACTTACTAAGACCCTGAAAAACACCTGATGTCCAACATTAGCTTTCTAAGAGCATGTAAAAGTGACTATGCTAGATCAAATTAAAGGCCTGCTGCTTTTGAGTGTAGCCATTATCAGTTTCCTAGGGAAGAGTGCAAAGGTAGGACAAATGAGTGCTGATCATGCCCTGACTGCTCTCCTACTTAGCAGCTGTTTGCCATTTAGGAATGTTCGCAACTAGAAACAGCCTTTATTAGTGATATTCTCAATGAATCTATGGTTTTGTTCTGTCAGTTTTGTCTTACTGGGCTCCTTGAAGTCTTCTAGTATCTGCTGTGTCATAAAACAGAGTGCCAGGTTTTGTTATGGAACATGAGGAGATGCAGCTCTTCTTACTTGTTTTGAACTTTCACATGACTTCTGTCTGATGCATGTTGGCTTCTTGGAAGTAAGTGAGCAAAACTGAGTACTAACTGTCTTCTCCAACCCATTCAGATTTGTTTATTACGTTTTAAATAAAATACGCACCCTTCTGTGGACATCATTCCAGGTTGAATGGTTCAAGATGACTGAGTTGTTCCCTGTGTGGAAATGGTTCCACAACTGTGGATTTGCATTTTGTGTGAGGCAAGATTGGTAATCAAGTGTTATATTTTTGTAGACATGGTGACAAAAATGAGGTCCAAGCATTTACATGGCAGTCTTTGTACCTCTTCCAGATATTGAAGATATTGTACATCTTCCAGATATTGAAGCTAACCCTTTAGAGCATGTGTTATGTTTTCATTCGTATGATTTTTATACATTATACTATATGAGATAGAAATTAGAGAATGCTATTAAGATGAAATCCAATTTTGTTTATGGATATTTTTCAGTTATTTTAGGGCATTATTCATTGTCTGTGGATAACTTAATTTTGCAGAAGACAAAGGAAATAATAGTGCTCTCTTATACCACTGGGGATGTGCAAAGGGGGATTTTATCCATATTATTAATAGGTTTACTGATGGTTTTACCCTTAGACAGAGAAGATAGTTTATTTACTCTGTGTGGTTTGCCTGTTAAAAGCAACATTATTCTGAGGCTATGCAAGGTCAGGGCATGAGAGCCTGTAATGGGCTGTATGATGAGGAGCCACTTAATGAAGGACTTTTTTAATGTAGGGGCTATTACCCTCCTGGTTACCAATGCATTTTGAAGAATGTCTAAATTACAGTGGACAGTACTGACGTGCTGAGATGAACATGTTGTTTCTGATCTCTCAGATGGATAATGTGCCTGAACTAGATGTGTACTGATTTCTTTTAATTGGTTTTCTAGAAATCTGAGGAAACTAAATTACCAGCAGTGGGGAAAATTCTTGAGTGCACTTGTCATCTAGCATGACTAAAGGGGAACAGATTAAATCTTGAAAGATGTTCCTTAGTATTATAGTGTTTTGCAAATGCAAACTTTATTTACAGTGAAGAGTATTGCAGAAATAATTTTTTTACTTTGCAGAAATTATATATGACCTTACATGCTGCCCCATTAAAGAATAAAACTAAATTCACTACTCTGAGAAAAAGGAAAAGAAACAAAAAAAAGTCCTGAAAAGTAAAACATTCTGTATTCTGGTTTAGGCTGATGTTTGGGGATCTCTGGTGGAAGACTGCACTGTTATTTCAGGATGGAGACTGTATACAGTGAAAGGTACTGGAGATGGGAGGAAGTGTGTTGACAAGTAACCTTAGGCCACACTTCATGGTAATTTCTTTTTTATGGTTTTTAGGTAGAATGTCTGACTGCTCATTACCACATCCTGTCATTCCCAGAGGCATTTTCATGTTTTTTCCTTCTCCCGGTTGCTCTGTTGTGCATGTGGTTGTGAACTCATGTGGATTGAAAATAATAACCCAGGGGAAAAAAAGGAATATGCAACATGGGTCAGTTCATTAGCCCAGTTATCTCATTGTGCAGCTGTAAAAAGATTTATGCTCGTGTAGCTGATGAAGACCTTGGGAGCTGGTTGCATAGGTGGTTACAGGGGTTGTGTAAACCTCTGGGGTGCCTGAAAGAAATATGAAAATTACACCCTTAGATTTACATGGAACTTTAATGTTCCTGTACAAATACTTTTGAGTATTTGTTGTGATCTGAAAGGTCAGTGGTGCTCTATTTAAATTCTGCCTTGTACAGAAAGGAAATAACTTCTGTGTCACGCACGTGACCCAAAATGAATTTCAGCACAGAGCAGTGTAAGTGTTTATAAAATGTATAAATGAGAAAGGGGAGCCAGAAGGTCACGAGATTTGTGTTTTAATATAGATTTCATATGAATGTAACTCAGAAAGGAAAGCTGTAATGTAAAGGTTATATAGATGAGACTTTTGGCCTTTTACTTCACTTAAACCTGAACATTTTTCCCGTAAAAATGAATCCACCAACCCATGAATAAATTTAAATTATGTGGATGTGTATGGGTACAGTCAGACAAAAGCTAACCAGGAACCAGTGTCTGGTGAAAATAGTGTGTTTACTGAGGCATGAAAAGGATTGGGAGCTCATCAGCAGGAGAACCCTTACCATATCCTAGGGTACTGAGCTCTTCCACTGTCCTGCTGCTTCACACATGATGCGTCAGTTTGCTGTTTTGTGCTACAGAAGGGTGAAGTTTAAACAGAATGCTTCCTGCGTTTCTTAATGTAATAGACAGGCAAACGGAGCAGTTGGAAATTGTATTTTCAAGATTTTGCTGCTCTATGACTTGCATGTTGGTAAAGATGAGAGGAATGGTGTGCAAGAGAATTTGTTGACTACACCATAGATTGGCAAATGCCATTCAGGAAGGTAGTGGTTTTAAAATTTGATCATGGAAAGCTTATCTGGGTCATTACATTATGGAATTGATTGCAAAAGCTAGGGTCTGTGACGGGGACTTGTAAAAAATTCTGGTTTTCTCTCCTCCTTTTATATTTATTTATGTTTTATTTCAGATGACTGAGAGACTTTTTTTTTCCTTAGACACTTCAGTCTTCATACACTCCTTTGCCCCAGAAGTTGACTGATACTTATTTCCTGTTTAA
>JAYRBT010000114.1:61041750-61062887 GCA_036023395.1 Myiotriccus ornatus
TTTTTTTTTCCTTAGACACTTCAGTCTTCATACACTCCTTTGCCCCAGAAGTTGACTGATACTTATTTCCTGTTTAACCTGTCAATGTACTGCAGAGCTGAATTTATTTGAACTACTTCCTTAATAAGGAAAACATATTTTACAGCTTTTCTTCATCAGGAAGGCTTGTGGTTGGTTTTTCATCTGTATTATTTGGTAGTAGCATCTTTAACAAAAGGATGCCTACCTTGTTAGTCCAGTGCAATTAGTGTCTACCCAAAGAACATGTGTAAACATCCTGATGCTATTTGGCTCATTCAGTACAGTGCACTATCAATCTATTGACTAATTCCAAAGATTCCCTGTTGTTCTCAGGTACACTTCACTTGGTATAAAGCGAAGAGAGGAGGGGCGCAGGGAAGGCTTTATAGCTGCTGCACAGTGTATTAGTGCTTTTGTACATTTAGATAAGCCATTTCTTGATCAAGAAATTTAGGCATGGGGTTAGTAAAAGTAAATTTTTTGTTGTAGTAATAGAAATGACTTGCACATATGAGTAACATATATGTTGGTTTTTCATACATTGGCACAGATGGGTTTATTCTTTTTCGTTTGGGTGATAAAAGATGGAACATATAAAAAAAGATTTCTTGCTGATTTACACAAAATTACTTCACCTTCACCTTCAAGGCCAGCTGTTATACCTGCTCATCTAGAGTGATATTTGGTTGGTTTTGCTTTTTCTTTTCCTTTTCTAAGTTGTAAAAATATTTTGTTCAGCTTCTATTCTTCCATCCAGTAGAAGCTGTATAAAATGCTGCCTTCTGAGAAACTGTTCTTTTCCTTTGTTTCTACTTTTTTTTTTCCCCCTAGTTCAGTATTTGAAGTAAATTAGTTTATTATTCTGAATCTGAACTACTAAATTAAAGCCAGGTGAGAAATCTGTTTGCTATAGATAGAGTTTCAAAGTAGTAGGTTAAACTTGGACAAATTCACCTTTGCCATCCTGGTACCGTGAGAGCATTCATGATAGTATTCTTGCTCGTGACACAGCCTGCTGTTGAGTGCTGCAGCTTTCTAGCTTCTGATACCTGTATCTCAAGATGTTCAAGTGGTAGTGGTCAGCACTGTCAGCAGGGACAAATGACCAGTTCTGGTCAACCTTTGCCACTGTTTTTCAGGAGCCTGGGCTGTAAGTGGAAGTGTTTCATTGCTTATATGAAACCAGCTATTGCTTCAGCAACTGCGAATGTCAGTAAGAGGCACTACTTGGAACTGCTGTTCTGGTAGCATTGTGAAGGGTGAACAAAAAGCAAAATGGCACTGTGCTGGCCTTTCAGAATTGAAGGGAACACAAGGTTTGAATGGCACCTTGGTAGCCTGGGAGGTGTTCCAGATTATTTGAGGCATTTAGAGGCATTCAGGGTGTACAAGGCTAGAAGTCCAAAGCACAGCGAGGAGTAGTGTTTGTTTGATTTCTGCTTGCCTGCATGGAGAAGAGCAAGCCAGCCCTGCTTTTGAGTGTATCCGCCTGTTCTGCCATTGTCCTACTATCATTTTCACTCTCAGCCTGCTTGTGTGTGTGTGTAGATATATTTTTTTTTTTTTCTTCTGAAGGTAATGGTACTTTGCCTTGCCTTCAAATTTTCTGGGCTATTTTGGAGTGTAGTGGAGGGTCATACCCAAGTTAAAGTACTGCTGCTTCTCATGTGGCTTCATTTGGCTCAGAGCATTGGCACAATTCATGCCCACAGAGCAAGGCATAGGGTAAGCACGTATGATGATTTTGAACCCTCTGCTTGGCAACCTTTGGCTGGGCCCTTTGATAGAAAATATAAAAGTCAGATAACTAGTGTGTATGACCTTACATGTGTTCATGGCGGCTTCAGTTTGATGTAAGTATAAGTGTCCTTTCCTGTCCCTATCCACAAATGCTTCTGTTCTTTAGCTTTGACATTTCTGTAAGTTGCCCTGACTGGAAACCTTATTGCTCTGCTTTCCACTCCCACTCAACCTGTGTCCAATTTTTAACAGATTCAAGCAATAATGTAATTACAGCTTGTCATGTAGGAGATATAGAAGAAGCCAGGTTAGAAGTAGAGGAAAAAAGTAAAATAACTTTCCTATTTGGAAGAGGGTAAATAAAAACAGCACCCAGGAACTATCTGGGGAAGGGAGTGAAGAAAGAAATGCTATGGTGTATGAAAAAAAGTGATGTTTAGACAAGATGGAAAAACCCCTGTAATAGAATGAGTAATGTACAGTGGTTGCTAATGCAGATTATTATTTCTGAAGGAGCAAGCTTCAGAAAGAAGTGCTGTGTCTTTCTGTGAGCAAGGTGCTGTGGTAACCCTTTGTGCGTGGGTACCTCACGATTTGATAGATGAATTCTCTTTCCTTGTGTTAGATTCTGACTTTTATCATGTCAGAGGTGAAGCCTCTTAGTGGTAGTGAAGCTGTGAGATACTTTGAAATCACTGTAGAGTAAGGGCATTCCTAATCCCACTTTTAGTACAGGACCTATTATGCAGCTGTAAACTAATATCTGAATTACCTACAAATCGATAATCTGAGCAATGACAACCCCAGCAACAGAAGAAACCATGCCTATACAAACAAACAGAAAACCTCTGAAATGAGATGAAATTCAGTAAGCCACATAATAGCAAAGAAACCCCAAAGGGAAGTGATGCTTTCCTCCATGTTTTTCATGTACAGTGCCTGAAATTTTCCTGTCTGCTTAAATATTGATTTCCGAGCTCCAACCCTTTTGCTGCTCAGCATGTAATTTATGTTCCCTTGTGCTTTTGTGGCTGGTCTGTGCTGATGCAGCAGTCATTGATGTTTGTTAATGGTGACTACAGCTGCAGTAGTAATAAAAGTATTATTTTATAGAACAGATTTTGAGTCAGCTGAGAAAATTCAAACTTTTTTCTTAGGTTGCGGTGAACTAATGAAACAATTATATTCAGAAAACAGTAAAATATTTAATTTGGGCATTTCTATCATTATTTGTACAGCTACTTGTTTAAATTGTTATCGAGCTAGTTAGTAAGGCTTGTTTCGGCTCTTTTTTTTGTTTCTTCCTTCTTCCCTGCCGCTCCCTCCCCACCCCTTGCGCCCTGTCCCACCTTTCTACATAGAAATACTTTGAAAAGGCAAATCTGTCCTATTGAGGGTTACACAAACCTAATTTCCGAGCATGTAGGCTGTGAAGAGGCAGTTGCTTAGGTGGTGCTTGTTAGAGAAGGAGCAGGCTTGTGTCATGTACAGGAACAAATTCAGTTGTGTTGCTTTGCTTTGCCTTGTATGTAATGTTTGTGTTTGTTTCTGAATCTTGCTTAATCATTAGCATGGGTAATGTTGCTGCCACAGACACTGTGACATTCAAAGCTGTCCTCCCCGCCTCCAGTCCTGTCTCTGCCTGGAATTGAAAGAGTAACGTTGTTTGAGTATGTTTTAGGGTAGATTTTAGAATATTTTTCAGAAATTAAATCCTCAAAGGACAAGATCCACTAGAAAAATATTACTTTAAAAATGCAATGCATTATTTCATGCCAAAACACATTGCTTCTGTCTAAAGGTGAGTGGAGTTTTATTGAATTTAAGCTATAGTTAAAATTAGCAAGCAAGAAAACTTGAATTAGATCATATGTTTTTAATTTGTTAGTCATTTTACACAGTGTCTATCTTGGAGAAGAAAAAAACATATTGCCCCCTCCACCCCTGCCCCTTACCCTGACTCGTCAAAGATTCTTGTCTCCTTCAAAAAGCCATTCACTGGAGCTGTCAACCATGTCAGGGGCTCAGCTGGCCTAGCCATGAAAAGTTCTGTCATCCTATCTGGTGATGGCAGTGTCTGTATTTTATAATACTTAGTAAGAAGTTGAGTTTTCCTGAGGGTGTTTGAAACTTCAGACTCCTCCTTTCTTGAGGGAGGTACAAGTTGGAAATATGTCACAGAATATGCTGAGCTGGAAGGTTGCTTTGGCTCCAGGCTTTATAGGTGGTCTCTTATCACTTTCCTCCAGACTGGAAGTAACAGCTTTCTAATTGGACTGCAGTTGCAGGTAGATATTTAGCCAATATAAGCTTACAATTAGGCTGCAGCTTCATAGGTCACAGTGAGCCAGCGTAATACCTTACTGTTGAGTAAAGGGATTATTCTACTCATCTTTTCTCCCTCTCCTCACTTGACTGCATGCTTCAGCTAGCTTCCTTTGCTAGCTTCACTCATTAGAGCTTACCAAGAGCTGACATAATTCATTATCCTAGAGAAAATGTTGTTGTTTTTCAGGATTCATCTGGTTTAGTGAATTGAGTTGACTAATGGAAAGGTCTGACAAGCATCAGAGCCAGCAGCACAAGGGAACGAAAGAGCTGGAAGGAAGAGAGGCATAAAAAGAAGAGGAGAGGCAGGCAGGGAGTTGTTAGGTCATGATGCCTCTAAGCTGTAAATGGAAGCTTGTGTTTTGAGTTTTGTAATAAGTATAATCTAATTTCCACCCTGTATGGAAAAGACCCAAGTTTTTCATCGCATGGTCCTGCTAATACCTTTGTATTGGATCTTGTCTGATCAACCAAAAGATGATTCCGTTCATCTTATGACTCAGACAATGGATATGTGCATCTTGTGTGGATATATGGAAATGTGGACAACCATAGCTTCTTTAGAGGTCTCCGATGGATACATACTTTTGAGTATAGATAGCACATTGTTGCAAAACATATTCCACTGGACTTTAAGTGTTTAAAGAAGATGAGGTTGTCACCAATTAAAAAATGTTTGTTAACTGGGAGCAGGTGACTGCACAAAGAGAACTGCTGCATCAAGCAAATGCAGCCTCTTCAAAGAAAAGATCTGCGTACCATAGCTTAATGCAATCACGGGTAAAAGTGTACATTGAACTTAGACAAAAAAAATCTGATGATTTCCTCTACTATAAATAAATTTTTCAATCTGACCAGGTGATCTAGTATGAAAAGATAAAAAAACTTCTTAAAATTGCTATGTAAATTTGCTTACATTTGTATAAAATTTACGTTACTCATAAGCCACACAATTCATTTTACATATATAATTTATATATAAATTATATTCATGTAATATTCATGTAGCATTTATATGAAGATTTTGATTAGGAGGGTGAAAGAAGCAAAGCTACAAAACAGTACATAGCTTATGGGTAAGGATCAGAGCATAAATCAGCACAGGTGATATTGCCATGAGTATCTACTAAAGCCTATCAAGAGCAGGAGATAGATGAAGCCCTCTTTATGGAGCTGATAAAAGCCTTGCAATCACACTCCGAGAGGTGTTACATTTACAAACAAGGAAGAACTGCTTTAGTATGGTTGAGGGCAGTGTCAGCTGACATAATCATGAGTCTTAAATTTGAGATCCTGAGAGGAGTCACCAGGACCGACAGTAGAATTACAAACTTAGACCAGATTTTGACCTGTTCAGAGACTTGCTTGGCAGGATCCCACTGGGAGGTGCCCTGAAGGGCAAAGGGGTTTAGGAGAGCTGGTTGATCAAGGACAGCCCCTTGGAGCACAGGGGACTGCCTTGTCCAGAGAGTTAAGCAGGTATGGCAGAAAGCCATCATGGATGCACAGAGCCTATGCACAAAAAGAGTGCACAGACAGAGAAGCACAGAGAGGCTACTGGGGAGGATATGGAGACATTGTCTGCTTATATAGAGACGGAGTCAGGAAAGCCAAAGCGCATCTGGAATTGAATTTAGCACGGGAGCTAGAGTACAATAGGAAACGTTTCTTCTCTATAAGTGCGTTGGCAGCAAGAGAGAGGCTAAGGAGAGCATGGGTCCATTGCCCAGGGAGACTGGGGATCCCTTTGCTTCGGTTTTCACAAGTTAGGCTTATCCCCAAACCTTTGATGGTTTGGGAAGTGAGGCTGTAGCTGCAGGAAGTGTGGACAGAGTTAGGGATCACTTAACCACTTGGACATGCACTAAACTATGGGACCAGTTGGAATGCATCTAAGAACTGGCTGATATTGATTGTGAGACTGCTTTCTGCTATCTTTAAAAGGTTGTGGCACTTGGGGGAGAAATCATAGGACTGGAAAAACGTTGTGTCACATCCATTCTCAAGATGGATTGGAAAAGGATACAGAGAACTACAGGTTGTTTTGTGGCCTTCGCCTTGAAAGGTGATGGAACAGATAATAATAGAAAGAGTTTCCAAACACATGAAGGGCAAGAAAGGGGTTGATGGAAGCAGCCAACATGGGTTTGAAAAGAACAAATCATACCTGATGAGTTTCACTGCTTTCTGTGATACAAGGTCAACAAGGTAGAATGTGTCACATATCTTGGCTTTACTAGGCCTTTAACACGGTCTTTCATAGTTTGCTTATCTCCAAACTGGTGATATATGAGCTCTGCAAATAGATGATGAGCGAAAAATTGGTTGGAATCCCAGACTCAAAGCTGTGATGATGCAAAGTCCTGCTGGTGGTCAGTTTAATGTCTTCATTATGCTGGAGGGCAGGGCTGTGCTTGGAGGGTCATGGACAGGTTGCAGAAATGGACTCACAGTAACTTCATGAAGATTAAGAAGGGGAAAGTCCTGGCCCTGGGTAGGAAGAGCAGCCTTATGCAGTAGCACGTGCTGGGACCAGATAGGGACAATGGCTTTGTAGAACCTGGGAGTCCTGGTGGACCATGAGCCAGCAATGCCTCTTTGCAGCAGGGGTGGCTAACAGCTCCTTATTGCCCCGCTGCGGTGTATGCGGAAAGTGATCCTTCCCTCCTGTTCAGCACTGGTGAGACATGTCTGGAATGATGTGCCGGGTTCTGGGCTCCCCAGTGCAAAAGAGGCGTGGGCATCCAGGAATGAGTACGACCAAGATGGATCACAGGACATTCAAGGAGAGACTACGAGAGCTAGGCATGTTCAGGCTGGAGAACAGAAGGCTCAGAGGAGACTGTTGTCTGGAACTGCCTGTCTGGAAGATAGGGAAAAGGTAGAGCCATTCACTTCTTTAACAGTGGTGAGATGAGGGCAGTGAACACAAATTGGAACTGGAAAATTTTGGCTAGATTTTTTTTTTCTTTCAAGGATAGTAAAATCAGAGGAGATGCCTAGAGGCCTGATAGGCCTGCTGTGTAGTTAAGCCTGACTTGAGCAGTGTGCTGGACTAGAATGGCCTCCAAAGGTGTCTTCGGACCTGAACCACTTCTCTTCATGAAAGCGGGTATATGAAGATGTTGATTAAGAATTAGTATAAATTAAGGACTAGAAAATTAAGGTGATGAAAACTAAAGAAAAACAGAAAAACAGACTAATGAGTTGAACAAGATGGAAAATGATGTGGGGTTTGGCACAAATTGGAATTAGGCAATGGTAATACAGATCTGAGGGAGCTAAGAGTTCTGCTCAGGAGTAGACATGGTGCAATAATCCTTACTCAGTTAATAATGTACTGTCTTTGAGTAATAAAGTAGTTTTTTCTCCCACTGGTAATTTGGAATATCAGATGGTAACTGCTGACAAAAAAATACTTGTTAAATCTGTAGGACAGGGCAATGTCCATGCAGGACCTTTTGGATCAAACTTTTGGATTCAAGGCTTTTTCAAGTAATTTGAGCTAGATTTTTTGTTCTTAAAGACTCTGGATTATTCCAAATTTTTGTGCTTTTCTCTTTTAAATCTGTTTGTGAGCTTGTTGATATGATGTTGCCATTGTATGAGCTAGGCTTTTTTTTTTTTTTTTTAATAGACTAAAAACCATCCAAAGCTTCTGTTTCCATTTAAAATAATCTGCTTGGGACGCAGTTAATATCATATTGTCACCAGAGCAATATCATGGGATGACTGAGGCTTAAAGGTGGTAGCATAAATAGATTTTGGTCTTGTTGTTTGTTTTATGAAGGTAGTGTTTTATTCACAGGATATTATTTGTTTTGGTACCTGTGTTCAGTCAGCCATTTATGACTAAATCTATTTGTGGGACTGCAGCTTGAAAAGCAATGACTCAAAAAATCTCAGGATTCACAGGCAGTCTTACAGTCACACACAGTTGGAGTTTAAATTGTTGGTGGGCAGATGTAATTGCATCTGTAGTGAGCATTTGCCCTTGTGATGTTGTCCATTTCAAAACCAAATGCTGAGAAATGGTAAAGAGCAGAGGAGCAGTGAGCAAGGTTAAGGATTTGGAAAGTGCCTCTTGGTGAGACTGAAGAGTGAAGGTCTCTTGAGTCAATCTGAAAGAAATTTCAGCTCTTGTGAGGATAGCCAGAGAGTGGCTGCATGACGAAAACATTTAATTGGTGATAGCTGTTGAATCTGGCCATCGAAGACATCGTGTCTAGTGACTGTAAACAGAAGTGATATAAAATTTCCTCAGCCCTATTTTAAACATTTCTTTCCTCAGCAAGGGAAGATAACATTAAAACAATTTGGGTTAGTTTAGATTCTTTTGTTGCTTGTTTTGTCACTTTTTAGTTTTCAGTGACTGTAATTGGCCTACTTCAGATCTTGGTTTTGTAACTTGTTTATGTATTTATTAGTTTCCACATGTGAAATCTGAAAAGAGAACTATCTGTTCAGTCTGAAGTGGAGAAGTGGTTGCATAGATGTGTGCTACGAAGGTGTAAAATGTGTAACAAGCTGGAAGGCAAACCCCTGAAGGCAGCTAGGCCTGTTCCTGTCTCTCTTGGGGGAAATGTAGTTTATTCAGTTTCCAGGAAGTAGCTCAATGGAAAGATTTATTTAATTATTAATTTTTATATACTCAGAATGTGGTAGCATTTATACATCTGTGCCACGAATTACCAAAATTTTCATATTTGCAAGTCTGGAAATTGTGGTGTGGCCAAGATTTCAGCACCACTTCCCTAGGCCAGGATCAGCCCTCACCAGCCCAGAACTCCTCCAGTCTGCTAACCTGTCCCATCTCCTAAAACCAACCGCTTGCTCTGTATTCCTTCCTCACTTCACTGAGTCAGGTTCCTTTTGCTCCAAGCCTAATTCAGGTTTGAGATCTTTGGGAATGGCCCCACCTGCTCTGTGCACCAGCAAGCAGGTCCGAAGAGTGGAGCTGGGACCTAATGCCATGGCTGTGGTCACTCTTGAAAACCATATATATATCTTGAAACTGTATACTTCTTCTGCCTCTCTTCCTCCTCAGTCCAGTGTAGCTGGCCACTGCAGGTGTGATGCTCAGTTTTGGGAGGTCACAGCACTGCTGGAGAGACATATGGGGCACCTGCATTATTTGTGTATTATTACATATTGTTTATATAAGTAGATATATTTAAGCAATGCTTCAATAAGATTTTCATAAAGAAACATCATATACAAAGATGCCCAAACCGTACTGCTAACTTCTTGGTTGTGGACCTTCATGTACTATATAGAGCTTGTTTTAGAGGTAGCAGTATTTTGCAGTTTCATTCTTTTTAAGACAGAGGAGCAAAACAAGTATTTTCTTTGCCATCATGACAGCTGTGGCAGGTTTGTATTTACTGAGCAAACCTTTCTTAAGCCAGAGATTTGACCAGATACCTCAGGTAGTCCTCCCAGTGTCAGCTAATTGGTTACAAGAAAGCATGTGAAAATTAGGCGTTAGTGAGTGGTTTAACTTTTCCATGAGTAAATCAGAAGCAGTAGCTTTGGGGGGAGAGGACATGTTGCAATACAGTATTCAGTGTTTTCTGCTTAACTTGAGCAATAAACAGTGACAGCATTAAGAAGAGGAGGGAAGCGGTATTCATACAGATCTTTGCTGTGTTCCCAATCGATTTCTGATAAGGCAACTTTGAAAAAATCTTTGCTGCTGTTTTTTGAGTCATGTGCTGACTGTTTCTGGATTGCTTGCAGACTTCAGCTGACTTTGCTGGTGGGAGAAACTTTCGAATATATCTAACTCAAATAGATGAACATTTATCTTCCATGTGCTTTGATAGCTTCTCTTAAAATGTTTCCTGTTAACAAAGATATTTGCATGTAAATGTTTATCTCTTGTATTCCATCTGCTCCATGTCTTTGATCCTTAACTCAGATCCTAAGTATGATAGCATTTACAATTGTTCCCCAAGTAAACTCTGATATCACTCATGTAGGATCTAACATTTCTACAGCAACATTTAAAAAGGTAAAGTTGAAGCTTTACTTGATTTTTTTCTCTTAATAAAAATTTGATCTCTACAGAGAATCGAATTTCCTGTTTTAAGAGTGTAAATGAGGAATCAGAAAGTAATTATTCAACATTGACCTTTAATTCAGTAATGTTTGACTGAACTGGAGAGAGATGTAATGTGATGGATGGTTGCCATAATGAATAGGTACTGAATTGAACAGATGAATGATCTTTATTTACTACAAATCTTAACGTTGTTCAAGTGTAGAGTACGTTATATTGTTTTATATTTTATTCAAGTGTGCTGCATTGAGTTTTTACGTAGAAAGTTAATTAAAGCAAGAAAAAAATAGTTTCATTATAAAAATAATGAAGAAAATAATTTGTGTCGTGGACTAAAAGAAAATGCAATTACGCAAGCCAGAATCGTGTATAACTGAAACCTATGAATACTTTGAGAATATTGTAGAAAATGACAATATCTAAAGATTTACATAAAGGCTTTTAGAATTTATCTACCTACAATCCTGTAGATAACTGCTCAGTATACTGTAATGTGTTTGCAGAAGAGATTATTATAAAATGTAATTTTCTTATTTTGGTCATTGTATTAGTCCAATTGCAGATGAACAATTATGAAAACAACCATTCCTAAGTTGTATAGAAGGTTTATTGGGGTTGTGGAGGGTGTTAAATCCCGATGATCTGTTTGTCTTCCTTCACTTTGAGACTCAGCATGACTTTTTAGAAATGTACTGAAATCATTTTGGGGTATGTGGGAGTTACAATCAACAAAACTAAAGGAACAAAAACCTGTGTCAGCTGAAAATAAGATCTATTATGTCCTTCCATCCCTTCCTCCAAATATAAACTGTAAATGTGGGACTACAAAGTCTTTGTCTGGTGATTTACTTATTTTTAAAATTCTAAATTAGACTGTACAGCTACATAGAAAAAGAAAATCCAGAATTAATATAAAACTGAAATTTGTAGTCAAGGACGTTTATTGACATAAGTAAAAGATCATCAGGCGATGGACTTAGAGTTTATTTGGAAGTTACATAAATATTTTATGGTTTTGTCTGAAAGTACGTGTATTGAAATAAAATTTAAATTAAAAAAGGCATGATCTAATCTAAAATACAAGTATTTTTTTCATGTAGACCACAACATTTCTGTATATTGCATTATTAAATTCAGCTACTATACTAGTCTGCTTTCAGATCACTTAGAAGAATATTAGGGAATGTTTTATGCTAAACATAAACCAAAAGTTGCTTTTAATTCATCATTTACCACGGCAGAGTCTTTGTTGTGTTATGTCATCAGCATATTAGTTTTCTGTAAGATTTAAAACACTATGGATCTTGGAAAAATAAACTTTGATCAGAGATCTGAACTTGAAATGCGTGTACTAATTTCTTAAAGTTGAATAGGATAGTGAATATTTTTTGTGTTAAATAAGAAAATTAATTTTAATATTTTTTAAAACCTAGTGTAATTTGCATGCTTCTCTAATGCCTTTATACTTGGGTGAAATTTATAATGGAAAGAAAAATTACATATAATGATATTTGTCTTTGACCTTACATGTTAATTAGAACTAGAGATAGTTGAAATTTTATTTCATTGCCTGAAATGATTAAAACCATTTATTTTGTACTTTGTCATTTCCTAACCATCCCTTCCCCTTTTTGCTCTGGCTTTTCTCCATCCCTTTCCCACTCTTCTGAAATGCTTTTAGCTACCCTTGTGTATATAGGCTCAAGGTTATACAGTGAAAGGACATCTAAAGCTGCAGCAACGCGACTTCAGTGCTTCACAGTCAGTTTGCTTGCTTATGTTAATACATATGCACAAGATCTTAAGGATTCTACTATTGCCTTCAGTTCTTCCCCTTCCCCAAGTATTGTCCTATATGCTAAAAGAGACTAAGTGATGCACTAAGGAAGCCTGAGGCAAAAGTACTAGCATTTTTCATACATATTTGCACTGCTTATCAAAAAAAATTAATGACTCGAGTTTTAATCTTCTCTCAATGTGATGAGATGCGAGCCATTTGCAGAATTCCTAATTGACCTTTGAAATATAATCAAGGAGTTATTCACTAAATTAATTCTTCTGAAAAGAAGTCCTGAAGACTAAACCCTTCATGAGTAGGTGGCTATGTTGGAACATGTAAATATAAATACGGAGTATGTAAAATGACCCAGAGTTTGCAGGATGATTTATTTACTTTTTATTTACAGAAGACTGACTTTATATATTGTGTTAGAGAATTGTTCCTGTTGCTTTACAAGCCAGAGCATAAAGAGAGTTAACACTGCCATGTTATATGGCAAAATATAGGTCCAGTGTGTTTTGATTTGGAATTTGAGGTCCTATCATAAGGAAGGAGAAGAGAGACACTGAATGGCTTTCTGGCTCAAATTTTGTTCTGGTAAAACTGATGCAATGAAGGCCAAGTTTTATGATGCTTTGAGCTTCATAGGATGACAGCCAAGCTTCTACATCTGAATGAAATAAAAGGCTAGATCACCAATGAAAATAATTAGATGTTTTTAGTAAAAGCAGGTATCTTAAGAGTTCCTCCACCCAAGGATTTTTTTTCCTCTTGAAGACCTGATTAAATATCCAGTTCTTGCATGATGCTTCATTTTCAGTTGTGAGCTTTCTTTCATGTGGTAGGCTCCGTGTCTGACACTAACATGGTGGCACTTTTCTCTAAATCTGCCAAATGTATAGTCTTGCACATCAGTGAACTAGGAAATTGGAGAATCTTATCAATGTATTTAAATACCTGTGGGGAGAGTGTAAAGAAGACTGAGCCAGGCTCTTTTCACTGTTAGCCACTGACACAATAGGAGTCAATGGGCACAAACTGAAACACGGGACATTCCCTCTGAACAACAGAAAACACTTTTTTACTGAGAGGGTGATTGAGCACGGGCACAGGTTGCCCATGGGTTCTGTGGGGTCTCTGTCCTTGGAGATAATGCAGAAACTGCTGGATGCAGTCTCCTGAGCAAGTGGCTCCAGGTGACCCTGCTTGAGCAGGAAGTTTGAACCAGATCACTTCCAGAGGTTCCTTCCAACCTCAGCTTTCTCTTTTTCTCTGAAATCTTTGGTTTTCTTAGTTTCTGTAACTGTGGAATAATTTTATTAAGGTTTCCTGCTTCTGAACAGCAAGAAAAAGGAACTTTTCAGCTCTAAAAGTATTGTCCAGCTCTTTTATTGTTTTGTTCTGTATATGTGAAAGCAGATTTAGTTTTGTCTGCAGTTCTGTTGGGAAAAAACTAGGGGTTAATTGGAAAAAACATTCCCTTTTTAAGCGTTGCACAGCTATTATGATTCCTGTGTTATTTTTGCCATCTGATACTGGCACTGTTGCTCACAGTAAGTTTAACTTGAACACATCTTCATCTTATGCCACTCTTTTTTTTTTTATTTGAATAGTATCAATTTCAGCATGATTTTTCTGATGGATTTCTCATGTTGGTAGTGTTAATTTATATACAGTTTCCTAGGGCAACACAGACAGTTTTATTACTGTTATGGCTTTTCATTATAATGAAAATTCTGCAAATAAGTAGCATTCATGTCAGTATTGGAGATTTATGAGGGAGAGAGAGGAGGGAAGAGTAGATTTGTTCAGATTTTCCTCAAGCTTTGTCTAAGTTTTTTTTTTTTTTTAAATCAAAATATAGCTGCAAGATAAATAATTTCCAAAGATTTAATCTACTTGGAGATATTACAACTTTGTAAAATTGCAGAAGGTAGGTATAATTTTATTTTAATGTTTTTCAAGTTTGAGGTTTTATGACTTGCTATATTGTATTAAGTGTATGCATAAATTGCAGTGTATTGTGCCCTTAACTGGCATGATATAGCCATTTCAAGTCTTTAAGCACTTTATTAAAGGATAGAGAATTTGGAGATTTTTTTGCTATCCAAGAGAAGAGAACATAATTATAGGAGGTGCAACCCCAAATTTACAAGATACATGGCACATCTGGCAGCTTGCGTGAAGATAACATGTTTGTTTGCCGGTGGGAATGCCTGCAATTTTATCTGCCAATCTGACACAGTAGGAGTTTAGCTAATGAGGTTGCCTAGCAAAAAGTGCATCAGGAGGAAGTCAGGGTTAAAAATAAGCATACATATCAAGAGAGAGGAATAGATTTATAATGGATATAGAACTGTTACAAGTTGTTATGGCAACTAGCATTTTAGTCTCATAATTACATAATAACAATGCTGCCAATCCTAAATAGATTACTTTTTTATTTTGTGTTTTTCTTCAATACTTTTTTTAAATCTTGAAATATTTTCTAAAATATTCAGTATTTGAGAGACTTTGTCAATGATAATGTGAAGTCCGTATAGTTTTATTTTTTTGGAGAACTACATTGACTAACAAATGGAATAAATGGAAAAACGGAATAAATCTAAAAAATCAAACAACTGAGAACTATGTGTGATTTTCATACCAATGCAATTTTTTTCCTAAAACCTGAGAAACAGATATAAAGATGTTAATCTGAGTACTATTTGTTAGCTTAAACTTAGATCATGGATTTTTTGAACTTTGGAAAAACCAAGATAATACTTCTATATACTGTCTTAGGATGATTTGTAGGAAAACCATTGAAAACATACCAAAATAATAACCAGAAGGCATAGTTTAATTATTTGCCCTAATTGTCCCACAAAGAAGAATAAATCTGATTTGTTATGGCACATCTCTGAAAGCCAAGTTTTTTCGGAAAGTCCATGTAACAGATATTATTAGAAATAAAATATAATAGATTTAAGAGTTGCAGCTTTTCCACGACTGAAGAAGAATTTTACATAAAAGTTTTTTTCTCAGCAGGATTTTCTTGTTGCTAAGAACTTATTGTGCCACAGCACTGTTTTAAGATTTTGTATAAACGTTTCTAAGTTTGATCAAATCATAATAAAAGTTATAGTGACATACGCATTTACTGTTTACAAGCCACCTTGATGTGGTCATAATGTAACGTGTAGTTTGTTTTGAAGCTGGTCTCATTTTAGGCTTTTTTTTTTTTTTTTAATTCGAAGAGAGAGGAATTCTACCTTTTTCCCCCCCATCCTGATGTAATGCAGAGAACTTCCTACATCATCTCTGCAAGAGGGATGAGACAAATAAGAGGAAGTAGTTGCTGTAATCCAGAATTTATAATTTTTTTTTTTAATCAAGGGAGCTGAAGCAAGATGGTATTTCAGTTGTTTGAAAAGAGTGTGAAAATGCTGAAGATCACCTGAGGAAAGTAAACTTCCCAAAAGACGTGCTTAGGTACAACCTAAGTGTTTGTTCCAGGAGGAGCACTGGCTCTAAAGAATGTGTTATTCTGCCCCATCTCAAAACTTTTGAGATTGTCATCCCATCTTAATTAAGTGCTTTTGTGACACTTGGAGCACTGCCTTGCTCACCAACTGATGGGTTGTTCTTGAATAAGAAACAAGCAATGTGGGTATAGTTAATTCTTCATCCAGGTGGTGTGTCTTTGGCTCTTTAACCCTTCAGTTTTTCATCTGTGCAAGGACTGAGTTGTCTCAGTTGCTTGGAAAATAACGGGACCTTAAATTGTTCAAGTCTTACATAAAATTCTTACAGTGTTGAAGAAGACGTGGTTGTGCTCTTCTGTGACTTATGATAGCCATTACTGTTGTCACTGAACTGATGGATTTGTATTTATTTCTGCCATGACGAGGATAAGCAATTGATTAATACTCTTGAGTCCAGGTGTGAAAGTGTTATTTAGCATAATGTAGTAAAAACTCTTTATTCTTCTACCTTTCTAATAAGGGCATATTTACAGTAAGATGAAGACAGTCACTATTGGTAAGGTGTTTGATATATTGTAAGTATGTGTGCATAAAATGATGACATCAGGTTTTCTGATAATTTGAAAAGCAGGGAATTAGGCTGGAAAGAAAGCTGACAACCTGAATTGTGAATTCAAGCTCTGTAAACCCTAATTGAACAATGAGGTCCTGGAAATGCCCGAGGTCTTATTTTTTTATCAGGAAAGGGTAAAAAGCCTGGAACATTAAATGCAATGCTGCAAACATATCTCTCCAAGACAATATTTCAGTAGGAGCTTGCTAAATCTTAGAATTTAATTAAACCTCCAACTTTTATTATGAGATGTTTGAAACTAAGAGCTTGGAGGGGTGTGTTGAGGAGAAGAGAGAGAAAACTGAAGGATTAAAAAGAAAATTCCAGGTCACCTTATTACAGGGAAGCTGAATGTGTTATTTGAAATGCATGTACATAGTAGAAGAACTTCTTTGTATGAGAACATTTTTGGCTGTGTTTACTGTAGATACTGTTCACTGCAAGCAATCACTGGCAGCAGTGCAAAATGTTTGAGGCATTCAAAAGAAACTTCTGTGTGAAACTGTGGAAGTATCAGTCTGCTAGGCGTCGAGTCTGGTGCTAGGCTTTGAAAAGGGCATGAGTAGAAAGGAATAAAAGTAGCCAGTGTTCACAGTGGGAAAAGTAATCAGTAGGATTTCCACAATATGTCCTGTGACCTTTGCTGTTCTACACCAGAAAAGTTTTGTGAAATGGGGACAAGAAAGTTTCCATGTAAAATGAAGTTATTTAGGATGATTAAACCTGTAACTTATTCAAGACAGTTGTAGAAGAATCTTATTTAGTGATTGGATATCAAAATTATAATTAAAGTGTATGAAGCACAATGCAGCAATTGTGCTTCATTTAAGTTATCCAAACTTGGGAGTAAGTCTTTGTTCACTGTAAGAAGTGCCTGGCAAATAGTCAAATACTGGTTTACTGTGAAAGGAATTGGATGGCAAAATGGAAAGCATTTGTAGGCTACAAGAAAACTGCAGTCTTGTGGTGCATGTGGATGCAACAGAGAGAGACTGCTTTTATTAGAACTTACTTTGCTAGATGGGAGGGGGAAAAAACCGCAGCAACTGCTGGTGTTTCCTTGTCCTAGGCAATTTTAGGTAGTTATTCTATACGCATCAATAAATCTGTGGTCAATACATATGCAGGTGACATGAACTTCAACTTAGTTTTAGTAGCGTTACCATTGCAGACCTACATTGCCATGTATATACAGTTGTTACAAAGCTGCTCTTTGAAAGAGCTTAGCTTTGCAGTACTTTGTAACCCTTCTTGCATAGCATTTGTTTTCACTAATTTGCACTGTAATTGTGAGCACACAGGAGACGCATTATGTGGTTAAGGAGAGTGCGGTCAGGTGGTGGGCTTGGATTGATGGAATCTTTTTACCAGAGGGATTTTGTAAATAAATGGTGCTTTCATCTCTTCACATGATCAGGACTGAGTTGAGTATTATCTGCAAGGATATAGCGAATCTAAAAAGATAAAGAACGTTTACAAAGGTGATAAATTTTGAAAAGCAGCATGTAGTGTAGAGCAGCTTGAACAAGAGAAGTGAAAATGTATGTGTCCTTTCAGACATTACATACAACCATGAAACAAACAGTATATGTGAATACAGAAGAATTTTTCTTATAGTACCTTTAGTAGGATGAGACAATGCAGGCAAGCACAACATAATGAAGGATGATACATACGTTTTCATGCAACAAATTTTTTTTGACAGATGAAATTATAGCTGCATTTGAACAAGTGCTGGATGAATTACTGAATGAGAGGACTTTTAGCACAAGAGTTCAGTTATATACTGTGGCTTATGAGGTTCCTGTCCTTCTTTCTGGAAGAAAAGATTGGTAAAAGATTAGTCCTTTTCTTCTGCGGTTTCTTGAACATCCCAAGTGACCGTATCACAATTATGTTATTTTGATGTTTCATGAAAGAATGTCAGATGATTTCAGAAGCTCCTGCCTACTGCTTTCTCCATCTCTATTCCCATATGACATGGAGAGAAAGTGGATGGTTGTATGCTACCTTTGGGAAGCAGAGGCATTGGCATGATAAGTAGCTTCCTGCAAGTTCGTCCCTTTTCCAAAGGGCCAAATGACTAATTTTCATCAAAATGAAAATTATTATAAAACCATGATTGTTTCTGCAGTGGGTAATAGCAGGACCTTAATATTCTTGATTTCATGTTGCATGGCTTATGGCAGCTGGAAGAAGCGTGCTGGGAACTAGCTTGTAGTCATGAATGTTGCTGAAAAGCATGCTGACTGTTAAATGTAAGCCGGGAGAATTAACTCATATTCTGCTCTTCTGAGAAAACAGGATTTATTGTAGGACTTTTGTTGTTTGGGTAGACTTTCTGAAAGGTGTGGGACCTTTTTGCATTTAGTGATCCTTTAGTTTGTGTAACACCTTCAGCATCTTGGATTAGGGATTCTTGAAGTAGAACCAGCTCAGGAGAAACTCTGACTCTTCATTCATTTGATGAAACAACCTGTCATTTATTTTTTTTGAGTGGTAAGTTATGTAGTTCTGTGGTGTCTTGAAGCTGAAAGAAATCTTGTTGAGTAATCAGAAAAGTATGAATCACTGATTAGCATATTTATGTAGTCAAGAGTACTTATTTCTGACTAGAACTGACTTTTTATGGTAACAGGCTGTAATTGAAACAAACCATAATTAATTTTTAAAGTATATTTAAAAATGTGGGTTTTTTTTTGTTGTTGTGTTTTTGTTTTTGTTTTGTGTTTTGTTTTGTGTTTTTGTTTGGGTTTTTTTTGTGTTTTTGTTTTGGTTTTTGTTTGTGTTTTGTGTGTTGTTTTTGGGGTTTTTGTTTGTTTGGTTTTTTAACTTTCCTTCCTCTTCCTGCACTGGAGTGCAGGAAAGTAGCATTTGGCTTTGGTTTTCATTCATTTAAGGTGTGAATTTTGATTCAGATAAAAATATTCTATATAAAAAAAGTTGTAAACGGAAGTGTTGACAAGCTCTCTAGCTGCGAATGGACAACTGGACAAACTTGTTTTTTGCATTCATTTCTACTACACAGAAAATTTTATTTGATAGTCTCATAAAGAGTTTATGCAAGAAAAAAATCTGGATTTTGTTTTTTCTGCCCATGAGTATCTTCTCCATCTTATTGAAAATTTAGACATCATTGGACAGGTCCTGAAATTGGAAATGTCGGAGAGGTGCATCTTCAGTCTCAGCATTATTAGTAGTAGAGTGCTAACAAAGAAGAGGAGCCTGGTAGCCAGTTTCTAGGAGGCTGTGCATGGCAGTTGGCTCATTTATATGTCTTAGTCATCTCCTTTTACAAGCTTTCAAAAATGATGAAGTGTTTTCTGTATATACTACTTATTCTTTTGCACTGAGAAAATAAACAAAAAAGCCCCCCAAAATAGTGTTTTTCCCTTGTATCATATATAGTCTTCCTAAAGAACATTTTTATCTCTTTGTTTCTCTACATGTTTTTCCAATTACTATGTTTGTCCCTACATTTGGACTGTAGTTTCTCTAGATTAAGGAACAAGTTTATCTGTACAGAAATAGCATATCCACTTAATGTCTCATGTAATGTGTTTTGTAAATGAATATTTTTAAACTGAGTTGCAGGAAATGGAGAGGATGCCTGTCTAAAATATGGGAAACTATTAGCAAGCATCTTTAACATAGAACTAACAAGCTAAATGTAACTCACGGGAGGTGATTCTCTAGTAGGTCTCCTCAGGAACATATAAATTGAAGCAGCTTTTAGATATGTGCATGTGTGTTTTGAAGGATTTGTCCCATTTCTTATGTTTATAAAACATTTATTGGTCAATGAGGTACTAAATTGTATGAAGAAGTAAATTAAAAAATACATAGTTTTTTTGTTTAGTGAGTACTTGAAAAAGTCGAGCATTACCATTCCTTGCTGTTTGTAGTAGTCTGGAGGGTGTTCATGCTAGACAAGAGTTGTTTTTTCACAAGTGTTCATTTCACAGGTTCTTAGTTTTGCTGTTTTTATAAGAAGACTTTATCTTGTAATAAAATTAAGCTGTAATCTGTTCTTCTATTAGATTCAAAGTTTGTATAGATTTGATCAATGGTGAGTGTTATAAAATACAAGCTGAAATTGTTTTCAGTGCATTGTTGCCAGCTCCTGTTGGTGTTATTCTGCCCCTACTTCCCAGGGAGGTGCAATTTCTCAGATATTCTTGAAATAGTAATCTTTTAGATATTTTTCAGAAGGAGTTTAATTTCAGTGAGGACTCCAGGTTTGGCAAAACAGCTTAAAGTTTCATATGAATAGTCTTTTATACATTATATGACTAGTATGGATGGGGGCTAATATTTGTTTAGTTTCCTTTGAAACACATTTTTTCAGATATTTTAATAATTTGATTTATTTGAGGTTAATATATAGGGCCCAGTTTAGTGCCACGTTGCATTTGCCATCACAAGGAAAGCACTGTGTATTAAGCAGGTCGTGTTAGGGAAGCAATGTGCTTGACCAAATGTTTCTGGCAGAGTTCCAGGAATCACATGAACCAGAAGGGAGCCTGTGGTAGGTTGAATCACTTCGGCAGCGAGGCAAAACTTTGCTTGGCAGAAGTAACACCACAGTATATGTGCTGGAGAGAAAGAAGATGGAAGATGAAACTGATACTTTGTCAGCAGTGGAAGAGATTTCATCTCTGTCTCTGAGAATCTAGGAGTAAGTGGGAAAGGTTGCATTAAGAGTCAGAGGTCTGGTGACAAACTGAATTAACGGGGCCAGGACTGTGTTTGCTGTGCTCTGCTGTCCATTTCTCCAGCTGCAGTTCTCGAGTATTGCACTGTTAGTGCTGGTCTCACAGTTGCTGAGACCTTTAACAACATTTTGAAGGGTTGTTAGTGTTTCAGTGTGGTTGATTGGTGCTGGATGAATGGAAAATTAATTTTCATCACCCCCACACTCATTCAGAGCTTGATATGGGGATTTGTTATGGATGTGATTAAATATAAAGCCTATTTTATTTGAAGAAGTTGGAACAAAGAACCCCTATCATTCCCCTCATATCACTGCCCTACCCACCCCCAAGAACAAAGGCAGTTCCTCAAAATCTGATTTATTATGGTGTCTTAAATCAAGAATTTAAAATTGCACTTTTTATAAGGAAAATA
>JAYRBT010000114.1:61062987-61116854 GCA_036023395.1 Myiotriccus ornatus
AGGCAGTTCCTCAAAATCTGATTTATTATGGTGTCTTAAATCAAGAATTTAAAATTGCACTTTTTATAAGGAAAATACAGAAGCATGCCGTTTGCTTTATACCATTCACTTAATATTGCACATTACTACTGCATCAAATATGTGAGAAAAGGGTTGTTTTGGTGGTGTTATTTTCCCTTGGCACCTACAATCTTTGTAAAACCTCAGAATTATTATTAATCCCCCTCATATTCAAAATTACTTTGAATGATTTGATAGTTTCTCTTTGACCATCCAGTTAACTCTTGTTCTCTGCCCCCTGTTCTAGCCTTTTCTACTTGCTAGACATCATTTTCTTTTCTGTGCCTCTCTGCATTTTGGATTTACAGTTCTATTTTGTATGATTATCATATATTAATAAGAGATGTAAGACACTTGAGAGGTAAACTGGGAATCCTTGTGATTTTATTTCAACAATTTTAAACCGTTTATACCTCCCCATGTCCTTTGAAAACTATCCGTACTATCATTCATTTTTATGTTCTCTGTAGAATAATAGAATGATAGAATGGTTTGGATTGAAAGGGATCTTAAGTATCATCTAGTTCTAACCCCTTGCCATGGGCAGGGACACCTTCTGCTAAACCAGGTTGCCCAAAGCCCCATCCAAATTGGCCTTAAACACTTCCAAGCTGGGAGCATCCTCAGCTTCTCTGGGCAGTCTGTTCCAGTGCCTCACCATAGCTAAGCCCTTATAAGAAATATATGACAACATCAATTAATATGAAAGACAGAAAAATATGTTTGTTTTTTTTTCCTTCATAATATGGAGCTAGAAGTGGAATAAGTAATAAAATTTTTCAGTTGCACATGTACCTCTCAAATAAATCTACAGGAATATTACAGACTTTACTTCTCTGTACCTGAGCAAGCACATCAGGAAAAAAATAATAAAGAAGAAAATCTCCAAATGAGATATTTGAAAGGAACTTGGCAGCCCTCTAGTAATTCCTTCCACAGCCTTTCTGCAAAGACTCGGAGGGGGACAGAGCTTTAAAAAACCCTGCATCCATTTCAGTGTGTGCATTCTCCTCCATTCAGTCATTTCTTAAGAAAGATCGAGGAGAGCCTTGAGCCTTGAGTGTGGGGTTTGTTTGGTGTTTTAAGGCTATTTTCATTGCTCACAAGACCTTTGAAGTTTTTTGTAGTTTGAAGGCCTAACTATCTAGCTATCTGGAGACAAGGACTGGAAGAGTTGTTCCCAATTTAGTCTTGTCTGTTGCTTGTGTGCCTACTTATGTGGAACAAAACCTTTAAATACTTTGTTTTTATTGCTTATTCACTTAATAGAGATAGGTTTGTGTGAGGGAGATACTGGCCTTACATGTATTGAAATCACTAAATTGATTTGCTAAATTGATTGCTAAATTGATTGCTGTCTCCTGAAGGATTATATTGCCAGATATTTGCTAAAAGCAATCTTGTTCTTGAATTGATAGCCTAAAAGTGTAAGATTTTTGCTTTCTAAACATGGGCAAGATCTGTATATAAGAAAAGCATATCCTGGAGCTCTTGAAATAATGTTCCAAGGGTGTGTTTCTTTGGGGAAAAAATCCTTCACACGTTTAATGTACAAAATCATTTAGTTAAACCTCTGTTTCAAGAGGACATTAGGATCATGTAAACATCATCTTGCAACCACCCATACTGTGTAGCAGGACTTCGTCAGGTTGTACACTACTTAGCACTATTTGACCTCTAGCTATCTGTCTCTTGAACTGCTCTCCTCCTTCGTCTTATTAGCTATCAAAGTCTTACATCTCAAGTCTTTAATTTCTGTCATGTTTTACAACTGTATTTCACCCCTTACTCTCCTTTCCTTTGATACCCCTTCTTTGTTTGTATGGTCTTGATCTCCTATACTTTGAGATGTCTCCCAGCCTTGCATTACAAGGAGTCTTTCAGAATATTACTGTTCTTTTGGACTGTGATGTATTCTGGAGCTGGTCCTTTAGAACTCTGTTGTTAACCTCTCTGCAGCTGCATGGTTGTCTTTTAACAAGTATGTGTGCGGTGGTTTTGTTGTTGTTGCTGGGTTTTTTTCTAGTTGTTTTGGTGTTTTTTTCCTTTAACTTTAACTTATTTATATTAATTTTTGTTTCTGCGTTCCATCTGGTTTTGTGATACTTTTCACCAGCATCTTTGATGTGATTTTTTTTTTTTAAGAGGAGTTTCAGGGTGATGAAATCCATATTTATATGTTAGCTTCTACCAAGTTTGCTCTTTGTTGAGTTTTTAAAACTTCCTCCCCCTTTTTATTTTTTTTTTTTCCTGGGCAATAAGGTTCTTACCATAGGAGTGTGAACTAGCTAGCAAAATAGAGTTTAAATTTGAAGAAGAGTATTTTTGCCTACTTATCTCTTAGTGATGAGTAGTCCCAAGTAGAAATTAATAAACCTAGCAGAGAACTTTGTAGTGTTAAATTTGTCTTTTAGCTAACTCTCAGAAATAATTCAGAGCAATATTGAAAAGTCTGATCATTTAATTATGTTTAGGTGTGCATGTTATTGTCTTGTTCCTTCCCCAGCTTAATTATGCAGCACCCAAAATAAAAGGTGAAGGTGGTTTCTGTTGAATTTAATGGGACAACTACACGTTTGGAGGTGACACAGGATTACTCCAGTGCTTTTCATTACTTTGGGTACCACAAGTTTGTGTGTGTTCAGTTTAAAATTAAAGACTTAAGAGTAAGAGCCTTGTTATATATCTCACTGTTACATTGAGTGGAAATTTTCCAGTATGTTGCTTAAAGTGGTGAGTCTGTATGGCAGCACGACACTTTCAAATAGTGTTATGATTTATCAGTATAGAATCCTCTTTTCATACCAGTGTGATGCCCCTATCAGTTTGGAGTAAGTAATCAAATTTTTAAGGCTTTGCCTGGCGGTGAAAGTTTATAACCTTTGCTTCTTTGAAGACAAGAGCAATGTTTTTAATTGTTAGAAATGATAAATAGCTGTCCAAGTAATTGTGCCTTATTAAGACAGTAAGGCACTGATCACTCAGAGTAGTAAATGTGCTTGCTGACCTTTGAATTAAAGGAGAGGTTGAGGCAGATATTAAAAGTTATGGTATGTTGGTAGCTTTTCTTCCCAAAAGTTATACCTATCTGTGATTTTGAACTTCAGTAGCATGGTTGAGATGACATCATTATCCTTTTTTCTTGGAAACTATTGATTCACTGGATATCACGTAATATGAAAGTGTTAGCATTCTCAAGCAAATGCTAATTTGCAAAAAATTAATATATTCTCAGAACATAAATTACAAAAATAAACTGACAGTTTGTTGCTATGAGACGGACTGAACTGACTGAGTTCTGGCAAAAGAGAAGTATAAAATTAAGGACAGAGTTTGGAGTAATTGTTTTAGATAGGCTACAGGTGTCTGGCATTACATAGGTGTAAATACTACGTGTGTTCAATATATGCTTTCATTTGCTTCTCTTGGCTTTACCTTACCCTATCCCTGTACACTCACAACCTCTGAAGGTGCCTTTTGTGCAGAACGATTGAGCCTTGCAGGAGAGAGTCATTTCTCCTGGTAGTTCTAGCAATATGCATCATTTTATATGCTGATTTTATCACACATTGTTCAAATTAGTTCATTAAAATTAAACATCACTGAATGCTTCCATAGCCACCTGCACTGCCTTATTTCCTGTTTTGCTGAATGACTGAGCCATATGGTTGCTTCAAGCCTTGCCTCACCCTTGCTGTGTTGCATATTACAAAAATACTTGATTATATTAAAGGAAAAAAAGTGCTTCTTTCAAAATATATCTTGCATCTCTCAATGTATTATTTTTATTCTGATAAGTTTCTTAGTAAATTTACAACTGAAATGGTAATTAGTGCCTGGTATTAGAAGAAATGAATGTGTTTTATTGGCTGTATAGATAGACTTAAAAAATTATTTTAAGCTTTTGAAAGCATTTAATTTTTTATTGTTTTGCTTTTATTCAGATGAAGCAGCCTATATGTTCCTGTGGGTCCATGAATCTATTTAATCTATTTATTTATGTGTTTAGGTCTCTTTTATGTAATAGTGAGAACACTGGATAAGGGAACGTGAGATTGCAGTTGTATAGAGTCAGAATGCCTTCTTACATTGATAGTTAATGGAATTCTATTCCACCTTGCCTCTGTCTGCCATCATGCACTTGGTTACTAGCAGCTTTCTCAAAACTAGCAAACCAAACAAACCCCCTAACCCAAACAATTGATTCCTCTCTAACTATAAGAATATAAGTAACTAATTTCTGTTGTTAGTCTCTACTTTTTGCTTGATGAATTAACACTAAAAACAAAAATAGCTGTGTCACTGGTAACTTTAATAGGGGCAAACATTTCCAAGACCTGTGGGTTTCTTCACTTGCACACCACTGTCTGTAGACGAGAAGATGCACCTAAAGAAAGCTTGATATATTTACTGACTGATCTCTTTATTCATTCCCTCATGTTGCAGCAGGGGTTCTGCAGCCTCTCTGGGCTGGCCTGGTGTTACTTGACACCCAAGCCCTCGGGGTGCAGTGCAGGGCGCTGCTTGGCTGGCAGCATGGGGACTGTGCTGTCTTCCAGTTCCTGCCTTATGTTGTCCACCAGTGTTTCAGCATGTCTTCTCCTTCCAAAAGTTTAGCCTGAGGTAAGGCATTAATAGCCTTGTTATTGTACAGCAGAAGCTGATGAACTCTGGTCCCGTCCATGCCCTTTCCCACTCCCAGTACCTTGAATTGAAGAAAAACCAGGAGGTGTGTGGGAAAGGGCTGCCTTGGAGCTGTGGAAGTGACACACAAGGCTCGAGGATGGAAGAGGCTGCCTGGCCAGTCTGGATGGCCCTGGAGGGAGTTACCCCTGAGTGCCCTGGGGGCAGGTGTCCCCACAGACCAGGGAATAGCTGCTCTTGCTGCTGACCTGGGCGTCTTATGGGTAGACGTTGAAATGAAGTGTCTTCTGTCCACCAGAATTGATGATCTTCATCTCCTTAACCTCCTCTTGACAGTATATTTAATGTGGCAGTGAGCTAAGGTATAGCTACTGGAGAATACCAAGAAGAAAATTCTATATTATTTAATGAAGTGTAAATTTATTTCTCTAAATACATGAAAAGAGAGTGAAGCAGTAGATACCACACATTCCTAATCTGTGATGCTTACTTCATTAAGCTTAGGGAAGAAACATATTGATGAAACTGAAACAGCTTTCCGGTAGGTAAAAAGCTGCTTGGAAAGCACTGATAGTGTCCAGTCATTCTCGGTTTTCATTAGTGCTGTGGATTATGGAATAACAAATGTTCTTTGACTGGCTGAAGTTATCCAGGTTACTAAACCTGTGAGCCTATTTCAGAGTAATCTGGGGTTCAAAAATGGTTATGATGCATTGGGGTAATACTCATCAAGAAGAATTGAAAAACAATGAAGAAGAAATGATTTGGTGAAACTGTGCAGGCCTGTTATGCTGTTACGGAAAAGGCAGATGTTGTAAATATTTTGTATAGGATGTTCTGTATAAAGATACATTATCTTTTGTACTTTTTTCTTAGTGCAGTTAGAAGAATAGGCACTTCTATTCAGTTTGGAGTGTGAAAGGAAAATTCCTGTTCTTGGAAAGCTCAAAGAAAGCAGCAGAAATGACAGAGGGCTAGATAGCAGCGTTTCCTCTGTGCAAAGACTGAAGAATATTAGGACTGTCTTTTCTACAGGGGAGAAAAAGAAAAGGGAAATTTTCAGAAAGTTAAAAGCTGGTGCAAAAAAGGTGGTAACCTAGACTTCATGTTAGCTGGTGATAGGTTAAGCAGTAATAATCTTAAATTACAGTGAGATTTCACGTTGACGATTAGATAAAATGTTAATTGAATTCTGGAACTGAGTGCTTAATAACTGCCTCTTACCAGAGCCGTAAGTGTTCTTCTATCTATTGTCACAGTCTTTCCTCCTAAAGTGTTTTATGTGTATAAATGCCAGGAACAGTTCTGTCTTCTGTATGTGAGAAAGGAACGTGTCAGCTGACAATACACAGGCTCCGTTGCCTATTTTTTTCTATTTCTGTTGGAAGGAGTCTAAATTCCTTTTCTTTCCCTAACTGTTGTGCATTTCCATTGTGTGTAGGGAAGACTCTGCTTAGCCCTTAGTCAGTCTCAGGGGGGTTGCTGTTAAAACATTACAGGAAATAAATATTTGAATTTTTAAAAAAATGCCACTTATTTTACTAACTATGTCATGTTTAACAACTGTGCTTGTTTTCTAAATTTGCTTGATACTCTTTTCACAGAGATTTTTATTAGAAAATCTTAGTGTTAGAAGACATTACAGTAAGATTAATCTCTCTTCATTTTCTGAGGTGCTCCTTGACTGTTGAGTATCGTATTTGAACATTTGGACTGTTTGAAGGCAGTATTATTATTCATAGTTGTTAACGACTTCAGTTTTCCTTTATGGTTTTGGCAAATTCTAACCAAAGTTTGAGACTGATATTATACTCTTAGTTCAGGATAAATTATGCATTCCCTCAGGAAATAAAAAAAGGCCCAAAGTTTTATTTAAAAGCTTAATTGCAGTTTAAAAAAGAAAATAAAATAGCTTCTTGGATGAATTGGTACTCTGATATCTATACTGTGTCATTAAAGAAAACAAAAGTGTGAAATAAATCACAGAAGAAATTTGCATTAAATTATCTTTGGAACGTGGGTTCAATTCCCAGTTCTAATAATTAAGTACAGTGTTTGACTAATTAATATTAGTGTTAAAAGTTCACAAACTGTCTGAAATGGAGACTATGTTCTCATCCTTCATATACTACATATTTTGGTACATTTATCAGTTTTGTATTTTTCAGGAGTTTAAGTGAATCACATTAGTTGGTGCCAAGAATTAGCTGGTAATCTCATGCAGGTGGAGGAATGTTTTACGGGCTTGGATAAGTATGCTTAGTATTTTGTTGACATTGTGAACTTCAGTAGTCAAAACAAAGAAGGATTTAAATAGCATTAGCATATATGAACTAGCTATTTGGAAGTAAAAAGCTGTTTCAAATTTTTATTAATTGGAAAGCATGGTGTCAAGAGGAAAGATGTGAATCTTCATAAACTGTTTTTTGAGATGAAAACAAAAATCCCCTAAACAACAAGAAAAAATACTTAAACCCCGTTAATAGCTGTTGTACTTCAAGTTTTCTCTGAAACAGCAGTCCTGGTTTGTATGCAATCTTTCTCCTTGGTGTTTCTCCACTTGCTGGACACTGGATGCTGAGCCCAATTATTTCTTTCAAAACACTATAAAAAATGCTTGTATGCTAGCATGAGTGGTTTTTATAATAGATAGGGTTGTTTCCATCCATCTCAAAAGTATTTCCCTGTAGAAGAAAGATGGTGTGTACTAGACTGTAAAACCAGTTGAGCTGCTAATATAATTTGAGAGGCAAGGGTTTGTAAAGAGAGCTTATTTATTTATTTATCAATTTATTTTCAAAACAGCTAATTTGGATGGAAAATATGACGACCTTTCAGGCATCCTAGCCTGATGGAGATGCAGCAGACATCAAACTACATATAGGTTACAACCATTACTCTGGATGTAATGTATTAATGCTAATCAGTTTAAGTGTTTGGGAGAGAAGAGTAGTTGATGTCTGGGGAACGGAGGACTGTTAGCAAGAGGTGAAGCATGACTGGAGTTGTCACACACCATAAAACCCATGTGTCTGTTTTAACTGTGCGCTCCAGTGTCTAGAAGAGCAAAGAATCCTTATTTCTGAACTTAAGGTTGTAATGTATTTTGTAACCCTCCTTACAGTATCAAACAAATGTTTAAACTGGTTTTTGGGTGGGTTTTTGTCTATCTTTTTTATTTTTATTGTCCGTATGAATTTTTTTCTGGTGTGCAACATGTATTTAAGGTTTTTACTTTTGTTTCTGTGGTATTTAATATGATGGATTATGAATCTCCATATTCTTGCATAGGATTCCTCAATTTTTTTGGGTATGTACAATTCGTGGATTTTGACTGTTCTCTTTAGGTGTTGTTGAATTATTTATTATAGTAGTTATAGCAATATGCATTATAGGACTGTTTGTGCTTGCGAGATCAACATCACCATCAGAACTGGAAAATCAAAATAAGTTCCAGAAGTAGGTGTTTGTAGATGTTCCTCTTTTTTTAGCCTCTTCCTTTCCATCTATGTAAAATTCCTCACTTTACGTGGCATTCAGTGTTAATGTACCATGTTTGAAAAATTGCCTAAGATTTTATTTTGCTAATACTCATAACCATATGTAGTGGATGTTGTGAAAACAGATGGAAGACTTCCTTGGAACTTAATGAGTTTCAAGGTTTCCAGCTTTTTTTCCCTTAAGTGCTTAAGCAAGTACTTGAGTTTACTAAAGAGTACTGCAGCTGAATTGGTAAAGACCTGACTTTTGGTTATTCTCAACTGGAGAGTGAATCACTACAAAGTAAGATATGTACTTCAGAGTGATATTATGAAGAGCAGCAAACAATTTGCTGCTAAATCTGTCTTCTGAATGCATAGGGTGAGTATTATTTCCATTATTTAACTACTGTTCTGTATAGTTTTTCAAAATTCTTATCAATGGTAACTTTTAGTTCTTAATTCATGTTGTACATTTAATCAAGGGGTATACAGCATCTTAAGTGTAGTTCCTATCCTACACCTGTAAAATGAAACTGGAAAATAAAAGATAATTCTTCAGTTAGCTATTGCATAAAGCAATGTTCTGGGAAAAAATGATTTCATAAGAGGAAAAATTGTTATTTGGTGCCAAAGAAAAGTGATCAAAAATAAATAAATGAATATTCTTTCCATTACAAAAAAAAAAAAAAAAGAACCACCCTGAAAAAAACTTAGTAAATACATTTTATGAGCATTCCATGTTTTAAATAAATTCTAAGACTACTTTCCAGAAATATAGGTTATTTAATTTTCTCTTCTGAAAGGTCTGTAATAGTAGTTGTAATCTGCTGTTACTTATGGTAATGAGCTTTTATTTAACTGTTGGTGATCCCTGCGAGCAGCATTCTCAGCAGATTGTTCTGCTCTCAGATGCATATCCAGGGAATGACCAGTATAATTTTTATTTTCACTTTCAGTGTCTTAAACTGATATGAGTAAGTTATCTCTCAGGGCATATTTAATATTGTTGCTTTTGGAAGAATGATTAGTGTGTTAAAAACACTTAGAGTATGAATGAAGCTTCAAAAATTGTATTTTCCCATTCATTTAAAATCTAGATGCCATTTAGTACTTAGGAAGGGAAAAAAACCTAGAAAGCTTGCAGGGTGTTTTAAAGTTGGCAATGAAGAAAAAAGTAATCCTAAAGATATTTTTTGAGCTGCCTTTCTCTAAATACTTTCAAGCTACTCGAAAGAAGTTACTTTTAATTTTTTTTTTAATGGGAAAACCCCCCCTTGTCTATTGTGGCTATTCTCTCTTATCTTGACATGGCTGTGGTTCTTGTTGAGCTTCTTCAGGAGTCAGTTCATTTCACTCACCTGGGAAGAAATCAAACTTTTCTGTCCCCTTGCCTCTCTCAAGAGGAGGGTACAGGAGGTTTAGGTCACTTATTACTGGATTTGTGTGTTTCTTTGCAAGGGTCCAGTGAGCACAGATGGAGGAGGACATAGTAGGAGTAGAAGTCCTATGAATTTTAGTGGCAATAAGCTTTCACCTTGGCTGAAATTTGTGAATTCTCTGTGAACTTATTTTTTAGCACCACAGCAAACGCACAACACACCAAAGACTTCAGCAAGTGCACAGCACTGACATTTTCTGTAAGGTGTCTGCCTTCAGATACTTTTAATGTTTTCACATTTCACTTTAATTTCATTTGAAATAAATAATACTCCACAGAAGTAGATAATTTAATTTCCATCTCTTGCAACTCTCTTAGTAGAGTGTGTCTCTTTTATCAGCATTTGAAAAATCTAAATGCTGAATATTCAGTAGTATGGTGATGCGATTTCAGTAGTATGGTGATTGTAGACCTATAGGTGGGCACAGAACAGTCAATGTTGGCCTTCCATCCTGGAGGGTCTGCACAAAAATGAATGGAACAAAACCAACACACAGGGAGACTTCTGTGCATTACTGCTCATCTTATCCAGCCAAGTAATATCAGAACGGTTTACAGGAATGGTGAAATAAAATGGATTTAAATTCTTTTCTTTTTCATACAGTGAAGCTATTGCAAGTGTTTGTAGGTGTCAGTGTCTTCATGGGACTGAATTTTTTCCCAGGAGGTGCAGGAGTGCCTTGAGGTTTGGTAGCGTTAGCTGCTGCTCTGGGAGCAGCTACTCATTGGAACATCTGACAGGCTTTAGGCAGTGCAAGTGTAAATGGTATCCCTATTGGATAGCTTCATACTGAGGTTTTATTAATCTAGAGTTGGAAGTTTCTTGGAAATTTTGCCCCTGGGTGACTGAGAAGCATCCTGCAGTCACTATGGGATATTTATGGGTTTACAGCAGAAATTCCGACAATTCAGAGCTGTTGTTATTTTCATTTTAGCCATCCATTCATGGACGATGATGTTAAAAATTCATGACAGAGTACCTCGCTTAATTCCTAAATAAATATGAAACTATTCCATATGCCTTTTGGTTACATAAACTCAGCTTTCTGTTCAGTAACACTGTCCTTTCATAAGCTTGCCTGATGCACCATATCAAATGTCATTTTCTGTATACTTTCTTGGAAGAGATTGTTCAAAGGAGCACATCACAAGATAAATGCTCTTTTATACAGACGCTACAAGCTTGCATTGCAAATTTCAGTTGCTGACATTTTTCTGTCTCATATTTTGGAGTGCTTATAGTCTGTGTATTAGCTAAAGGTCCATCACAGGAAAAAACAGGGTGAAAAGACCTAAATTATCATACCTCAGAAACTGGTGTGTCATCATGATCTATTTTCTCTGCATCAGTGCAAACAAGTCCACAGGATGCTGGTGTTATGTATGAGAAAACTATAAATTCAAACACTTCCAAAATGCATATATTTCATATTTATTCATATGTAAAATGTTGATAAGGAGAACAAAACTTCTGTAACTGCTTCTAGCCCGAGGAACAATTTTTAGACAAAACTTTATCGTAAACTTTGTTCCAAATACTTCATACCTTGGAGACATGGCTCTTTTTTTTCCCTTTCTCTTCCCCCCCCCCCCCCCTTTTAATTGGCAAATGTTTTCTTGTTCTTAGGGAATTGTATGAGTCATGAGTGATATTAGTATTGTGCCAGTAGTATCATAGATGTAAATACCGGTTAAAGTGTTGTAGTGCTCGTGATATTAATTCTATGGCTAACTTGATGCTGTTTTTATTTGCCTTGCCCATATTAATCTTATGCTGCGCTGTCTTGTCAAGTTGTCTTCCTGTTGCTTGACTTCTGTGGGTGTGGTTAATGGGGGAAGTCCCAGTTACATGACCTTCCTGTAGGGCAGGGTTTTCAGCACCAACAAGTACAGGAGGTCAGGACGCTTATTCTTGTGTGTGTTGTCTGTGTGAAATGGATGAACTGATGTGCTGGTGCAGCCCATGAAGCTGAGTTTCTGTTTGAATGAGTACTCTGCTTTTATTTATACCATGTAGCTTAATAACCTGTTTTGAGTTGGTTCGTTCAATAATTCTCATTCTCTATTGGAAATAGAAAAAACCCCAAGAGGTTTGCATTCTCCAAAAAAATTTCCCCTCTCTGTATTGTGTGGTTTTGGTGTTATTTTTAATCTCTGTAGTGAATTCAGAATCTTGTCTTGACTTACATTTGCATTGTGGTGCCTTGGCAGAGAACTAGACGTGAAGCTGAAATTGCTGATCCTGATGTCCCCAACCCCCACCTCTGACCCTTACATTTTAGCAGTCTGTAAAGAAATAGAAACAAGCCTTCAACATTTTGAGTCCTGTGTAGAGAATGATACTGTAAGCAAGTGAAGTAAGTGGAATTGTAGCCATCTAAAAAAATTTTGGAGAAAGCTTATGTTGTTACACAAATAATATTATTGTTGAATTTTTTAAAATGAAAGCAGGCAAAATCAGAATATAACAACATTGAATATTTTGTGTATCAAGTAATGTATCTCAAGTGGGACTGTAAATAACTAGCATTTAGTTCTAGATACACTTCTTAAGGAGTATCCTTAACTGATGGTGAGGGGCATTAAAATTAGGAATCTTTATATAGTCTCTAATATTTCTTCATAAATTCTTTTTTTCCTATGTTTTTTGTCCTTAGGTGGCAGACATTTGCCATGTGTTGGGTAATGGAAGGAGAAAAGAGGAAGAGAAGCTTATTATGGTTTGAGGTTTTATTAAACCCAAGCAGATGAAAGTTTACCTGCGGTATATTTAATTTATTCATTGGCTTTCTTTTTTTTAATAGTATCCTTCCTGCAAGGAGAAAAAATGAATAGCTTTTGACTTTTTATCATTAGTCTTTACTTTTTCCCTTCTTGCAAATTACAGAAATATATGTAAAGGGCCCCCTCAAATTGTTACAGAGAAGGCAATCTCTGAAGACCAAAATAGGCATAAATACTATTGTGTGTGAAATATAAGTTTTCTGTGAATTAAGATAGATGTTTCTGAATTTCTTCTCAGCTAACTTTTACAGTCTGCTTCCTGTTGCAAGCCTCTTATTTCTGCATTTTAGTGTCTATTTGTTGCCTGTAGTCTCTCATAAAGGTTGCTCAAAACATCATCATCATGGCTAGGCTTCGCGAACGAAGATTTGAAAAACATAATCGGGGACTATAATGTTATACACTCATTATTAAAAAATAAAAAGGTCACATAGTCGTGAGCTTTAGGATAATGCATGTAAGTGCCATGACTCTCCATCTCATGTAATTTGCATTGTCATGAAGTAAAGACAACCCCTTCATTTAACTTCATGGGAAAGGCTTCTTTTTACCTGATCTTTCTCTGTGAATCTATTTTAGCATCTTCACATTACTCTCTATTACGATGGGGTGTATATTAGCTGGGTCTTTTCTCCCCCATCAACAAACCATAATGGAAAATTGACTCCATTTCTGTACCCATAAATCTAATTGCATATGAAATTTGTAAGGTTCTGAACTTTTTTATCCCCAACAGAAAGTCGTAGTAATTAAAGGATCACATTTGTAGGCAGAGAAGTTACCACAGTGTGCCATCAAAATGGAGATGGTTTGATGGTTAGTACTTGTTTGGAGGGAAGAGGATTTGCAGGATTTGGCTGAAGACCAGCCTGCTGAAAATTACAAGTTTCACACTTCAAACAGAAGCCCATTTTTCAGGAAGCAAGGAAGTGAGAGAAAATAATTTGATCGGGAAACTGATCTGTCACATTGGTACCTTAGAGTAGGCATGTTTTATTTTATTTAAGGATTTTTTTTTTTAAATCTTAGCATGATTTCTTACCTGCAAGTAAATGCTACATGATAAGAGAGCTTGCTTTTCAATAGGGAGTAAAAACTAAGACTTTTCACAATTTATTAGTTAAGGAATGAATTTATTCTGAAATGATCTGTCCTTGCCACTGAGCTAGGACATCAAGTTCAATGCTTATCAAAATTAAAAAAAGACCATGAAAGCTATGAGGTATATAGAGGTATGTTTAATAATGTGGCTAAGGAAAAGTCTGGTGTCTCTTATTCCATATCTGTGTAGATGCCTTTTAGCGAGTTCGTTAATTAAGTGGTAAATAGGCATAAAAATCTTCCTGAAATTCAGACACTAAAGCTGAATTATTTGCATAAACTTGGTAAAGGCTTAGGAGGCAGTGCCATTTATCTGTTCCATACCCTGTTTCCCTTCTGTGCAGGAGAGAGATAGATTGACCTTTTATATCAGGAATAACATTAGAAGCTATTAACTGCCAAATAAATAGAAGGCACTTCTTAGAAGCTTAAATGAGAGTATGGAGTTTGATTTAGAGAAATTTAAACTATATTTAAGTAGGAGAAATTAACGCAAGTTTCTGGGGGAAATAGAACATATCTTATGAATTTTAAAGATTTCAAACTGACAAGAATGGAGAAGACTCTTCTGATAATTACTGAAAGAAGGATGAAGCAACATCACTGTCAAACATTTTCAAGAAAAATGTTACTGATGCGTTGTGATGCATTTTGTAACTGCACTACTGCCAGAATAACTAAAGGCATCATGCTTAAGCATGGTGAAAAATAGGCAGTGAAAGGAATATCTAACATCAGTGGCTCTTTGTCCAGGCATAAATGATGACTTTGGATACTTTTCATCTTAAATTTCTCTACAGCATCATCCAAAGATGAAATTCATCCTTTCTGTCTTGTAAGAAGAAAAAATTAACTTCTTTCATGTTAAGTTTTTCTTTCTTCATTGCCCCAAATATGTGTTTGAGTTTTTTTAATTTAGTTTTTTATTTTTTACCATTTTTTGATTTAATTAAACAACTCATTTGCATTGACTTTTGCCTTGTAAAATCTTGGTGGAAAAAGAACACAGGTTAGTTGGCTTTTCTTCTTTCTTGTTTGCAAGGGAAGTGTTTTACATCTGGTTGTGCTGTTAGGCACTGGACCTGCTAGGCCAGTTACAATGGAAAAAAAAAATCACAGAGCCTGTCTCTACTGGGATTTAATGAAACACCTATTATTAGTGTTAGCTAGCACTGTCTAACTGCTGCTCTTTACCTGTATGGCAACTGTGGTGTGTTGACCTTGGCCAGATCCCCATCCTGCCTGTTTTTCTCCGTTCCTCTACAGCACAAGGAGGAGAAATGAGGTTGAGAAGCTCATGGGTTGACACAAAGACATAGAGATCACTTTTTATGTAAGTCACTAGTTGCTGTCACAGGCAAACCAGACTCATTTTAGGGAAAATTTAGCGAAATTTCCACCACAAGAGGATGGGGACTGGGAGCTGCAGTCAGTCCACAGCACTTGGTCTCTGCTGCTCCTCACCCTGTTCCCCTGCTCCAGCCTGAAGCACCACTGTGATTACTTAGCTGTGACATTTGCCCGAAACTCTCACTGCAAATCTCAGTTACTTAATCTTGGGAATTAATGAGATTATGAGCATTTCCCATGTTTGTATTTCATGTTTCTGCCAAGTCCAGTAATATCTAAAGATATTATGAAGATTTTAAACTAAAATAATTATTAATTAATATTAAGATATTACAATATTATATAAATGGGGGAAAAAAACCCTAACTCTTTCAATCCTATGGTACTTCTTTACAAGTAAAAAATTAGTTTCTTATAAAAGGTGTAAGAATGTATTTTGTATGTTTTTTTCAAAGGTATAATTTTTCTGTTTACTTTGGCGTTGGCTTCTGATTTTCCTGGAGTAGGTAGATGACTGAGGAGGGAGTGAAGTTGTGTATATTCATGGAATATAACTTCTTAAGTTTAAAAAGGGGAGGAAAAGGGTAGCAGTTTGCAAGATGCTGAACAGATGCTTTGGCTTTGTGATAAATGGTCTATGAATGCTGCCTAGAGCATTTCGTGAAGTGCTGGAGGACTAACGTGTAGATAGATGTATGCAAATTTATTGCTAGGTTTTTTTTAAATGATAAAAAATGAAATTGAAAAAGCAGAGTACTATAAAATATGTTGGTATGTAGATGTGGCAGTTTTGACCTTGGCCAGATTTCAAATACCCATTGAAAGCCGCTTTTCCCCCCTCCTCCCCCCTCTGCTCTTCTCGGAGGAGAGAAAAAAAACCAGAGAATTCCTGGCTATAGATAAGATCTGGGAGAAGTCACTGATCATGGGCAAAACAGACTCAAAGGGAATAGAACTTAAATTTATAGCTAACAAACTTAAACTAAAAGCTGAATTTATTGCTAACAGAGTAAGAACTAAAGAGTAAAAGAATTAAACAGTTTTAAAACACAACACCTTCCCCCCATCCCTTGTTCCTCCATGTTCTCCTTCCTCCCCCCAGCAGCGCAGGGAGACAGGAAAAGGGGGGAATTCACAGCCAGCGGCTGCTTCTGCCGCTGTTAAAATCCATTTCTTAGACAGTAATTCTTCCCAATTCACTGTCCTGGGGGGTCACGCTTCCATTGGGTGCAGAGGGGTCTCTCTCTCTACACTCTAATGGTCTTCTCCATGGGCTGCAAGGGGACATCTTGCTTCACCACTCCCCTCACCACGGGGAGTAATGGCTTTGAGTTGGGGTTTCCAAGAGCTATACCAGATTACTTTACTATAGAAATAAGATCTTGAAATGCTTCTAATTTATTTTTTGTAATTTGATTGTGATTTTTCTTTTCCTCCTAATGGTTTTATCTTGAGATAAGTTGAAAGAAACAATTCAAAAAATCTGCAAAGGTCAATTCCTATATTCTTTTCCTTCCTTCTCCCTGCCAGCTTCCCATCAGAAAAAGTTGGAGAGTTTATTTGCTTCTGTATCTTAGCTTTAGAAATATTAAAAGTAAATGTTTATTATTTTGTAGGAAAAAAATCCATTGCTTTTTGTGTATTACTCAAAAATATTTGCAAGATACAAGTAACAAAGACTAAGAGGCAATTTAGATGTCTGTGAAGAGAATCAGTAGTAATTGTGTGGGAAGCAGTCTTGATAATTTTCCCCAGTCCTTTTCAGTTTTCCAACTCTTATGTAGAAGAAAAAAAACCCAAATTGCTGATGTACAACCTCCCCCTGCCATGTGCATAGAATTTAGTAATAAAACTTTGAAAATCCTAATCCATGAATAATCAGGTGTTTATAAGAACATATGTATTACCAAAGTAGAGATTACAAACAAACGTATTACTAAGTTTATTCTAGAGTTGAGGGGCATAAAAACTGCACATCAGTGTACACGGTTTGCAAACACTTTTTTTTTTTTTTTTTTTTTTTTGAGCAGCTCTCAGGCAACTGCCAATTGATTCTAGACCATAATATTTAAAGACTTATAGTAACAGCAAAACTAAGTAGTATAATATGATTCTTTTCTGTCTTTATAAGTGGGTATTAATGATGAAGAAATAAACTGGAACTGTTTATTTTTATTTATTTATTTATTTATATTTGCCAAATTCTCTAAGGAAAAATAAATCCAATAGTGGGTTCTGCATATAATTCTAAATATGAGCTGTTTGCTTCTGTTACAGTATAACATAACATAGTTTTCTTTAAACCCTTTTTTAAAGATGAATATTAAAAATAAAGATTGGAACACACTGCTTTAATAAGAGCAACTTTCATTCTCTAGTATTTCTTTCTCTTCTAAGTTTTTTAGCACAGAATTGTTTTACAGGCCAGTAACAGCATTTCACACAGATGACTCAATCCATGTACATGTACAATGTTCATTGTTTCCTGAACAACAGCTTGTCAAGAATTTTCAGAATGGCTAATACCACTATTTAGGACATACTAGAACACAGTAATTCCTTCTTGCCTAAAAATCAAAGGACAAAACTTGTTGTACAAAACGATAATAATTTATATGAATACGCTTCAGGGAAGATGTTTCACCAGTAAGTGCTAATTCACGTACATACTCCCAAGACTTCTGCAAGACTACTCATTTGGGCAAATGTTCACAAATCTATTACTTTCTGAAATTCAGGTTTATTTTTGACTGTATTTTTGGTGGGTTTAATCTGAACCTTCTTCAGGAGCAAAGGCTCTTAACTGTGATGCCCTTCAGGACTGAAAGTCTAAGGAAAATCTGTGAGCATGAGGGTTCTGAAATCATTAAGCAGGTGGGTAGGTAAATTTAGGTTAGGAAACTTACCTGTAGCAATGATTCAGATTGTATGCTGAGTTGGGTTTTCTCACTTGTTTACAAAGTTTTTCCTGGTATGTTCCATCTATCAGCCTTTTTTCTGTGGGGTTCATTCACTAAATAGTACCTGGTATGGAACTGTCACTCTTGAAGAAATGAAGCAGCTCTGGACTAGGTCAGATGGCAGCCTGTCTTTATCATCCATTCTGCAGATCAGCAGGACAGGCTGTTTCATCAGTATAGCCTCTATAACCTGTTAAAACATATGATTTCCACTTCCTGCCTTTATAGTTAAACAGGCACAGCTTGTTTTGTCTTATGTATACTTGTAATACACATTTACAAGATGGACTCTTCCAGCTGTAGAAACTTCTGTTATCCCCTCAAATCCATTGGCAAATGGAGCAGTAAACCAAAGTTTTCAAAACAGATTTGACTTGGTGTCCTAAGTCAGCTATTTACATTGCTAATGTATTTCAAATTCAAGTCTGTCTTTTTTTGGGGGGGTAGATCCTCAGAGGTACGTGATGTCTTCTGCAGATACTGCTTCAGTGATGTTTCTAGCCATTTTATAGCTTGCTGAATTTCATGCTACTTGAATTTTGAGATTTCTGGGTTATGAAAACCTATGTATTTCTTCCTTTTTCAGGGCGAACAATCAGTCTCTTAGCATTTATCTTTACTGTTTTTTTGTGTTTTGTTTTGTTTTTCCCCTTTTCCACTCCCCCCTTTCCTAGGATCATATATGATAGTGATTTCCTCAGACCACGACCCTGGAGAAAAGACTAGACTTCAGCTTCCAACAATGAAGGAAAATGATACTCACTGCATCGATTTCAGCTACCTTCTGTACAGCAAGAATGGAGCAAACCCAGGCACTTTGAACATTCTGGTTAGGGTGAACAAAGGGCCATTGGCTAATCCCATCTGGAATGTCACTGGCTCCACTGGCAAAGACTGGCTTCGAGCGGAGTTGGCTGTCAGCACTTTCTGGCCCAACGAGTATCAGGTAAACTTGCAATAAATTCACACTGCTTCATAATATTTACTGCAAGGTCCTCTTCAGTTTGTGTTTGCTTTGGTCTGTTCTGATAGAGTGTTCTCCCAGTGTCCTTAAGTAAAGGGTTCCGTTCAGAATAAATAATTATGTGACAGTGGATAGTTTTAATGCAGGTGATTGTTTAAAGTTATCAGTTATTGTATAATATGAAAAAATAAGCTGGAAATAAGCCTTGTTAAAAGAAATTATAAAGTCCAGAAACATAAAAAATTATAAACTCCCAGAAATAAATTGCCTGTGCAACTGTAATTTGTACTTGTCTTCCCTCCTTTTTTGTATATGCCTGTGTTACTGTGTCTAATTACATGACCGTAAACTGTGTGTTTTTTCCACATGACATTTGCTTCATTTGCTGTGCAGGCAGAATGGTGCTCACCTAATGAGCAGCTGTTCAGGACATGTTTTTTCTCCTGTTTGCTTGCTATGGGACAAAACCACCTGCAGTGTAGGCCTGTTGTTTGGAGGGAAAAATTGTCTCGTTATTACTAGATGCTGTTATTTGATTTGTTTGATTAACCTGAGAAAGTACCTGCAGCTGTTTTGCTCGGTGGGTATTTGATATGAAGGATGAATCTCATACATGGGCATTTTTGTCCTGGTGTGTAGGAGTGGGAAGTGTTGGATTGGATGCACTTAAATGAGTTGTTACACCATGAGGTATTATGTGCTCACAGGCCCCTATCTAAGGATGGTTCACATCATTAGTGCTCTGGCAAACAGTTTGGATGTCCAGACTAGTTATCAAATAAAGGAGAGTGGCTACTTTATTAACCATTTTGTTGAATAGTGGTATTGTGGGAGTGTTTCTTAAAAGTGCCTTTTCTGAAGTCTGTTGCAATTGCCCACCATCAAAATGAGGAGAAACTGTATGAGGAGCAGCTGAGGATACTTGGTCTGTTCAGTCTGGAGAAGAGGAGACTTAGTGAAGAGCTCATCACAGTCTACAACTTCCTCATGAGGGGAAGAGGAGGGACAGGCACTGATATCTTCCCTGTGGTGACCAGAGGGAGCGGCCTGAAGTTGTGTCAGGGGAGGTTTAGTTTGGATATTAGGAAAAGGTTCTTCACCCAGAGGGTGGTTGGGTACTGGAACAGGCTCTCCGGGGAAGTGGTCACAGCACCAAGCCTGACAGAGTTCAAGAAGCGTTGGGATGATGTTCTCAGGCGCATGGTGTGACGCTTAAGGATGATCCTGTGCAGGCCTAAGGGCTGGACTCAATGATCCTTGTGGTTCCCTTCCAACTCAGCATATTCTGTGATTCGGTGCAAGCAGCATTACTTATATGGTGAAAACTAAGTAATTTACTATCATTTTATGGTTTTCTTTTGGTTTTGTTTCCCTGTTTTTAATATTTTTATTTATAAAATATTTAATCTATCAGTGGCATAAAATAAACTGGGTAAAATTTGATTTAACATTCTGAAACCCGATTCCTGAAAACGTGGCTTCTGAGGAGGTGTTTTATTAACCCTTTTATGTTGCTAGAAAGTCGCTTTTGGTGTGCTTAAAAAAAAACCCCAAAACAGGAGCCTTTTATAGCAGTATAGTAGTGATCAACTATGGCAGTATTATATGCAGTAAATCGGGTTTCTGCTGACAGATGGCCAGGCTTGACAATGAAATTGGTGGCTGGGGCCTTATCTTAGCAACGTGGCCATTTTTCACTTATGTTACAGCCTTCACATTATCTCTCTATAGACAGAGCTTAAATTCACTCTCTCTCTTGCTTGGTCATCCAGGAGAATATTGAAATCCCGTGTAACCCAGTTTATTTTTGCTGTTAATGCAACCTACTGTGTCCAACTCACACAATTGCTTTTCTGAACAGGAGGGGAAATCTGCATGCTGTTCATGCACAACTTCTTGTTTGCACAAACAGGATTGGTAGTTTTGTGACTTTGGTTTTGGTCCTTTGAGGTCTCAAGGTCAGCATTGCCCTTGGTAGATTTTTTTTTTCCCTCCCTTAGTTTTGAGTTGTTATTCTTTGGCATGGAAATATTTTTTCATTTTTCTCATAGGAGTTCTATGCTGTACAGTTCTAGCTCCTGATTTTGGCACTTTGATCTACTGTTGGTCAATGAGTTTAGCTAGCACTGAGGGAAATAAGCACTGGTTTCTATAACGACTTGCAAGTGGTTCCTTACTAACCTGGGAATTGGATCCCTGCCTGTACAAGCAAGGTCAGTGCTAAAGATCACTGCTGAGCACAACTGTTTGCATGTACTTTGTTACAATCAGGTCGACTTCATTGCCATTTCCTTCACTTTGAAGTGAGGGAAGAGAGTAGAGATTACCTGGGGCTGAATAGCACAGGTTGCACTGTAAGGAAGTCTAGTTTGGTGACTTCAAAGTCAGCATGATGGCCATGCTAGTTTTAATAACAGAGTGCTGCACCTAGTACTAATTAGCTCCTAAACAGTATTTCTGTGCTCTGCTGTGCTCTGAAGCTTTATGGCTTCCTGTTCAAAACAGCAGTGTTTTTGCATATCACTCTAGTATACAGAATAAATTCAGCTTGTGCATTTTTAGATAGACTTAACACTTCCTTTTATTTACAGGAATGTTGTTGTTTGCTTTTTTTTTAATAATCCATTTACTTAACTTTCTTTAACTGTACTCTGATGGGCAATTATTTATACATATTTATGTTCTGACAAAACATAGCACAGTTTATTACAACAGTTTTACTGGATCAAACTGAATTTTTATCTAGTTTCATACCTTGTCTCTGATGGCAAATAACAGTGGAAGCTTGTAGAGAAGTTCAGGAACAGGACAAACTCATGGTCATACCTCCCTCAGAATAACTTCCAGCCTTGAGCCTATTATGTTGTTCAAGAACTTTGAGCTTAAGAACCTAAGTAGTGCTTTTCAGTATTTCTGTCAGTCCATGGTCGTTTTTTTTGCAATGATTTAAACTTCTAATGTCTACAGTATATATGACCAGAAATTTTAATGTTAATTTCACGTTAGGACTATTCCTGTGGGTTTCTTAAGCATCGCGCCTGTAATTCTTCAGTTGTCGTATTTTGCACTTGGGGAGTTTCAGCAGTCCTGTAATGATACAATCTGTCTTTTCTCTTCTGTTAGCAAGGCATCTGCATTTTTTCTATTCTGCTTGCTTAACATGTGGATGAACTCTCGAAGGAAAGGGTTTGATTAGGGAATCCCTTAAGATCGAGGTTATGATTTGATTTTGATCCTTGTTAGTTCTAGAATCTTTTTTTATCCCTCTGTTGGAAATATGCTACATTTGACCTGCCTCAAGTTTGCTCCAAAGGACAAATATTTTGGGATTGTTGTTGTTTAAACTTTGTAACTTACTAGGTAGTTTGTCTCTGTTTTCTTTTGTGGTTATTATTGTAATTCATTGATTTTAGTTGAGATGTTTATTCCTGTCTGGGTGAATTGTTTTGTCTAATGCTTCTGTTCATTTCCCCAAATTCTCTCCTGCTTTACACAGTAGGAATTATCCAATTGCTGGGAGCTGTCTTTTCCTCTCTGCTTCTGTAACACTCATTTTCCACTTCCTTTGTCATCGTCATCCTTTTTAAGTTTGATTTTGTTTGCTTGGGGTTGTTTGTTTGGTTTTTTTTTGAACCCTATGTCCCCAAAGTCCTTTTTTCCTATTTTTTGTGTGCCCTCCCCCAGCAAATTTGTTTTGCTTCTGCAGGATCACGTCTGGTTCTGCTCACTTGTGAGATCGACTTTGTAATGTGAACCATGGGATTTCCCGTTCTGGTTTTATATTACGTATGTCTGGTGTTTATATCAGAAAAAGTTAAATAAACTCTTGATCTGGAACCATCAGTTTCAAACTGGTAAAAAATGATTTGGTTTCTTTTGGTTCTTTAGAGATTCACTATAAAGTAATGTTGCTCTGTAGTTTAACAAATGGACTGGCTAGGATACTGGCCTCATAGGAGTGATCTTGCACCTAGAAGTATAGCTAGCCAAGTGAAAATACTGAAATACAGCAAGCAGAAGAGTTTTTTATCCTTTCAGAAAGACTAATCATGTGTAGGAAAACTCTAGAAAGCCAAATAATTTTCTTGATGAATTGTGAATCCTGATTTGGATAATGAATTTGTTCTTTATTATAAAACTGGTGATTTATAGCGTTTGTAAAAGTTTAAATTGCTCAACCTTGGATTGAGATCTTGGAAAGTTACTTTCCAAGATCTTGGAAAGTTACTTTCCTTTATAATCTTGAAAGATCTCAAAACTGTAATAGAAGTATAACAGGAGGATGGTAGACTGAAAATTCACCAATGGTGTGTACAGTTGGGCCATATGCCACATAAGGTACGAGACAGATTTCCTGTGAAATATGAGAATTTGTTGCCTTTTTGGATATCAGATCACTATTCTGAACTCGCAGACGTGATACTAAAAACAAGCTGCATTCAGAAAAGGTTTGGAAAACAGGCACTTAGATTGGATTTAGTCATTTAATGTAGCTAAGAAAGGAAAACAACAAATGAAATGGAAAGTACGTATAGCCTGTGTGAACTATGTAGAACTGAGTTATAAGCCAACTTAAGAAAAAAACCCACCCTTCCAAACTCAAACGTCCTATTTAGATGACAAATGTCCTTGTTTATATATGGTCTTTAACCTTTAAATACTATGTAACATCAACAAAATACAGAGAAGAAGAATATTTTTTATTTTTAAAAAATAAAATGCAAAAACATTCCAAAGGACAGATATTTTCAAAATATTTTATTTAAAATATATTGGAATACAGAAAATTATTTAAAATAATACCAAAGACGCACAGGATAAATAAAACTTGGAACTAGTGTAAGTTTTTGTTGATTGCCTAGTTAAGAATGCAATGTAGAAAGCTATATTTGAAAATTTTGAGCAACACTGATAAGCAGCCAATCAGTTAATGTTATAACTTGTGTAAGCCTTGGGTGTTGAGTTGAAAGCCGATGAAAGTTATCTGGTGGAAATCTCAGCATGGGAGGGAGTTTGGGGACAGAGGAGAGTGGTCTGTAACCATGTGTGAGGGGCAGTGCTGAAATAGGCTGTTATCTGGCCTGGGAAAAGACACAGTTTAGGGGAATGTGACAGAGTTCAGCAAAACCATCGCTGATATGAAGGGAAATCCTCTTCCACTTGAAGAATTAGGGGCCTTTTTGGTCTGGTGGGGAAACTAGACTGAAAAGAAGTAAATGGAGGTGGGTCACACAAGAGGCTTTAGACCCATGAAGGTATCTGGCAGAAGTAGCTGTTGTGGATGTCCAGTGCCTCCCACTCCCCAGGGTGATGTGTACTTCATTTGGTTTTGGATTCCTAGGCAGACTAAATGTATTTTTTTTATTTTATTCTGTGTTTATCTAAAACAGCCTGGTCATATTTTGGGTAGAAATGTCTGGCTGTAGAAATGAAGACTGACTTTCGTCTGCCACTACCAGCCCTACACCCATTTCTTTTGGTTCTTTTTTTTTCCCCTTATCATTTCCTTTCAATCTTACTTGGGGAACAGAATATTTTAGACTTCTTAAAATTGAAATTTACAAATTAAGCCTTCCAATTTATTTTTTTTTTAAAGTTTCTGAGGATTTTCAGAAATAAAGTATGAATTAGAGCTTTTTTGTTGAATGGCTGGAATTTCATTCTAGAAGAGATGTAAAAGTTGTTTAATGAAATGTGTTAGTAAAGGATGGGTTAGCTGTATAATTAATTTAAGATAATAGTTATTAAACTGAGAGAGTGCTTTCTTTTCCTTAAGCTTTGAACACCTTGTGTTTGGTAGGTAGTATAGGTCACTGAAATATTCTTTGTATAGATGCATCATTCTTTAGCTTTCCTTTTGTGGAATAACTCCCTTGGGAATACTTTGTGAATTTAAAGAATTTAAGGTGGCTGTCCATAAACTATTTTGTTTCCAGTTCATTAATACACAATGAAATGGCTCATACATTTGTTCGTTTTCGTTGTCTTCCTTCTTTCCTCCATAGTTTTTATCAGTTAAGGGCATTTTCAACTGTCTCACTGCTTACCACTATCTCTAATAACTGAAAATGTCTCCAAAGAGCAATGATGTTACTTTCTCGTCAGAAACACTTTCTAAACCCCTAAGTGTTCTCCTGGCTGTTACTTGCTAAGCAGCACGTAATCAGAAGACTTTTTCTTTATACTGTTTATCAAAGAGAAATGCCTTTTTTATAATTAACTTTCTTATTGCTTCTCCAAGACTTGCTAGTACAAGCAAAACACCATCTTTTTTAACTGCTAGGATAAACATGCACATGTGCAAGGATATCTGTCACATTTCTGTCTCATTTCTTTCAAGATATTTGTCTATTTGGAGAGGACAAAGAAAGCCTAAGTTTCAATAGGGCGATTACCAGCACCATTTTAATAATTTAGTTCTCTAGATCACAAATCACTCAGAGCTCTCAAGGGACTTGTACAAATACTCTCTCATTCCAGTCTTCAAACTGGAAAATCATAGTGCAGGAAGTGAAAGTGAGTGTGCCCAAACAAGCCCAGTCACAGCTGAGGTGCCAGCCTCCAGGTTTTCGGTAACACCGTTAAGTATTGTATACTTCCTGGAAGATCTTTATTTTTTTCTTAGAAATGACAATGCGGGTTTTGACTGTTAGTTCAGGTCTGTGGCATTGTTTCAGTAGGGTTTCATTGCTTCAGTATTGCTTCTGCAGGCAAGCCACAATGTGCTTTTTTTCCATCCAGAGTTAGGTCGTTAATGAGCACAGGAACTTCCTGAGGGATAAGGTAATGATGATGGTGGGAAAGCAAGTATATGTTGGTGATACATGTTGTTGGCCTCTCCCCCACCTACTGTGTTATCTCCTCCTCCCCCACTCCCTTCCTTGTTTTACTTTTTTTTTCTTAAGAACTTTAAAATTGTGTTATGGAGATGAATATAATAGCTTTCCTAGCTTGGTGGATTTGATTTTTGTTATCCTGTTTTGATAAAACCTAATTTGTTTTGGGGTCTGCTACATTTAAAAGGGGCCAATATGGTAAATTAGTACCAAAGAATTTTTACAGTTAAAAGTAGCAGAAATTACTGTTAATCAGGTAAAAGCTATCAGCTTTGTGTCAGTTGGTGACCCAGGCTGTACTTCACAACACACCAAGAACTCCATTCCATCAGGGATGTGGATGAAATTACTTTGAATACCTCGGTTTTTACAGGCTAAGGAGCTGTGGGGTCCGAGCAATCACCTCTCTTCCTCTATTATTCTTAGTCCTGTGCTGCAGAAAAACTGAAGTGTTTGTATGCTGAAAAAGGAAATGTTAGCAGTTTATTCCTTCCTTTATCATTTGTTGAAAATTTTCAACACTGTCTTTTCCACTGCTTTGATTTCTGTTATATTACGGTTTGTGAGTAGCTTATTTTTGTTCTACTGTATTCTGACTTTCATTTCTTATGTGTATGATCTGACCTTAAAAGGAGGATAGAAATGTTATGCTTGAAGTCCTGAAGTATTGTAAGGAATTGTATGGCTATACATACAAGATGTTCAATTCTCAGTCCGTCAAATAATGTAGTACCAATGAGGCTGATGAGGATTTTGACTTTTTTTCACTGTTCCCCATAAAATGGTAGTTGTCATCAGAGCAAAGTGATGAAAATTTAGTAGATGCTTAGCATTTCCAAAGGCAGTGAAGGATTTGGAGGTTAATATGCCTTATGAATTACCTTTGATTATCTAAAAGTTTTGAGTGGAACACCGACTGGCTGTAAACTCGTGAAGACTTACTTTGAGATAAATATGTAATATTTTTAGCCAGTGCTTAATTCCTGAAATATATGTGACTTTAACCTCAACACTCTTCCGGGAAACATTTCATGCATCTACAAGGTGGTATGCAAATTTTGTATTAACCTTGATTACCAATATTATGAAAAGCCTGTAGCATTCTCCTCCCCATCATGCAGCAGGCACTGTCAGGCAGTGAAGTGGAAAACACACTATTGCTAATCAGCCATCTCAGACTGCCCGATTCAATTTTTTCAGAAATAGAAGATTGACTTAAATCATGGTGTGTAAATAAAGAAGTTCTGGATATGGTTCCTTTTGTCAAGACTTTTCTCTTTTTAGGATTTAGTCTGTCATTGGAAAGCATAATTACTTGTTACATAAAAAGCTCCGATTATGTCGTATTTTTGTCATCTTCTGCAAGATCCTATCGCTTTCTAAGAAAAATTGCGAATATCACACTATCAAGGACCTGGCAATGATGTACTCTTCCACTTGGCTCTTTTATTTGCATGAAAAGTGAAATGAATGAAAGAGGGTTATGGCAGAAATCAGTGATATATGCATGAAGTTGATGTTTAAAGAAAAGCAGAAATTGATAGTACTTTCATTTCATTATACAGGTCTGAAAAGATTGAGTAATGAATTGTGCTCTGCTAGGAGTTTCCAGACTATCCCTAAATGAAAGTAAATAAACTTAAGAATATAAAAATACAGTATTGAATCATTATAAAAAGTTCACTAAAATCTCTGCACTTCAATTGGAAACCAGTCAGTCTCCAAATTTACGGGCCTTGAAGAGACAGGGTTTTCAAAGTCTGAACTCATCAATTCATCACTCATGAGATGTATTATTAGGTAGTGTTTGCTGTGAAGCATTGTATGCTGCTAGATGTCTGGATTTTCCCTGACCATCCCCAGTCTCCCATCAGTGCCTTTGTTGGTGTCGTGGTTTAACCACAGCCTGCGGTGAAGCCCCGCACAGTCCCTCACTCACTCCCCTCCACCTTCCCTGTGGGACGGGGGAGAGAACTGGAAGGGTAAAAGTGAGAAAACTCATGCCTGGAGATAAAGACATTTTAAGACAGGGGTAAAGAAAAAGCTGTAAGTGCAGCAAGGAAAAAGGAATGAATTCACCACTTCCCATGGGCAGGCTGGTGTTCATCCATCTCCAGGTAAGCAGGGCCCCATCATGTGTAACAGTGACTTGGGAAGACAAATGCCATCATTCTTAATGTCCCCCCTTCCTCCTCCTTCCCACTTTATATGTTGAGTATGATGCCATGTGGTAAGGGGTACCGCTCTGGTCAGTGGGAGGAGCAGGGAGGTGGGGATTAGATGTCCTGGCTGTGTTCCCTCCCAGTTTGTGCACCCCCAGCCTACTCACTGGAGGGATGGGGTAAGAAGCAGACAAGGCCTTGGCTGTGAAAGCACTGCTCAGCAGTAACTGAAACATCCCCATGTTATCAACATTGTTTTGAGCACAAATCCAAAACATAGCCACATGCCAGCTGCTATGAAGAAAATGAACTCTAACCTAACCAAAACCAGTACAGCTGGAAAACAAAATAATAGTGAAAACTATGCAGCCACTTAACTTTCTTTTGTCCTTTTCTGACTTCTATTATTTAGGGCAAAACGAAATACTCAAGAAGAATTTTTTGAGTATGTGCACACCATACTATAATGTATTGTTTGTTTTGGTTTTTTTTTTTTTAATTTTTGATATTTTCTCTTTTTCTAATGCTAAGTGGTGAACAAGCCTGAGGCTTGAAGTCAAAAGCTATTCTTCATCCAGAGTAGTATGTAATAGGAATCCCATGTTGACTGGTGATATGACCTCCTCAGAGAGAAATAAGTACCTCATATCTTTATAATTCTCTCTACCCAGTATGTGCTTCTTTTCTGAAGTGTAGACTTTGTTTGAGGTGACATTGAAAAAACAGCTGAGATGGTTGCTCTGAAGGAGAAAATAATCAAAATTCAAAGGAGGGGGAAAGTGTATCAATTAATTTGCAATAGAATCACATTCTGATCAACTTTGCAAGGTCCATGTATTTAAACAAATAAACAAACTAGTGTTGTTGAATTTTCTGCTTTGCTCAAAAATGTTAATAAGCATTTTAGAGTCATGCCCAGTCTCCTTGCCCCGCTCTTACCAGATTGAAGTAAATTATACTTCTATTCTGGAAGTTCTGAAACACTGTCTGAAGAACAACAATTTTCTGGCCCTAAGATAGTGATGTGAAGTTTGCAAACTGCTAAGTGCCCTGTGGGATGTAGAGCAATGTAGGCAGACAGTTCTCTGGTCTGAAAGACAGGAGTGGCTGCATTGCAGTCTTTGCAGACATGTTATTTTCTTCTTCGAGAGCTCTCCCCCTTATTATCAGTCAGTTATGGGACTGTTTTCTTTAAATGTCTTTATGTGCAAATCTCAGAATGTTTAAAGAATTGGTGTAAAACTTACTGGAGTGAATTTCTTTAGCAAAGTATCTTGACTACCTAAAAGAAACCCTGTGTAACCCAAGTGGGTTTTTTTTCCTGGTGGGTTTTGGTTTTAAAGTTTACTGTTGCCCTCTGAGGTTTTGTTGATGCACGTGCCAGGGTTACTGCATCTTTGCCTGCATCCCAAACAAGCAACAGCAAACAGAAGCCCAGCACACAGCTATTCCTCAGTGTTGAGCTGGCAACAGTGCATTAGTGCTTGACAAGTGCACGGCAGAGCCAAGACACATTTTTCACATCAGTGGAAGGTACAGGTTGTGTGGGCATCCCTGCTAATGCAGAGCAGAGGAGCTAAATGAGGTTGTTGTGGTGTCACTTTACTCACCTGCTACAGTGTGAATATCATATTTACTGGGGCTGATTGTGTGTGCCTGTTTGGTGCTTGTGTATGAGTTACCGTTAGAGACTTCATAATGAAGATTTTTAGTCTTGAGTCAACTTTTTGGCTTGTATTACATTTTTACCAGAATTGTCAATTTTGTTGTCTTTGCAATGTTCACCAGGCAATGAATGTATCTCACAGTTAGTGCGTGATTCAGTAGATGTTGTCTGTTGGGAAAAGGTAATTGTCCCCTGAAAGTAATAGTAGCAAGTTTGCTGCTATTTATGAAATAAGCAAGGAAAGCATATTTGTTCAATGTGAATGACTGCAATAAGCCTCTAAAAAAATTAAATAATACAAGTCCTGTAACTCCATTCTTCCCAGAGCATGAAAGGGGAATCGAATATTAGTTATTTTGTGGTAGCGCTCAACTGGTAGTGGTCTTGACCTTTAAGACAGAACAAGAGAAGTTTTATAACGCAGTGGATGAGTGGGTTTCTGGGGGTATCATCATGTCACTAGCTTTTGAAGAAGGGAGAAGTAACAGCGGTTGTGCCAGATTCAGCAGTGAACACCTAAAGGATCTGCTTGCCTAGAGCATTTCTAGTGTGCTCTGCCAGCAATAGAAAAGAAAAAGGAACAAGTGACTATACTATATCTTCCAGTTGTCAAACTTCAGCAGTAAAACATGTTTTATCTAGTGTGTCCAGCATGTGCACTATGCTCAGGTTATATGATTTTGGTAGGTTTGATCATTAGTTTATTTGGTTGGACCTGATTAGCTTCAGGTATTGCAGTAGACTTGTTAACTTCAGAATTGGATTTCATCTGAAACTGAAAAAGAAAACCTCTCCAACAAATAAACCCAACCCCCAAACACCTCAAAAACTAAAGCTCATTGTCTTTGTGGAATTCAAGGCAGCAATGTAGATAGGTAATCTTTATTTTGTCTGATCTTTTTGTCTCTTTCTTTTTGAGAACTTAAAAGTGCACATGCTCACATCCACACCCTCTCACATGTGAGTGAATCCCTGTTTCTAACCTTCTTTTCTACTATGCTTAGAGGATTATTTTAAACTTTCTAGCCTTCAGTAAATGAATTAAGAAACAGTTGTAACCTGAATTAAGTCTGTCACCAAGGGGGTGACAGTTCCTGTTGCAAAATCTTTAATGCAGGGTAACAATCTGTTTGATTTTTTTACTACCCTTGATGAGAGAGATGAGAGTCCATCACGCTGAACCAACTTTATTTCCTATACAAACTGAATTATTAAAGTATTTGTAATGTACTGAAAGCTGTGATAAGTTATCAAAATATGATTATGTTTTTCTTTTGATACAGGTTAAAATATCAAGCAGCTTGCAATGCATTTGCATAATTTTTTCTGTCACAGATCTTGCCAAGAGGTCAGTTGTTTATTGTGCGACTTAACGCAAAAATCAGAACAAAGCTGGAATTTGCTTGATTGGTACATTTGTCTTTAAACTAAAAACAGTGAACACTAAATACATGTGATGGGGTTTTTGTGTATATGAGCATGTGTATGTGCCTAGGTTTTAAACTTTTGTTTCTATGAGAATAGAAATGAACCTTAAAGGAAAGCGTCATCTTTGTCCCTGACTTAATTATTTGAACAATGAAAGGGAATAAGGTTTAGCAGCAGCTGTCTGGTTTTCCATAAAGAACTGAACATCAGATGTACTTACCTTGGTAGCATTGAATTCAATACGAATTACATTGCTCAATTATTGATTTATTACTATTTGTCCGTAGTATAACCAATATTTTTCAAAACACTGTGTGAGCAGTTTCAGTTTTACGTTTGTCTTGTTCCAGAAATCTAGTGAAATGGAACATGGCATGCATTTTAATATATTATTTGTTTACATATGTTAGATAAATGTGGCATAGCACGTTGAAACAGAAAAATGTGTTAAGTGGGTATTTTCTCACAACAAGACAGTTAAACCAGACACAAGCTTTCTTTGGCTGTAGCTTTACAGAACCATCAGTTAGAGTCAATATATTTGACTGAAGAGCTGCCTCTACAAATTAGAAAGGGATTTTTTTTTTCTAAATTGTAACAGTAAACCTTTAATTTTCAAGACATCCGCTCTGCTCCCCTGCCCCTCATTTTTTCCTTGTTTGTTTGTTTGTTTTCCTTTTTTTTAAAGGGTATTTTGTATGGTAAGATAGTACTGAAAAATGTAGATGCTTCAGAACCTTGTTCACTGTGGTCAGATCTGTATTCAGAAATTCTGCTGAAATACAGGTGTCTTCATGCTTCCACTTGTAAAGTTAGTGAGTGTTTTATTTTGAGCATGTATATGTCTTACTCATTCTCAAAAAAGCATGACAGGATCAGTAGCAGAAACAATAAGCTTTGCTTCTTGTACAGATATTCTTAATAACTACATAGAGGATTATAATTTCACTCAAAAGTAAAGTCATAACAAACGTAAGCAATTTTCTTCTCCAGCTTAGTTAATTGTTAATTTAATTGGGAAAACTAGGTTGTACATTTTTAAATCCAGAGTAATTTTGCTACAGCAAGTCTACTGTAACGTTAAAACCGGTTCTGCAAGGCTGCATATGGCTGAGATTCAAGTGCAGTTTCCCTGGTATGAAACACCTTCAACCCAAACTCTGCAAAAACCAACTTGATAATTAATGTATTCCAAATCCTTGCACTTCTTGGACAATCTTTTCTAATAAGTTTGAGTAAAAATGCTTTGGTTTGGGCCATGGTGGGGGCAAAGCAGAGCACATGAAAAATAAGTTAATTCTGTCATTTTGCAAATGCAGTCTCCTCCCCTCTGTGCAGTTTAACTTCCTTCCTGAGGAGATTTGTGCTGTATCAGTAAAAAACTTAATAAGTTACAAACTGAAAAATTACAGGCTCCCCAAAACAAAGCCTAACTACACCACACAACAAAAAATAAGTCTTTGCATTCTCTGCTGTTGAATTGTCTGTGGTTGCTGAAGAGTGTGATGCTTCTCCGCTGAATGTGGGAGAGTGGGGGGCAGGGTTACAAAGCCAAGAGCAGAGGGGGATGCAAGGGAGTGGTTTGGGGATCAGGCGGTTTTAACACAGTTTTTAACCTGTGGGTCAGTGCAGTACTGCTTTTGATGCTGTGACCTGCACTTGCTTTCCCAGGACTGTGTTAAAACTACCTGGGACTTCTAACTTGATGCTGCACTCAGCAAGCCAGCCTTATTGATTTGTGGGAAAACAAACGGCTGTATTTCCATTTAAGATCTGCTAGATTGTTTTTTCAGGGGTGGTTGGGAGAAAAGCTGGCGCCAGCGCTGTTTGGAGGCTTGACTTTACTTTAGGCAGGTTTGTAGCCTTCGTGTTTGGGAAGGGAACTTTCTGAACCCGTAACAAATGCAAAATGCTGTAGGGCTTTTTTTCTCAGAAATCTGCAGGCAGTCACAAAGTGATAAATCACAGGGAAGGCTCCAAATGCGAGCATTGGCAGAGCACAAGCTGCTGGAGCAGTCAGCACCTGGAGGCAAAGGTGGGGAGGACAATGAAAGTTGTCACTTGAGACACAACTTTCTAGAGCTGGAACACCAGTACTAGGCAAGAGACCTTTCTGGAGGCATCATTTAATGGCAGTTAAGTTGCCTCTAGAGCACTGATGGCAACAAGAAGTGAGTGCAGGAGTATTTCTAGGGAGAGTTTATTTTTGACAAAAATTGTTAATGATTAAATATTTGCTTTCAGAAAATATATGTCAAATTGAGAGTAGGATCAAGTGTAATCAACAGGTTTAGTGTGTTTATTTGCAAAACAAAACAAAACAAAAAAAAACCCGAAAATATGTGTTTTTTTTTTTTATTTTTAAATTGGAATGAAAAATCAAGTGCAGTTTTTGTGAAAATGTAAAGCAATATAAACTGGGAACTATAATAATTTCATTATTTTTTGGTAGAGCCAATTTATTCCAAAGTAAGTATAAGGATAGATACTTCATGTCTCTAAAGATCACGTAGAGGGGTGTGCAGCTGCAAATGGAGCTCACTTGTGTAGAAGTTCTAAGCTGAAATTACGTTTTTTCTAGCACTTCTCTGAAAGTGCTAGATGAAACTAAAGCTGAACATCTGAAAAATGATACAGGAGAATTTATTGAACACAGAAACTGGTTTTCCATTGTTATAATTCATATAGTTTCAAATTTAATTAGTTTATTAAAGAAAATCATACAGTTTGTGTTTAGGTTAAAATGTAGATTCATTAGACTGCTTCACTTTTATTAGTTCAATTACTGTAATTTAAAATGTAGTAATATTTCATGGTGTAAAAAGAAGCCTTATACCAGATCTTAATTGCTTTTCTAAATTCTTTAGTTTCATGTAAATATTGTGATTTGACTTGGTAAGTAATTTTTACCCACATTACTTAGTGTTGAAATTTTTACAGGTGTTTCATCCTTTAGTTCCATAGTGATGATATTTAATTTATAATTAAACTTTAACATTTAAAACTGTAGAAGTTGTTGTATCTCTGCTCTAATACAATCACAAAGTTAAGTTGGCTGTGTAGAGAATAGGAATAAAATTTGGTTGTAAAACTGATACAGATTGCCTGCAGAAGTGTGCTAAGTATTCAGAAAAGCAAGTTTTCTAGAATTTTTTTGTGTACAGTATTTGGAAATAAATAATGAAAAAAGGGTCCTAAATAAGTCTGTATTCTAGATGCTACTCTGGTATATATATATTTTTCAGGAAGGGATTGATATTCTTCTGAAATTCTCAAGGGAGAATTTTCACGCACCCTAGTTAAAATAAAGCTTGGATCTGTGGGGTTTACTGGTAAATCCAGATGTGGTTATTAGTGAGCTTTTAATACGTTTTTACTTAATGTTGCTTCCTTCAGTAGCTCATGTATTTAAGCTTTGATTTTCTTAGTATTAGGAAGATTATCAGGTGGCTGCCATTGAAGGCAAATTCCCACGTAGCTGTGGGAATAGTGCTTCCTCTTCACTTACCTTTATTGCCATGGCGGATAGCAGTAATTAAAGGCAACTTTAAAGGTAGTGTTTCAGTTTCTCTTCAAGATTTTCTTTCCCAAGCCAATTAAAATGAAAAATGCCCCCCTATGCTTTATCAACCAATTGTGTGTTGCTGTGTTATCTCTTCCACCGTGCTTGGTGGTAGCATCATAGGCAGCGTGAGACACCTCTTCCGTTATGTAAGATTCAAACTTTTTTCCTACCTTGTCTTCCATCGTCATCTTCTACCTAATTTGCACATTCATCACCCATATTACAGCATTCAGTATTTTAATATTATGAATGAATATTTGCTATTTTTCTCAAATGAGCAATTTGCTCCTTCATGCTTGTTTCCTTTTCTGTAAATGAGTTGGTATTGTGCCGGTTGTAAGCTGCCTTATCTAAGGATGAGTTTGATATTGAGCCAGGGTGCTCAGGCGTGGTTCAGGCCAAGGAAAACATTGGTCCTGAAAACAAGTAACAACTCAGTTTGAACGTGAATTGATCTGTCTCTTCTGGATAGCTGCAGCATCCCAGGACATGTGTTTCCTGAAGTGAAATGAAAACAGTTTTTAAGAACTGGTCCTTGATAACTGAGACAGATATTTTGTGCACCATTAATCTTTGTCATGTCTTGTAGGCATGTACCCATCACTGAAATCAGCCTGCTAAGAGTCTTCAGTAACACAGATTCAGTATCTACATGTGTCACTGAAGCAGCTCTAGGTTGTCAGTGCTACACAGAGAAGAGGATGAGGTCTGTTACGTGAGCAATGCACTATAAAGATGATTTGCGTGGGGTATATTAAAAAGTAGTCTACTGGCTCCTTCCCAGTGAAATCAAAGCTGACAACGTAGGTGTATATAAGCCAAATTAGCAATAAAACACAGCCAGAATGCAGTACAGTGTGACCACTGACAGACAACTAATGCCATGTGGTGAAACTACAAATTCAAGAAATCCCCGAGGTCCACTGTGCTAACAAGGTTCAGCCTCTTGCATACAAATTTTTTGAAAAATCAGCACTTCCAGTATGCCTGGCATCACAGTGGAGATGGAGACACAGTCCACACTATGCCCATCTTAGTCCTTCAAAGGATACAGATACAGATGTAATGAGATCCATGCACAGCTGGAAAATAAAGGAATTATTCAAAATACTAAGGCAATCTGCATGCAGAAGATTTGTGATAGATAGGGTGTTAATTTAACACGTATTTTCATACAGTAAACATTGATAATTACTGAGATCTCAGTTGAAAGTAGCACAAGTGTGTTTTTTGTGTTCAGCTTCTATATGGAACTGGAGCTGTGGAACAAGCTAATACTGCCCTATGTAATGTCATTTTGCAGTGCTGAGACAACTTTTTTTGGTGTCTTCTGTGGTTATTTCTAATATAAGTATTTAAAAAAAATGTTCGATGGTATTTGTTTGTGTTAATCTACCACTGTCATTTCCCCAGTTACGAACATTTGAGACAGATTTTATTCACACTTAGCAGGTATATGCTTTAAACCACTATGTAGTCTGGTATCCCTGTGTGCCTTTTGAACATGCACATGTTAAAAATAGCCTCCTGGTCCAGGTAGGGCATTTCTGGGCTGCTTTTAGAAGAAGCTGACTTTGCGAGTCAGGGCTGCGTTGACTTGCTTCTACTTGGGACAAGTCAACCCTAGCAGTGCCCTGTGCCTTGTGGGTTTTATTGTTGTTCTTGCTGAACAGTAATTTCAGGGGAAAACTGAAAAATTGTTACAAGGTTGCAATTGCTTTCTTTCATTTAAAATCACTTCCACCAGCAATCAGAGTTGATTATTCCCAGTGTGTAGTTACTATCATGTCGTCTTAGTTCAGATTATTTTCACTTATTCAAGAGGGTGAGGCAGGAAGGATCTGAGATGACAGTGGTGCTAAACTGAGGTCATCAAAGCTGCAAAGGTTTTACGGTTAGTCTGCCAAAGAGGCAGCTGAACTGCAATGAAAAAGCAATTAATTTTCTCAAGATAAAAGAACCTTTGTGGTTTAATCCAACTTCCTAAATTAATATGAAACATAACAGTAAAAAGGCTCTGCATCAGTCCGTGTAGCTACATTTGCTCGACGTGTAGTTTCTCCTCCCTCTGATTTCTGAAGGACAAGGCCATGCTGGTAGATTCTGCATTGTGTAGGTAGTAGTGCATACGTAAATAGACCCTATTGTGATGAATTGTGGGGATTGCTTTATATTTAGGTGTTCATAAGCATCCACTATTGAATTATCCTTTATTTGGGTATTTCATTTCAAAATATTATAATTCTGTTTACTCTTAGCTACTGATTCTGTGAGAATGCCCTCACCTTGGACTTCTTTGTGAACAGCTGTACTGAGTAACTGCATCTAGACAAGACTGTAATCTTTCCTGATGAGTATAAATACATATTTATCCAAGTAGCTGAAACTGTTAACAGATGGCAGATGGAAGTAAAAACATATTGTGTGTGCTGCTGCTTCTTTCTGTGTTCTTCCTCCTCCTCTCTTTGGGGAAGCTAGAGAGAGAATGATCATGTGTTCTTGAAAAGTGGATGTAACTACTCTGCCAATGAACTTTCAAACGCTCTGCTTCCAACAAAAGAGTTTTAATGTTTTCATGCCTTTGCAGAGTCAGAAAGTTGTTAAATAACAGTTCTGAGAAAAACATCATAGGAGCTCCTTGTATCTATTTAGAGCAGAACATAGATATCTGCAAGGCGGAATGTCAATCAGGATTTGAAGTGACTTTTTTTGTCTGTTTGAGTAGAGAGGTACTTAGTTCTTCTGATTTTATAAAGATCTTAAAAAACTTACTCTTCAGAACAGTGATTTTTAAAACAATTTGGAGAGCGTTACAGAATCTTGAACCTCTAATTATTTTTTGTGAGAAGATGAGGGAAAGCCTTCTTTCCTTGAAGTGCATTGAGCAACACAATTTGTCCTTAGTCACACTTCTCAAAGGGTCTTTTTTTCTCTACCTCACAGCAATTGAATAAAATCCTCCACAATTTTGGAAGCTTGCTTGCTTTTGTTTTTTTTCCCCTCTTTTCCTTGTAGCATTTATCCCAGCAAAGAACTAGGGAAATACTTTTTTTGTTTAGTTTTGGTTTTGAAGTATATCTAAGGCCATTGGTCATTTGGAAGCATAAGTTCTTCTTTTAAAGTAAGAAACATTTGAATGGGACTGAGGGTGACAGTAATTTGAAAGTATAAATAGTTCTGATTTTTATTGCCATCTCCGTAAGTTACTGTGAGCTGCACTTACTCTTGAGCAAATTGCATGTGTTAGCTGTCAGAGGTGAATTTTGAGAACCCTGTGGTTTCCCTGTAGTTTTTGTTTTTTCTGCTTCACCGGGAGAGGGGGTGGGGTGGGAGGGATTTGTTTGCTTTCTCTGAAGTGTTTCAGTTTTATAACACCTTGTTATTCTCTCCCCATGGTAACTATTTTTTCCCATTCAAAGTTAAGGTTAACAGTGGGTTTAGTATACAGTACTGGATAAAAATGGTAGGAAACATTTAGTGATTTCTCTGCTGAGCTTTTTGCCTGAATTACAGCACATTCAGAGAAGAGACAATTTTTATATTGGAAGACTTCATTCACCCACTTACCTCATCTAAAGAGTTGGAAACCTGGTGGGCAGCTTTTACAGGCAAGCAGTACAGACAGATTAAAATTGTCGGAAGACTGACACTTGAAAATTTGAGGAACTTCAGTTTGAACTGGTAACTTCTCTTATTGAAGGTATAAGAACATCCTTGGGGCATGGTTGTAAAATGAGGCAGTCGAGTCTGCCGGCATTCACATGCGATTGTGAATGTATTCCCCTCCCCACCATCCCTAGTGTGGATCAACCAGTGCCTTCTTGGCCCTGCACAGCTTCCCAGTGTTTGGTAGGGGAAGCATTACTTGGTCACAGCAAAGTATGAGGCTGCTTCATCTGTGGTTTGAGTTTTGTTATTGCCAAGAAAAGGTGAACTTGTTACAATTCTAATTTATTTAACTTAGTTGTTTCCTTCATGCATAGGCCTGTATTACATGAGTATTGGATGAAAACAGGGCTGGAGGAGAGGAGGGCACTTTTGTCAGCCCTGGAGCCCAGTGAGGATCTCTCCCCTCTTTGTGGCTATGTAGGTCCACTGCTCCCGCTCTTCATGCTTTGGGACTCTTTGGGACAACCAACTGGTTTAACCCCTTAGCCTGGAAGAAAACCCTAAAACTGCAATAAAAGTCAGCAGAGCAGATTTTCTTTGTCTTTTGGAAGGATGAGCTTTGATGATGGAAGAAGGCAGGCTATGCACTGGGCAGGCAGGAGCAGTGAGATTAAGAAGAAAACCTGCCCTTGCCGGTGGGAAGGTGTTAGTAGCATCAAAGGCTTGTTAAAATGTTGGCAAAGCTATCAAAATTTCAGGAAAATAATATTTTTTGTCTTTGAAACTTGTGTGTTATAATCTATTAGCCCATTTAAAACACTTACTTATGTTTACACATCTGTGACTCCCCAGTGTTCCTTAGCATGATCAAAAGCCGAAAATTACAAATTGTTGTAATACACACACTTGTTAAAAAACAAATATATGAGGGGTCTGAAAATAATCCTATGAATACCGTCTCTATTTTTAGTACTTTTTTTACCAGTGTTTTTTGAACAAGGAGGGATCTGCTCTTGGGGCTCTGAAGTAAAAAGAAATGCAATTTCATAGGTTTATATATTAAAAACTGAGCATTCTGTGTTAATTTAGGGGCAAAAAAAGTCACCTGTCATGTACTGTGTCACAGAAATGACTTTAATGATTCAGCATCAGTCACTATTTCTCTCAGAGTGCTCACTTCCAAAATTTTGCTCACAGTTTAAATGGGCTTGATAAAGCAGTTTGACTGGTTGAGCTAAAAAAAAAATGTTTAAATCTGCTATCAAAATGATACTAAATTGTGTTTATTAGTCTGGAAAAATAATTTTTGCTGTGTGTGTCTAAACATAGTCTTCACTTTCCAGTTTGACACTCAAATTATCATTACCCTCTAGTAACTACCCTAAGAGTAACCATTACTATCTAAAGATGGTTATAAAAAAAATTATATAGTTATTTAACTTATTTTTAAAAACCTGAAAACCCTTGAAAGCATTTGGAAGTAGTACTTACAATGTAGTAAAGATGGGAAAGCTGATATGGAATAAGCTATAATTAACAGCTGCTTCTGTTTTCAGAAGACAGCTTTAAATTCTAATATGAAAAATGTACTTAGAGAGACAACTCCCAGTGATGAAGCCAGTTTGTTAAATATGGGCAAAGTGCATTCTTGCTCTTTGAAGGATACTCAAAGGATTGAAAACCAGAGTTTTGCATTAGACAGCCGTTTTGTCTGGCTTGTAGTAGATGAGTTGTCAAGTCCGTACTTTAGTTTAAGCTTCACTTGTGATTCAAGGAATGCTAGAGAATACAACAACTGAAAAGCAGCTTTTCTTGGGACCTTTCAGAGAAGGTAATTATTATTAGCCACAGTATCTAATGACCTTTTCTCATTGTGGCCTGTTATGATACCTTCTCCAGTGCACAGCAGTTTTTATTTTGCTTCCGATCGTATTAATTATAATAATTTTTGTCATAGCAACCAAGACTTACAATGTTTGGTTGCTAAGGGTTTTGTTAAAAAGTACATTTAATTGGGGTATTTTTTCTTTTTTTAAGTTAGTGTGACTTTATATGAGAGTCGTTTTTTCCCCGAGTCTTCTGACAAGCTCAGAACCTTCTATTCTGCTGAATATGTAGGTTCATTTCTACTTTTTATTTCCTTTAATAAAGTTTGAATAAAGGGTAAGACATGCAGAAAAAGAAAAAGAAAATTAAATTCTTTAAGAAATACCCCACTAATATTCTCTCTGTCCTTGTGGAGGTATTGGAAGAATCTTTTGCTTCTAAGCAAATAGCTCATTGAAGGAGTGGAACTGGGTGCAGGACTTTCTGCACCATTTTGCTCACAGGGCAGCATCAATCTCTTCGAAATTGAGTCAGCCCCATAAAAGCATAAAAAATGTGACTTTTCAGAGAAACCCTGAGAAAAAGTGAAATGTTGTGAACTGTTACTCTATGGCTGTTAGGACAGTTTTAGCACTGTACTCCCAGCCTGGTTGGGATGGTTACTGTAAATGGGATATACTAAGCCAGTAATATGGGTTGGTGGGGTAAATATTAAGGTGGAATGAGGAGCGTAAGTTTTCACTTCTATAAATGGTTATTTCTTGAGGTACCTACTTAGGAAACCTACCAAAGAGAAACCTGTCTAGCCAGGGGAAAATCACATTATTATTTCTATAACTATTCCATAGGAGTGATCTTGTTGCAATCCATAGGAGCAGTCTCACAGGAGTGAGATTTTTCTATGGTAAAACAAAAAAAAATACATTGAAAAGAACAGCTGAAAGGTTAAAACAATTTCAGCTATCATGGAACAACCCTCCCGTGTAAGAGGGATCTGGTAGAATAAAAGTAAGAAAGCCAACAATATCCCAATACCACTGAAACTAAAAGCTGCAGGGATTTAAAACTAGAGCAAAGGTGACTGTTACAAGGAGGAAGACACCTTTTAAATGGTGCAAGTCATGTCCTAATGAGAGTAATAAAAAAGTGAGTGAGGATGTTTAGACACCAGGCCCAAGGCATTAATGCGTGAAATAAAAGTAAAACCACTTCCCCATGCTCCCCCTGCCTCCCCTCATCCCATCCTCCTCTCCCTCCTTCTTTGCCCCAGTATTTGTTGCTTAGCACAGTGCAATATGACATGGGATATCCCTCTGGTCAGCTGGGGCCAACTGTCCTGCTTGTGCCCCCTTCAAACCTCCTGCCCACCTGCAGCTTCCTCACTGATGGGGCAGCTTGAAAACAAGAAAGCCTTCATGCTGTGCAAGCACTGCTCAGCAATAGCCAAAGCATCCTTGTGCTGTCAACACTGTTTTGGTCACAAATCCAAAATGCAGCACCATATGAGCTGCTATGAAGAAGATTAACTCTATCCTCTCTAAAGCCAGCACAAATAGCTAAGACATGAATAAGTGTACAAAAATGGAGTACACGAGGTCTTCATCCCCTTTATGGAAATAAATTATTATTCTTAGACCCTTGAGTTCATAGAAAAGAATTGCGTGAGGACATATGTAAGGATGATTCAGCTGATATTTTTTAGATTTGTTATGAAAAGTTTTGACTTAAGATTCTTTGACAAGGCTTAATTTTTCTTGTGAAATATATAAAAAAAAGACAACTTGCAGTTCAGTTACCTATAAAAAAAGAAATTTTGGGTAGGAGTAAAATTTGTGGTCATAGATTGGCAATGTGAGAGAAGACCTGATACTGGAGTTTCAAAAAGAAGTCTTCTGGAAGCTGTGCACTTCAGCATCCTCACAAATGAATTACAAAATTGATGGTTAAGTAAGTGGGGTTTTTTTTCAGATCATTCAAATTTTATTTTGGATAATAAAAACTAAAATTGTCTATGAAGAGATGCAAAAGAGATACAGGAGTGAGCCAGATAATTTTAATTATAAAAATATTACAGAATAAATGATAGGTTTGAGGAGGAATTCCAACTATTAATTTGAATCTCATGATGATTACAGATGATGGCAAAGAAAATGTTGCCAGGAAGAAAGACTATTGGAATGATTGTGGATAGTTCTGTGAACTATCATCAGTCAAAAGGTAATCGTTAAGAAACAATAGAACATTAAGAATTGCAAAGAGAGAAATAAGGCATAAAGAATGAAGCAGAAAGCATTTTGGGAATGATTCTAATAGCATCAGTTTTTGACTGTTCTGAAACGGTGCCTGCCATACAGCTGTGTAAACTGTGGTTAAATAAAAGACATCTTAAAGAAATTAAAAAAATTCCCTAAACTTCCATGATAGAAAAAGAGCCTTAAAGAACAGTAAATATGATGAAAATGTGCTTTCATGACATGTATTTCACAACAGTTGGAGAAAAGAGTATCTTGCTGCTTATGGTACATCAGGTAAATGCACTGGTAAATATTGTTTGGTGTATTATACAACGTAGATCGACTTGATTCAAGTTTTTCTCCCTGTTTTGTTTTGGATAAACTTAACAACAATGAATTAATGAGTTTAATAATAAATGTAACCTTGGTCAAAAGCATGAAGAGTGATTTTAGAGTTGTATTTCATTTTGGAACTCACATTTTAACAATGAAAATTATATTTTGAGTCAAATACAAAAGTACAACAATTTTGGAGCTTTTACTTTAGAAAGTGTGTAATAGGATACCATCTTTTCTTAATTTCTGGCATTTTTAAAGAGGCAGGAGAGACCAATGCCATAGGTAGTGAAATGGTACAAGTTAGAAGAGTTTAGTGCACTTTTTTATCTTTAGACCGTTTGGAGGAAAGGCAAAGTTGTCTACTATCCACCAATTCAACTTTCATGTACTTCAGAATAAGTTCTAATCTGAAGGGTTCTTCATATATGAAATGTTATCCCTGTTACTGTCATCCTCACTTCTTAATGTTTTTCTTTAGTACATTAAAGATGTCTTGAGAACTATAGTTTTTGGTCTTCCATTTTAACTATTTTTGATCTCCAAAGGGCAAACAATAAAATGGGTGTTCCTATTATTTAGTGTCCTGTAAATAATCATGCCAAGAAGGGAAAAAAATGTATAGATATCATCATCTTTCTCACTGTCCTCTTGTTGACAGAATTTTCTGGTAAGGAAACTTACCTCTCATTAGCTAGGAGACAGAAATCACTGGACAGCTGCTTAAAAGAGCACGTATTATTAAATAAATTATTAGAGCTTGGGATCTCTCCTCCTAATAATCAGAAATCTGTGGATGACAGGCTTCCTTTTTCGTGTGGGTAGAATTGGATTTTGACCCTTTGCTTTGTGTCTGGCCTTCACAAGTTGTATGTATGTGTGAATAAGTATGTAGATACATATTGCATACTTTTCAAAAGTATGTGGAAAAGCAAGCTGCATGCCAAATAGATAAATGTATCTAAAGTTCCTAGCGTTGACCTTAAATCTATTCTCTAAAGGATGTTAAAGAGAAGATGGAACTGTATTCTTCTGAGAGGTGCACAGCAAAAAGATAAGAGGCAAGTCATGAGTCTCTGACTGGATATAGGCAAAAAACGAGTGTCTGAGCACTCATGCCAACATTTGTATATTTAACTTTATTCACTTCCATGTCTGCGTTTTGCACACCATCCTGACTTTATGGATGTCTACACATCACTGTGGGACATACTTCACAAGCACAGCTTGTCCTGTGAAATTAAGAGCCAACCCTTGGCACCTGGACAAAACCAGCTGCTTTTACCTGCAGGGGAAGGACTTGGACCTTTCAGGAAAGAAGGAATGAATGAGTTCCTCACTGGTATGATGAAATGAAAAATAGGCAGGAGGAAAGTAATGAAGGCAAAAAAACCCCTCTGTCTACGGAATGTAAAATTTGAAAAAGAGGTGCAAAGCATTAGCTGGCTTCTAAAAAGCAGCAATTTACAACAAATATGTTTGAATTGAGCACCATGTGAGGTTACAGAGTGTAAGCTGTGTGTGATCTTCATGGGTGGGCTGAATACATTATTGCTAGGCAGTGCTCTTTGCAGTCATTGACATATGATGGTTCTTTGATTTGTATAAAATAGATTTATCTTTCATTGATTCACAGCAACTGTGTTGTTATAGCAGCAAGCAGCTTATTTACAAAGCGACAGTATGTAAACGTAAATGATGGTGAATGAAAAGAAGCATTACAGAAATGTGAGCAGTCTGATATTGCTAAGTAAAGACTGAAAACAACAATGCCGGTAAAATATGCACTTGTTTGTTTGCTTTTAGTATATGATGAATTGTACTCCAGACAGATTATGAACTATTCTCTAAAGAACAGATTTAGATATAGAATAGATTCTGGGATTTAAAAGCAAGAGCAAACCCAAAAACTGAACAGACTTAAGTCATTTAACTGATAATGTGATCATTAATATGCATATGTATATTTATAACACAGCAAAAAAGTGTCACTTACAGGTGAATGTTACCAGGTAAAATAATTTCTCCCTTAGATACATGTGTTTTGAATTCCTTTATGATAAAAATACTCCTTATTTTCAAGAATAACTATGTACTTTTGATAACAGATGTGATTTGCTGCAATAAAGAGTGATTTTCATTAAAGATTTTTACTTGGGCTCTCCTTTTGTAAGGCTTCACAGCAGTGTGATTACTTTCCATTTTTCATCTTTTCTAGCTTTTTTTTTTTCCTAAGTACCTTTGTAGTGATTTTTGTCAAGTTCTGTAAATTTTTTCAGACTGTAGAATTTTGCTCATAGTAGTCTCTAACCCAATAATGCTGGCAGTTTGGTTTTCATTTTAAAAGGGAGAAATCTGGCATTTCTTGGATTCTTTGCTGCTATAGTAACACCATCCGTTTGCTTCCACTTTAGTCTTTTAAATTTTTTTAAGCAGTTTATAGGAGAGATTTTTTAAAAAATCAGTTAACGTTACAGCTGAGTTCAGTACATTTACCTCAAGTTGTCAGTGTGCTAGATGTAGGCGACAAAAGTGTATTTCCTTGCCTGTAGTGTAATACTTATTTTTGAAACAGACTAGAATATTCTTTTAAGAACTGCTTCTTTTTCACAACCAGACTTAAGTGCATTCCTAACAATGAATATATATGTGAGATAATAGCTTTCTTGAGTTAGTATATTAAATATTCTCACTTTTTTCTAGCTTGCAGGTGGAACACTTGAGGAGTTGAGACAGTCTTTGTGTAAACTGTAATTTAAATCTGTAATGAGTGAGTGTCAGTAAAGGAGCAAGGAAGGCTTAATGGTCCAAAACACAACAAATTCTATGATTCTATAAATTTCACATTTCCTAGTACGGACTGTGTACGTTCTCCATGTCTGTGGGCAAAGCAGCAGACCTGCTCCCTTAGCAAGTCCTGCCCCAACTATCAGCAACAGTGTACAAGGCTGCATTTTCAAACTTTAGCCTGGCAAACTGCTTCCTGTCCTTCTGAGAAAGTCAGACCTCTCTTAAGAAACATTGTCATGTTTGGTGGATGTAAGCATGAAAAATAGATGCAAAATCAGAACAAGTAGAAAAGATAAGTCCTGTATGTACAAAAAACTGTGTAGTTCAAGAAAGTAGGAAAATTTTTCCTGATATCCAATCTAAACCTCCCCAAGTGGAACTTGAGGCTTGTTTCTTCTTGTCCTGTGGCTTGTTATCTCAAAGAGACTGATTCCCACTTTTCTACAACCTCCTTTCAGGAAACAAAAGAGAGCAACAAGGTCTCCCCTGAGCCTCCTTTACTTCAGGCTAAAACCCTGTAGCTTCCTCAGACAACCACTGTAAGACTGGTGCTCCAGACCCTTCACCAGCTCTGTTGCCCTTCTCTGCATATTCCAGCACCTTGATGTCTTTCTTGTAGTGAGAGGTCCAGGACATCCTGAACACAAGATTAGAGGTGCAGCTTCACCAGGGCAGAGTAAAGTAGAACAATCACTTCCCTAGTCCTGCAGGCCACACTATTTGATACAAGTCAGGATGCCACTGGCCTTTTTGGCCACCTGGGCACATGTTCATATTCAGCTGCCCCAGGTCCTTTTCCGCAGGACACCTTTCCAGCCGTTCATCCTCAAGCCTGTAGCATGGCAGGGGGTTGTTGTGACCCAAGTGCAGGACCTGGCACTTCACCTTGTTGAATTTCATACAGTTGCCCTCAGTCCATTGATCCAACCTATCCAGATCCCTCTGCTGAGCCTTTCTGCCCTCCAGCAGATCAACACCAACTTGGTGTAATCTGCAAACCTACTCAGGGGACTCTGCATCCCCTCATCGAGATCGTTGAGTAAGATATTAAACAGGAACACCACTAGTGACAAGCCACCAACTGGTTTAACTCCATTCACCACCACTCTCTGGGCTTGGTCATCCAGACAGTTTTCTATCCAGCCAACAGTGTACATCTAAGCTATAAGCAGCCAGTTTCTCCAGGAAAATGCTGTGGGAGACAGTGTCAAAGTCTTTATACTAAAGTCCAGGCAGACAACATCCACAGCCTTTTCCTCATCCACTAGGCGAGGTGACTTGTCGTAGAGTTCATGTCATGACCAGTGATGGTGGCAAATTTCCCCAGGGCAAGGACAAAGGGTCCTAAGATTTGGCTGTAAATGGAGGTATTGGATGAGTGACTGTGGCACACTGAGGAAGAAGTAGAGAACGTGATCATTTTTCTGTCATGTCAACAGGTGATGCACAACAGGCGGTGTAGGAGCAGGTGAAAAATTGCTTTAAATCCTTTGAGACTTTGCGGTAGTTGTAGAAGTTTTTTATACTTAGCAAGATGCTTTTATTAACAGCACAGGGAAATGGCCAAGAAATGCTTGCCTGCTGTTCAGGCATAGTGTGTGCACATGGCTTTTTGTTTTGCATATGTTTTATTTTGTCCTTTAGAATTTAGTGCTTTGTTCTTAAAGAAGTATGTTATTGCTGGATTTGCTGAAGTCGCTTAGTGAATTTGCCCAGTAAACACTAAAGACTTTATTCAGTGGAGCATTTAGCAACATGTGTCTTTGACAAGTGGCTTTCAGGTAAATTGGTCTTACTGGTTAGATCAAACAAAGCATATGCTTTGCTGGCAGGGAGAACCACAAATGATGAGTTAAAAGACTTCTCCACCTACCAGGGAGAAAATTTTGTATAGTAGCTAAGAAGCAGGATTTCAGGCTTTTATTCAGCCAAGATGCTTAACTTTTATACAAAGGCCCCTGCACGAGTGGATTAAAGGGACATTAACAGGTATTTTCAGATAAGCATTTGACTAAGAATTTATGGTTGGACTTGATGATCTGAAAGATCTTTTCAATTCTTAATGGTTCCATGATTCTATTAATTTGTTTTGCCTTTAAATAATTTAAGTTTCTGCTCCAGACTTTTGCTGCCAGTTGTGGGACACAGAAATGCAATGGTCTGCTGAAGAAAACTGCATGGAAATAAGCATGCCATGTCAGTGCCAGGAGGATTCCCTTTATTGGTACTTCTGGGGTTTCCCCCTTTGAAATTAAAATCTTTGGTAATTCAAAAGCAGCTCTTTTTGTATTTCTTATGTATTTCCATTGCAGTTTAAGTACTATTCTGCTATCCCAGATTTGTTGTACCTGATGAGCATATGTTTATTTAATTTCTTTCAAAAGGATCAAAATTAGCCTTTTAACATATACCCAACTTATCTATTTTGGTATTTGTTTAACACATAATAGTAGCAGGATGGTATTTGAGGCATAGTGAGAGATGCTGCTAAATCTCTGAGTTTTGCAGTTTTTAGAATTGTGCTTTAAGGCCCTGGAACTTTCTAATGATTTTTTTGTTTCTAACTGTGTACCTCAGTCTTACCTTCTGGCACTCATCTAAAGTTTCTTTGGATACAAGATATAAAATATTTTGTAGGTTGAAATCAGACATGTCCAAAATGTTCCACTTTAAATAGTGTTTGAATATTAGATACCACTTGTTCATATTTCTTTATATTCAGAAAGTTAATTGTTAGGAGAATAGTTTGGTTTTTTTTTCTCCTCTGAACCTTCGTACAGTGTGTGGATGGAGTTTCTAGAACAAACACAGAAGCTTTTCCTTGAAGCTATCTTACAGTGTTTTGAAACCTTCTGCATTGCTAGAGTGGCAATAAGACAGTAAGAGCAAAAAACCTGTGTGCACATGCACGCATGGGCGTGTTATGCACTGATATGTACATAATAAATTGTTTAGCTCACAAGGAAAACATTTTGTCCTCAGAAGCACACCCCAGATTTAAGAATTCAGGCATTCAACAACTTACACTAAAGCAATGCAAGATGAAGAGGAAGGAGAAAAGAAGGCATGACTGTTAGTAAGGGATTGTTTCTCCATATCTTTCAGGCACAAGATGAATAGCACCTGAATTCCCTAGATATTCTGACATCTGCTGAATTTATTGTCTTACAAATACCTTGAATTTTTTCACATCCAGAGACCTGTTTACAACACAGAGATGGATCACACAGTTTTTTCTTCTTTCGTTTATATTGTCCTTATTAATCATTGGTTTTTGTCAGGACCTTGATGTTTGACTTTGGTGTTGTGCACAGGATTGACTGAACTTAAGCCAAGGATAGCTGGATATGCCAAAGGACAAAACGACTATTACTTAATTTGTTGTATATGCCATTATTAAACAGTAATCAGTGTAAGGGAGGGGAACAGAAATTCTTTGAATCGTCGTGTTCTGTCACTGTTTGGTTTGATCAAAATGACTCAGTCTGTTTTAGGCAAGGGAGAGGAGAGGGGAATCTGGTAACTCCATGTGGATCAGTTGAGCAATTAGAGAAAGCTTAATTTTGACATCTCTTTATAAAAGGCTTTTAGGTAATCCAGATTAGTTGTTCCAAATGCCCTGTTGCCAAATGTATAAGAGAATATCTGAAAATGTTGCTACCTAAAAATGGCATCAACAGTCTGGCGGTTTCTTAGCATTCTTTGGATAAACAGAGTTAATGTTTGCTGAGACGCAGTGCCCTGTTCATTTTGTGTGATCAATACCTTGTCCAAATTCAAAGTAGGTTTAGCCACATGTAAGCACATTCATGCGTAGATCTATATATCTATTGCTAAGTGCAGAAATATTTTAATATGCTATAATTAGATGCATTGTTCTCCTTCAGTATATAGATGGGGTGTGTATATATATATATACACGTTGTTGAACTTTTTGTCACAGTTAGGCTTGTGATTTTATTTAAAAGCTTTGTGAGAATTGGTTTCCAGAGGAAGTTGTGTGAACAGATCAAAGCCTGTGTTTTTCTTGCAGACATGGATTTGGAGGTTTTGTAGCTTATCTTTAGAATTGTGAAAATAAGTATTATTGCATATGTATTTTAAGTTTGACCATAAAGTAAATGTGTAATCTATGGTGAATTTTGCTAATTTAAAAAATGTACATGAATTTTCCAGTAGGAGACAGTAGAGAATTTGTTGCAGATAGCAGCACTGCCTTCAGTATGTATTGTGGTGGAGCAATGTACTCTTGGCTTTTGCATGGTGAATGTCTGTGGTGGTTAAAGCCGTGTTTTAATGCTGGGAATTTCTTGTGGCCTTTGGTGTTCTGCAAACCTTTGCGAACTGAACATGATGATAATTGCCTGTGACTACAGAAGCCTGAATCTGGTGAGGAGGGAAAGCACCATTCCAATTGCAAACCCTAATGTACTCCCATTAAAGAATTGCCTTTGTCATCTTTTATATAATATCATGGAAGTAAAAAGCACTACATTGAACATGATGCAGCGGGTTGTGATACAGATATCAACTGGATCCACTGATGGGACAGTGCCCCTGACCCCCTGCTGGAAAAAAAGGGCAGCTTAAATATAGGTTTTGACTTTTCTGTAATTGCCAGTGGGACAATCTCTAATAACTAACCATGACTTACAATAATAAACGACAAACCTTGAGAGCAGAGATTGTAAAATTTGTTTGTTTGGGGATTGAGATTTATCTTCAGAAGGTTACTAGTAAGGACATCCTTCTTATCTGCTTATTGTAGATAAAAATTGTAATTTTATGAGATGAAAGGTTAGTATTCATCTATGAAATCTTTTTCTGCCATTTAATAGTCTATCTGTTAGAAAATTATTTTATAGGCACATTAAAAACATGTGTTTCAAATTAAAAAAAAGCTTTGGTAGGTTTGCTCTGCTGGTTATAAACCCCAACATGTTTCAAGAATAGTAATTGCTTAGTGTTCCATAGCTACTTTTCCTAACAACTTAAAAAAACAAGTTGGTGCTTTATCCTGAAAATGTTCAAAGGATGTGATTATAAATGGTTCTTGGTTATTTCTGTCTTTCAAGAGACAATATTCATTCTGGCAGTATTTTAGCCTTCCTTTTTCTGTGGAGAAAAATGATACATTTCTGTGCAGTATCAGAGACAGAAGCACTACTTATTTTGGTAGCCAAAATTGCTGAAATAACTTATGCGGTACACCTATAGAAGAAACAAAGATCATTATTAATCTTCAATGCTGAAAAAATAAAAATGGATTTGTTTTGAGAACAGAGAGACCCTTTTCCCTTGAATTTTGATTCATCATTCCTTTGTTTCACTTTCATTTTAGTTTGTTTGTTCAAAGGCTAGTCAATGTAGCAGATTGATCAACAGCGGGAAGGAGGGAGGGAAAACGACTAAGACAACTTTAGTAGATATATTCAAGGTAAGGGTTTTAAGGGGGACAGAGGAAGTTCTTTGCCCCTAAGTCTCTGTCTTGTTAATTTTTGTCTTAGTGTGATGTGCCTGACTTGACATGTCAGTAACTTGTCTTTTCTGCTTTGATCCAGTTTCATTTGTTGAGCTATATCAACTATAGCATCTACAGATATAAAATATAAGCTGAATAGCTTTAGCTTTCTGCTCCAAATAAACGGAAGAAACTACAAAGATTCTAACTTAATTCTTTTATTATTAATTATATAATTTCCAAAAGCTCTAAAAATATGCCAGAAAAACATATTTGTAGAATCCCTTCTGAATGAATATAACATATCGGCCTTGGCCAGTGGTGGGATAAACTAGATCTGTATCATTCCTGACTGATGTTTACCTAATCAATATCACAGATTCCACAGCTATTACTTTTGGTACTTCATCTTCTTTACTACCTATCTAATGTAGAAGCACTTGGGAAAAGAAATATTTCATTATCAAAATCTCAAGTGCAAGTTTCTTCTTTAAGTAGAAAATTAGGGAATTAATCTGACTTGTCTGATTTCATTAAGCAAGGCAAGTAATATTGCATATAACCAAGTAGTAGTGACAGTTTAAATGGTTTCAGTGTTCCTGGTCTAATGTTTTCAGAAGTAGGAAGATAATTTTCAGAGAGACTTGTTGAAATTGAATGTGAGTATCTGGAGCTCTGGCATATCTGGTATATTTAGAGGCCTTTTCAAGGTCTTTCTCTTTGTGGTCTTGCTAGGCAGTCTCACTGAATGCAAACCCACCAAAACCTGCTCCCAAGTGTACACCCCAGACATGATCAGAATGTCAGGTAATATACTTTGAAATATTCAGTTAGTGATTTTTGGCCTTTTTTTTTTTTTTTTTTTTTTTTTTTTGGGGTGGTTTCTGGTTTTGTGATTTTTTTTGTTTGTTTTTTTTTTGTCTGTTTGTTTTTTTACTTCACAAAAATAAATTTCATGAGAAAAAAATCTGTGACTATCACTGTGTATCTATGGGGATGTATTCTTTCTTTTTTTTTAAGGTATATCAGTTTATGAAGACAGAAGCACAACTTTAACCTCTTTCTTCTTTGGGTTTTCATTTTCAATGCATTGTGCTCTTGAAAAACAACTGGTTCTTTAGCTTTTTCATTCACAAATGCGGATTTGATAGACTTTGCTGTCGCTTTACCAACCATGAGCAGTTAATTTCTTTCAACTGGGGTAGGAACGGAAAAAAGGAGTTGAACCAGTTATCAGGCATGGCTTGAGGTTGTTGTATCCTAACCCAATGTGGAAATTAATCTACTTACAGTAAAGTAAAGGTATAGATTGTCAAACTGATTTGTTCAAAACTACTATGGAGCAACGAAGTCCTGGTTAACAAAATTGAAATTGCATTCCATTGCTTCACTATGACAAAAGCCATTTTATACTTTTTCTGTTTGCTGTAATGTGCTTCTGGAGAACTTGCGTGTGCTGCCTCCTCCATGCAATTGTTCCACCTGTAAGTTAAGGTCCTACGATTAGCCTTCATAAATATATGGATTTCTTGGGTCTGTAGTCACTGCATTAACCCAAAACACAGGTAAGCTTAGAGCTACAAAAAATCAAACAAGAAAGTATAAAACAGAGCATACAAGATAATTTAAGAGTTACCGCATCAGTCAGCTCCATAATGCAGGGCAGCATGATCATTTAGGCTTGGATTCTCACATGGAAACAAAAAGGAGTTAACACAATAGATTTTGAGCTTAGGGTTAAAAAAACTTGCTTATTCAGATGTCACCATTTGGCAATGAAATCTCTGTGAGCCCACCATCAAGTGCAGAGGGTAGGGCGAGATTGTTTGAGGTATATTGCATTGTCCCTTAAAAGAGTCTCTGCTTCTCCATGGTTATGGATAACATTTGTCATGGCTAAAAATGGTTGCTGGAGAACCGTTCATAGCTCCAAAATTTGTTGATAATACATTTTTACTAGGTACTAGTGGAAGGGGATAGCAAATCTTTCCAGGTGACTTATACAAATATTGCTTCCATTGTCCCACAGATGGTTCATAGGCAGGAATTATAGTAAAAGGGGCAGATGTTAGTCAGTGGCTGGCATTCTGGCAGAATACATCTAGTAAATGTTAATAATTGTAAAGTGCATACATGAAAATTTGTAATTTACACTTCCTAATGAGAAAGGGGTGATATGCAATCCAAACTACAATGTGTCTCTGGTCCTATCACACTGTCTCTGTCCTCACTCTCCTCTAATTTTCTTATATACTTTGATGAGATGCCCCTAACCCTTTTCTTCTCTGGGCTGATCAGTCCCAGCTCTTTCACGTTTCCTTATCTGAGGGATGCTCCAGTCCCTTCATGATCTTTCTGGCCCTTCGCTCAGTGGCTCTCTCTACTGTGTCCATGTCTCTCTTGTACTGAGGAGCTCAGCACTGGACCCAGCACTCCAAGTGTGGCCTCTCACCAGTGCTGGGTGGAAGGATCACTTCCTTTGATCTGCTGGCAACACTTTAATGCAGCCCAGGATACCATTTGGTCTTTGCCACAAGGACACAATACTGGCTCGTGTTGAACTTGTTGTTTACCAGGGGACCCACGTCCTTCTCTGCCAACTACTTTTCAGCTGTGTGGCCCTCCGAATATGCTGGTTAATGCAGATATTACTTCAAGGGATAATGGTTATGATTACTGAGTGTGTTCAAATCTATTCGTAATTTGACTGGGAATATATGTGGTTTGTGACAGAACATATTTAGAAAAAAATAACTTTTTTTCCACATGGTAGGGAGTTCCCAAAGGTTACTGAAAGGCAAAAAGGACTGACCTCCACCCTAGATTTGGAAAAGCAACATCATGCCAAGCTTGTATTGCTGCATTTTCAAGTAGCTAGCCATATTCAAAAGGACTGCTTCTGTGCTACTGGAAAGTGTTTTCTTAAGGTTTTGGTATATCACAAAAATAAGCAAAGTATTAAGTATTTCATATTGATCCTTAACTCATCTCTTACTGCTGCTTTCCCCATTTTAGCTTTAAATGTCATGATTTACAATGCTATTAATGTCTTTGTTGCCTATGGTTAAAAGTCATGCCTTTGTATGCAGTGTTCCCTGGTGGTCTAGTGGTTAAGGACGCGGCGCTGTCACCGCCGAGGCCCGGGTTCGATTCCTGGTCAGGGCCACTCC
>JAYRBT010000114.1:61116954-61138081 GCA_036023395.1 Myiotriccus ornatus
AAATCCAATGCGCAGGCTGGAAGGTGTAAAGACCTTCCCCGGTTCTTCGTTCGCGAAGACTGGCCATTATATTTATATTATTATGTATGCAGTGTTACTGTTATTTTTAAATCTCAGTCATTTAAGAACTTTCACACTTAAATAAATGTTTTGGTGTATTGAAGATCTGGTGTTTATGGGCTATGTAAGAATGTTTTTTATTTCAAGTTTTTCAGTCAGTCAAGAGCAGGGTGGGTTTTTATAAGACTGTAAGTGTTCCCACATGATAAACTACTGTGGCTCCAAAGCCAGAGCAGCTGTAACTCATCCATGTGTAGTGCTTCATCCAGACATTTTCTAGGCAGGAGTCTAGAAACATTTGGCATAAGCAACTTAGGAGAAGTAAGCAAAGATAAGTTCAGGGTTTTTTTTTCCCCCTGTGTTCTTTACTAACACAGTGTTTTCCAGGGTCACTGAGTCTAATTTCTTGCTTTTCCTACCACTGGATAACTGTGTCATACAGGCCATTTCAAAGGCTTATTATGTTTCATATTAATAATGTGTTTTCCCGGAACATGTATCTTGTTTGTGGAGGTAAAGTATTGCTATTATCTTTCCTCATTTTTATATTGTTTAGCTTACTGAATGTTATTTCTTAAATGTAAAGAGACAGATTTTGTAATGTGGTGTGGGTTGGGTTTTTTTTTTTCCTTTTTTTTTCTGGGGGTTGGGTGGGTAGTTGCCTTGACTTACAGCTAATAAGGTCTCTGAAGAATTAGCCTTTAGGAGCCTTTGTAGGCATGTTTTGTGTGATTCCTCGCCAGAGAGGATGAACTGAGATGAATCTTGCTAGTGTAGATATCCCTGTGTTAAGGGGAGCTTGAAGATATCTTGAGGGTGTGAATGTCAAGACTCCTTGTAAATGATTGTAAGATGCTCAAAGAATCTGAGCTGACCAGCTCAGCTGGTAAGGATACTAGTGAGCAGGTAACCTTATATCCTTCAGCTTCCAATAACAGGAGGTGTGTTTTTGAGGAAAAAAGTAATAGGATGTTAGCTGACTTGGCAGACTTGAGATCCCAAAGTTTTCACCCAAATGTTTGATTTGCTGTGCTGGAAGTTATCCTGGGTCCTGTCAGCAGCGAAGGCTGCCTCACAGCATTACTGAAGCATTCAAATGGAAGTAATTATGTTTTCATGAATTCTGAATTAGTTCAGCAGAATTATCTGTAACTTTCACAAAGGAAATGCTTTTTATTATGTCAACAAAATTTTTATTTTAGGTAAGATTTCTTTAACTGTCCCTTTCTTTCAGCTAGCTTCCTTTAAGTGTTTCTTTTGTAACATGACACTGGTTTCATTAGTTTTTAGTTTCTTGGTAATTAGAACCTTTGATTTAGTGTTTTAAAATGCCTTCAACACTATAAAAACACTGGATTGGGCTAGAAACTTGTCAGTGAATAGGATTGGCTGCTGTTTTATGTACAACTGGTCTTGCTGTTCATGGCTTTTCATCTACAGAAAATTATTTTACTACGAAACAAACTTGCTTCTATATGCTGTTTAATCATAATCAATTTTATTGTAAGTAACAGGTTCAAGTATATCTGTAGTCACCCTACTGTGCTTTTACAAAACTGAAAATTAACAAAAGAGATGTCTGTGAAGAAGAAAAAAAATTAATATGTTTTCTTTTTATATTCTTATGAAAGCCTTTAAGGGTTTATATCTGGTGAGGTTAATATAACTCACATCTAAAGAAGTTAGTTAATATAACTCCACTACTTTCTTTGATTTTAAGTAATTCTTCATTCAACATAATTGTTTAAGAGGAAAAAGGGAAAGTAGAAATAAATTGTCAACATTTCTTGAAGTAGTCACCAAGACATCCTATAGAAATTTATACCCTTCAGCATGTTCATATGAGACCAGAGTGGGTGCCAGAGAACAGTGCAAAGGCAGAAGTTTGGTGGTGAAAGCTACTTTAGAATAGCAAGGACAGTATGTAATTGTGAGGTCCTGTGGAAGGACCATCACAGTATCTCCAGCTGTGAGTGACTGAGCAATAAAATGACAGGCACATTTTAGTGTAGATAATGAGGTGTAAAATAGTGCACACTCCATAAAATCATTGTGGGGTTCATAAAAATGTCAGCGTAGAGCTCAGTGATGGTGGAAAAAAAAAAAGGAAATGAAGTGTTAAGAATGGTTAAAAAAGTTCAGTATAAATTAGATAACAATATTATGCTGTTGTATAAATTAAGACTCACCCATATTTTGGTTACTGTGTGCCAGCTCTGCTCTCATTATCTTCAAAGAATATAGTGCAGTTAGAAAGAGCTTTAGAGAGAAGGATGAGTATAATCAAATGGCTTTTATATGAAATTGAACAATCTGGGACTCTTCAACTTTGAGGCAGAATTACTTGGGGACGTAAAATAGAGGTCTACAAAGTTGTGAATAATATAGAAGGGTGACTGGGATCAATTTGTCAGATTTGGGTCATTGAAGGAAGTCTAGTACAAACCAGACAAATGGAAATGTCTTCATGCTGTCGTGGATTTTTCCAAATGATACTGTGTTCACTAAAACTTACGTGGTTTTAAGGAGAAAATGGCCCAATATATGGACAGGAGATACATTAGGAATGTCTAAATATGTAGGAGTGCATCCAGTTTGGGGAGTTCTGACACTGCATCTTCATTTGCATGTGAATGTAGGTACTTCATAAATAAGGATATGCAATTTTATTTGGAGAATTAAATAACATTTGTGTATCACCTTGGAACTGTGTAGAAAATTCAGGGATCAAATCTAATTCCTTTGAGTGGCATTTGAACTACCTGAACGATTCAGGGTTTCCCATTCTCATTCACTGTGGCGACACTGGTACAAATGAGACAGGATAGCTGCCTCTACAGCCCTGCTCTGTGCCAGCCCAATTCATCCTGTGGAAACGATCTCTCTCTCTCTCCCCTTTCCATTAAAGGAAGTGAGCATCTCTCAGAAGTGCACTAGATGAGCATGCAATTAAATTGTAATAAGTGGAAGGACATTTATAGTTGCACAGACAACTAATGTTTTCTGGTTAGAGTGATAATCTGAATTATTTTTCAGCTAAAATGAAACTGTTGAAGCCATTCTTTCTAGGACTATAAACTGAATAGCAGTGCAGATGAAGTGCAGGATTCACTCCCAAAGCACTAGTGTCTTACTAGGATAAATCTCCTCTGGTGAAAGTAGTGGCTCAACATCTGTTTTTTCTCAAGTAGTGTGTGCTTATCTCAGGAAAAGAACAACCCCAGGTTCTGGTCTAACTTGTCAGCATTTTAAATTGCTGTTTATATAGGTTTATATAGGTTTTCACCTATATATGCAATTCCCCTTTTCTACTTCCCATTTTAAATGTGAACAGATGTTATTAAATTAAAACCTGATAATAATATTTTTTGAGCTGCACCTTTTGCTATGTTGTGTCAACAGCTATGAATGTTTCATGGTTGTATTTATACCAATTATGAATGTAAAAAAAATAATTTAGTACTGTATACATGAAATCTCAGCTCTCTAATATCTGTCTTTTTAATCGCTGCATTTTGCTTTTGCTTATCTTGTAAACATTGTACCTTATAATTTTTCACAGACTTTGCCTTTCCGTATGTCTTCATGTTTTCTGTTTTGTTGTGTTGTGGGGTTTTGGTTGGTTGGTTGGTTTTTTTCTTCCCATGGATCTCCTTGTTTTTATCTTACCATTTCCTGTGAATTTCTCTCTTTTTGATAACTTCCTGCTCTTAGTGGGTGGAGATTACCTAAATCGTGTAGAGGTAGAAAAAACCAAGTAAATTAATTCCCAGATGTGTCCCAGGAAAGGTAGCTTTCTCTTCCGTGACTTCCAGTGTGCGAAGGTATCAACACACAGGAGAAGGACACACTTACATAGGCCAAGCTTCCCTGGGAACTGGATCTAAGTTACTTCCAAATAAATAAGTAACAACTCAGTTAGAGTGAGGTGTAAAAGTAGTCCAGTTCTTAACACTGATGCTCAGATTTCTTAACTGGACTTTGAGAAACAATGTGCTTTCGGAGTTTGTGTGTGTTATAGAACTGCACTGTGTTGTAAAGAAACTCGTCTGCCAGAAGAGATTTAGATGTAATGTTTATTTCTTATTGAGTTGTCTTCCACACCATGTAACCATTTAAATAAAAAGATGATTAATCAATGTTAATATTGATGCTCCTTGCTGGGAACAAGTGCCATCTCTCTGAAGATGTCTGAGGAGTGGGTGGGCACTGTCAAATAGTTCTTTGGTCAGAGAGGTCATTGGACAAGGAGCATTGTGAAAGTAGGACCCTGAGACACTAAATTTCCATCAAGCTGTTGTTGGCCAAAGCAGGAGGAAGAGGCAGAGAATGAAATGGGTTCTGCAACGTAATTGCATTTGGGTGCAAATAAAAAAAAAAAAAAAAAGGAAAAAAAAGGAAAAGAAAGGGATTAGAAGTGCAGTCTCAAGGGGAACTTCTGGATAAACTGGAAAAGGATTGTAGTCCAGTGCTGTCAAAATATATGTGCCCCACAGGCTTTCTCTTCCTGCAGTCAAAGCACAAGTTTGGGAATGCTGTGAACCACATCATTAACATGTCCATAGCCACCTTTCCTTACTTTTCCCTGTCTGAGGTTTTGAAATTATCTCTGGGTATAAACAGACCACCTGGGATCCCTGCCTCCTGTGGTGGGGAGACAAATTGCACTTCATGTCTGGGATGGGATGTAAAGGTGAGGAATTTCAGTGAGTGGAACATAAGAACACGGAAGTGTACCTGATGCAGTGTACCTGAAAGTTGCATAAATTTCAGGTATCTTGCTGAAGAGGCTATTTTTGTGAATGAGATGTCCAGAAGGAACTCTGAAAGTTAACAGGAGCTGCTTGCTCCAAAAACTCCCTTGAGACTGAGGAGTGAAGTGGTCATTACTACCTACTAGTGAACCATGAGGTTTCCCTGGTAAGAAGACCTGAGAAAAGTGCTTAATGGGGACAGCATTCTTCTGCTCACCTGCAGGGTATGTTGGGTTGTTAATTCATTGCCTTTGCTGCTCCCTTATGTTGTCCCCAAGAATGAGAGATGTAAAAGCCCAATAGACACTTAATTCAGGCGATTGTGACTGCAAGTTTATATCATAACACTTGACTCAATCTTTACTGACCTGCTTTCCTCCTAGTTCCTTTCAGTTAAGACACTCACGCTTCATTCTTTATTTCTTTCCTTCTAATTATTTGCCATCATAGTTTTTTTTGTTTTGTTTTGTTTTGTTTTGTTTTTGGCCATGCGAGGAAGCATGAATCATGCCAATAGGTTTTTTTTCTGTCAGTTGGTAATGTTTTGTTACCTCTATAGCAAAATCCAGTTCCGATCTCTGGAGCCATCCAAGGACAATTCTTTGTTGTTACTGCCCATTTGGGATGGGTCAAGATGTTGGATGTGAAAACAGTCTCCTCTTTTTCTTCATGCACAGAAATTTCCACATTGTCTTGCAAGAATGAAGGATGAAGTTAACGACTACTACATAAATCTCATGCTACAGCTGTTCTTTTCGTTCCCACTGGGGAGTGCCGCACTATTTCTGCGCCTGCTGCATGTTTTCCTGTGCAACTGTTCTGCAGAAGGTTACAGGAGACTGTGGACTATATTGTGACCCCCAACAAGAATGACAAAATTTTGTTAGAATTGGTTTATCAGTTGTGTGCTGAAATCTAACCTGTCTCAAAGTAATGGCATTTTTTCTGAATTGAGTCATGTTTGTACATTTAGCTGAGTGAAAGCAGTATGCTATTAATTTGAGGTAATAAACATGTTTTTTCTGGTGTGCTATGAGCAGCAAATCCAAAGCAAGTCATGTATATGAATGGTATGGAACTGCAATACACTGAGTAATAAATATTCCATTCAGTTGTCAAACCTGGTAGGAACTTCAACTAAATGAAAAAGGCAATGTGTCTTATATCTACACGCTTGCCATTGGGGGAATTCTGTAGAAATGAGTGTTGTAAACATTTTTTCTTTCATTTTGACAGGTAATATTTGAAGCTGAAGTCTCAGATGGGAGAAATGGCTACATTGCCATTGATGACATCCAGGTCCTGAGTTACCCTTGTGGTAAGTAATGATTAAGAGCTGCATTTTTCTCTGTCTTTTCACGACATATTTGATATTGTTGTGGCCCGCTCAGTTTTCATCACTTGATCACTGATGTTCTTTGTTCCTTCGATAGTATTTTTGTTGCAGCTTCCAGGAGGAAATGTAGTGTTGCAATAGTGATTTATCTGGGTGAAATCTTTTTCTGCCAGAGGTAAATTATACGGGGATAAAAAAGCAGGAATTCTTCAGTGTCTTTTTAGTTATACTGTAGTTGGTGTGCATAATCAAAATGGGTTTTAATGTTAGTGTGTGTACTCACTGTTAAAGAAAAATTGGCAGATGCTTGTAGGAGGTTTATCAGATTTCATGCCATTTTTCTTTTTTCTCTTATTTTTTTCTAAACAGACACAATAGATTTAAAAAAAAGGAAAGAAAAAGGGATGTTGAACTACAGAGGGATTGCATTTTGTTTATTTTTTTGTGGACAGACTTCAGACATTTATGTTTACCTTTCCCTTTTTAATCCTGGGGAATAATTACACATGTGCAAAACCAAGTTGTGATAATGAGAATCTTCTACAAATAAAAAGTTATGAGGAAGAAATTGTTACTGTGCATTTCTGGCACTTGTTATCAATTTTTTTTGGCAATTTGGTTCTGTTCAGTTCTTTTGATCTTCCCCTAGACATGCCCATTCTAAAATGTGATTTTATTGTACCACATGGCTGATAATTTACTTGCTTTCTGAACTGATCAAGATATAACAATACCCTGCCCCAACTTTGCAAAACAATGCCAGATAATAAAGTTGCAATGGCAACCTCACATCTTGTTTTCTTCTATCCCAAACCTTTTAAAATCATAGCTCCCAGGGGCTACCAAGCTTACAGGGTGTTTGAGTGAGTTACCTTCTTATATTTCAGCCAGCCCAGCTATCTGATGTCTGTACTCAGCAAAGCTCTACTTGGATTAAGTATCTACCTTCCCCCCACAGTGTGTTTTTTTGAACTGCCAAAACAAAATGTACAGTCATACCAGCAGATTATCAGCATGTTACAGTATTCAGATAAGCTCTTTTTTGTTACTGGTGTTTAAACACTCTTTGTTCCAATTTAATGGTCTTTTTTCCTGTGGTTTTGTTTTCGTTTGTTTTTTTTGGTTTTTTTTTTTTTTTAGTAAGCACAAAGAAATGACAGTTCAGCTGCTGTTTTCTTTAGTAGATCTTGAGAGAGGGATGGGCAAGCTTTGTAGTGTACCCATTCCTCAAATGTGTCTGTCGGCTTTCTTCGGTCTAATAAATCCTTCAGGTGATTTTGCCACTGAGGTTTCCTAGGGGCTTTGTCAGTGTGAGAAATAGATTTGTCAGCTTCTGAAATAGTATATTCAATGGCATGAATTATTTCATTTTCTAAAACAAGAGCTCTGAGTTGCATTGCAAATAACATGAATAGTATCTCTATTTGCTTGAGCAGTATGCTGCTAATTGGGTTTTTCTCAGTATGATGGATTTCATACAGTCAGAAGTCTCTGGGATAATTTTTGTAAAGTGCTGCTGACATTTTGGCATTTGTTCTCCTTCTTTTGGCTTTGATTTTAAAAGACTTTATTATAACACATGTATAACATAAAGTTAGTAGAATCACCAGGGGAGAAGGGAAAGGACTGAAAGCACTCCTCGAACAGAGATGAAACAAATAATTTTCTCTTTTCTGTTTCTATTTCTTATCCAAAGATTGTGAAAATATGAATGTTAAGGGAGATAATAATGTTGCTGTCATCTTTATTTTTTGTAATAAGTCTTATTTGTAATTTTTGTTTTCTCCTTCTGCAGATAAATCTCCACATTTTTTGAGGTTGGGGGATGTAGAGGTCAATGCAGGGCAGAATGCTACATTTCAGTGCATTGCTACAGGGAGAGATGCAGTGAATAACAAGTTATGGCTCCAGGTAAGGCTAACTCATGCAAGTCTATTTGGCTAGAGGACAAGCTACTTTTTGGAGATGAAATGTTTAAGTTCCTAAGCTTTTTTTTCTTCTGCATGTAAAATATGTAATTTAAATGCAATTTTATCTCTGTTAAATGGAGAAACCTTAATCAATTTTGTAATTCTAAAAAGCTTGCATTAAAAATTAGAACAACTGGTGTGGATGCTGGGGTAAGGCTGGCCCTTAAAGGTATTGTGGACCTTCTCTCCTTGTAAATCAACTCTCTGTGTCAAAATTTATTATCATTCAATGCAGATAATTGGCATTTGGGATCTAGTACAACACAGATGTAATGCAGCTGTTGTGAATTTTGAGGATTGTTTTATCACATAAATTACCTGTCCAAGCAGGTGGCTGGAGGGACATGGCTGTACTTCTGTGTGCATATCAGTTTTACTCAGCAGCATATTTAATGAACCAGCATAGAAGGACTGCTACATGTCCTTTGTCTCCATAGTAGGAGGAACTTGAACTTTTACCTGTGTGTAATTCTGAGTAGTATGTATTGCAGAATTTAAGAGACGACTAAAACCAGAAAATCCTTCTTACTATAAAAGAAGAAAAAGAAGAAATTAAAATCACCATCCCTCCAAAATCCCCTTTCTTTGTAGCGTGGGAATGGGGTTACTTACAGTTCAGGCCACTGATTAAGTAGAAGGATAGCAACGTTTCCAGTTGCTCTTTAAAAAAATTAAATTCTACCACTTAATAAGGATTTAAAAAATTACTTTAGTTGTATGTGTACCTGTATATGCATTCGTTATATGTAAACCTTAAGCACCAACATTCCTTTAGAATGGTTTCTAAATACATTCTCTAAAACTCTTTTTTTTTTTTAATGTGTGTTTCTGTATATTTTCAGAACTGTAAAATTCTGAAGTACTTTTTGGGAAAATGTACTTTAAAATTAACTATAGTCAGAACTTCAAAACATCTATTTTTGTCAAGCATTGTAGTATGAAGTGAACTATAATCAGCTACTTCAACCTGCTTAATTTTTAATTAATAGTGGAGCTGACAAACCTTGACTAACTGTTGCATATAGGCATGCCATAAGTTTAAGACTTTAAAGATAGTTTTATTGGGTTAATAAAAATCTGATATGCAAAATGTATTATTAGACAAATATATTCCAAAATTAAAGAAGGAACACAAGTATAGCAGTAACTGTATTGCATTTAGTGAAAAGGTATCATAGCAGTAGGAATGATTTGTACTCCGTGTCTTGGAGCAGTAATTTGTTTAAATTGAGCAAACATTCATTGAGAAAAAGGAGTTGATTTCAGAGACTTGCCAGATAAAGCACACTAAGCACACAAAATGAAACTGAGCTGGATTTTTCTATATCCAAGGCAGAACAATAGCAATAGGAACATTCCAGCAAACCTTTGAAGCACCACTTTCAGTTGATTGTTGGTCAGAAAGACCCAACAGAGACAGCCAGCTGGAAATCTTCCCTATTGCTCACTCCTTGGAGTCATAACTCTGACAGATTATCCTTTCTAACTTTCAGTCCCCTGAGAAGCCCAGTTAGCAGCCAGATCAACTGAGAAAACATATGTTTTGTCCCTCCATATGCTTCATGGATGGTTTGTTTCTTCTTGTGTGTGGGGTATGTGGATCACAGATGTGGTAATGCCTCACAGTGCAAAAAATAAGGTCCTTTAGAGGTTATAACTCTGCTTGCTTGTGCTTGTTAAGTGCCCTGATACTCTTGAAGATACTTACTACTTGAGCTTCTGTTCTACATCTTGTTTTCCCATGAACAGTGCCAAATTTTCACCAGTTTAAAGGTGACTATTTTTTTATTCATCACTCGTCATTCCACTCCTCAATCCAATGTAAGCGTGAATCAGCAACATTCCCTCTCTGAATTGTCTTCCTTAGATTAAACTCAAAGTTACTGTTGTTGTGCACAGCTAATAGTGAATTTACTCCTTTTCCTTAAAACCTGAGGTGGACGTATATGGGCCTCATGAGGCACCGGAGTGTAACTTGTAAAAAGGTTCTGTTTAACCTTTGACCAAACTGGAGATTCATAAAGCCCGAATACCCTGAAAGGAAAAACTGGCAGATCAAATCAAATGCCCAGGTAATTGTTTTTGAGAGCGCTGAGCTGAAACATTCCAGGAATGTATTTTTTTCATAACAAGAAAGGCCATTGGAAAAAAGAAAAAAAGTACAAAAATGAAAAATAAATGGACGATGGTGGGGAAAAAGGCAACTCTCCAAGCACATTGTGTTAGAGAAAATAGCTTTTGGTTATGTCCTTATTGAAAGAGAAAAACTATTTCCGTGTGGAGAAAAAATAAATAAAAAACCCAAAAGCAAACCAATGAAGAATTTGCTATTAAAACACATTCTTTGACAAGGAAAGTTCCAAGGTTCAATCTGGGACACTAGGCTGTTTATATCTGCGACGACCTAAGATATTGTATGCTTACACTGAAGCAGGAAAGATGTGCAGGAAGAGATTTCAATAAAGACTCTACCCCTGCTCACTGGCTCTCCCAGCCCCGTGTTTTGAAAAGAATTAAAGTAAATTCAGCAGCACATGAAAAAAAAAATCACAGCCACCCTGCTCTGTGTTCAAAGTCCTGCAATCCCACAACTGCTTCAGCTGGACTCGGTCTGAGCTGCCACGGCCTTGGCTTCTCCCTCCTGATCCCTCTCTGCACTGACTCTGGAGCTTTCGCAGCTTGCCAGTCTGTCAGTTCAGGAAAGTGGTCTGACTTAAAAAGACTTTGACTGACACTGGGTTTTCTTGTTGGGGCTGGGGAGGACTCTTTGTTTTGGTGTGGTTTTTTTGTTTGGTTGGATTTTTTTTGTTTGTTTATTTGCTTGTTTTTTGGATTTTTTTTTTGGTGTCTTTTTCCCCAGCTTGATTAATGTCTAAATTACCTATATAAATAATGCCAGCAGGTAGGAAAAGATTGGGATGTTTGGTTAGAAGCAGGGAAGAGGGAAAAATTTTAACAACCTGAAGTAAAAGTGGGGGTCTTGGTAGCATGTCTCCCTGTAATGTCAGGAAGAGCCCTGATTATATACTAAATGAGCTATGTGTGTTCACATTTCCATGCTTCTGTTTTTCCCAGTGTATATATAATTAAGTGCACATAGCTTTATGTGCCTTAAAATAAAAATTAATAAAAACAGGCACAAAATTTCAATAAACAGTTTCCTGTGTGTTTACTGATGTAATGACAGTATTTTCAGCAACTCCATTTTCTATAAGTGTATGTCTGTAAACATTTCAGAAAAATAGGGATTAACTTTTAATCGAACTTCTGACTATCATGGCTGCAGATTCTGCTCTTGTTTGTTTGATTTTAGATTGTTTCTGGTCTATTGTCCCCTTCGATACCCCTTCCCCCGCACCCCTGTGTTTTGCAGTCCCAGTGGACCAAGATCAGACAGACCAAGAACAGACATAATTCTGTCATTGAAAGATAAGCAGTAAAGATAACAGAAGTTTTTAAAAGTTGAAGCTGCATTAATACTGAACAAATATTTGAGTAGATCAAGAGATTTAACTGGTTGAACAAGATGCTCCGAAACACACCTTTTGTGACTGTGAATAGTAGGTATGGGAGCAGGACAGAAATGCAGCTCAAGTTCTTTTGTTCTTCACCTTTTCAACCTAATGTACTGTCAAATCTTTTATGGTTGAGAGCTGAAGGATTCTCTTTATGACCTGCAATTATTAGCAAATTCTGAAAGAGTTTCAAAGTCTTTAGTTTTTGTTTAAATGTGAAACAACATTGATGTTGTTCCTGAAATACATTCAGTCTTGGTGCATAGTATCTTTTTTGCCTGCCATCCCCTTCAGAATGTAGTGGGGGGAGGGAGAGATAGTTCCTCAGTATCTTCCCCCTCCTTTTAAATTTTCCTCTGCAAAATATCACACACCGACAGCTGCAGTTTGGTGCCGCTGCATACACTGAAGCAGTTGGGTTGTGTGATAGGAGTCCCCACATCCAGGGTGGTAACCTAGTTTTTCCACCTGTTATGTATTGGTATTTTATGACTTACAAGCTTCAGGAGATAGCAGAAGTTCTTGATGAAGAATGCTTTCCTGTAGGAGGTGAACATAAGTGTGTGTGTAATCCTAAAGAAATGAATATAGTGTGTATAGATGTCATAATCAATCAGTTCTGGCCCACTTACGGTTGATTTTCTTTTTTGTCCAAAGCATATGAATTGTCTTTCTTTGAAAAGGCATTTAAAAAACACGGATTCTTTCTTTTATTAACATTAGATGCACCTTAGTGCTTCGTGCACATTAATTTGCTGAATTAGTATAGAAAGGACCCCCTTTTAATTCTGTTTATTTCCCTGTGAAAAACCATCCACTCCAGTGGAGTTACGTCAGTAAATAGGCTTGCAAACAAGTTCTTTCTGCATGTTAATCCTGTGCTCAGAATGGATACGTGTTATGTATTAAATGTTTGAAAGAATAATGCTCACAGGGCATTCTAAACATGAAAATGCAAGAGTGGGGTTGGGGCTCTGTTTGCCCGTTTGATTTGGAGACTTCTGTTTGGAGAAAGCTTCCATGGGTTTGAGCTTCATTTCTTTACTAAGACAGTGGAGAAATAGAATTGACTGGATTGATTAAATACCGTTTGGGTACACCAAGACTGTGGAGAGCCGTGTATGTATTGTCCAGCATTTGTTCTGCTGATCTAATTGGGATATCAGAGCAATAGGGTTTTTTGCATAATCGGGCTGTGTTTAACGGCTTCTTGAGCTGGGAGCAATTGTGATTCCCAGAAGTCCAATACGATTTTCAGTGTCTTATCAATGTCCGGTTTAACTGGACACTCAAACAGTGCGGAGTATAGAGCTTTTTGCTAGAACATCTGTTAAACCATATGTCTTGGCACCAGGTTCAGATGGCGATAACTGCAGCACTAATGAGTCCATCCATCATTGCTGAGCTTTGCATTAACATAGCATTGGATTAGGGAAAGCGGCTTGTTCTGGCTTTGCAGTCAGATGTGCTTTGCCACGGTCTGCGGTGATACCATTTGCTCTGGCGGATCTGAAATTCAAAGGGGTACCGGCTGCATGCGTTTAAAGGTTTAATACACGCCTTGTAATCCTGTGCAGATTGCCGTCAGAGCGGTGGCGAGCGGGCCAATCTGTCAGCAATAGCTGTGGGTGCTGGCTAACCGCCCTCCACTTGGGCTGCCAAGGCTGGCAAGGCAGCCCCGCGCTCGCCCGTGGAGAGACTCATCAGCGTTAATATGGTCTGATGCAGCCCTTCTCTCCGCCAGAGGAAAGTGTCTTTCCTTGTGGAATAACAGATAATTAAAGCAATTGCCTGAGAGTAATAATTGAAAAAGTGAAATTAAACAGCATTATGGAAAATAAAATGCAAATTGCTGTAAAAACAATGGAATCGGGCTGACCTCCCAGTGGTACCAACTGTTACTGGAGGATGAACGAGCGTCTGTTCGGGCTCAGACTCCCTTTGTTGAGGAAGCTGCCATAACCCTCAATGCCCTGTTTACCAGCATCTCTGGTTTTGGTGCTGATTGCCGCAGAATATGATGTGAGATTTAGGAATTCATTTCTCTTGCTAGGTACCTTGTATGTGTGCTCTTTAACAAGTCTTTGGACTGGGCACAGGCAGACGGTACCCTGTGATGATGCATTGTGCAAGACCAATATAGTATTCCAGAACATGAGATTGGAGGGGGTATAAGGACCAATAGAGTATTCTAGGAATTTATACCGGAGAGTTTACATGAGAACTTGTGCCTCTGGCAAGGGGTTGAGGGACAAAAAATTGATTGCTTTGTTTTGCTTTTTGGAAGGACATTATTTCCTCTCAAAGGAAAGAAGTTATGCCACACAATTCTTTTCTTCCTGCTGTATCCAGAAGGTGAAAGCATGGATCAGTATTCAGCAGGAGGGTTGGAGCATGGGCCCTGGGCCTTTGGGGTAAACCATTTAGCTGCAGTGGATGTTGGGAGGCTCACTCATGATCTCAAAAAAAAAGTATCCATAATAGGAGAGTCATATCCAATTTAACTATGTTTTATGTCGTTTTGCATGGGATTTTTTCTATGAGTTTTCTAATGCAACTTTGCCTTTGGAGATCCCATTGCATTTTGAAACATTTAATTAACTGGTTAAGATACCCTTTCTTTAGTTCAGTGATAAAACATTTGCTGTTACAGTGCATCTGCCTATTTACCATTTTCATTACATTTGAAGGTTTTTTTTCTGTTGGTTTGCACAAATTTTATGACTTGTGAAAGCTAAGAGGAGCTGATTACACTCTGAGTGTTAGAGAAGCTTTGTTATTTTGCCTTTTTTCTTTTATGGGGTCTAGAGAAAGTTCAGAGAAAGTGCCTTGTTGGCATCCCCAGGGTTTCAGCTGTAGAACTGTGTGATGGTGAGTTTTGATCCCCTTTTTGGTTTTGGTTTTGATTTTTGGTTTTGAACTGAAATAAGTCAGTCAGGCCCGCTTGCCCTAAGGAGGAGTTGAAGCTATGATGTTGTGTGGAGGCTGTGGGGGGAGAGAAGGCCTATGGGTCTGGTTTTGCTTTTCTCCCTGGGTGGCAGGAACGGTGGGTGAACCTCCGAGGAGCCTCTGGGGAAACGGAAGACTTTTTGGATCAGCATCATCTGCCCAAAGCAAGTACTAATTTGCACAGCAAAGGGGACTGTTTATGCCAAACCTTCTTTCCTCAGCCAGTAAAATCCCACTCAAGTATACATCATCTTACCTTTATCTTGATTACTGACAATGGCCAAACAACATACACGTTCTTTTTTTCATTACGTTCAAGGCTTGCACACAAACTTCCCTTCCCTCATTTTTCTCATATTGGTTGCTTTTATTTATAGAAAAGATGTTTTTAAAAGCAAGCAACAGAATAGGGAGGCATTATGTATAGTTCTGCAGTGACTTGTCTATTTTACCCGCACTTTCACCTCATGAGATTTATGTTCTGTGATAGTAATTCTGGTTTTCCAAATATTTTTTTTTAAAAGATGCATGAAAAGCTGCCTTGAAGTGATCTATGAGGCTTCTCATAAATGACTTGACTCTGTATCACACACGTGACTCAGACACGGTTATAAAGAATATTCATCAGTGAAAAAATATGGTATTCATAACTTGTTTGTTTCACGTAGGGTTTTTCCCTCATTTTTTCTTTTTATTCTGCATTCACCTTTGATACTATCTATGTCATTTAACCCCGAATGAACCATTCTCCCTCTCTCCTGCCTCAGTTTATCAGCTTCATGGATAAATATGGCAGTTTCCCCTAGATGCCCGGTCATCTTAGGTTTCAGCAACATGAAATACTGTAATCCTCCTGGTCTTAATTTAATTCTGCCCCAGTTAACTAAGTCCTCTGGTCTGCGTAGCTACCAGTCATTTAGTTTACACGGCAGCCTTTGGGGCTGTCATCCCCACAGGTCTTCCCTGGGTCCAGTGGCTGCTGGAGCATGAGATGCTGGGGGCTGCACCACTACCTGTGGCCCCAGTTGTGCTGGACGCAGCTTCTCAGTGACCGCCTGGTATTCCAGGTGCTGCCTTCTCCTCCCGCTGCGTTGTACTTTACAGATAGACCAGCTACAGTGGAAGTTTGGTCCCTCTGTGTAGTCCTGGTAGTACAGCCAGCCGGAGACTTAAACCCCCATGTAAATAAGATACCTGAAATTAAGGTGATGTTTATAAAAACATATAGTGTTACAACTTCCTTGGCCATTCTGTCCTGTGACTCGTCTGTTGTCACCTGCATTCGGGTTGTCTTCTTCTCAGTGGTGTGATGTGTGGTAGGTAGCCTAATACCCCAGACCTTAGTTTCCTCAAATAGCTGCAGGACTTAATGAATTACAGAAAAAGTAAGAGTAGCTGATATACTTGGCTGCTTTTAGAAATAGGTAAAGTTATCTGCTGAGAAGTGTTTGAGGAGCTTTCTGGTGCGGTGTTGGTCTTCAGTAGTGGGGATTTTTGCAACTTTTTCCTTTATTGTCTTCTAATCAGATTTTTTTTGCTGCAGGATAAATACTGTAGTTCAGTGGGCACTGCTGAAGGTGATATAGATCTTTAATCACTGTGTCTGGAATTCGTATTTCTGTGAAATACGTAATTGGTTGATTGGTTGGTATTTGGTCTTTTTTAAAAAATCAACAACACTGCATTCAAGAATTATAGCTTTCTGGAAAGCTTCTTTATTATTATTGTTAAAGCATACTTTTTTTTTTTGTATGTTTGACACATGCTAGATTAGGTTCAAAATAAGGGGCTTTAAAATATTCAGGGAAAGTGAGTGTTGTTTTTATTTGTGTAGTGGAAAGGCCAGGGACACAGTAGTATGAATTTTGCTAGTTTGTCTCTGGTGGCTTTTATTATAATAAATAAATTAGAGTTGCCACCTCTAAAGGGCCAGATGGCTCTCAGTTAGATTATTTCATGTGAGCCCTTGATTTCTTCAGTAGGAGGGTCAGTGCAGTCCAACAAACATTTGAGCTGCTCCAAAGTGGACAACATTGAGTAACAGCAGTGTGTAACCAGGACATTTAAAGTAATCATGGATCTTTCTGTATTGCAGTGCATCAGACAGGATGAAACTTGGCTTGCGACATTTATTCACGATCTTCAGTGTATGTTTGCATCAGAAAAGCTGTGTGGGTTTTCCCTCTAATAAATGAATGCCTGGTTCATTGAAAAGTAGAATCTTATTCTGGTTTGTTGTGCATGTAGATCAGGAAGTTGAAGCAAGTTTTAATAATTTTCTGCTTACATGTTTAACTGCATACTTCCTCTTAAAAATCAATCAAACACAATAAATTGCTATTTCACTTTCTTGTGAATTAAGAGGATAGGACTATCTAGGCATATTATTTAAGCTGTAGTTCCAATTCATAATCTGCTTGAAAAAAACCATGATTTCTCAGGCTTAAATTGTGTATTTATAAATAAAATTGGAAAAAATAATACCACTTGTTCAGTAATTTGCCCTTTTGTGGAGAAATAAAAATAAAATTTTATTTATAACTTCTTACTCTAAGTAGATGTCATGCTTTATTATGTTTCTAATATGTTAATAAGTTCTCAAGTGCCAAGAATACATTGAGACATTTGTGTAAAAGAAGAAAATAAAATAAAATTAGTAATAATAAAGAAATAATTTTAGGAATTCTTTTATATTCTTCTCTATTTTGAAATTGTGTCCTAAATGGTGTAAAAGCATATGCTGTGTGTGCTGAAAAGTGACTGACAGCTACATGTAAGTAAAATTTAAACAGTATAGTTATTTCTGTTTACTCCCCTCGCAGTTTTTTTTTTGATTTTTATTTTTTTTTTAAAGCATCTTTTGGCAGAGAGTGCACATTATTGCTGGCATTCAAACTATTCGCAGTCAACCCTCTTTTTTTTTTTTTCTTTTATTTTGCCTGTCAAAAAATTACATTTCTCCCCTTACATAATGAGTAAACCCAAGAATGTTTTGGACCATGTTATTTACAAATTCCTCTTTTCTCGAGGCAGCAGAGATTTAATTCCCATGGCTGCTGGGGGCATCCTTCCAGCCCTCCTGCTGCTGATGAAGTTACGATTGCACCTTTGGGGATCAGGTTGTTTAGACAAACTGCAGACTTGCACCCTGCTCACCACGTGTAACTTGCCGCCTTCTCTGCTCCCGGTGGCTGAGCAGTGAATCCAATCACAAGCTAATCTGTTTGATGATGATAATATATGTGGAGGGAGTATGTTTTCAGGAAGGTTTTTTTATTTCAGGTCGGTTTTCTGCATGAGCACAGGAGGGAAGGTGAGGAGATAGTGAGTGGGGGCCACTGATAGGGCACTGCTGCCAGAGTGGTGCATGTGTCACTGCAGCCAGAGTGTTGACATCTTCTGATCTCTGGAGGCATCCTGGCATCCAGCCGAGAGCCTGAGAAGGCAACCAGAGTTGACTGTGATTATTAGCAGTGGAGTGGACTTATTTTAAGGTGTTTACAGTAAGAAAGGGATGGGGATGTGTAAGGTTGAACTGTCCAGGCTAATAAAAATCACCGGTGTAAAAAAAAAACGATTCAGGAAAATTTAGAGGAAACATTGCTGCAGAAAGGTATGTTATTGCTGTTTAAACAAAAAAGCAAAACTCACCACTTTTCAACCCCAAAAGTTGAGGGAGAAATGCTGATAAGTTTTAAATTTCTATAAGATCATTAAAAATGCACTTAAATTCTACCATTTAAATAAGATGTTGGGGTTTAGATTCTTCTGGTTCCACTCAGGTTCTAAAAAGATGCACTTAAATTTCATTTCATATATATTAAAAGCTTGATTTCTGTTGTGAGATGGAAGAGAGGTATTTAAGACTGATTGTTAATTTACATAAGATTTTTTTAAAGCTGCATAGACTTTGCTGTTGACTTTATTTAAAATATAGATGATCTAATTTCATTGCCTGAAAAATTTTTAATAAAATCATACTCCTATCAAATTAAACATAACCTTGAGGTCAGAGAGATTTATGTAGGATTGGAATTTTAAATGTCTGAAATGCCAGAATTAAGGATTTTTTTTTCACGAGTTTATATTTCTTTTAATCAAGTGTTTAGTTCTTTGTGAAGCTCAGTTATTTTCACAAAAGGAAGAGAACTGCCTGGTGGTGACCTCTCCTAAATGAGCAATTCAGGGTTATCAAATCAGACAGCAAGGGACTGGAGGAACCAAGGATCACACAGGGTACAGCCATTACCCATTAGTATAACTCCACATTAATTTTAAATTGAATTTTTAAAACCTAATTGAGCAGCGTTTTCAAGCTCTGTTCAGTGTGAGCAGGACATAAATTGAAACAGTATGTACCAGGAACCCTTAATAAGCAGAGAGCACTGCTGCCTTTCTTCCCTCTCCTTTAACATCAGTAGTAATGCCCTGACATTAAAAAGAAGAATTTAATTAAGAGATCGTGACAGTGCATCTGAACTCTGACTGGCTAATGGCTTACCAGTGTAAGGGATATATACTGAAATGAATGGAGAGTAATTTCTTTAACGTTCAGTTTTAGATGTGAACTCTTTTTTTGTTTGAACTTTTCATCATTTTAATGATGGAAAAATATTTTAATGGATAAGCTGTACATGAAGAAAGACTTTGAAAATGTAGCTGTGCAGTTGGATTACCAAGAAACAAATTCTAATACAGAGAAATTAGAGCAACTGCTTCAAGCCTTGTAAGATAATGTGGTAGGAAATCACTGATGTAAATAGAAAAGAAAATCCTAGGTGTTGTTGATCTAGAACTGTGAGGCTTGTTACATTTATTTTGATTAATTTCTCTGAAACTGCATTAGTATTTAATTTTAGGTAGAAGCCCAATTCACTTTGTTTCTCGACATGAAGCACGCAGATGAGCTTAAGTAAGGAAGTTCTGAGCTTCAGAGTGTAAATTATTTTGTATAGTGAACTTGGATGTGCTCTTCTGGTGCAGACTAAGCGCTTGGCATTCCAATTTAAAGAGATTATTGAACAAGAGTCCTTTGTTTTAGAAAACTCTCTAATATTTATTTTTCCCTTTATAGCAGGGCAAGAATGACTGCATTACATAGGTTAGTTGTCAAGTGTGCTATCATATAAGTTTTAAAGGTAACATTCAGTTTATTGTGTGCTGGTTGGTCACTTGGACAATCATACTGCAAGTTTGTGTCCAGTGCAGGAGCTTGGCATCTGTTTCCCAGCTGGCTATGGGGTGGCAAGGCTGTGAGGGCACAGACAGCATGAGAGGAAGAAAGTCCCATGAGATTTGTTTATATTGGGTACTTTAAGGCACTGGATGCAAGGTTTATTTTAAGTTATCGTTCCAGATAGTTCAAACCTTTGGTTGATGCTGACGTGAGGGAAACATAGCTTGAAAATCCTGCTTTTGGATTTACCTTTTTCTGTCAGGAGAAGCCAGCTAGCCAGAGCAGGTGCGTCTCCCACAAAATAATTTTACTCTTGTTTAAGCAGCACTGAAATAAAGCCTTTAACATCATCCCTCGTCTGTGTGATATTGGAATTTAATAATTTCAGTCATCCTTGAAGTTAGGTAAGGCCTATCATTCATAGAGGTCTTCGCAGGCATAGCAAACTTCCTTAATTCTCCTTAATCGGAATCAGATACTCACAGAGCTGAGGAGGGAGCCTGTGTCTGTCACAGGGTGACTCAACTGCACTGCACTTAGTCCAGGTGCCTAAGTGCCCAACATCCATTGTTTTTGCCCTGGGAACATGCAGTCAGAAACCATCCCCATGATAAGCAGGCTTATGCTGGTTATCAGAGGATGGCAGTTTTAAGGAGAAGCAATGAGAGTAGCTTTTGGAAGTGTCTCGTGTCATTTTGTTTTGGACATCTATTTTCATGCTTGTTATCTTGTTGTTCTTTCTGTCCCAGCCCTGCAAACAGAGCTTATCCTTGGGGAGTCACTCCTTGTTGTTCCTCAGGGAAATTAGATGGTGTCTTCTTGAAGTGAGGATGTCACACCAATAAACCTACTGCTGGTAAAGGTGATGGCATGGTCTTTGTAGTGAAATAAGAGTGACTGAAATCTGCCTGGTTGGTATAAAAAAAATTCATCTGTTTAAACATATTTATAGTTAAAATCAATGCTTGTTTCAGTGAGTTTGAAGTAGTGCTGAAACCCTGGCTAATTATCACAAAACTGTTTAGAGTGACTAACCTAAGATGCTAAAATGACAAAAGGTAAATGTAAAATGAAGTGTTTGAGTATTATGAAGTACTGTGACAGGAGATCAGCTGATATACACGTGCAGCATTAACTCATCTCCTTTTTCTCCCCTTTGTGTTTTGCCCCAGACTTTCAGGTTATTAAATTCTGTGGCTCAGCAGTAGCAATTCTGGTGTTAGGAAGCTTGGAGTTTAAGACCTCAATGAAGTTTCTCATTCCAGGGGTTGATTAGAGCTAAAAATGTCCACAAAGTTCACATTTTGCTATGTATCAAACAGAATGGGTGGTTATAAGCAAATGCTGGCAGCTTTCTAAGGATTGAG
>JAYRBT010000114.1:61138181-61194676 GCA_036023395.1 Myiotriccus ornatus
CTGCCCCACAGCTCCACACAGATTAAATTTTTCAGTGATTTGTAGTAGCAATGATTTTTAAAGACTCTTTAAGCTCCTTCCTTTAAATGAGATCTGTTATCCGTCTTTTAGCTTCCTGCTCTCCACATTTAATTTCAATTAGCTTTAGATGGATAAGTGGTGCTTAGTATAACAAAGGTAAAATTTTAGAAGGTATTGAGCTTGGACAGATAAAAAGTAGCATTAAAAAGGACACATTGGTTGGTTGCTGGAAAAGCTGTTGAAAACCTGTAAAATCCCTCAATGCCAGGTTTGTTTAAATACTACTTACAATATACCCAGTGTGTCTGTTACGTATCTTCTTAAAGTTGAATGAATTTTCTTAGAAGTACAGCTGCTGCTGCTGGGCGCCCTAGGATGATTCGAGCTATGAGGCAATGGCAGTTGAGTATGTTGTGGTCACGTTTTGTGCCAGTGCAAAATCCTGGGGGTGCTTTTCACCCTCAAACTTGATTCTGAAATGCTTTTGAGTACTGCTTTTTTCTTCATGGGGCCTCAGTAGCAAGCTTTTCTACCATGGAAATGCATCATGGGCTGAATACATTTAAGGTTTGTTTTGTGTATATGGTTTGTACAATGATAATGAAATGTCTTTTATATTCTTATAACTTTGCCTTGGTTACTCTTATTTTCAGAGAAGAAACGGGGAAGATATTCCAGTTGCTCAGACTAAAAATATCAATCATAGAAGATTTGCAGCTACCTTTAAGTTACAAGAGGTGACAAAAACTGACCAGGACTTATATCGCTGTGTAACTCAATCAGAGAGAGGGTCTGGAGTGTCAAATTTTGCTCAACTTATTGTTCGAGGTAAAGTTTTAATTGCTTTCCTTTTATCCAGTTGAATGCTCCTAATACTAATGCTTTCTACTTAGACTTTTTATCTAGCCTACGTATTCCTTGATCTGAAATGATCATACAAAGATAGCCCTGTGAAATTGTCATAAAATGAAAGAGCGGTTTGCAAAGCTTCTTACAATTGCTTTCTACAGAATACATCTGTGTAAAACCCTGTGCCTGCATAGCATTGAGTGTAATGTTCCTGCCTGGTTTTCTGTGGATGCTATTTATTGAACTTAAGGTGCAAACTGCTTAGCTTTTAATAAATAATTTTACAGGTATGAGATTCCATTATACTTAGTTGCCATTCCCTTTTAAAATCTGTTGCTTTGAGCAGACCAGTAGTCTAGAGCAAATAATACATCTTTCTGTTACTTGGGAGACAGGTGTATAGAAAGAGCTGTAAACTTTCACCTACCCGAGTACTGGAAGCATTTTGGAGATGTTCTGTGATAATTTCCAATACAGAAGTAGGAGGAAGAAAAAGAAAAAAACTTTCTTTTTCCTCTTGAAATAGTTTTTTGTTGTTGTTGTTGCAATTCATTCAGGAGCAACTATACCTTGTGTATGGTGCGATTTGGGTTAGTGATTTCTGTATTTATGCATTATGTTCTGGAAGCATGTAGTATTGCCTGGCAAAGGATATGGTTGAGCAAAGGAGTTCAGTTTTAATTTCCAAATGTGTGTGCTGTATGACCTGGGATAAGCTATTGAACCTCTCCTTACCTAAGTGTGTCACCTGCAAAATTGCCTATTTCATTCTTAGTTGTGATAGGGCTTAATGTTTTTTAACTGGGAAAAAGAAGCGGTGTACAAAATCTGTCTGTGGTGCTGCTGTCTAGTGTTTTGGCCCAGTAAGTGCAGGGGTCAGACACACAATGGATTCCTGCTTGATTCATTTGAGGAGTGGCTGAGGACACTTGGTCTGTTCAGCCTGGAGAAGAGGAGACGAGGGGACACCTCATTGCAGTTACAACTTCATCATGAGGGGAAGTGGAGGGGCAGGCACTGATCTCTTCTCTGCAGTGACCAGTGACAGGATCCAAGGGAATGGCCTGAAGTTGTGTCAAGGGAGGTTTAGATTGGATATTATGAAAAGGTTCTTCACCCAGGAGGTGGTTGGGCACTGGAACAGGCTCCACAGGGAAGTTGACACCAAATTGGCCAGAGTTCAGGAAGTATTTTGACAATACTCTCAGGCACATAGTGTGTGGCATATTGGGGATGGTCCTGTGCAGGGCTAAGGATTGGATGCTGGTCCTTGTGGGTCTCTTCCAACTCAGCATATTCTGTGATTTTGTGATTCTGTGATTCATTGGCCAAGCAATGGGCTGTCTGGTCAGTTCAGCATCTTAGAGTCAGACACTGCATCTGGAGCTGGAACAGAGAAAGCGAGTTTGTCCTCAGCTTATAGAAATAAAAGTAGTGTAGGAGATGCTCCAACATATTTGGTATCTGGCATTTGCTGGCAGAGATCTTTTCCCTTGGAGATCAGTTGATTGAGGTCAATTAGGTTTTATGCCTTCTGTATAACATCAATAAAAATAGGCTTTGCTGACCATACAAAGATTTAGACAATATGTTAAGAGCTTCTTTTATTCTGTTAGATGTACCATTTTTCTAAGATGGTCTTCATCCTAATAAAATTAAATAAGTTCTGTTGCAGCATGAAAACAGACTTTTGTTCTTAGAAACACAAGGCAAATCAATGTATTTATCCAATAAATGAAGTTTTCTATTTTTTCTAGAATAATAGAGCAATGGTGTTTAGAATACTATTTCTCTCAAAAAAAAAAAAGGGGGTAAGAATATAAAATGTCATAGTACCCTCTTTTTAAATGCATCATATTGTCATGCTGGAAAACATAGGTAATTCCAGAGATAATACTATATTTATGGCTTAAAATATAAATGTGATATCTATATCTACATATATAACAGCTATATAGGTTTGTATTTTAAGGGTAATTTTACTTTCTGTGTGATTTTTTTGGATTGGAAGTCCAAGACTTAAATATATATATATAAAAACTAAAATATTAACCTTCCAAAAATATTTTCATCTATTTGACAACATGGTAGAGAACAAAGATATACATCTTATACTAGGATTTATTGCTTGCTCTTGTATTTGAAAAGCAATATACAGTAATACGTTTTCTTGTTTGTCTGGATAACCACTAAATAAATCTTGTTAGCCAAAAAAGCATACCCATACCCTTAGGGATCAGCTACCCTGGTGTTAAAACTGTACTGAAAATTAACCATAATGACAGGTCCTATATCTCAGTGGCACTTTAAAGCTGACATCCTGCTACATGGATACAAAAGATGATAATTTTAAAGGAAATTTTTGGGCCACTGATATGAATTGCCTTTAATAAGAGCTGGCATAGTATTGCCCATTGTCAAAGATGACCCAGGGGGAAGAGTTTATTAGTGCATTTCCTTCTAAACTGAAAGTGACAGAGCATGCTTGGGGGCCTTTTGTTGCTGTTTGTAACAAATGAAAATTTTGCTGCAGAATTCTCATGCTGAAGAGTATTGATCTGTGTGTTCTCACAGCCAGAGGAGGGGAAAAAAAACGATGAAACACAATTTACTTTGTCATGGCTTTAGTATCGCTTCCAGATAATTTTGAGTAACGATAAGGTCTTTGGTTTGTGGAAGCCAAACTTTATAGACAACACTAGTTACTAGAGGGCGAGAGATGAGGAACAGGAGTTGTTGCCCAGTAGCTCAAAACCTTGGTGTTTAGATGCGTAGCCAAGATCCTTACATATCCCACGTCTATGCAGACATGTGGTACCATAATGTAGATGTAGAGGCATCTGATACTCTCCTAATCACCAGACTATAAGTTAGTCTAGGTAATGAAAATTTCCTGTTATAATGTACATTATGTTGAAACATCACTATTTCATTTTGAGCTTTAACAGAAGAATTGCTTTTAGTGGAGTTCTAAACTCTATTACAAATGTAGTTACCTGGGAGGGACGGTACACATTTAAAGACCCTGAAAGGGATAACTCAATTACTCTGATTATTTTTTTAAAGAAGAATTGAACTAGGATAGGATTTGTAATTCAATTATGAGATTTTTACCAAAAGTAGTTCCATCAATGATTTAATGTCTCACCTTTGCTTAGAGCTGGTCATCAACTCCCAGCTCAGTGGCTGCATTGTATTGATTTCTTTTTTTACATGGTTTCTATGGCATTGCTGTCATTCTTGGAGACATGAAGAAGGAGTTCTCCCTTTCTCCTTCCTTTTACAGGAAATTTGGTGCTGCTATTACTGTTATTTGACTTACCCTCCTGAATAGGTCCATCTGATTAATTATCTATTTATATCTTCCCTTGTTGGCTGGTAAATTGGCAGTTTCTAGGAAGGGAGTTTCTTGAAGTCTTTAGGATTGTCTGCACTGGAACTTGAAAGAGAGGCTGGGAGGGAGGAACAGTATTTGTGATAGAAAAGTAAGAGTGAACAGGAAGACACTCACAGTTTCTTTCTTTTTGCTTATTTCTTATTTGGTTTTGAGAACAAGTGTATCATGATTTCAAAGTCTTTCTGCTCACTTTACTGCTTAACGTGGACTTGTAGAAATTATATTTCCAAAGAGATCATCTGTGCCCCTGCTCATGTGTGTACTTGATGTATAAAATTGTGTAGACTTTCCAAGCTACAGTATCGAATGTCCTGATCTTCAGTCACTAAAGAATTTTGCTCTGTAATCGTACTTGTACAGTTTCATTGTTCAGATCTCTTAAAAATGTACTGGAATATTTCTCTGTAGTTGGTAGTATGTGCCAGAAAAGTTATCTTGTGTATCAAGAAACCAGGTAGTGTCCATCACAGTAGCTGTGATCAAATTCTTAGTTGACATGACATGTTAGAAGTGGCTCTCAGATGGGCTTGCAAGTGATGTTGCATTCTGATGTGGTTAGTTAGCAAAACTTCGTAAAATAATCCAAATTCAGTTTGTCCTCATTTGGAATGTCTTACTCTTGGGCAGTCCTGCAGGGACCATGAATAAATTAACCATTTTCTTTGGCTGAAAGATACAGGTGATAAGTCTCTCTTTTTTTTTTTTTTTTTTAATTTATTTTCATGGAATAGCAGTTTGTTGCTCTGATTGTCAAAAAAAAAAAAAAAAAGAACAGAGCAAACCACTCTCTTAAATGATATGATAACGAATTACACTTTGTGTACAGTGTTTGTATGCTTTCCCAAGTTTTTCCTTTAAATGCTACACATTGTTAGCAAACTAATTGTATGAGACTTGATATTATAAAATTAAATGCTGCAAAATCAGTAGGAAATGTGGTGCATTTTATTTTACATAGTGGATCTGATGAACTGGAAGAAAATCTTTGTTAGTGTTAAAGACAAAGTAGAAAAATAAAGGGAAAAAAGCTCTATGTATGAATAAATGCAATATTTGTTAATAACTTGTAAATAATTCTATTTTATTGTACTGATTCTACTCATAAGTTTGTAAGTTTTATTTGAGTCATAAATTGCTATTTTTTTATGTTTTTGCTAGGTGATTTTTTTTCTTTTTAACATTTCTTTGTCCAACCCAAACTACACCTTGATTTATAGTTCCAATATGTAATTGTCTTCATGTGCCTGGTAAATCCAGTTTAACAACAGAAAAGTTAGTTTTCCTCTACTGTCTTCTGACTGTTCTTCCAGAAATCATAAGTTCTGGTGAACTGACCTGTTTGTATGAGTTTATGAATATGATTGTTTCTTGTATTTGATTTGACATGGCAAGCAGTCTCTCCTCTAAGTCATGAGGTTCAAGTTTTGATGGGGTTTGTGATTATGTTCTTCTTTATTTGCCTTACTGGACCTAGTTTGTCATCAAGAGCAGTTCTTGTTATGCAAGCCTGGCAGTGATTTTTCTGCCTTTCTCATCTGACATCCCTTTAGGGATTTAATATAGGAAAGCCAGCTTTTTGGCTGGTTCCCCATGATGCTAGAACACCAGGAAGATGCAGTTTGCTCCTGGCAAGTACTTCTCTTGGGAGCATTACTTTTTTCTCTTAGAAGAAAACTCTAAAGTATTTCCATCTGAGAAAGCTGTGGACCAACATTCACTTTCCAAATTTCACTAGTACTTGTTTTGTCTGGAAAAAAAGGTGAAATCTCCAGACCCTCAGCTCACCTTCAAAAGTACTTTATAGTCTAAGTTTTCTCATTAGTTGTAGCCTTATTCTCTCATGGTTATATTGCGTAGGAAGAGCAGATGACAATGTCTTAATTACTTTGCAGCATTGGAAAAATAATGAAAGTATTTTGTGCAGTTTTTCTAAACCTTGCTAATAAGACATGTTATATTTGGGGTGTATATTTAACTATAAGCATCCTTCAGAGAGTCCAGGATCCAATTAACTTGATCTTTTTTGTGGCATTCTCTGGTTTTAATTTCTCTACTGTATTAAGATCTTATCCTCTTTAAGCAGGTTTAACAAGGGAATCTTCCTGTTTTCAATCTTCTGTTTCTTACGACAGGTAAAGAGGGGCTGTCACCCTGAAGTCAAATCCTGCCTCCTTTACATAACAAGAATGAAACAAGAATGTAGGAAAATACCTCAGAAAGTCTTTATGTTCATAATGAATAAATTGAGCCAAATAGGGGCCTCAATTTCTTCATGCATCTACATATCAGAAAGAACAGCAACCTCACTTTCTGCTCAGGCAACACTTTCTGCTCTTCTTCACTCAGAGAGAAAGTAACTCCGCTCATTGCCTTTGCTCAGGCAGCATCTTTCTCTGGTTTATGTAATTAATGGGTGCATTGTTCATTTTCTTTAGGAAGCGTGGGAAAGTTGTTTTGTCTGGAGAAGCAGGAGAAAACATTTTTATTTTTTTTTTAAGAAACCAACGAGACTTAGATTTACAGAAGGTAACAGAAATGCAGACTATTTTGAATAAGATCAATTCTATCATTCAGTGTTGAGCAGTCTTGGCTGCACAGGTTTACATTTGAAATGGCAGTCACAGAATGGCTGAGATTGAAAGGCATTTCTGGAGGTCCTCTGGTCCAAACATCCCTGCTCAAGCAGAACCACCTAGGACCATTTGCCTAAGAAAATGTCCAGATGGCTTCTGAATATCCTCAAGGGTGGAGACCGTGCAGCCTCCGTGGGCAATCTGTGCCACTTCTTGGGAACCTTCACAGTAAAATTAGTGTTTCCTGATGTTCAGAGGGACCCTCCTGTGTTGCAGTTTGTGCCCATTACTTCCTGTCCTGTGACTGGGCACCACTGAAAAAGGCCTGGCTCCATCCTCTTCACTGTCCCTTCAGGTGTTTTTATACATTAGTAAGATCCCCTGAGTCTTCTCATCTCTGGGCTGACCAGTCCCAGGTGCCTCAGCTTTTTCCTCACGAGGGATGCTCCAGTCCCTTTATCATCTTTAGATGTCCCTTCTTTGGACTATTTTCAGTGGAATTTCCATTTCTCCCCTGTACTGAGGAACTCATTACTGGATGTAGCACTCCAGGTGCTGGATAGATGACCTCTTTCAACCCGCTGGCAAAACTTTGTCTAATGCAGCCCAGGATACCATTGGCCTTTTCTTTGCCACCGGATTACGCTGCTTGCTCATGATCGGCATGCTGTCCTCCAGGACCCTCAGGTCTTTTTCTGCCAAGCTGTTTTCCAGCTCTGTGGCCCCCAAAATATAGTGATGCCTGAGCTTGTTCCTTCCCAAGTACAGGGTTTTGCACTTATCCTTGCTGAATTTTGAGGCTCTTGTCAGCCCATGTCTCAAGACGGTTGAGATCCCTCTGGATGGCAGAATGACCTTCTGGCATTATCAGCCATTCCTTCCAGTTGGTGTCATCAGCAAACTTGCTGAGGGTGATGCCCCATCATCCAGATATTAATGGACATGTTAAACATGAAATGTTTCAATGCTTTGTAGCAGTCAGTTTGATTGTTTACTTCTTTCAAGGGAGGAGCAAGGTTCTTTAATTTCAAAGTGTTTTCACATTTATATGGCTTTTTAAATCATATTGGTGCTATCACTAGAAGTAAAACCTTGCATTTTGGACAAAGATTAATCTCCTGTTTGGTGTGATGACTCTTGCTTAGCTGATTGCTTCACTGCAGTGTTGTCTTAGCTGTAGTGGAGAGAGTTTTTATCTCCTTATGATCCTCCTGAAGTCTTTCTAATGTGAATTGATGCTTTATTGTAGTTCTGTTGTGTTCTTCAGGAAGATCTAAAATGTTTAGGGTAAAGCACATGGTTTGCTTTTATTTCATAAGACATGAGTTTTGTACTACTTGACATAGACTAAATTAATATTCTCATTAGACAAAAGATAGCAATTTCAGTGCTAATATGCATATTCTTAGTGTATTATCTGAACTTTAAGGTGATTGATCTGGATCAGAGCGAAAGCCGAAGTCCTGTAGCTCCGTGTCCTGCCCCAATAGCTAGTGGGGCAGAGTATCAGAGAAAATTCTTTGTCAACACAGAATTTTACCCTCCCAAGGGTCTGTGGTCCAGCCATCTTTTGTGTAAAAGGCAATACCCTCTTGGCCTGGACATTAGTGTTGAGCCTTAGTTTCTCGTTCATAAGCATACGGAAACAAAACAGATTCATAATTAACTAGTTGAGTTATTTGGTGCAAGGGATGTTGTTTATTTATGGGTTTCATTGCCTGATATATACTTTTTCCTGACATCTGTGATGGATGTTGATGCTGTGTGGCCCTTTGATTCCTGACTCCAAGCAGCTAGCAGTTACTGTTGTGTTTTCTGCAAGGCTACCTGTGTGAGAGCACATGGGATAACAACCTCTGTGGAAGTCCTCTCTCCTGTTCTCATTTCTCAGTGACAAGAAGCATGACGAGGACTCTTTTCACAGGCTCTGGGTGGAAACCAGCACGACAAAGGAAAGAAAAGAGGAGGAAGGCTGGGGATGCTGATAACTAGCCAGATCAATGTTTGTTTGCATGGATTATTTTTATTTCTTTCTGTGGACTTCTTTTTCTATATATGAAGCTGATACATTTCTGTGCATCTAATCATGTCTAGAACTACAGATAGTTTTTCGTGCGTCTTTCCTATTTATTAGGTGTGACACTATTTTGTGTCCAGGAATGAACTTATAGCAGGCCTGACTGGTTTTCTGATGGTTGTCTTTGACCATGTTACCTAAATATTCAGACAGGAATGTGCTTTCAAAGTAAATCTTCAGAAAAGGGCCTTTCCCCACTTGCCAGGCTGTGGACTACTACTTGTTCTTGTCAGGTCTTGTGGAGACCTTGCCATAACTTGGCAGTAAAATAAAGCTGTAGGGAACTCTATAGAGGGAAGTAGTGACCTGTGATGAACTTGGCCGAACAGCTCATGTTTGCAGAGGAGTTAGCTCTGTGCCATCAGGCTTAGTGCTGACTTTAGGTAATGTTCTTCAGGGGTTTTCTGCCTCTGGTATTATCAGCCTCCTTACAGGCAGCATCACCTGCTCTGCCTAATCCAGCAAAGCCAAGATATGATGTGGCTTCACTCAGCCTGGCTCGAAATTGTGTTGCCGGTGATACCACAGATGTAGTGTCAGTGGTTGATTGTGTAAATAAGGTCTCGCTGCTTAGGTGCTGTCATACACTTCTGTCATTTTCTCATGTGCCATCTTATTGTGAAAGTACTTTGGTGAATCCAAACAACAAATAAAGCATTTGGGAAATAAAAATGTAATCACTTTGAATAGTTGGATCCCTGTTGGCCTTTAGGCTTGATGGGAGGCAGTGCAAAAGAAAAAAAGAGATGAGGAAAAAGCTTTTGGCAGGTGTCATTTCAGGGAGGAAATAAGGGGATTCTTTGTTCCTTTTATCTGCATTTTATCCAAGTACAGTGACATGAAGATCATTTGCAGTAATATGATTTTTCTCATCTTAATTAGAGATGTCTCCAGACTGCTCTACCACATCAGTGCAGTATTTCACTTGGATAATTTCCCTTCCAGTATCTGGTCTGTCTCTACATTTATTTAAATCAAATATTCTATTTGAATACTGCAGCTCAGGATGGTCTCTCTCAGTTTAAATGCCACTGACGTTAACGGGGCAGTTTAAATATTTACTTAGGAGTAGACAAAGTTCCCTTACCTGCCATTATTTTCCAGTGTGGGGGAAGGGAAAATCCCTCTGGGTTTGACATCTCTGTGTATTGTGCAGAGTTGTTAAAAAGGGTGCCGATGAGTAGATGCATGGTAATGATGAAAAGGAGTGCATTTGGAATTCAACATAGATGGCAGAAAATGCAGGATGTCAGAGAAGCCATATATTAAAGGGAATTTGAATTGGAAACTGAATCCCAACCTGCCACTGGGGGCATTTTGATAATTTTGATTTATTAAACTTTTATAACAGCATTCAGATGAAGCTGAATTAAAACGCTTAGTCTTGGGTGGTTTATGGCACACAAGTCATCATGCTGGCGAAGTCTCGCCATGATCAATGTAGAGTTAATTTAAGTTGCTCTTTGAATGCAGGTGTGTCTATGTGCTTTAGTATGTATTTAAAAATCTAACAATGTTCTAATACTGAATCACTTAACAAAAATACAAAATTAAGCCACCCCGACATTCATTTTCAGCTGCATTTTAGTGAATCTTCCTATTAAATTGTAGATGAACTTCAGGAAAACAAACTGCATATATATCACTATACCAATTTTATATATTGATAAATATACATGCATTATAAATAGCTAGCTGTGGAAATGTAATAATATTTCCTTGGAAATGGGTCATATTCCTAAATGCATAGATGCTTGCATTCTAGCACTGTTCTGACCATCTCCCAGCTTCAGCAGCTGTATGCAGTCTTACTGAGCACCGTCTCTGCAATAAAAAGAAATCAATTACTATTAGAGTGACACTGCAGGTTAAAAGGCATTACAGGTTCACACTCAGTTTTGCAGCAAGGAGATGATACTTCGCTGCAAATGGGGAATGATGCAAAAGATGGATGAGACAGAGTTCAAGGAGCAGTAATGTGGAGGTCCAGCGCTATCATTCCAAGGTGTCTCAGAGACATGATGGATGGTTCGGCAGCAAGAAGCAATAATACCAGATGATGAGAGATGCATGTCTAGATCTTGAGCCCACTGCATGCTGTCTACCTGTTGGTGTTCTAGTGGCATGATGATTCCTGATGTGTTATGAAGGACTAAATTACTGCACTTAAGCAACTAAGCTGATACGTTGAATTTAGTAACCTAGGTTTTTTGGCTACTTCTAGAAAACCAAGTAGCATATCAAACACTCCTGCACATGGTAAATTTAATCACCTCATGCTTGTCCATAGTACTTGTTGACAGGATCTTGTAAGCTATGCTAATATGATAGGTAATTTGTTACCTCCAGAAATCACTTTCCATGTGCCTTCTGATCATTATCATGAAACATGATAAATGATCTAGCCCATGAGGTGTAAATGAAAATCAAATGGATAATTGGAATCTATGTCTAAATTGTGGCTGGAAAAGTTGTTGCAATTATGATGGAATTTATCTCATAAAAATAAGATTTGCAATGTTCTTTAATCATCTTGGTTGGGGAGCTATTTGAGAATAACTTTAAAGAGATTACAAAAAGTTTACTCAGAATAGTTTGGATAGAAGTTTTCTTTTCTTTCCTAAAGAGTTTTAAATATTTGTCTGTTCAATAATTCATATTGCAGAATTAACTTGCAATGTTGACTGCTGGAATATTTGCAGAATTATATAGAAAGTAGTGAGAAACTTATCTGCCTCTCCTGAAGAAGAGAGAAGCTTAGCTATATGGAGAAAGATAGATTTCTTCCTGCTGAGATGCAGTGTTGAATTTGGATGTGCTAGTGTGCTAGCAAGCCTGTCACTGAGATTGATATGAAACTGCTATCAGGCATGTCTTGGAGAACATTTAGGGAGTGTTATAAGGAAAATGAATTTGTTTCTCTCCCCTGTTCCCCAGGTATGTTCATGTTGCTAATGGCAGTCTGTGTCCTACCTCCTCCATAAGGAAGGATAACAATATTGTATTAGGACTGAAGTTTTGAATTTTCCCCTCTTCCCTAATTTTTTTGTGATTTTATTTCTTTTTAAACTGCTTTGTTTCCAGGACCTCATCTGTAACATTTCATGTAGTTATTCTATCTGATTTGCTTAGCCATTTAGCTTTTAAAACTTATAGTGTTATCTTATACTGCCAAACATTTTGAGTTTACCATCCCAGTTGATGTCTGTGTGTGGTAACAAGTGCAACTTTTCACTTTCCTGAATTCTTTACTAGTAAATGAAAGAGAAAATTTCCACTGATGAGTTTGGGGACTGAACAGAGACAAAACTCACTGAACAGTGTCAGAAAAAAGTGAGGGCACCTTCTTAGGAATCAAAAATTGCTTAGAATTGACTTATGTTCGAAACCTTGCAGCCTAATAAGAATGGTTAGTAGCGATGGTAGGGAAAAGTCTCTCAACAGTCAATTTACATAAGTTACTTTTTTTCTTCAAGAGAGAGGAATGTAAGTACAAAATATCACAGAATCATAGAATCATCAAGGTTGAAAGAGACCTTTAAGATCATCGAGTCCAACTGTCAACCCAACAGTACCAATGTAACCCCTAAACCACCCAGTGCCAGATCTGGATGCCTCTCAAACACTTCCAGGGATGGTGATTCCACCACCTTCCTGGGCAACCCATTCCAAGGCCTGACTATCCTAACAGAGAAAAAGTTTTTTCGAATATCTAATCTGAATCTCTCCTGTCTCATCTGAAGGCCATTTTCTTCTTGTCCTCACACTGCAGGCACGGTAGAAGAGTTTGGCCCCCACCCCCTACAGCTCCTTTCAGGTGGCTGTAGACAGTGATGAGGTTCCCCCTGAGCCTTGTCTTCTCGAGACTAAACAAACCATCTCCCTCAGCCATTCCTCATAAGACGTGTTTTCTTGACCTTTCATGAACCTTGTTGCCCTTCACTGGTCACACTCTGGTATGTTCTTAATCAGTGTGATCTGAAAGACATAGACATCGCATGGTGTTAGTTCAAGGCTTATAAATCCAATGTGAGGTTCTATTTTTATTAAGAATGATTGTGCCAATTTATTTGAATTACTTAATTTGAATAAATAAATATCAGCAAAAATTATTTGCTTGATTTAGAGTCTTTGTTTGGATTTCCCCCCATATAAATGGATTATAAAAGAACTTTATTTGAATTTACTAAGCATCTTATAATTTCTGTAACCTCGCTGAATCTTTTATTCAATCTCAGCTTTATTCTTCTATTGATATTCTCATGGTAGCATCAATTGTGTTTTTTAACAACTGGAGATATAAAGGCTACTGCTTTTGAAGGGAGATAGTAGTAGACTAGATGTTTTCCTTTGGCTTAAAAATTAAGATTGTAGTCTCTTGATTTCTAATGCTTACTTTGAACTTTACTCTGACTTTGAATTGTGTTGACAGCAGTTGGAAATGTCTTGACTAATGATTTATTCTTTGACTTTTCACTTCTCTTGGACTGGATGACTTGCATGTCCTAGAGAAAATAAGATACACTCAGTGTGATCAAGCTTGTGATCTGTGGGTTGCATCACCAGCCATGGGAATATTTTCCTTTTTTTCTAACTGGAGATAGAAAGGAGCAGCTGTTTGGCAGTGTAGGAAGCACGGTTTCATGTTGATAGCCAGATACTTCCAGTGTACAGTTGCAGAACAGTTTGTTGTGGGTTTTTTGTGTGTTCTTCTTTTTTTGTTGTTGTTTTTGTTTGTTTGGTTTTGTTTTGGTTTTTTTGGTTTTGTTTTTGTTTTAACAGGTTGTGGCACAGTTCTTCTTTTGAATGTATGCAGCATAGCACTTGGTCACCTTAGTGCACTGAAGGGGAGAAGAGATCTGATAGTTCTCACAAGTACAGCATGCTGCAATTCTCACTTTTGCCCCTGCCTTCTCTCTGTATTTTCTTTCTTTTTTTTTTTTTTTCTGTTTTATAACTCTGTACTTTGTGCAAAGTGATTTAAGTCTGCCATCTTTTGCACCCTACCTGTTGGTTGCAACTTTTGTCAGTGGAGCAGAGAAAATGCTGTCAGGTTGAATGTGCCAATAAATGACAATGAGATAATTGAGAAGTGGTTAAAAAAGAACAGCTCCTTTTCCAAAAGATTTCATAAAGGCAATATAACTGGACTCTTCAAGAAAAAGATTGGACTGTACCTACTTTCTGGCTGGCTGCAGACATATTTGAGATGTATTTTGAGCTTAGGCTTACAGACTTCTTTCCTGGTATTTGTCTTTGTTTTATGTGAGAAACTGCCTCCACCTTTTAATTTTTTTCTTTTTAAGTCCTTTACCTTCAGCTACTACCTAATGCCATGTCGGGAATCTGTTTGACCTTCCTCTTGCATTTTTCATTCAACATAGCTGTCTAAAGAAATGTTTAATGAGTTTTATTTTTCCTAGGAATGCTTTCAGTACTTACTTGACCTCTAAGGATGTGAACTACACAACAAAAAGAATTGTGCCCCAGTGATATTTTTCCCTCCAAATTGCTGTCATTAACAGTTGTATTTGTTTATTTGTTTTTTTACTTCTAGTTGTTCCAGGAGCAGCTTTAGCCTCTTCTTTGAATAATATTATAAAATGTTAAAGAAATGATAAAGATAGCATAGGCTGGCTTTTCATTCAGGCCAAATCAAATGGTGGTTTCAAGAAGTTCACCAGGCAATTTTCTGGAGTTGCAGACAGATGAGAACAGTTTAATTAATGGCATTTGTTGTCCAGATTTTGCTGCCCTTTACATAAAAACAAAACAAACCCCAAAGGTAGGACTTTAGTGGTATGTCAGTGCTTCCAGGCTGGAACAAAGAATTTGTTAGAAATGTGTCATCAAAGGAGGACAGTGTTCTTGCTCTGAAGCAGAATGTTTTGTACAGCTGTTATTGCTTACATTAGGAAAAAGGGAGGAGACAGGAATTGGAACATGTGCCAAACATGTATGTGCAAACTGTCAACTTATTAAGGAGACTGTCCCTTAAGATATTTGCACCATTAGGACTTCTGATAATTAAGATGAACTATATTTCCCTGAGAAGACAGCCTTCTGGCCAACTGCCTAAGCAGATGCCAGGTGGAAGCAAATGTTACTAGGTTGAGCTCTCAGGCAATTAACAGAAATTAATGGACCAGGTAGGTACCCACAGTCTGTTTCCTGTGGGTGTTGGTTCAGTGTCCTTGGCCTTTCTGCACTTCCAGCTCAGATGACTTTCAGGGGTTTAGCACCTGAGGCTTCCTTATCGAAATTTGCTGGGATTTATCACCTGCTTAGCAGAGCTCATAGGATTCCTGTGGGACATTAAAAATTTCACAGGATTCCGGAATTTTAATTGATTGAGAAGGAATAACTGAAGTGATTCTGTGATCGCAAGGATTCTGTTTTGTCTCATAGTAATGGGGTGCAGAGGAAACCTTCCAGAGGGAGTTGCACTGAATAAAGAGCTGAAACCTATTACTCACCGTTTGATCTGGTTTCAACCTCATTTCTGAAAAATGCATTTCCATATTGCCGTAATTAATGAAGCTTCCTAACCTGTGAAGGAATTTTTTGCATGCTCTGTTTTTGACTGACTCTGTGCCTCATGAACAGATTAATACACCAATTATTTATTTGTTTATTTATTTGTTAGACCCTTCATTAAAAATATATATGTAAGCATGGGTAATGGCTGTTTATGTTCATCAGCCTCTGATGTTACACCAGATGTACCAAAAGGCATGGTCGTACTACTCTTCTCCCTCTCTCACTCCCAGTGCCTTGCTGTTCCTGACTTCTGTTATACCAAAACCATGCTAGTCCCTCTCTTCAGTGAGCTTGATGAGTGAGCTGAACAAAACAAAGACACTATAAAAATAAGTGGGTGTTTTTACATCTACTTGTAGAGGCACTGATCTGGAAAAGATGGAAAGACCAGGGAAGAGGTAGTAGTTCACTCCCCATGACGATGTGGTCATCCTGGGTTGGCTTAGTTGTAATGGTAAACTGCATCCTCAGTCTGCTTTGCAGGTGAAATACACTACACTGCAAAAAATCTTTGAGCCCACAGGGAAATGTGGTTTGGAATGGTTCCTGAGATAAACACTCCTGTCTTTATTGGGTTTTTGGGGGTTTGTTTTGTTTGGGTTTTTTTGGTGTTTTTGGTTTCGGCTTCCTTGTATGAACGTGCCCTTAGAGGAGCTGATGTAACAGAAGGGGAATGACAGGAGATACACGTATGTTTCCAAAAGCCCACATTATCTTGTCATAGTAGAGGAGGTAACCAGATACCAAAATGATAGGCTGTAATGTAACAGGCCTGAATAGAAAAACCTGCAGTAAGCCTAATTTTTGTATTGTTATGAGAGAGAACAGTTGGACTTGGTATGGAAGACAAAGAAATCCACCCAAAAAAAAGTAAATAAAGAGGAAAAGAAGGGTAAGTAAAATGTCTCTGTTGAGTTGGACACTGGGTTTGAGTTCAGAATGCTAATCAGGCCCTTTAAATACATAAATACAATAACATTTAGAGTGGCTTTTCCACAATATCCTAATGAAGTAAGCTAGTATGATTTGTATAGGTATAATTTAACTCTGGAAAAGAAAAAAAAAAGTTGAGAGAAAATGCACTCTTGTTAAATGATTTGGTTAGTCTAAATTAAAAATATTCTTCCACTGATTGCAATATCAGAAGTAATTCAACTAGCTCGGAAGGACATTTAAAAGGAGGGTGGCAACCAGAGGGCCCTGTTATGGTGTTCATAGTTCAGAAGAGAAGGCAATACAAAGAATAATATGCTGAAGAGCAAAGGATTATGAGCTGGGTGAGAAAAGTGCCATGACAACTCATAGGTGTAATAACAGGTGTTTTGCGTTTTTTAATAACTAATTATTATATGGTGTAAATGGCCCGTGAACAGAAACACTATATTAAATAACTTGAGAAAAATTGGACAACATATCAAAGGGAAAATATCATGGTGTCTTTGGTTTCAAAGGGTTCTTTGAGCTTCAGAAAAGTTACTGGCCTGATTCCATTATCCATTTTTTCTTTTATGTGTTGTAGAGAAAGAAATGATAAATAATTCAGGCCAAGGAAAGTATAAACGCCACAGGGTTAGAATACTTACCAGTGGGGGAACTGTTTAAACTACCTGTGAAACAAAGGCAGACAGGAGGGCAAAGCATTTTGCCTTGGCAGGAGAGGCTGTGTAGACAAGTGGTAGTTTTATCTTCTTTTAAGGTATTTAACAGTTGTAAGCCCCAGTAATACTCATGGATTGGCCTGCAGTGAAAAGAAGAGTCAAAGGAGTTCAAGCAAGCTATTTTACTTGCTGACTTGTTTACCTTTTCTATTTATTTTTCCCCACACATTAAAGGGATGATGGGACAGGATAAAAATTTTTCTTAAGGTATTATGTATGTGAGATGACAGTGCAGGTACAACGTAACTATGCTCTTCTTACTACATCTGTATTATGTTAACCATTCAGGGATGTAAATCAACACAAAATTAATCTCTTTTCAATTGATTAGCTTATACTGCTTTGGCTCTACAAAGTAGCTTTTAAAACCAAGAGCTCCCCATTCAAGCATCACAAAAAAAAGAGAAACTTGATAATTTATAATTAAATCTGAAGTAAATGTGGTCATACAGCCATGCACAACTACCTCTTAAGCTGCAGGTGACCCTTTAAAAAATTGTTATGGAATGTCTTTTTTCATTGCAAGAAACAGCGAGTCATTCCATATTGGTCTGTTTCATGTCACTTGTCACTTCATAAACATCTAGCATGTATTCCTTCAATCATTCTTTCATTTTGAGTGTTACAGACTTATTTAATGTCTCCACATATGGACGTTGTCCTAGGTCTTCAAGAGGTTCTGTTTGGCCTTTTCTATGCCTTGTCTTCTAGCCCATCCAGCAGGAGATAGGAAGGCCATCTTTTATTTTAGATGAGAGAATGTTATGAGTTTACATAGTAGCACAAGATACTATGCTTTCTTTTGTGTTTGTTCCTAATAATCACTGATATATTATCTGGCTTTTTTGTCTGAATTGAGGTGATGTGGTCATGAAATTCCCAACTGAATTATTATTCTTGTCTGATTAAACTGATTTGGAGTCCATAAGGGATTTCCCCTCACCTCTGCAAGCGCAATTCTTTGTATTGATCAGCTTTGACTGTATGTGCTGTTTTATTTCTTAATTCTTCAGTATCTTAAGAAAAAAAGAAAAGCTGGGTGTAACTATTCACGAAGACCAGCAGATATGTTTTCTCCTGACATTCTAGGCAGACATATGACTTAATGAATATGTTGCAGAAAATGGTTTCGCTTCAAAAAGAGGGATGTAGAGACTCTTCTGAGAATCTCTAAACCTGTAGGTTAAGGTCCTATCCTGGGAAATAGGGAGTCTGCTCAAATTCTTACTCCGCTTCAGTCAGACAAGAAGAAGAATGGATATGGAATGTCCTTATTTTGAGAGATTGAATAAGTCACTTCTCTATAATCCCAAACTATGTTCTGAATGTCTCTTATTATTAGCTAGTGCCTCACATGCGACTAGGCTGAAAACATCATTTTGGAAATGCTAATATAAATGTTTTTACTTGCAGCTATTTGCTGAATTTAGAGGAAATTTTTAAAATCTTTTTTTATCTTAACCCTTTAATCTTTTATTGAGTGTTTTACTACACACACTCCTTCCTCCCCAATAAAAAAATGTAACCCCAACCTCATCCTCTCTAGCCCAATTCATTCCAAAGGAGAAAGAAGATTTTTGGTGGTTTGTTTTGTTGGGGTTTTTTGGTGTTTTTTTTTCTTCTAATGTAGAGTTATTCTTTTTCCAATTTCTAAGCCTCAGCACTTAGGAAGGTATAAAATATGTGTGTTTGATATTGTTTGTGGTACCTCTATATTCTTGACTGTAACCAAAGTTAACTATTAAATAGGTTTTCTGTGCTTGTGTGGCCCTGAGAAAGGGATTATTTAAAGACTGGAAAAAATCCAGAATTGGATTTTTGCTCAGGGTTGTCTAGCCCCTGAATTTTCACTGGCTGTATGTGAGTACTAAGCAAAAGGATTTGAGCCCTGAGAACATGCTTCAGAAGTTGGGAAAAGAGGCTGTGCCAGATGGGGAGAGCTTAGAGATAAAAATCTACCTGATCTCTGACTTTTCAGTTCAGTGGCAAAATGGTTTAACTTCTTAAAGTAAAACTCAAGTGAATTTTGGGAAGAAAAAACTATTTTAAATAAAAAAGAGAAGGTTTAGGGGATTTTTTTAAATGTCAAAATGCTGTGTTATGACTTCTTATGCTTGGAAAAAAGTTATGTGAATTTATTCTGAATGTTTCCGTAAGCCCAGCTTGCTTTTACCATTGCAGGGTGGAGAGGAGAGTGAATAGCAGGCTGAGGCTTTCTTGAAAGCAGGCTAGATAATTATTGTATTGGGATGTGGAAGCCTAAATAGAGTTCAGCAGGGCAGCTTCATCAGTCCTCTGACTGAGTTGACAAAACTGCTTTTTTTTTTAACCCAAACCCACATTTATCTGAAGGGCAGCAAGTCCGTGACAGAGGTTTCCTGATGTTTGCAGTTATTTAAAAACAAAGAAACAAACCAACCAAATTCTTCAAAGAACACTCACACATCAAAAGTTTGAGGAAGGACTTTGGAATTTGGCAGGAAGAGTCATGAAATTCCTTGTCTTCAGGAAAAAGGTTACTTAAAATTCCTGAAAAAGTGTTTGTAGCCTTGTGTACTGGGGCCAACAGAGCTTGCTGGTAAAATTACACAACTTTTTTCCCCCATGATGATATGCTTTTGTTACCAATTCTTACGTTAGATATAAGGGCTCCTTTAAGGTACTCTTACTGTTTGTTTAACTGGTAATATGGTGACATCTGATTTATTTTTATCTCTAGATCTATTGTAATGTACTCTTAAGTGCTTGATTCAACTTGCAGAAGCAAAAAAAACCCAGTTTTCAACAAAATGCCTGTTATGCACAGGCCGTCTAAATTTAATTAACAACGTAGTTTACTTGTGTAGTCTTTGAAGGTGAGCAATCTCATAATGGTGCATGTTATTATAAACTATATTATTAGCAGTGGATCTTGTATTTGAAGATGAATGCTTTACTGTGCAATTTCTACTCTAATAATTTTTTCTCTTCTCATTGTTTCTTTAGAGTTATTGATTTTGCTTACCTTTCTTATGTGAATACAACAAACCTGATTACTGAACTTTGAGTATGCTAGCTTGGCCTGAATAGATGTTGATCAGTATCGTATTCAAGAATTAAGATAAGCAGCAGTAGAATAAGAAGCTGTATGTTCTCAGGTTTGCTCATCAGAAAATTAGTAACATAACTTAGAGTGCTAAAATAAGGTAGCAAAAAATAATTTTAAAAAAATATTATAACACCATAGTATATTTCAGATACTAAAGCTGTGATGAGGTGGGAATCGACTGAGTTGCCTGAATTAAGGTGGTGTATTTGAATTATCATTTATCTTGCCCATTGGATGTCACTGTCTTGAGTTTAGCCATTAAATGTCAATACACCTGATTTTGAATAGAGAGAGATTACCAGAATACAGGAGCACAACAAGCAGTAATTACAACTGTTCAAACTGAGAATCCAACTAAATCAGGATTCTTAAGCAGTGGCTGGAGAAGGACTTCTTGGGAAGAGGAAGAGCTTAATAAGCATACATGACATTTCCCCTGATGCCCTCTCAGCATCTGATTCTTTTCAGTGGTGGTGCTGAGCCTGCTGGTTGTCTGATTAGTAAGTGGTCCACCATCGTGTCATCTGTTTATTCTGATGGAACATTTTTACAAAATGGAGTGCAAGAGCTTCTGCCTCTCAGATAAGTGGTATAGATAGAGTATGTAACCCATATCAGAAAGTGTGGTTAATTTCTAATATGTGAACACTGAGCACTGTGGGTTAGTTGTGCTGTAGATCTAAAGACACTTGAGCTGGCTTTTACTGATTGTTCAGTTAGGCTACAGCTGAATGAGTGTAGTACTTGTGAGACCAGAAAGATAGTCAGTGACTTCCTAGTCAGATTTTCCTGGTGTAAGCAGTCGCAGTAATCATGTAAGTATACTTTACATGACAGTAAATGTTTGTGTCAGTAGAAATAAGATGCAAAATTTACACTTTCTTACTGTACTTGGAGAGTTTCTATTCCAGAGTCATATTGATACTTTGAATCTTTGTTGTAACAAATCAAAGATAACAGGATATTACCAACTCATTAAAAAATCGTAAAATCATACAAACTCATAAAATTCTAATTGGCATGCAGAAGAAGTGGTGAGAATTTCTGTTCTGATTTATTTTTGTAGAAAGTTCTTCCAGTCTTTTCATTACAGTCACAATCCATTTGGCAATGAGATGGTGGGCAGCTGCTTTGTTACTTTAATTTCATAGGTATTTCTTAAGATCTGTCCAGGTGCTGTAGCAAGGATGTTAGTTCCTTTTGACTACCCCTCTGCCCCCAGCCCCTTTCTGAGGGTGGATTTCATGGTAAAGCTAAGCAGACAGAGTAGCCAGCACCTGCTTAAAAGGCAGTCTCAATCCTTGCCCTCCTTTCCTCTCTCTCAAAAACGTGAACTTATGCTTCTGCTTCTGTGCTAACACTGGCTCTTGTCTGAAGCCACTGGAGTTACTACAGGGACCCAGGAAAGCAGGAAACTTCCATGTACACACCCACTAGATCAATTTTAAACTGCTTTGGATATAGCGTAGTTGAGTGAAACTGCAAGCAACACTGATGGTGGAAAGTGGAGGAGTAGGGTTGTCCTTTGAGGTGGGTGTTAGATGATGTGTATTTCACATCTGTGATGTAAAACTGTGCTGTAAAAATTAACCAAGTAGATTACCATTTTGGTTTCTGTTGGTTCATTGCATAGATCGAGGGAAGTGTCTCAGTGCCTCCTAAAATTAGCCCTTCTCTGTCATTCCAGTGGGCTGCCTTCTGGCATTTTTGGCAAGAAATATTTGGGCATGCTGTAATAAGAAATGTGAAGACATTGCTGGTGGGAACATGTAATGTGTCTTAGAAAAGATTGTTAATCTTTTCGAAGAGGTATTTGAGCAAGGAAATGGCCCCTCAAAAAAAAATTTACTCAAAAGTAATGGATTCTGTCATTTTTCCCCATAGATTTGAATAGGCTGAGCACACACAAAATCTCTTTAGATAATCATTAATGTGTAATCTTTATACTAAATTGTGTCAGTTTTTCCTTCGATGATAGTATTCAAGTGCTGACAAAAAGCTTAACATCAGTGAAATAGGATACCAGAAGAAGAACTTTGGAGAATGCCTTGCAAGTCTGAAGGGGAAGGTTTTCTGTGTATCTCTGTCCCCTGTGCATTTGTAAGGGTCTTGCCTCCACAATAAGTGTGTGAGCTGCTTTCCTTCCTTTCTTCTCCCACCTTCTCCCAGGGCCCCAGAGGGCTGCTGGGCAACTAAAGTTGAGGGAGAACAGTGCAAGGTGGTGTGGGGTAGGAGCAGCCTCAAGCAAGTGATCTGGCATGTAGCCACAGACAGCTTGCAGGCACTTGGCCGCCCATACTTAAAAGTGTGCACAGGCACTACACGGCAATGAGCTGTTCTGGGAATGCTAATGGTATCTCAGGTGCCAGGTGGGCAGGTATATTTCAGAGAATGGGGAGGGCTGGGAAGGTCAGTTGTATCTGACTCACCTCTTACATGCTTTAAGTTTCTATAATTACTATTAAATAAAACTGTAGATGCTTGGAAACCAAAGCTATGCCAGCTATCCCTCTCACCTGAAGGTACTTCATGTTTCAGTATGCTTCTGATACAGCAATGTGTGCAGGTCATTGCATTTATGGAGCACGGTACAGTTTTGAGTTCTGCCTCAGGATGATACCATCCCAACAGCACGACACATTTTTCTCTGTCATTTAAAAGGCATGCAGGAAAGCTGGTGATAAAAAATTGTGTTGGTTCTGTCTGCTTATAATATGTCTTCCAAAATAAAGCATACAGAAGAGTTCCATGACAGGCAGGAGTGCTGTCTGGGTGAATTTTTTTTAGCTTTCAAGTTTTATATATATATATATAGAGTGAGGTGTAAATATGCGTTAGTTGTTTTCTTCTCTCCCTCTTTTTAAAAAACATTTATTTATTTATATATGTTTGCTTCACTGAATTCTATTAAAATACTCTAGTTTTGTTGCAGTGTTTGAATTTTTTTAGTTTGATTTTAAATATGTCACTGTAACATTTGTCCTTCAGAAAGTATCTGTGCTTGGTTTGTTTAGGTAGTAAACTGAGTGTGAGCATGAGTATAGCATCAACAGATATAACAACAATGCAAATGCAAAAATCTTCACAATATCAGTTTACTGGAACTTTTAAGTTCAGATTTAAAATTAAATAGAAATAAAAATAATCCAAGTACTTGAGAAAATAAATATATTCCCATTACACATTACATAATTGTAAGAGAAAATCGTGCAGTCTCTAAAATAATGTTTTGTCATTCAGTCACTATTTCTGTAATCTCCAGTTTTATTCCTTCTCATCACTGACAGTGTGTGGATGTGCATGCGGAATTCAGTATCATCAAATATCCCATTGCAAAGCCTTGTAGAGTTAAGAATAATTCTTTCTTGGGAAGTACCAATTTTGAAGAAGGCATTCAATTTTGTTCTCAACCTGCTGGTTCCTGACAATGAAACAGATAAAATATTTCTTTCCAACAATAATCTCAACATTGAGACTTCAAGGGAATTACTGATACATGTGGATAATGAAGTCATTGTGATCAAGTCTTTGCCTGAGATATTTCTATAGCTGACTCATTTATCCTGACTGATTTTTTTAATTTTTTTTTTTTTTTAAGAGTTGAATGTCTTCTCATTACAGACACCTCTTTTTCTTACATTTATTCATTTATGCTCTAGGAATGTACTGCATAAATGTCATTAACACAATGGAGTCTTTGACAAATGTGTCATACTTTTCTAATTGATTCTCAGAGTAACATGGCCTACTATCATTCAAAAAAATAGGCATGTGTTCTGCTCATGAATTGTGTAGAGGCATGGCATGGTCCAATTTTTAGATAGACCTTTCTTTTTTTTTTTAACATGTAAGCTGGCCATGTTCTTAACCTTGTTTATGGTTTCTGCTGACAGTGCTAAACCTGCGCACTGCTCTTTATTTTAAAGGAAGATAATAAAATGAATGTGGTTGTGTTTCAAATCAAGGTGAATAAAATGCCATGGTGATGCATGGGATATAACATCACTATGCAGAAGTTAGCAGTTTTCACTGTTGAAATAATTCCTATTTCAGCACTTCAGGTGGTCAGTAACTGCCACGTCACTTAAATTAGATATATTTTAGCTGCATGAGGTTGCAGACTCTTTTGTACCTACTGCACAAACTTGATATATTAGGTGCTCAAAGCTAAATCAGTAGCTTGAAGTGATCTTGTGACATACTACCCCTGTTTGCAGATCCCAAATTAGAGATATTATGGTGAAATATGTCAGTACCCTACCTAAGCCAGCGTTGTGAGCTTGCTGTTCAATTTGCCATTTCTGTTTGTTGCTGTTTTTTCTCCAGTGACTGCTTCTCTAGGTAGTTACCCGAATTTCACTGTTATAGATATTTGGAATGTTTATTTTAAATTGATTCTTTCAGTTTTTCCATTCCATGTAATAAAAGACAATGAAAATGGTCTTGCCAACTCCCTGAAGTGAGTTGGATAAATCACTTCATACGACCTGGTCACTAAGCTATTGCTTAGAATGAGTTCATTGTTCCAGACAACTAACTCTGTTAATTAAAATGTAACGTTTTGTAGATATTGTGTCTCAACCTCATGACTAGCAACTAGTGCCAGATACTGTGCAGTTGTGATAAATTCTGTTTTAAAGTCACAGAAATAATGTTTCTGGAGTCACAGAAAGTAAGTTTGCATAAGCATAGTTAAAATGAAAAAAAAAAAAATGAGCTGAGTGGCAGAATAAGAGTTCACAAGCTGTTCAAGTTTCTCCTTTCAGCCACCATCACTTATGGTCATAGGACAGCTGCTGAGATAAGTTTGAATTAGCTTTTAAATGGGTTTTTGTTTTGGTTTGGGTTTTCTGTTTTGTTTTGTTTTGCTTTTTGTTTTTAAATATAGCGGCAGCTTGTGGCTATATGGAACACTTAACTGTAAAAACCTACCGATTTCTACATAAAATTACTGCATAGTATAATATGTCTAAGTCATTTATTTGCTGAGAAAGTTTTTGCTGCCTTCTCTTCAGTATGCTTTTGGAAGGAGATGTTGTTAACTTGCATTTCTCCAAGCTATCTGTAGAAGATGAAGATGGGAGCAATAAAATGTTCCTATCAAAAAAAAAATACTAACGTAAAAAAATAAAGCACCTGTTAAAATGAGTTCAACTTGCTGAGCAGAGAGACACTTTTGACCTGGGTAAAAAAACCCCTGAAACAAATAAATATATTGCAAAATGGTAAATGAGTTTATGAACTAATTGAGAAGCCAAGCAATGGCTTTGGAAAATATTGATTGAATGGTCAAGGCTTATGAGAACTGTAAAGGGCTTGCAGCTGGTGGGGTTTTTATTGTATGAATCTATAACCAGCATTTGGTCTTGGAGTAGTGGACATGATTCTAAAAATCCTCTCAGGTCTTTGTGAGTTGAGTGTTACAGCTGGTTTAAGGAAGCATGCCATCCTCCAGCCTCTGCAATATGCTCTGCCTGCAGTCAAGCTCATCCTGATGAAACCTGGTTTTGACTGCTGCTGTGCCGGACACTGATGTTCCCACCAAGGTGGGAACAAGACCAAGCATGGCTCAGGTCATGGTGGCTGATGCCCAGCTGGTGGTCTGTAATTGGTACAATCTACCCAACCGAGGAGGTAGGAAGTTGATGGACAAAAGTGTAACCTCTGGGGAAAAAAGAAGCCCGAGAGGCTGCAAACAGCAGAGTCTGTTGTAGCAGCTGCTTCTTGAGCCAGCCCCTCCCTTTTCCATGGGCAACTCTGTAGCAATTTGAGACTTTCTTATGCAGCCCTTCCTTATTCTGACATTTTTCAGATGCATCACATCTTTTGGGCAGGAGTAATTTGTGTAGCTGATGTAGAGTATGTCTGGCTGGGAATAAGCTTTAAACTTGCTCATCTCCTTTGCCACAAGAATAAGGTGGGGTGCTCAGGTGAGAAAGTCAAGTACCACTATATGGTGTGCAAGCAAGAATCCTGTGAGCCAGCTGAATTTGAACTAATTTGAGCTAATTTGAATTGGGTAGTTAGTATTGTCCTGATGTAATTTTGTTTATTGAACTTACCATATGAAGTCTTGATTGGTCATTGGAAGGTCTTGGAGCAATGTAGATCTAGAGGTGTGTTTTTAATAGTGCAGAAAAAGAAAATATGCTACTTTTTTTGTTGGTTGTTTGTTTACTGGGTTTGTTTTTATTTTCATTTCCTTCTTTTCAGAAATCAAGTACAGTGCTCAACTCCCATTATTAAACTGTCCTCAGTGTGTTGGGCAATCTATTTGATGCATAGTGTGTTGGGCTTTTTTTATTTGTCTTCCACGAGTTATACAGAAAAACCATTAAGGACCAAACTACTCACTTGAGATGGCATTTATAGGGTGACAGGCTGAGCCATGAGTGTAGTTGGTCATGCACAGAGCGAGAAAACTTGAGATCTTGTTGGAAATTTAAAAATAAACTGCAGAGAAATTCTGTGACTTTAAGGTTCATAATATCTCTGCTGTTCATCAGATCTGTGCTTTCAGGTTGGGATCCCTCAGTCCTCTGCATTAACCTGTGTTTTAACTGAGTATAAGAATTTCTCATCAGGCAAGTCCTGCTTTCTGTAATGCTTTTTCCCTTACTTGGCAAAGTCCCCTGTTTGTGTTAATACAGCTGTTATCAGAGCTGAGGAGTCGCAGGTATTGTCAGGCTGCCATCAGCATAGAAGATAGTCAGGTGTCCTTTCAGGCAAGCCAAGTCCAAAATAAACCTATTTGTTTTAAATTCTTGCTAAAAATTTTGGAGAGTTGAATAGATATTTCTAGTTCATATTAAAGATATACTGTGTGTGGAATGATTTTTTCCAAAAATAAAAAACCTCACTGTTTGTGCTGAAAGCCTCCATGGTTTGTTTTCATCTTCAAACGTTTCATAGCTCATTTTGTCACCACCTTCACAATCACATAATTTCTTTCAGTTGTACTTCTTTGGAGCCTTACGTATTAGAATCATCTTCTATTTTTGACCCCCAACAATTCTTATGGTTGACCTGCTTTCTTGATAGTTTGTGTTATAATTAAGACACATCAATTTTAATTTCTGGAGAGGTGAGGCTGATGCTGGGCTTCTTTTTAATAAATGAATTAAATAAATTGTTATACTTGTAAAAATTAAGCTTATTATGATTACCCCTGATGTATGTACTGCATAACCCTGTAACTTAATACTCACCATCATACGAAGTGTCTAGCTTGGTGTGAGGCATTTCACAGAGAGGGCTGAACATGCTGAAACACCAGAGGGAAGACACACTGTGCGCATGAGCGGAGGGACTTGCAGGCTATTAATGCACAGCAATAATGTGTGGAGATGCTGTATGAGGCACGCATGGGACAGAGAGTGGCAAGGATGAAGGCATGCTCCTGCTCTGTTTGAGCTGTGTGGTGACCAACCTCATCCTCCCCAGTCCTTTCTGCTGTGAGCAGGGCAACAGTCTCCTGTGACTGGTACATGTTATGCTCAGCAAAACATGACTCGTTTAAGTAAATATGATTTTATCAGGTATGCATCCAGTATCAGCTTTTCCTCCAAAGTGGTAAACCTTGTAGGATTCTGGTTTTGTTTTATTTTTATTTTCTGCCTTGAACTGATCGTTAACAGTGTGTGATCACCATAGTAATGAAACTACCTTCCTTTGTTTTAAACTCAGGAGGTGTTTAATCCTTGAGGGCAATGTAGTGGGACCATCATCACCCAAGCTAGGTAAATAGTATTAAGCCACTTAGTATGCATATGTTACTTGAAAATATAGGAAATTTTATGCATATTAGTTTCTGTGCTAATAACACTAGGGGCCTTTTCTGGTTGGTGGTTTGTTTTTTTTTTCTGTCTATGAAGGTACAATTATTTTTATACAATATTTAATAATAAAAATATGACACAACAACTTAATCGTAGGAAGACTTACAGCTGAGGTTGATGCTGCATGGTTATTCTAGTCATAGATGCCTAAATATCACAGTACATTTAATAAACAGTGTCATATACATACTGATGTGAGCATAATGTACTGCTAGTAGCTCAGCAGAATAGGAACTTTGTACTGAAGAAATGTCAGTCTTAATTTTTTATTACCTTAGCTGTGGGCATTTTATGTCAAAACCAGATCTGACCAAATACTGAAAAGTGCTATGCAATGAAAATGCTTTCATTTATTTAATGTCTTGCAAATGTACAAGTGGTATTTTCACATAGTCTTTCAGAGATGTTAGTGACCATGAAAAATGGAAGAGATTTCATCAGATTTAACACCTTCAAGGACTGGCTAAAAATATAGTCAGAAAATGAGTCAGTAATTAAATGAGTTACATTAGAAAAGGGATCTTAAATTTTGTGCTAAGCAAAGGAAGAAATTAAACTCACTATGCAGTGTCTTTGTTCAAATGTTTAGTGTATCTTAAATACCTATTGAAATTGTGATTCTACTGAAGAGCTAAACCATCCATGGGTTGAAATATTTTTTCATAGAATATTGTTTAGAACTTTATGGCTCTTCATAGAGGTTCATGGCTGAAAAAAGGGGAACTGAGCTCAAGGAAAAATCCTTGCAAGGAATACTGTGTGCCTTAGCCACATCTGCTTGTAATAATCGACGGAGGCGTGTTCTTTTTTGGGCAGAAATAAACAGTACAACTCTCCAGTTTAGTTGCAGTGATCAGGGCATTGTGAGGGTGGAGGGAGGTCACTGTGCTGCCTCACCTGGCTTCGGGTCTGGGTGAAGGGATGCCACAAAATGCATCTGAGTAGGGACCATCTGCCTGCCAAGTGCCTCAGCAGGGCCAGGCAGGAGGGAGGCTGTTGTGGTGGGCACCTCGTGAGCCTCAGCTTCCTGCAACGCTACCTCTGAGCCAGGCTCTGAACATCTAAGCCATCACCTGTCTTGGCTGAAGCTGTTTTTTTGTGTTGTTTGTAAACCAGAACAAACTTCTGAGAGGGTGATTTTCTTGGGGTTCCCTTTCACGCATCTTTTATTTTTCATGCCTCATATAAGAGGTTTTTAATTTTTGGCAGACTATCTCTCAGGGCACTCTGAAACTGTATTACTTACCTACAGGTGGACCCAGATTGCTGGGATAGAAAGCCAGAAGCATAAAATTCCTTGAAGAGTGTAAACTCACTGAAAGAAGAGTATGATTGATACATGTGATATTTGCTATGGGATGGGAATGGTAACCAAAACATTATTCATGGCTTTGTTCTGTCTTTTTAGTTATCAATGGCAATTTCTAAACAGTTAAAATTTCAGGTTGCTGTATATACAAAAGGAAATTATGTGATTTCAAATTATAATTGGAGATGTGGTTGTAGAATAACAAATGAGAATAATTAATAGAAAGTTAATTGGGTAACATAAGAAAAGTTTATCCTGGTATACTGGGATTGCATGCTTCAGTTGATACTTAGTGTACTTTTGGGATTTCTGGTTGCACCTCACCTCTGGTTCTGATAGTATATTGTATTATGAAGAATATTAATAATGCTGCAGAACAATTACTGGTTCATTTGCTAACTGATTAAAATTCATGCATAATTTATTTGAACTGGAAGAGACTTTATAAATAAGTCTCCTTGGCCTCAAGAGCTTAAAAACACAATGTGTATGCTAATATAAGATTGTGCTTTACTTCTTAACATAAAAACTTAATAGGCAATGGTATATTAGTCTCATTAATGTGAGGTTTTATTTGTGATAATTGTGCTCTTAATCAAAGTGTATACTTCTAAACGTAGCCATATGTTTAAGAAGTTTATAACTTGGAGTCGGTAGTGCATCATGCTCATCAACGATTATGTTTTTTCCGTAATATATACTGACCTTAGAATACATTAGTTTGACATTTAATATATTAGTTCCACAGCAAATAAACCGCCCTCATTAAGCCCAGCTGCATTTCTGAGCTTTGGTGCAGGTAGGGATCTAAATTAGTTCATATGCACATTTCTTGCCAAAACAAGATAAAATGTTAATAATTAATTGAGATATTTTCTACAGTTTTGTATATCCCAGAGCATAAATGGAAACACCTTGGAGCATTCACCTTTTCAGTACAGGAGGAGAAAATCAGCTCCCATTACAAGCACTATGGCATGGCCATAAATTCCCTGGTCTCCAAACAGAGTGGTTTGAGACGCAGCAAATTTAGAAAGGAGTCTGCAAAAAATCTTTTTATGCCAAAATGTGGGAAACTTGGTTGCTTATAGAGCAAATATAAATACACTGTTTGGAGCAAAATCTGTTATCTGGAAGGAAACTTTACTGTTGGACACAGAGAACAAGGGCAGAACCAGAGTCATTAGCTGAACTTCACCATTCAGTAAAGATGGGATGTCAAAGGAGGTCCACCACACCCCACCATGAACTCTGTCATTGACACATGTACAATTCTTCTGTGTCTTAACTTCTGTTGTGCAGAGGGTGGGGTGAATGGTGATGAGAAGGTTCCCCCTCTAAGGAAATCTTATGGTCTGGGGCTAAATGTTATTTTTAACATACTGGCCACGAGATTCCCTCTAACTGCTCAGAGTTGGTGCATTGTTAGTTCTGCATCACTGCTGTGTGAAACCCCTGTGTGCACTGAATTTAGCATTGTTGCCTAATTAACTGAAACAAATTAGTTGAAATATGAGCCATCTGGAATGAAAATGAACCTTCCATGTTTATCGGTGGATTCATTTTATTAGAAAAGTACATGTTGCTTGTGATTTGTTTCTCGAAAAAAATCATACTGAGGCAGTGTTTCTATGTTAACATTTATGAGGGTAGGGGGGACTGCTCCTTCCCGTTTGGTTACCTTTTTCACTTTGCAGCTGCGTTGAAATATTTAGGCAGGCAGAAGCTGATGAGAACAGGCAAAGGCAAAAGGCAGCACATATTGTTTTAATTTCAAAATTAGTAGTAAGTTACTGAAGACTCAAGTTGTTGCCATATGTCTTTATTTTGTCATTCTCCTGGCATTTTTGCTCAGGTCTGAGTATTCTGAATGCCTGGAATAGGCATCTGTATTTTTTACCCTAACTGCATCAGATGAGTTTCAAGTTAACTGCAGTGATACTAATTTTTAAGAATATTCTGTGCAGGGTTAGTGTATCACCTATTGGAGCTCTTTCTATAAGGAAAGTACAAATGTAGTTTCAGTCAATAAAAGAAAATCTCAAGTTACTGCCATAGTAAATTATATAAATGAGCATTTTTTTCAGAGAGAAATGTTAAGAAGCAGCAATATATAAATCAGATAGGATTTCATGGTCCCTAGCTGAGATTTTTAAATGGAAAAAATAGCACTGAGCAGATGCCAGTGGTGCACCACTCACTTCCATCAGCTGAAATTCTTCTCAGCCCTTCTCCTTTGATGTTGGTTTGAATATGCTTTTGAGTTTTGGAATCTTTGCTGGCCAAAATCTGACAACTTTCTATGTAAAGAGTCCTCCTCTTAGTGGGTTTTCCAGCTTTTGTTTTATCACTGGCTTATTTTTTGTCTCCCCTGCAGAGCCACCTCGGCCAATAGCACCCCCACAGCTGCTGGGCGTTGGGCCTACGTACTTGCTCATTCAGTTGAATGCCAACTCCATCATTGGGGACGGACCCATTATCCTGAAAGAAGTGGAATACCGAATGACGTCTGGGACTTGGACCGAAACCCATGCTGTCAACGCACCAACCTACAAGCTCTGGCACCTGGACCCTGACACTGAATATGAGATTCGAGTCCTGCTCACCAGACCAGGGGAAGGTGGGACTGGGCAGCCAGGACCACCGCTCATCACCAGGACCAAATGTGCTGGTGAGTGCTGCTTTGAAAAAATGAACAAAACCTCAAAATTTTCTAATAATAATTTTAATCCATTGGCAGGCTTGTTGGCTCCAATTAACTTGTAGCAGAACTTAAAGATTCCCTTCACACCCACAATATCTCCAAGTTTCTGGGCCAGTACAGATTTGCTGTGTCCTCTACTTTGCTCAGTCATTGTCTAGGTTGCTGTTTGCTAAATCTGAGGGGGGGTAGGTTAGGAGACAGGACTTTAGTAATCTAAGAAAGCATTTTGCTTCTCCTCATGCAAGGAAGGAGACCTCGTGATTTCTGGAAAGTACAGACCACCTTGTTTCTTCACCTTTTTATTTTCACTTCCATTTCAAGTAAACTTACATGTAAAGGAAGTTGCATGGGGAAAATAAAATATGTTTAAGAAAAAGAATTGTATTAAAAAAATGTAGTGTCCTTTTATATAATTTGTCTTTTCCCAAGCAGTTACAAATGGCCTGCCAGAATCTCTAAGAACTAGAATACAGATACTAAAGTCTCTAGTCATGACCACTCCCAAGGGAAGTGGTCACAGCTCTCAGGCACATGGTGTGATTCTTGGGGCTGTCCTGTGCAGGGCCGGGGGTTGGACTGAATGATTCTTGTGGGTCCCTTCCAACTCAAGATATTCTATTATTCTCTAAATCGTAAAATACAGTTGCAAATATTAATAGAGTATTTTCTCCATTTTTGACTACCATCACCAAAATCATGTGCTCCTGAGCCCTGCAGTCTACTTCTTGCTTCTTAGAGTGCCCCAGCGTGGCAAGCACTAAGCAGATTAATCACAACCAACTTGTGTTATATGCTGTTCCTTCTAAAGATACTTAAAGTTTTTTTAATCTCAGCTTTCACAAGGAGAAAGATAATACCTATATCTCATAGTTGTCAGGGAGAAAAATCAGATTTGAATCTCAGACTGGGAGACAAATAAGCATAACTTAAATTGTGGGTTTTCTTTCCCCCTAATTTCAGGACTTCTGGGGCCTGACAGTATTTTAAAGTTGCAACTATATTAGATTTAGCAAAGAGTGTGGATAACCATCTATTCAAAATTGCATTAAAGTAAACAGAAGGAAAAGCTGCAGTTTCAGGTTTCCAGGTGTCATGTATATGTGTGCAAATGTGAATAAGAAATATTAATTAAATAGTTTTTTCACAAGTTTGTGAGATACCTCAGTAGGGCACCTCTTTCATGCATGACCACTCATTTTGTTTACTTAAGAAAGAGTGTCAGGATCTGAACCAGAAGCCAGAACTTCAACGGACTAGGTCAATAGGCATGAAACCCAGAAAATTAGACAGTCTTTTTTGAAATAGTGCACAGTACTGTCGGAAGCTGAGGAAAGCAACTGGAGTAGGACTAAACTGAAGCGCCTTTTGGAGTTTGTGATCTTATTTATAATTTAGGCTGTCTTTCTCGTGAAGTGAAAAGATCTGTGTGTCCATCTGAGTTAAGGTGACAGTTGTTGAGATCTGAGTAACGTAAAGGTATTGGTTTATTGCACCGAATTGGTTTAGACATTCTTCTGAAAAAGTAGGAATTGAAAACAGCCTCTGTTTTAAAGAGGCTGAGCAGAGACTAACATATCCAAATGTTCAGGTTCTTTTCCTAGCACTTAAAAAAGTATAATTTTGTTTACCCAGGTTGTGACGGACAAAAACTTTTTAATAGGAAAGAAAAAGAAAGTCATTATTTATGTGGCATATTTTTAGAAGTCAGTTAGGGGAAACAATGTTTTGGGTGTGATTATATTTTTAATTTATTTTTAGCATAATGCTCACATATAAGGCTCCAAAATCTGACAAAATTTTTGAATTCAGTATAATCCACTATGAAATGAAGCAGATAAAAAAATACTTGAACAGAAAAATCTGAACCTGTCACAACATTAATAGTAATGAAATTTCAACCTCTTTCCCTTACAGTAAGACTGATTCTTCTTATTCTATCAAAGTGAAGGCAAATAAATGTTACTATTAGTTAGTTGCAGTTGGAAGATGGTGAGTCAGCAAGGGCTTGTGAAGACTGAAGTATTGTGCCCACCATCAGGGATGAGTCAGGGACAGAACTGGCTTGAACAGCAGGTCACCCTTCTGCCTCCTCACCTGTTTGGAAAATGAGACAGACCTTCCTTTTCTGCAGTGTTTTCTAAAGGCTTCCGATAGATAACTGCAAGCCCCAATCAGGATGATTTTTTTATTTTTATATATTCTGCTTGTAAAAGGCAAACTATAAACATAAAAATTAGTCTCTTCGAAAGAGAAGATTTATAAGAAAAGGAAAAGGTAATAATGGAATAGCTCACCCTGCAGTCTCTGCTGCTGCCAGTATTGTACGAGTGACTGGCAGGTGATTTACTGTGCTATATTAGATGACATCTCTGCAGCAATATCTTCTTTCTGGAGATCCTTCAATTATTCCTAATTCTTGTTTCTGACAAGATCACTTCTTTTCCAGACAGTTACTCTCTTTTCTGTCAATGTTCTTTGTCAATTTTTTTCTTTCCATAGGTTTTATACATATTAGTTCAAATTCTGAAACACGTTATAATTGTTTATCTGCTCAGTGTCAGATGGAGTGGTGGGAAATAAATGAATTTTCAACATGAAGTTTTGACTGCTCTCTATACAGATTAAAAAACACACATTAGTGAATGTTGATCTGATGAGATTGCAAACATTAAAGTTTACATTCAGAGTAGCAGCAACAGCAAACTCACTGAAAAATAATCAGAGTAGGTTAGTATTCTGCTCTCTGTTTGTTTAATACTTAAACAAATATTAGCATTGTTTTCAAATGAAGATTAAAATATTTTTTCCCTGTAATTCATTCAGTATTTATAATTTCATGATATTTCTTAATAATGTATTATTGCTCAGTTGGCCTGTGCTTTGCAGGAGTATCTTACTCCTTAGTGATTTGACTGATGATTGTACTTATCTCATTGCCATGCATGCACATTATTATTAGGTATTTAGATAATTTTCGGTCTTCCTCATAGCAAAACTAGTGTCTGGTGACTCGTTTACTAAATGTTTCCGCTAATGCTAAACAAAATTGTTCTTTAATGAAGGGATAATTCTTCCAATAGTTAAGTTCTCTGACAGCCTGTTTGTCTACCTGACATTTCCCAGGTAATCTTTCTTGTGCTGAAGCTGAACGAAGGCATTTTGCTAGATGTGTTGTTTTATCAGTCTGCAATTAACAGTAGTGCTGAGCAATCAAATATATGAAACCACCGAGTGTTTTTAAATGGCTGAAGTCTAAAACATGTGAAACAAAACACTATTTTCTGACATTATCCTACCTAATACCCAGGTGTATGATTTGTGCTTTCCTTTTCTAAGCACCCCTGATGATGGTACCGGGAGCTGTGTTCCTGGCTGCTGATACTGAAGGCTCCTGCCTCCCTATCAGTCCTCACAGGGCCTCTGAGATTTATTTCATTATGACTACACTTCCTGCCTGGTGTCATTGCTCACATTATTCACTTTTTTAGGATTTTAACACCAAAACAAAAGGCAGAGGGTAACACTTAAATCAGAAATAATCCTTAAGGCTGTTTTCTGTGGCTTTGGGATGTGTTGTTCTTCTGAGCGTATCCTCTGAGTTGTGATTGTCTTTTCTTGGGGAGGGTTTGAGTGTAGAAAATATGTGGTAATATAAAATTGTGCACTTAGCCTCGTTTTTCAACTGTGAGTTAGAAGTTGTTCTCTTACAGTGGCTACTGCTTCTGAGTAACAACTCACAGCTCAGTTTTATGATTAATTGATATTTTAGTAGCAAAGGAGGTCAATAGTTCAGCCTGTCCAAAGCTTAATATATGTACATAGTGGAATTGCTCGCTCTTATTTTAGTGAAGTCAGTGCAGGGGTGTGATTTTTCAGAAAAACATGAAGAATTGTAGAGCAATTGGAGAAAGACTCCTTTGTGGTTTTAAAAAATTTTTTCCAAATGACTTGATTTTAATAAACTATTGCTTGTATGATTTGGTTTTGATAACAAAATGAGTAAGGGCATTGAGAGGGGAAGCTTTATGGCTTTAGCAGGGATAAGTATGGAAAAATATATTAAATTATTATTATTATTTATGATTATGATTATTTCATTGTTCAAAATCATTACCCATCACAGAGACCTGCTATTGGTAACAGTCAGCCTTAAGGCACAATAGCAGAGATGCTGGTTCAGCGACGCTGCACTGGCGTATGATCGCCTGCAGTTGAAGGTTTGGGAACTTGTCTGCTCTCTGCTGCCTTTTTCGAGCACCAAATATTTGTGTGTAGTTTCCTCATATATTAATTTTGAAAACAGTGTACACAGAATACAGGATACTGCTGAATTCTCCTCTAGCAAACAGAAAAACCAAAACACGGGGAAACATTGCTTAAGGGCTTTTGTTCGTTGTCTTGGGATTTATAACAGAGGGACTGCAGTGATGTTGCCATTCAGAAAGTGACCTTGCGTGGCCATTTGGAGAACTAAAATGTTGTTGTGGTTATGTAAAAATTGTAATTTATTTTGAAAACGAGTTCAGTGAAAGGGACATTGCAGTATAGAATCTGCATGTGCTGATGTGGAATTTGTGCTGTGCTGCTTCAGTCGGTGTTGTTTGCCTTTTACACTTGCAGAGCAAAGGCAGAGTGTTCAGGGTATGGACCTGAATTTATGGGCTTTGCTGTGTTGCTGTACATGAGAATTTAGGATGTTGGTATGTGAAGCAATGATCTTGTAAAATTGGGTACAGTCAACATCACAGGAGGGTTCTGGAAAATATGACGCTGAACAGATAAGCTGTGCTATTCATTTGTGTCCCTTGCAGTAGAGCATCTTCAATTATTTAAATCTTTGAAAGCTAAGAAAAATACAGAAAAGTGTGTAATTTTCAAACATTTAATTTTTTTCTAAAAATATTTAGCTTTACAGAAAAGCAGTTCTCTTAATGCTTCAAACAGAATTTTAGCTTATTTCTCTCAAAGTAGATATTATTTGGGACTTACTGTATAGCTTCAAGAAGAGCTTAAACACATTTTGAGCATTTACATTACATGTTTTTATTACACGTTTTTGTTTTTTACAATTTGAACACTTTTTAAGAATAAACTAAAGATGAACAGCTTGAAACTAAATGAATATGATACTTTAAAAAATTATTTTTCATTTGTCATTCCAGAAGGGCCCTCATTACACCAATATTTATAACTTGCTGTTGTTTTTACAAATGTGTTTGGCACTTGTGACTGTTTCTGGGCTTTTGGCCAGGTAGTAATTGGAAACATTTAAGATCTCACTATCAGATTCTAAATGCACCAGAGTTGTGTCCCATATAGGCTTACCACTTGGCTATGATATGGGTGGGTAGAATAGGTAGGTATTTAAACAATGTAAAATGTCTGGAGTAAGGAACTTCGTCATATTCCCTTTAAGGCTAAATATTGGAATTGTTATTGAGAAAGCATCCTGCAGGAGAGCTATCTGATTTGGACCATCATCTGGCATATGCAACCATACCCTGATTATTGTGCTGCTTGCCACTGTTCAGATACCCATGCCGCATGTAGAATCCTAATGATGCTTATTTTCAGAAGAAAGGACTGTAGTGCAGCTGACTTACCTAGCAAGAGACCGAGCAGCTTGCCTGGCCAAATTCTTATCAGATTGTGTAAATTAAGCATGGTATCTGCTTTTCCAAAAGAGTGCAATGCTGATGACTCAGTTGAATTGGCAGTAAGCTGCAAATTCATACGCTGACCTCCCCCAAATTAGTTTTCAACTTTTTTTGTTTACTATGTTCAGCCTTGCTTAGTATCATTTATTTGTTACTTGCAGCTGCAAGTTCCCTCTGCGCTAATTGGAAACTTTCTTCCTGCAGCACTGTGAGTGCCATGTTACACAATGAGACATGGGTTTCCTGAATTCTCTCCTGTTTCATTTTTGGGATACTTTGTTCATGGCTAGGTTTTATAGTATAGTGTCATATTCATCAGTGAATCATACTGGTGCTCTTCACTTGGAGTTAGGATAGCAGACCTAGGTAGGTGGGCTCATCTAGTGTGGCCACCCACCTTTCAAAGCCTCTGTTGTGTGCAGTGACCTCCTCCTTTGCCTTCTTTCCGAATTCTCTACCAGTGGGCAGTGAGGGATGAGTTATCTACAGTAAGACATGGTTGTGGTCATTGGCACTTGACATGCTGGTCAGTCAAGGCTTCAGTGCAAAGTCACCAAGTCAAGGGAGGTACTGCAGTTAAAGCTACTGGCTGTCTTTCTGTGAAGGACAGTAGGTCAGGATACCACTTCACTGTAATAGAGGCGGGGGGAGGAAAAGGAGTAGCTGCCGTCACTACATAGAGCTTCCCCGTCTCTCAAGCAATTGCTCCATCTCCTGTCTCATCTTGGTTTGTTTGGCATCTTTTCCTAGAGCAGAGCATACCATAGCACTGAGACCGTTGTGATTTATCCAGAGTGCATGTAACTAGTCGATAGATCACACTTCTGAGAGGAGCACTGTCTGTGGCAAGAAAATGTATTGCAGTACATTAATCCACAGTGCCCATTCCAGCTGTAAAAGAATGGATGTGGGCAATAATTCATATTGCAGCACTTGCGAGTGCTATGGGTGCACCTGGGCCAGATAACTCACAGCCTGATTATAGCCTCTTCAGAGTTTGGGGACTGAAATTCACAGTTTTTTGCTCTATATTTGCTTCCAAAAAACATGACTGCAGGCTGAGATAATCTTTCCCTTTCAGAATACTGGAACTCTTTTTTTGAACTGCGACTTTTATTTTTAATTTCAGCTGAAATAAATAATTTTTTTTTAGTATGATTCATTAGTGTGTTTGATACTTTAATTTAGTTTGCTTTCATAATTAAGGTCTCTCAACTGTTCAGGAATGCAATATTAATTTTATAGTGTTTGAGAATTGGTAAGTACGTAAATAGAACAAAATTTTATAGGACTGGCTTTTATTGTATTTTCATTTATCACTCTATTAAAAATTAATCGGAAAATTCTAGTAAGGTTTTGAAAGTTGCTGTGGTCTTTGCAGCAGTGACGTGTTTTGAAAGCACACTAATTTTTCACTGTTATTTTGGCACTATTGACACAGTAGTGTTGCGTTAGGTAGGGAAGGCTGTGAGTAGCAGGAGTGGTGATGTGGAAAGGTGGAAGAGGAAAGCAGTATCAGCAGAGTGTGCTTGAGGGGAGGGATGTTGATGAGATTTCCCAAATGCATTAAATATTTTTTCTTTCTCCCCCATGTCTGTCTCCAAAGCCGTTACAGAGAGATATTGTGTCATTCTTCCCGAAAGCCATGTTTCTTATTGACATAAATTCTTTGGGATTTATTCTGCTAGATAAATCTTTATTTTTCATTTAATTCTTGTTTGCTTTTTTATTTTTTTCAACTTTGTTTCATTTTAATAACGAGCAGCATAATTCTTTTCACCTAATTTGAACCTAGACTGTATGAGGCAGAGCTGAGTGAATCTCGCTCTGTCATTTTATTTCTCAGTAAATTTTCCTGCTGGTGCTGAGAGGGGGAATGAACCAGATGATGTTTTTGTATGGAATGATAATGAAATAGCTTCCATGATAACAAGGAGTTGACGAGCATATTTAGCAGCAGCTCATGTCAAGTTACACCTCAGGTGATCAGTAGGTCCAGAAACCTAAAATGACTTGTCAAGAGTCTTAATGTTACCCGGTTTTGTTTACTGTTTGCAAATAAAAATGTGGAGGAGTCCTGGAAAGTTCCAGATGACTTGAAAACAGACATTAAAAATACTGACACGAAGGCTCAGGATCACCCAATTAATTAAAAGCATGTCATCCTGACTGTAATTCTGAACAGAATAATGAACAGCCAATACTAGGGTTGATTAATGAAGAATTAAGGAAGTAATGTAATTAGAGACAGTCAACAGGTTTATAGAATACTCATCTTGTCAGAATAACTTGATTTTTAAAAAATTAAATTACAGATTTGGTTAATAAAGGCGATATTGTTCTTCACTAATGCATTTAATTTGATATAAAACATTCTGATTGAGAAACCAGAATAAAATCAATTTAATGGAGAAGAACTAGCTTATATATCTAAAACTGTTTTTATGGATTAATTGAATAAACATTTCTATTTGGGTCCTATCAGGAACAGTTCCATGTAATTTATAAAGAAAATGTAACTATGATAAAGGAAGCAAATTACAGAAGATTGTGAAAATAGTAGAAGAAAAGTCACTTGAATAAAGAATTGAGTTACTAATTTACAGTGGTTTGAAATGAGTGATGCTAATCTATGTTTCAAGTAGGCCAGCTCCAGTACAATAAAAACAAAGTAGACCATATGTACAGAGAGGGAAAATAAACCTAAGAATGACTGACTGATAGGGCTGTCACTTGGGCACTGGAACTAAAAGAGGTCCTGTAGTCCTTGGCTTGTAAACTAGAGCAAAATTTCCACTCTTTCCTTAGTACTGGAGAATGTTTTAAAGCTTTTGAAAGTACATATTTGAAATTGCTTACCAAATTAGTTTTCTGACCCAAGTCCTTTATCCCCATCTCTCCAATCCCTCTTCAAATCAGTATAGCATCCTGCTCTATAGAGTTAAAGGTATGGTGTTGTGCAAGAGGTTATTGTCAGAAGGAGTAGGAAACCAAAATAAAAAAACAACTTATGGCAAGAAGTTAAAATCTGGAAAGAAAATCTTGTTGTTTATGTGTGATATGATCAGCATTAATACTGGGGTAGAAATGTAGATGTGATTTAGGCAATGAATTCTCATGTGGTTGAAATTTATTTTCCTTGTTTTCACATCTCCAACACATATGCAAAGCCTTCCATTCCTTTGCATACTAGTATTTTTTCATTTCAGGTTACCTTTGAAAACTATGTCATTTTATGCATTTTGTCTTTTTCAGAACATTAATTGGTGAAAGCTATTTCATTACTCTTGGAAATGACACGCTTAATTATCATTTAGACATAATTTCAGATACCATAATGGTACCATAAGTATACGTTTTTCAGTTTATTAACTTTTTTTTAGAGAAACTGTGCTCAATGCGAAAGACTGTTGAAAATATATTAGACAATGTACCTTCTTTTATCTGCAAAGTGAACTCTAACAGGCTGAAATATCAGAGCACAAGCATCCACTGGAAATATGATGTGCTATATTCCCAGTTGACAATTTGTAGCATCTTAGACAATTACAAACAAATAAACTAGTTGAATTGCACCATGTTTCCTTAACGTAATGACCTTCAAAGACAGCACAGAACTGTAATTCAAGAAACATGCTTGCTGTTCCGTGGCCTGATGATGATGGTCTGTCTGATGTCACCTTTTTTTTTTTTAAGAGCAAGCACTTCTATTGTACTGACTGCAATGAAATCTTGGACTTATGTGTTTGAACACTTTCCACAGATAAATAATAATGATAATCTTATACAATGAAGATCATATGTTAGAGATGAAATTTTTATTCATTCAGTGACAAATTTTATTACTGATGTAGTTTTTGGGGTCCTGTATGCAGACCCTCCCCTTGAAAATAAAGGACAACTGCTCTGCATTGAGCACTTAGTGTGACCTGCTGTTGATATAGTGGATGGGTGGGTAGTGTGGAAAGATGCAGCAATCATATTGTATAGAAATCAGTGGAGATCAATTTATTCCTGAACCTTTTGTTGGTTTTTTGTTTGTTTTGTTTGTTTGTTTGTTTGTTTTTTGCTTAGCCCTTGTCTATTATGCTTTGAAAATTAGGGATCATGAAAATTGAGCATGGTCTTTTTTCCTGTGTCTCCCACTTAACTCGAAGACTTCTTAAGTTGCTATTACCACGTTTTCTTTTCTTTTTTGCTTTTCTTTTTTAACACAACCATTCCTTCTGCTTCATCCCCAGCTATTCCTCCCCTTCAGCCTTGAAACATAATTTAAAAATTAAGAGCAATAAATATGTGGATGCTTCTGTCCAAACAAAGAATGAGGCAACTAATAACATGTTGTAGAAATTAATCATATTGGGTAACATGCTTGTAGGTTTGCAGTTCATATGGTGATGAATATAGTATAAGAACCTATACAGAAAAGAAACAAGCGAAAAATTTCGTAGATGTGACTTACCTTGGCTAGCAGTAACTGGAAAAGATGGTGGATGCATACTTGAAAGACAAGTTGAGATGGTAGGCATTTTTCACTGTCACTTTACTGACATGCTTATTCAGAGCCTATACTCATAGTTTATACAATGAGAAAAAATATATACAATAATACTGTGTAGAGATCAATAAACCATGATGTTTATTCCTTACTGTGAATTATTTAGTCCTGAATTTACAAGTTTTCATGTGCCTTAAATAAAGTCAGTTCACAAATTTAAGGGTTTTCTTCTCCTGTATTAATTTGATCTGGTCCCACAGTGGGAAAAAAGTGCTATCACTCTTCAATATTGCTTTCACAAATCAGCTTACTGTCTCTGCGTTTAAGAAATGATTTGGAAGTTTAAGGTTGGAATTCTGTGATGACTGTAAGCTTCAGCTGGCCCGCTGCATCCCATGTGATGCAGGTTCTGTGGAACCCATACTCTTTCAGTGCACTCTGAAAGTTTTCTTTGTGGACAGACTCAAATTAGAAAATGTCAGGTGCTTCTGTTATGCGCTTTGTTGTCCTAAAACTAATCTCTTGGACACTTTACATATTGTCTCTGTAGACACATGTGCCAGTGTGTGCTTTTCCACCTTTGAAGAGCAGCCACTAGTTCTGTGTGAGGCTGTTGGGTATGATGGGCAGGCTTCTTTTCTCCTGTTTAGACAATAACGCAGGCCAAGAAACAAATGTGTAGCAATTGTAATAAAGAACAACTGCAAAAATACTTGTAGTACTTACAGTCTGGTTTTTTCAGCCGTGGGTTGCAAAAATTCTGCCTTTAAATATCCTTCTGTTACTTTCAGCAATCTTTCTGTGTTTCATGCTATGCCTTACTCCATCTGTGGGAGGAACATTATGTATAGGTGAGCAATTTCTATTGTGTGTTGTGTTTTTATAAACTTTTATAAGCGTTTATATAGTTTTATAGGTACTATGAGTTATAAGTGCCAAGATGGCTGCGAGTCTCTTTGCTAGAACAAAAGAAAATCGATGCCAAGAAGAAGGTGGAGTTTGATAAAGTAAACAGTTGCCTTGTTACCTGTTAATAACCAATTATAAATGTATTTGTAATGCCTGTTTACATCTGGACAGTAGCTTGTATCCAATTATGTGCTTCTTGTCATGAGACTCTGTATAGAGACACTATAAAAACTCTGAGCTGTCCTAACAAATTGGACATATTTCAGATCTCATAGGTCGTATATGTATGTTCCTGAGCCCCTCTGCCAACATCCATCTAATGTGGACTTGTAGTGTGGGTTAAATATAGTACTGACAGCTCATGAAGAAACTATTTTGCTTCTGGTGCTGAAGGTCTGTGTTTTGGATCAGGGTTTGCTGAGCTGTTTTCTACACAGAACCGTTGCTGGTGAGAGAAAATGGGGTACTCAAAGCACTGCAACTTCTGTCTTAGAAGTTACTCTCAGTTAATATGATGGCATTTAAAAAATGTGAAAGTCATTGTGTATGCTTTTTTTTTTGTTGTTTGAAATTCTAATAATTGAATCCATCTCTTTGAATTTAGCCATTTTGGGAGTAGTCTCCCTTATGGTAAACAAGAACATAAAGGAGGACATGGGCCTGGGCTGTTGCAGAGAAAGATGCCTTGACAGTGGGGAGCACCCTTACAGATAGGCAGCATTCAGAAGCAGAGCTCTAACACAGTGCCTAGACTTTAATATTTTAATTTCTGCTAGTGAAGTGTGACTTTTCATCCTTGGTAAAGTGAGTGTCTGGCTATTTAGCAAGGGACAAAGCATAATGCCATCATTGGAGAGATGTATTGTCAACTTGGACAGGTGATATTTAAGGAGCCTGAAGAGAGAAATGACCTGGCAGCGTAACAAGACATATCACAAGTGACTGTCTCAGAAAGAAAGAGAACAAGATAGACAATTTCCATTACTTCTCAGTGTTAAGGTACCAGCATTATCCCCTAAACAACCACACGCTCCAAGCAATAATCATGCACTGTCTTCTTCTGTACTAATATGAAAGTGGAATTCAATCTCTTTGACACATATTGCTTCAGTTCCTGTCTTGTCAAATTGTTTCTCTGCTGGAGCTCAGCTGATATATGGTGAGTGGGCTTTGTACACTGACTGAAATGGGGAAATAGTTATCCAGATTCCTTTGACGCTGGCCACAGAGGTGCCTAGAATATGCTAGAAGAGAGGCTTTTTTTACTGGTAGACCAGAAGTTATTACCAGTTAGGAAAACAGTGAAACCACAAGAAATTCTTCGAACTGGCTCCCATTTTGGAGTCCCTTTTTCCAGTCTGATCCAAGTAGCCTGTTAGCTGTATACTAATTCCCATAATAGCTTGGAGAGAGGCAATTGCTCTTTTTCCACTGTCTTCCTAGCAGTGTGTAGTGTGTGTGCACATGCTGAGTTTTATGGCATGATTTTGTGCTTCCTTTTTTTTTTTTAGTTGCAAATAGAGAGGCTCTACATCTTTCGTATCACATACTGCCTGTCAATGACCATATGTACCATCATTTGGAAGAGAAATTTGTTAAGGAGTTAGGATAACTGCATCTTTTTAGATTTACAGAGCAAACTGAAGATACTTTTTCTATAGTGTGACTGCGTCAGTACAGAAAACTGATACTCTGCCCTAGCATGTGCTTGATAGGTTGTGAAACTCATATTAGAACAAACATGAGTAGCTTACAGACCAGGCAAACCTTTCAGGATGTTCTCTGATGAATGCCTAGTAGACCATGTGCTTCTGTGTACAAAATGTGTGTGACTGCTCATGCAGCAAGACACCAGTGCTGCTGCACTTACTTTTTCCTAAAATTGTCAGTAAGACGTATTCTTTGATATGCCTTTTCTGATCTAGTTTGATTATCTAAAAGCTGTATTCAAGGAGTACAGGCTAAATATATACATAGTTGTATTTATTGCTTTTTTTTTGCCTGTGCCACCTACATTAGTTGACATTGTATTTTTATGTATAGATTTTTCCATCTTGCCTTAAGGAAAATAATATCATAATGCATGTGCATAAGGAAACTGAATTAAGGTTGTTACTGATACCTCAAAGGTGGCATTTCTCAACTTTTAAATACTCTATTTTGCCCTTGTACTGTAATACAGCTTTTGTGCATATAATTTGCTATAAACAACAACAATAGACAAGAATATCCTTCGAATTCTTTCACTTAAAAGTTTTTGCTGGCAGTTAGAGAAAAAGAAAATTAATAAAATATGTGTTTTGACATTTAAAAGAGAATTATTTCCCTTAAAATTCATAAAAGATGCATACACCTAAATTGTTTGAGTTTGCACATTTTAGAGCATTGCTATGACATTTCTTAGAGAATTTAAAGCAGCTTCCTCTGTAGCAAGTTTCACCTTTGTTTCATAAGCTAAATTGCATTGTAAGAAGTGGCCCTCCAACTCTTGAGAAGACTACATAGTTGTTTGTCATTTGCACGTCTTTCCCCAACCCTTTAGATCTTGGATATAAAGCCAGACATGACAAGTTTGGTTTCCTGTGACTTTTTATCTTTGGGCTTGCACAGTCAGTTTTTTGTTGCTGTTTTTGGGGTGTTTATGGAGCATCTCTGAATCAATTTCTTTGTAGAATTCTGTGACCTCTGGATTTGTATTTGTGGTGCTGCTGTGTGTGTGCCAACAGTTAACAGACTGGCCGTAGCTTCTGGCCCTCAGACCTTTTGCTTTGCCTGAAGGATCCTTCCGCTCTCTTGACAGTTACGCAGGGACAGAGAAAGTCCCAAAAGTGTTAAAGCCAGCATTTGCTTACCAAAGCCCATCTCCCCCCCATCCTCTACTACATCAGCATCAGCTGAAGTCCTTATACAAGAGAATATCATTTCCTATTGTAAAATACGAGTAGGGGAGAGGAATAGAGGTCTTGAAAGGCACTCTGCTATCTTGGATTTTCTTAGGAATTAATTAGTTCATAGACTTTACTATCACAATAGCTACTAATGCTCTCCTCTTCCAGCTGTGTCCAGGCTATGCAGTTCAGCTCATGTTGTCTGGATGGTGGAAGACTCTGTTTCTTCCTCCATGAGGCCACTAACATTCAGAGGCAGTTCCTGGCTTCCCATATCCTCCAGGGGAAGATGCATAAGGGTACAGCTTCCTGTGGACTTAAGGGACCAGAGGAGACAAAGGTCGTGAGACACAGATTTAGGAGTTAAGATCTAATGTAATGTAAAGCTGTGGAAGAGATCAAGGCACTGCAGGATGCGAGAACCAACCTGTGCCTTGCAAATCCATGCTGCACTTATGCTGTTGAAAGTCTGGCGTGCGCTGCAGTGACTGAGTTGCAGGGGTAGGCAAGGGGCAACTCATCCTTTAAGGCTGTAGTCAGGAAATAGTGTGGGGCAATGAAGGATAATATGTTTATTCTTCTACCTTTTGTAGGGAAATTATTGAAGGCATAGACGGAAGAACCAACATAAATGGTTCCTGAATGAGTCATGGTGAAACACATGCTTCGAGATCAGTCATTGTTGCTTAGCTGCTTTAAAAAGGAAAAAAAAAAAAAAAAGAAAAAAAACCAAACTGATATTCTCAGTTGTGTTCAAGGACAGTAGTTCTTTGGACTGCAGTGTTGAATTGAAATCTTGTGGTCCCTGATTGCTTCCAGCAATTGCTTCTGAATGTCCGTCACCATTCATAGTTGTTGCTGGCAGTGTTTTCTGCAAAAGTGTTTGAAAGAAATAGAGAAATGTTTGTTTTGAGATTTAGAACTGTGTATGTGCACCCAAACACATAGATGTGTTGAGATATATATCAATTGCAAGAGAAATATTCTGATAGCTTTGTAAAAAAAATATAAAATTTTGTTTCAGCTTACTGAAATGTTTTTCTGTAAATTGTTGTAATATGTTAAATAACTAGAACTATTTTCTCTTCCCCAGTGTATTACAATAAACACGAAGGGAAAAAATCCATACCTGTTGCTTTTTCTGAATTTGAAAAAAGAGACAAAAATAGATAAAATAGACAAAACCTGTATGTTCCTGCCAGGTATCATTTGCAAAGAAGCAGCCACTTATTTTCAGTACCATTTTTCCAAATTGTTGTCTCTGCATCATAGTCATGTCTTGGTCTCAATCAATCATGTGAGAGGGGTATGTAAATTAAAGTAGTCAACTGGATGTCGCCAGCAACCTGAATTCACCTTACTATTTAGAAACCCCTGCATTGTAAGGATGGGTTATGGTGAGAGAAAGAACTATTTAATCTTAACAGTTGTGTCAAGGAATTACACTAGGATTAAATAGAAAATAGAAATTAAAAAGCAAATAAACTATAAATAAATGCAGTTTGGAAGTTAGAAAAAATATGTAAGTGTCAAAGAAGTGTAATTTAAGATTTGGGTTTCCAGTTAAAGATGGTGAGGGAAGGAACCTATTATGTTTTGGGGTTTTTTCCTAAAGATATTCTTAAAGCTAGAAAGGATTTTTGAGGAAACATAGAATTCCTAGAGAGAGAAATTATACTCATGGCATGAATTTGAATATACCAGTCACTGATATCAGAGAGGTTGGATTTCCTTGCGTTATGGATGTGGTGAAGTAATTCTGTTTGTCAAGATCGCTGCTGATCTTTGCTGGGGCCAAGAATGACTGCTTTTTTGTTCCCTCCAGCCCCTCAGTGCATAATTTGCCTTTTAGGTGTTCTGCTTTTAATCTCTCCCAGAAGTACCGTTCACTAGTTTTGTATTTCCATCTGACATCATTTGAACTGGACCAGTCTTTGGATCTGTAATCAGAAAGTCAAACTTATTAAGGGTACCCTCAAGTATTCCATCAGTGGTAGATTTGGTAGCTTGTGAATGCTTCCTGAAAGGCACCTGCTTCTGTCTGGAGGGTAAATGGGTTGAGGCAGGATAGCAGAGTTTTTCAGTTGTTGCTGTTGCAAGTAATTTCACTTTTTCAAGTACATGTTTAATGATGTTTCCCTTGTGAGCAGTGTTCAGTGATCTCAAAACCAAACTCCCACTGAGGCATGGCCAATGAAACCTGACCTTGAAATGATAATGCAAGCCATGCTGAAAATTAATTGCTGATAGTATTCTCTTTGCTGTTTGATTTTTAATGAATAAAGAGTTGCTGCAAATTTTAAAGTTTTTATAGATGGGATGCAAATTTCCTCTTTTTATTTTTTTTATTTCTAATTGATAGCTCAATTGCTCTTGGTGCAGATTATTGAAGATATCTTTTAAGAACTGTTTTGATTTTTAAAGTTCCATTATAGAATATAAAGGAAATACAATGGTTTAATGGAATTTAGAAGCTTAATTCATCAGTTTAATATTATACTTGCAAAGCACATAATTTAATTTAACAGTGTCCTCAGAAAAAATTGTGCAAGTCTAATTTGTGTTGACAAAGGCAATACAAAAGTATTTTGCAATAAGCAAGGCACTAATACAATGCACAAGAAATTGATTTCATATTACACTTTTGTATAATTAAGTAAAGTGCTAACTTCGAGGTATTTCTTATGACAGCCCATAAGGCTGTATTTCTTGTACACTCTTGCAGTTGCTGTTTAAGTTGAAAAGCACATTTAATTTAAAAATGTTTGCTACCAAGCATGCCAATATAATTGACGCTAAAAAAAATTTATTTTTATATATTTCATTGTTATTTGAAGTAATTCTGTATAGGTTTTGTTTCCTTATTGCTGTAATTCAATTACAATGTTGTGAATATCCCGCATTTGAAACACTACTCAGCTCTACCTTGTCCAGAGTTAAGGCATCTTCACTGTATATTCTTCACCAGCATTTATGTTACAATTTAGTCTTTTCCTCATGCTCAGCGTGATTGCTTACACGTGGTTGCTTTGTCTTTTAATAATAGCTTTATTCACTTCATAAAATTAGCTTTGAGTTTTAGAAGCAAGTTATGGAAGTATATCTTCAGAAAGGTCTTATCTCAGGCTTCCAGTCCTGTCTTTCTTCATCTGGAAGACGTAAGTTAAGGTGTTTTGTGATGGATGGATTGGTGGTTTTTCGGATGAGGTTGTGTTTTTGGTTTTGTTTAGAAAATAAAAAACAAGGCGGAGGATACAAGGGCTATTTTCCTGATTTTCTTCCCTTCAGCCATTTTCCCTAGAGCTGACGGCAATGAATTAGATGTGCTTTACCACTTTACTTGTTTTTCTCATCAACTCTCCAACCCTTGGGTATTCACTTTACACTTTTCTGTTTTATCAGGATTTCAATTTCAAGTTAAGTGTCTGATACTGGACCTGGAAATTTAAATACATCTGTGGATGTGGACTACTGTGAATCAAAGGAGGGTTGTAGTCCTGTCCTGTCAGCATCACTGTCTGCTTTTATTCCACTTGTAGTCACTCTTCTCTGTAACACCTGTCCCAAACTGCCTTAGCAACATTTATAATTTTACAGTTTTGTTTTTCTTTGTTTTATATGTTTTTTGTCTTCTGTTGAGAAGGCAGAAAACAAATTATTGGAAGAACATGGGAGGTCAACCCTTTCATTTCTCGATAATGAACTTCTGATGCAAAAGAAACAAGGAAATGACCATATCCACAATAAAATAATGAAGAGTGATTTACTGTTTCAGTTTATTATTCAGTTGGAGTATCAGAAGTCATGCCTGATTTTTAAAGGATGTGTTCAGCACTTGTTGAAACTAAAGAGAGGGGGCTTCCTGAGTCACAAGTTTCTGAGCTCTTGGCAGGATGATTTCTAAAATTTTTATCCTTTACTTTAAGCATTGATAGAATAAAACCAAATGATCAGCTTAAAATCTGAGACAAGCCTGTTAGACACTTTATGCAGTGGCCACAGAATTCTTGGTGTAACCAAAGCTCTAGCTCATTGGGATGACCTTAGCTCATACGAGGGCCATCAGGTATGACTCACTGGTCTTTACAAATAAAGTTTCAAAACTTTCTCGTTTTATTTGGACTAGATAGAAAACTTCATATTTTAAGAATATTGCATTCTTTAGGTAGAATGTTCAGCTGATGCTTCAGATGTGTTATTAAGATTCAAAAATGTTGAGCAGTTCAGCTTTCAGCATGCAAACCTGAGGTCAGGAAATTGCATGCATTCTCAAAACATAGATGCTGCACCACCAGGATTATTCTTGAGCAGTATTTTCCTATTTTTCCTGTTAGGAAGAAAATACTCTATAATGGTATGAATTTTACTTCTGTGTCGTTTCCATATAAACACAATGACAAGTTTTGCTTTGGTATGCTTCTGAAATGCTGCTTATAATTGTAAAAGCTTTGTGTCAAGTCGATAAGTTCCAAATAGCCATTGTTTCCTTTCTAAATAGCTCAGTTCAAGCAGTTGAAAGAATATCATAAAGATAACTAGTTTGTTTTTCCTAAATTTCCTATAGCTTAAGTGCAATTTCCACAGAAAATAAGAGCTGAAACAAAAGCCTATAATAACTTTAAAGTTCAGTTATCTCAAGAAACTAACAATGCAGATTGACTGAAAGAGAAAAGATTGAATTACTAAAAATGTGATATAGCTAATAAATGGGTGAAATTATTTCCCAGGCAAGAAGTCTAACTTTTGAAAGACAAAGTTTGTTCATTCTACTAAAAAGTGAAAATAGCAAAAATTTAATAACATCTTTGATTCATAATCCTTTTTTGTCAAAAATGGAAAAAAAAGTAGTGTTATCAAGAGTCTTAAAATAAACTAGTTGGAATATCAACTTGCCACCATATAAGAAGTAATAATAATATTTGGTGCCTAGAATGATTGGAAAGTCAGCAATAAAGCACAATCTTATTGTTGCAATATATCTGATGTCTGAGAATTTAAATACTCTAATATTTTGAGCTTTTTAATCAATCATATTTTCTTTTCATTTTCTCAATTTCCAACTCCTAAGAGGTAGAGTGCTTGCAAAGATTTATGACAAAAGAATGATCTATGCCACATAAAATAGTCCCTGAGTTTTTTAAGGCAAGAAATAACTTGGGATTTGTCACATGAGTACTTGAGAGAGACTAACTCAGAAGAACAAGAAAATAAAATCATTCTAGAGTCTTCCAGTGTGATAATATTTTTTTCATCAGTTGTATGGACATAATTAGAATTATCTGTCTTAAGACTTCCAAAAACATCATTGTGTTCCTGTACACGTTTTTATTGCAGAATATTGTTCCAAGTACTGGTGAGTTCTTTCCTTAAAACCAAACAAGGTTTTGCGTTACTTAACTTCCTTCCAATAAGTCTACCTAATTTTGTTGCTGTATGCTGACTGCAAACTTTGCTTTACATATAGATGGCTTGAGGCATTATTGTCTTTGTCTTCTTACCACTGCATATCTCCTGGATATTGCCACCTTGCCTTCCACAGCCTTCCCTTTGCCAGGAAGAGCAGAAAAGATCACACAAGGCCTCTTTGCCTACTGCCAGGCAAAGCCAGCCATGCATATTACTGTGAGTCCTCCTTGTTGGCAATTTAATTGGAACTGCTTGACTTTTTCACTGTAGCAAATGAGATCTGCTCATTGTACTGGTGGAGATTTTGGGGAAGAGAATTGCTGGCAGGCAGGCAGGCATTAATTAACTAACTGCTGCACTGTTAATGCTTTCGGGGCAGGAATAGGATTTTGATTATATCTTCTTTCCTTATCTGCAAAAGTGTATTCTGCCTAGATCATGAAATGTGAATGTTTTAAGATTACCTGTGATGAAACTGCCTAGAGAAAGAGACAAAGGCCAGGTGGCACTGAAACTGGAATTATAAGTCAAGCTACCTGTTTCCAGTTTCATGCTGAATACCTCAGTAAGGATAGTGATATTAATGTTAATATAAGGCAGTAGGTCAAACTCTTTCATAACCATTAACTGTTGTACTGGGGTTTTGATGTGTTACAGTGATGCCACACCTCCTGCCTTAAGGTAACTGCTCAGTCTTCCCAAGGGAGCTGGTGTATTGACATGCACTGCAAAACCCAGAAAATTATTTGACTGGCTATAGAAATGTCAGGTTTGTCTAACGGCATCTGACGTGTAAGCTGTAGACATCAGGCTCATATCAACCCATCTGATTTAGTCTGTAAACCAGCTACTGCCCTCAAACTGTTTGACGTTAATTATTGTCTGTAATTTTTTTACTCCTAGTTTAAAAATAATGAATATGCAGTGCTTAGAAACAGTCAACTGTGTAATACCGAGCTTTACTACTTTCATTTTCTAACATGTAAGAAATTATTTGGCTTTTTCTTGGGTTGAATTATGCTGTACCATAAAGGACTGTAACCGTACTAATTTGCTTGAAATGGAGTTGAATTTATTGCAGCTAGCGAGAGCTTGCATGTGTTGTTTTTTTCCCTGCCTCATTTCGCAAACAGAAAATGAAACAAAAATTTTCCCCCCTCTGATCTTACAGTCCCCCCATCCCCAACCCATGCAAAAAAATTATCTTTAGGACTATATTCAGAATTCACATTAGTAAATAACACTTCACAGCATTCTAGTCTTAAAAATGCAAAACCAAAAAAGTGGGGCTCTGTGAGCTTCGGGGAGGGGGATGGGGGTTGTTCTTTATTTTGTTTAACGATAAAAGGAAGTACTGAAGTATTTTTCTAGTGGGTGTCATATGAAGAAAGAATGTTGATAAAGGCCAGTGTCCTTGGTGTCTATCCGAGCAGTCTGTGACAGCTACTGTTGTCTAACCATCTAACCTACTTCCCCTCCTCACTATAGGCACTAACCTTATAAGCACAAATTCTTTAGAAGTTAATGGCCTGTTATACAAGTCTAAGCATTCATGGTGATGGGTTATTAAGTTATTAAATGTATTTTGCTATGTAACTGAACCTCAAGTTGTTCTTGTAAATAATTGCTTAATTTGTTAGTTTAAATTGAGCGCATCTATTTTTCTGCCTCTAGTCCTTGTTACGTTAGGAGCGGTATTAAAATGTGAGTCTGGTAAATATCAGCATAAATCTCTTGCCTTCCCTGAGATAGTAAAAGAAGTGTAGATCATCAGGGTTTTTTTTCCCTTGGAAATAGAATCTTAAAAATTAACAGATTAAGGAAGACAAATTTGGTGACAGTATGTTCTGTCAAGACCCTAACATGTCCCTGCCAAGCCTCACTGAATTTCATTTTACATTTTGAAATTTTTGGAGAGTTTAATTTGAATTGAAGCTAATGTTACTGACAAGAGGAAAACAGAAGCAATTGCTTTGCACTAAACAAGTTTGAATGGTTGTTAATGTGAATGACTTTCAGGCAGTGAATGTCAGAGAACAGTAGATTATTTTCTTTACCTCGGGCATTTTAAACCATCTCCTGTGGTAGGCTTGACAATTTTTTTTTTTCTCCTCTTGAACACGGAAAGCAAAGTAATTGGAGTCTGGTAATTTCAGCCCATGGCTGATGAAGATAAATCATAACGAGCTACTGGAATGCACACTGACAGTCCACATAGGGCTACTAGAACATGAACTCACACTAATGCATTATTCAAATTTTGTTTCCCTCTGATTCATATTCTAGAAGGCCCCTGAAACTGTTAATTATGAAGCCAACTGCCATTTGTTATTCTGCAGAAATTTTATGCCAGAAACCAAGAGCTTCAAAACAATTTCACTTTGTTCCAGGACTTGGGCACCCGAGCACCACACTGCTTGCTTGCCGTGCCGGGGCAGGTGTGGGGGCTCAGCTTGTTCGTCTGCAGCGAGTGAGAGCTCATTTTGTTACTTTCAGGTGAAGTGGCCCTCCATCTGAAGTGGGAACTGCTCCTCGTGGCAGGTGGTCACATAGTTCCATCTCAGCATTTGTTTCCATTAAGGTGTGGCTGACTGGCTGCAGAAACTCATCCCATGGGACACAGCTAACGACTAGTCCTGCCAACTCACCAGGCTTTATCTGGGTTCGTCTGGTCACTTGGGGTTAATGCTTGACCCAAGGGGAGGAATGCAAAACTGGCCATGTAATAGGAACATGGTGATGCAGTTTTAGGTTGGGTTATGCTTCCAGGGATTTGTACACATTGTGACTTTGTACCTTCTCAACCCTTCCTAGCTGAGGATCTTCTACCCTTGATCCTCACATCTGGTCTGGGCAGTCTTCAGAAGCAGTTCCTTCCAACCGTATGTGATGGCTCTAGCACTATCCTTCTCTGGGAAGGAAGAGCATACATTTCATGCATAAAAATTCTCCATCCTGTTGTTTCAGCCATTGAAGCGGACACAGATGGCAGTAGCACATCACTGGTTGGGGGAAGGTGTGAGGGGACCAGTGGGAATGTAATTTTTTCTTTGGCTACTCAATCTTTTGTCCTTGAATGTAAGCAGTGATGTAGTTTGCATCCTGCAGCAAATTACCCACTAGGGAGATTGACTTATTTCTGTGGTCTCAATTGCACTTGTAGTAATGCCTGATGAAATTGTTTATGCAAATAGTGTATTAACTGAGAGACACAGTGTGGTATTGATCAAAGCTATTTTCTTGTTTTGATGCAATTCATCCCATAGTTTCTGCTGAGGAGAAATATTGGGAGCCTAAATATTTCATTTCAGTAGTTTCAAAATGAAATGGTTCTACTTTGATTTTGACACAATGTTTTGTTTTCAAATTGAGCCACATTACTTTTTTAGAAGGATAAAAACTACCAGGCAACAATTAGATTGCGATATCCAGAGAAATAGTTTTACTTCAGTTTTGCTGAGAGTAACTTTTCCTTTTTTTTTTTTTTTTTTCTTTTCCTTTCCACCTTTTTTCCTTTTCTTTTTTTTAAATTATTATTTTATTTTGACTGGAAAATTCCTCACAGCTCTGTATGTGAGCATTCCTTAGGGTTGCACAGAGAACTGTTTCATTTTACATCTCAGTACCCTGTTTCCTTCTTCTGTGTTTCACAGCAAGGGAAAAATTCATTGTCACTGGTAGTTTTCAGGGGACCTGAAAACAAGAGGAGGAGAAGGAGTACTTTTCTCTGGGGGAAGCCTTCTCCTCTCATTCAGGACTCCCTTCCCCATGTTTCTGATCGAAGATTTCACCTGCCACTTGATATCAAAAGCCCTGTGTATATCACAGCAGATATTTAAATGAAGAAAGGATTTTTTTTTAAAAGGAAAAGGAGAAATTACCTGTTGTGTTTCACAAAAACTCTAACGGAATGCTACAAAAGTCTGTTGGCTTACACCCCAGATTCAACATTTTGCTTATGCCTGGGTAGTTTTGCCTTGAGTTCTGTAACATTTATTGGAACTTTGCCAGTGCAGAACAGCTCTCCCAGTTAGTTGGTCCATCTCCTGAACCTCTGTTTTGTGGCTGGGAAGTTGTGATTTCGCCCTGAACTCTTGAGCTTCCCCACAGAACCACACTGTGTTTGCTTCTGCTGTTGCCATGTGCTTCAAGGTGCTGCTTGTACCTACATGAGCCTGAATTTTGAGGCTCGTGGTTGGGAAAGAAAGACCCTGGGGCAGCAGGAAGGAGAAATTCTGGGGATTCTAATGCTTAAAGGGTTTTTCAGCACCAGGTGAAGGGTGTATACAGACTGAAGCATTCAGCCTATGTATTTAAAATGTTACTTAACCAACTCATTTCCCTCATAGCTCTGTGTTTATAAACCTTATCACAGTTGCAGAGATTCTGTGCAGGCTAGCTTGGTACAGGTGCTCCATCAGTCGTTTCTGACCACCAAACCACCGGTTTAATTGGTAGTATAATGCTGGTACTTCCATGTAGATCTAGTAGCACTTTCTGGATGATAATTAATTGGTAGCTTAATCTGACATCCTTTGAGAATGCTTTGTTACTCCAGTTTGGATAGTGTGGCAAGTGAGATAAGGGACTCTGACCAGAAGGAAACTTGACCTTAACATCTGCAGCTTTTCTCTGCAGAGATCTTAAGGTCATCTGGGCAAGGATTATAATTTTATAACCCTTTTGGTTGAATTATTTTATCTGAAGTGCTAGAACTTTAAATTGTTGTGAAGGACTGTTGCTTGTTAGAAAGAAAAAATGTTTTTAAGTGTGAGTATTTTAACAGATGCTAAAAAAAGTCATGTGAACCAAGAACAGTCAAAGCCCATTTTTAGAGACATAGTCATCAGAAAGACAATTTTATGTCATAAATACTAAATTTATTCTCGTGTAGTCATTGATTTCTTCAGAATTTGCCATGGTATCACATTGAAAAAAGCCCCATATTATTAAGCAGTCATCATGGCTAGGCTTCGCGAACGAAGATTCTAGGAGGGCTCTACCCGCGCTTGGGCTCTACCCACGCTTGCTACAAGCGCGCTGATGGCTAAAAAGGCCAATGCGAGATAGACAAGTCCGGTTG
>JAYRBT010000114.1:61194776-61209349 GCA_036023395.1 Myiotriccus ornatus
TTCAGATCTGGGTTTACCTGACCAGTAGAGTGTATAACCGGCACCATGTTCTCTAAGGCTGCCTTCCTCATGAAGACGAACTTCACTGAGGGCAGCGATGTCGATGTTGAGATGTGACAGTTCATGGGCGATCAGAGCAGAGCCACGCTCAGGACGTCCACTGTTTGCAGTATCAAGCATGGTTCTGGTGTTCCAGCAGTTCTGATGTTCCAGCATATTAAGCAGTACGTACCACATTATTGACCACTTTTTGATGGGTTCTAAAGGTCTTTTTTAAATGTTCTTTCTAGTTATTTTTAAAACTATTTGTTATGTGAAGTTAAGAAAGTTTGGGAAAATCTACTTATTATCTGGGAAGACATGCAGTAAGGTGAATTATAATTCCAGGCTCATCCACTTGTGAACACCACTGTGGTGTTAAGGAACAATACAACAGTGAGCAAAAAAACAAACAAGGAAGGAAGAAGTAAGAAACAGGTTTGTTTAACAAACAAACCATCTGTCTCATGTCATTCAGTAAGTAATAGATCTACTTTTTTAATGGTTGGTACTAAGCTAAATAATTATAACACACCCCAGTAAACAATGAGGACACTATATAATTTAAAATCAAAATTCAAGTATAGTAGTGTTTTAAATTGCTTCCTGCTATAATCATAAAACACATAATTGTCTAGTAGGCTTACATGGAAAAGCAGTGTGAGTGAGAACTGGCAAAAATATTTTTGCTTGCTTTTCTGTACAAACTGTGACTTTCTAAAATATATCATACTAATTGTCAGCCTTCAAAAGAAGGCTTTTGTCATGAGATGTACTGCTCATGCACACAGAAAAGGAAAATCACACGTTGATATAGATTATCTTAGTCTTCTTTTTTTAATCCTGTTTTTCCACAATGCAGAATCTGAATAAGGGGACTTGTGGATTATTTTTTAAATTATTTTTGAGTGGGGTTTTCTTGTTTGGGGTTTTTTGAGTTCTCGGGGTTCTTCTACTCTATAAATTTATCTGGTAATTGAAAATCTTGTGTTTGATCTCTCAATTTATTGCTATGGAAATGATGGTTATTCCAGAAATTCTTGCCCTCCACATTTGTTGACTGATTCAGAAGGGAGAAAAGATGAAAAAAAAAACATCCCAAGACATCCTTGATGAAGAAGGGGGAGTCTTAAAAATGACACTGCATTTAGATTCCATGTGTGATTTTTAGTGATGCATATAATACCAATTCTAACTGGTTTTAACTATATTTGTGACATGAGCTGATAGTGGAATTTCAGCATTAATTTTGCATTCCTTTCTGACTTTTAATACATGATTAATTACTTTCTTAGTGCATTTGACTGCTATTCAGCATTCGAGTCAGCAGAAATATCAATGATTTCTAATGATGTATGGCTTTTAAGATAGCTAGCTAGAACCAGTCACGTTATATAACGTATATAGGCAGGGCTTCAGCTGAACTTCAACACTGAATGGTGCCTTTTTCTCCCAAGCTGCTTGGATAGAGCAGGAAATCATGAATGAACTAAGTCAACATTACCAGTAGAATTCAGATCTTTGAAGTCCAGCCCAGGTGAAAGCTAATGGAAATGGAGACAACTAACAAATGTTTCTGTCACTTTATTCTTTAATTGCAGTAAAGATTTGCAGGAGAAAACGGTAATAAAGAACCTGGGGCATTATGGAGGAAATTTGTGTTTCAGAAACATGAAGTACACAGCACTCATGTAAAATGTGTTGCATCTCTGAAAGAGAGCTCAGAAGAAAGGTTAAAGCATGATGAATTTGGCTGTACTTGGCTGTCTACTTTTTTTGCCCTGGTGGAGAGAGATGTCACAGGAGGAAAAAGGGCTTTGAATAGAAACCAAAGACTATGGACAGTTTGCACAGGTAAATTATTACAGGACTTGCAGTTAACCCCAGATAAAACAGCAAATGTGTAAAATAAAATAGAGTACTGTGAGTGGACCAAAACTTGTGGAGAATAAAGCTCTGATGATGAGTGATGTAAAAAAGCCAAAGTAGTGACACCTCTGGGAAAGAAAGACAAGCAGGCTCTCAAATAGTTGCTGATAATTACTTTGGGCCATGTCCAGGGTCAGGAATTTCTGGGATAATCTGTATGTTGTGGGAAGCTGCTCTTGATGATTTCCTTGAGCATGACCTCGATGACCTTGATCCAGCTTCACCTTAATGATGGCCTCATGACATGCATGTTGGAACTAACTTCTAAAGAGATAAATAAATCCTTAACAGCTACCTTCACTGGGCTATTAGTACTGTGTAGAAGACATCTGGGTGGTGATCTTTTTGGCAGCACTTGTTCCTGATCCAGCACCTGTTCCCAAGTTGGCTTCGTTTGGCAAGTAGCTTCATTCCTAGCCAGTGCCTGTCTTGTGCTGTTTGTGAGGTCTCTTTCCCTCCATGTTTTTTTTTGTCACTGTGTATCTCGCTTGGTGTCCAGCCAGGGAATTGCTATGAATAAAGGGTCATAAGAGAAGAGTACCTAATTTGCTCTGCCCACACGAGATGCTCTGTGTAAATAAAGAGAGATAATGGAAAAGTACTTTCTCTCCTGAAAAGTTAATGTGAATGACACATGGGTGTAGGCACAACCAGTATTTGAAAGAGAATTTTGTGAGAGTGACTAATCTTTAGTGTAGGAAGGCAGGGTTGCCATACTGAATACTGAGGGTCCCTTACATTATTCTTATCTTTATTTTTCCTTCTTCTTCTTTTTTGTTTGTTTGTTTTCTTTAAGGTTTTGGGGTTTTGTTGTTTGTTTGTTTGCTTTGCTTTTTTCTCTGTTCTGTTAAGTTCTAAAAGTGAGAAGGACTGGAACATAACACTTTTACAAACTGTCATTATTAAACCCTGAAAAAGTGCAATTTTGACTATGCTGTTGCTTCTTTCCAAAACTAAGTGTATTGGGTTTCAGGCTCCTACCCTGCATGTCCACCCTGAGGAATAAGATGTACATTGGGAATTTGCAAGGTCAGAGACGATATAGCATAGAAATCTGCTGCTTTTGTTTTGAAATCTCAAGTATGTATTTCCTGTCTCTTTATTCAGTGAAGATAGATAAAGGCTAAATGTAGCAGAAATTGAGCTTAGAGCAAGTTTCTAACATAAAAACACAGATTTATAATAGAACTTGGCAAGTGGATGTTGTCTTTCATCCAGAGATCACAATCTACAGTGTGTACTTTGGGGTTTGCAGCCATGCCTGGCTGGACAGGGGAATTTGGAGTTCTCTGCCTTTCATCTTTTTAAAAAAATGTCCTCATTGGTTTGACTGCTTTTGACTAAAGGATACATGTATGAAAACTTTTACTTATTTGAAGGGGAAAAACGGCGCTCCAAGGTTAGGGACTAAATTAGTTGCATTAAAAAAAAAAAAAAAAGGCACAAGGAAATAAAATTCACTTGCTGCAAAACATGCATCAGCAAGATGTAGAATCCACTTTATTTTCCTAGTTCTGCCATGAACATTAGGGTTATGTTTTATATACATATGAACAATGTATTTGATGTAGCAGCAGCAAACAGCCATTCTTTACATCAATTAAGACCAGAGTGCCACTATTAAAACTGGTTTATAGCTGGCAGGCACCCCATATTGTTTGCACAGCAAAGCAGCAGTTACTGCAACTCACATTTTTGGAGTGGGAAGTGTCTTTTGTGTAGCTTATCATTTTCAGTCCTGAGGTTCCCCCACAGAACTAAGATGTTTATTAATAAATAGCAGAGTAATCTGAGTATGTACCTTATTTGGAAGGCTGCTGATTTTGAGCTGAGGACAAGAAAACTTGTGGTTTCTGGCTTGCAGCCATAATTTTTTTTTAAGTGGCTTTGTAGTTTCTAAATATGCATGTGCTGTTCCCTTAACAGATCATATTGAAGTTTTTAGCTTATCTATTTCCAACAGATTCTTTAGATGGAGATATTATTTGAAAGGTCTGGTAGGTGTCCCCTCCCTGGGTAGTTGCCCCAGAAACCCCTGACTTTCAGCAGGGAGGAGGAAGAGAGCAACTTGCCTGAACGTAAGCCAGTATCAAAGTTGCTCAGAGCTGCAGATGCTTATCCAAGTGAAATTGGCTTGAGCTATTCCAGGGCTCATTCCTCCTCTGAGGGAGATGGGAGACCCGCATATTCAGTTGGTTTCTTGGTATAGGATGAAGTTTTATGAAACTGATTTGTGTTAGTAGCATATAGAGGGACCAGTTACAGCATAGCTGCAGAATTAACAATTTAAAGTTGTCAACAGAGTCTATTTTCAGTATTTGTCACTATATTTCATTGGATTTCCCTGCCAAAGGAGGTTGGAATTCAAAACAATTGATACAAACTGTATATTGTTGCAAACTGCTGAAGAAATCAGCAAAAGAAAATTTATTTCCTTCACCATACATTGCAGTTGCATCTTCAGTGATTATTCTCTTGACACAGTGATCCAAGCATTTATTGACAAGTCTGCAAAATTTTGATGTCATTGTATTTTTCAGTAGGCAATATTTCTAAGGATCAGAATTTAGGGGGCTGACAGTGATTTAAATACCATCCTAGCTGGCAAGATTATAAAAGTATTTTTTAGTTTTAGAGACTTTTCAGCCCATACTGTGCAATATCAGATATGTTGGCCACAGCATAACTGAGTGACGCAGTAATTCTTGTATATGTAGTCCATGAAGCATACTAGTGCGGAATTTTTTTTGAGAAACCTTTTATATTTGAAAGCCACTATTCCCATAAGATGGTGGTTATGAAGTGTTTTTTAAGCTTGGAAGCCAGTCCATAAATGTTGGCAAATTCTGTTGGGGGCTGGTGAGGCTGAAGCAGTAGGAATAGAACAGCCAGGCAGGAGGTAAAACTAGTGCTGCCTTCAAACCCGTGCGATATTTGTGCAAATTTCCACGGACAAGAGCTGAAGCCCCTTCTGCATTTTCCTAGCTCTATGCTCTGTCCTGAGACCAAAATGAAATCCTGTATTTCTACTGAAGAGTAGGCAAACCTAGGTGAGGAGCTGTAAGTCAATAGATTGGCCTTTATAGTGAGCAAATAATGAGTCGGTGTTTCAACTATGGTTTGTTCTTGTTGTGATGGCTGGTGTATTTTAAGGAGTCCATCACCTACTCTGGGAGCAGTAGTTCTGGAGTGTGTATCTCCTGGTGCCTTTTTCAGGTGAGTGAAGACTTCAGAGCTGAGCTGAACAATGCACTGTTAGTACATCCCTGAAGAGCAATTATTTACCAAAATGCTCAGTGAAACAGTATTTTACATTATACAAAACTATTTTCTTTACTTGTTTTATTCTGAGAGGAGTGTGATCTTACTTTTAAACGCATTTTCAACCGTTGTTGCTGCACTGTTGCTGCTGCTTGATCTTGATTTACTTAGAAGTTACTTTTCTTAAGGAACATGCCAGAGCTATGGAAGCTTAAATCTAAATTGCAACACACAGAGTAAAAACTGTACAGTAGAATATACAATTGCTACTCACTTGTAACTAATGAAACTCCGAGGCATAGTACCGAGTATATTTTAGGAAGAAAAGGTCTTACTGTTGTTTTCATTCATAAGCTTGACCTATGGAGAAAACACTATGGTGTTTTTTCTTGTGTGCATCATGGTCGGCTGGTCATCTACTGTTAGGAGAATAACAAAATGATTACAGGCTGGGACAGAGGACTTCTCAACCATAAAAATGTGTCAGTACATGTTTAGCAAATGCTAAGGTTAATTTTTATCACCCACAACACTTAACTTAATAAAAGGATTACAGGGATCTCGGCAGAGAAGATTCTGCCTTTTAGATTGTCTTCAGAACTGGCCTTGATTTATAAATAAGAAGTAATTAAGGATTTATAAGATACGATCAGACAGTTTCATGCATCTGTACAACAGAGTGAGTGTATATATTGTGTATGCTGAATGTAGCAGTAGGAAAGCTGTACAAACTGTGATAAGTAACAACTAAAGTGGGATTTTTTTTGTTTGGTTTGTTTTGGGTTTTGTTTTTGTTTTGTTTGTTTGTGGTTTTTTGTTTTGTTTTGTTGTTTGTTTTTTTTTACTGAAATCTGTAGTGTTCTCTGACTGCTCAGAAGCTAATGCCTGGCATGCGTTATTGCTTAATTATATCCTGTTGTGTGATTTACAATACCTGCAATCTGATCCTGGAAACAAATAGTCTTTCAAAATTAGAATGTGTTTTTCATCCTTATTAAGTCTTTGGATTTTGTTATAATGTGAGTATGGGCTGCTTTCACTCTCTTCAGTTTGCCCTTGTAAAGATTAAAAAGTAGTTTCCTTTTTTTAAATCTGGTTCTAATGATGGATTTTCCCCTGTCAGGTTGTCAGCTATTTCAAACCCTTAAAATCCATGAACAGATTAAATTACAAATCTTTCTGTGACTGTTCATTTCCAACAGGCTTCTGTTATCATTCCATCTGTAATTGTATTAAAGGTGATTGCCCTCTAATTCCTTGCTTCTGGCTCCCCCTCTGGCTGAGCAGTTAAACTTTTAGAGCTACAAAAATGTGTAACACCTCTTCTCTTGAATCTTTTGAGGAGACATTGAAAAACCATGACATTGAGGCAGAATATATAAATGATTTCTGTTAAAAACAAACAAACAAACAAAAAACAAGCAAAAAGAGAATGCCCAAAGAACTACATATCCTAACAAAACATATAAGCACATTAAAAACCAGATAAAACCCAACACAAAGAAACCCATACACAAAAAACCTCCTTACTTGACTGTCAATAATTGCAATGCCTTTAGCAGGATTTTGAATAACATTTAGAGACTTCTTTGTCATTCATTTGGCTCTCATGGGCTTCCAAGCCTACTAGCAGTGTGGCCTGAGTGTGGTTTGAGTGCTTGCTAATGTTAGGTAAAATAGGCTAGCTGGTGTATTCCACAGGCTATTTTCCTTCATGTTTCTTAATTATGAACAGTTAGCTTGAGTGGGTGGTGTTTTTGACAACCTTCAGAAGAAAATAGCAGAAAAGTCTTTGCAAAGCTCCTGTTTGAATGTGGTACAGACTACAGGGTTATGGCATCTCTTTTGTGTTGTTTGTTATTGAATATCTCAGCCTTCACTATGTGATCCTGTTTTTCATGGTGCAGGCAACTTTGATGTGGTCTTTGTCATATAAAACAAAAGTACAGAATTTAATACAGAAGCTGTAGGATAGCTGAAAAAGCACCTAAGTGACTCCAAAGCCCCAAGTGTCTGAACTGCTTTTGAAATATTTTTTCATGTTTGTCAGATTTCCTCTAGCATTGGCTCTGATCATTCTTAAAATTCAGGTGGCATTATTATTACATTCTAGCTCTGCAAATAAAAATATCTGTAACTATTCATTTGAGTAGTCCCAGCAGAATCACAGCAATTCTGCTGAACTGTGTTTGCATGCAAGGTTAAGACCAAAGAGACCAAAGATGCTTCTAGTCATGTTGAAGGGAGTCTTTTATGGACCAACAAATGGATTCTGAAAGGGTAAACCTTTGTTTAGGATCTTGTCAGGGTTGTCTGAATGACAACCTGGATAAAGAAGAAAACATGGACACAATAAGACAAAGGAAGAAAAGGTGGATACAAGTAGTATTTATTAGTTCCTAATCTGTTTTTCATGCTGCAGCACCAGCCTTTTATTCTGTTCCCTGGCCATCCATACATGCCAAACAGGCAAGTTTATTCACAGTTCTACCTTGCACATGAAATGACGACTGAAGTTACCTAAAATGGTGACTAACCAGTAGCATCTTCGATGTGACCTGTAATTTGTAGCATTACTTTCTTAAAGCACCCTACCACTTGCTACTTCTTGAGGACAGTGGGCCTAATTTGAGAGACAGGACAGCCTGCCTCAGGGGGTCAGGAGCATCTCACAGGAATTTTCCATTGCATTTCCTCCTGTGTTGCTACTACCAGAGGGCAGAACATCTGTACTGAAGTTTCCATGGGAAAAGGAGGAGATGGGTGGTATTCTCTGAGTTGTCTAATAGTTTCATGGTATTTCAATATTGTCTTTAAACCCTCAAAGGGATAAAATAAAGTTTTGAAAGTATAAAATATGAAAAATACAATATTATGTGTGGCTTCTGAGAAATGAAAATTAGAGCATGCTTAGTTATTCTTTCCCCTCTGCCCCAAATTACATGGCTCATTGATGCATTAAAATGTCTTTTGAGCTGGTATTCCTAAATTGGCTGAAGTAGCCCAGGTAAATTTAAAGTATCAATATCAGACTTTGGGGGGACTGTACAGAGTGTGGGGTTGGGATGGAAACTCACCCCTGGTCTGTTCAGCCTGCCCAGCATTCATTCCACAGTGCCCCTTGTTCTTTCCACTGTCGATTGCGAAAAGCTGTGCTGTGGGGCTACTGCCAGGGACAAGGTGAAACATGCCTCCCTGCTTCAGAGTGCCCTTGGCTTTTTCATGGGTTTGGAGCTCTCTTCTCAGATCCAGCTGGTTAATAGGCTAATGACTCTGTGAAGTGAGAATCAGGAGAATGAGCAAGCTGCTTCTGCTGTGGCAAGAGAGGAGGAAATGAGACTCAAGGGAAGGCTAAGCTTCCTGAGCTGGAGTCATGCCTGACTTGGGTTACACATTTTAGTTTAACAGTCCTGTAGATCAGGCTTAAGGTTTAGTAGGCTTGGTAGTTTCTGGTCTAGTAGGGTTTGAATACAGGATGAAATTTTGTGTTAGGGGCATTGGATGACCCATAAAATATAGAATTATAGTTTTTCAGACATAAAACCTGAACTGTCTTTTTAATATATACAGTTGGTACTGAATATGCCATTTGGGTGAATTCAGATACCACTGGGCACAGAAAACACATTATACAGAGGTCTTTAACGTTATGTTTTACATTGAGTGTCCTGCTAAAGAGCAAAAAGAATGAAAAGAGGAAAAGAAATATGGAACTTAATGAATATTTAGGCTATTCAACCTATTTTGTTGGTTGACTGCTGAGAATTTTCTCTGTGTTAATCAGAGATCTGTAATTTGAGCCCATCTTCCCTGCTGCACTTTGCTATTTTCGAATACAGTTTATGGTTCTGCTTTGGACTTTATAGTTGCAAACAGGTCCACAGAGAGGAATCAGGCATACTCTTTGTTGATGTGTTGGTGCTTTTCATTATGATTACTACAGCTACAAAAGATCTGAGACAGGATAGGCTCTCCTTTCTTCCCTCATTATCTCTTGAGAAATACAGCCTTTTCAGAGCCGAAGCCTTGTCCTTCTATTTTGATAAGTTTATAGCATCTGGGGAGCCACTGAATTGTTTCATGATGTTTATCATTCTTTCTTTTTCCTTCATATGTTGTAATTTCCATTCTTTGTATGGCTGTGCATAACTAATCTCTGCTATTTAGGCATGGCAGATGGACCACCACACAGCCCAACTTTGGCCAAACCTTCCATGGTCTGTTGCTGTTGGCTAACACTGATTTCTGATCTCCTTGATCTCCAAAGTACCTAAGTCTTGCGTCACCATCAAACCTCCTAGTTTTGTGTCATCTAGGTCTCAAGTTTAAATGTTAAGGTATTTTATCAACATCTTCTGACCTGGACTCTTAAGGGAAAGCAGAAACAAGGACTGAGGTTACCTTAGGGAGAATGAGCTGCCTTATACAACAGCAAATATGCAGGCAACTGGTGCAAAGCAGAGCTTATGGCTTTAAGTAACATTTTGGATATCCTAACCCTGTATAAGATGTGGATGTAGGAATCCAGAGTTGTCCTGCAAGGAAAGTTCGTGATGGATCCCTCTTCTCAGAAATCTAGGAGAAATGCTGCCAGGTTGTCAGTGCAACCCCAGTGCCCCTCTGCAGGATACAGGCACCTGCAAGTAATGGCTGTGCTTCCCTATTGAGCTACAGAGCTGTATTCACCATGACTAAAGCTGTAAGTTAAACCAAAATTTGGGGGGTGGTTGGAGGGGGGAGGTCAGGGAAGTATATTAGAACACCAAACTCACTTGGAGAGAAGAAAAAGGATGAGGCTGGATCCAAGGTATAGTATGTACTTCATATTTCAGGGTAACTTAAACATTCTCTAACCTTCAGGCTCTCTTAGAAGTTCTGACTATTAAATAGAGAGAAGTTCTTAAACTTCATAGTAAAAGAAACTATAACATGCTAAACTGAATGTTTTACCAAAGTATTATTAAGTAATATACATACTTAAGTGTGATAAATCCTCTCGGGGATTTATCCTCAACTTCCTATTCAGGTTATATCTGCCTGGCAGACATACATAATCACAGAGTCAGTTCTTGTTGAAACTTGTGTAAACCTGGGCAGGTTTTAAACTAGCCACCTTATGTACTGTCAGGAGTATTGCTAAGGGAGCAGAGAACACTGCAAAAGCTGAAAAACCTACCTGGGTATGGGGACAAGATCAGAGGGCCCTTGCTTGCTCTGAGCTCAGTGCTGCCTCATCCCTGACCCTACATAAGTACCTAGCATAAAACTAGGACGTAGCCATGTAGCATCACATATTTTAGTGTGGTGTGAATATCGTCTTGTCTCTGAACTTTCAAATAAAAATGAGCTCTTAATAATGCTTTATATGAAAACTAATTAGATAACTTGAGACACTGAAAGAAATTTCACAATCTTATTCTTCCATCCACAACTTCAAATTTTGGAAGTGTCTTTTCTATAATACCAACATTTTGCTTTCCAATACCAGAACTCTCTTCGTATTTATTGTTCTTTGTGTATATATATATATTTATTTATTTATTTTATATTTCTTATATTTTTAATATATATTTTATATATATTTATTTTTTATTTGGCCATTAGTTTTTTAAATTGGCTGTTCTTAATGTAGTGATTTTAATGTTAGAACAGGTATTTTTAAATATCATCTATACCTTTCTCTAAATTATATCTAATTTGAAGTGGAGAAAGGGCAGTTGTTGAGGGGAATGTGAATATATGCTAAAAGAGAATTACTTCAGAGCTGAGAATCTGAAAGCCAAATCTGCTCCTCTGGTGAACTTCTGGCAGGTTTGCTCATTTGTATGCAAGAGCTAAAATTTGGCTTAGATGGAGGGAATGTAGAAGCTATGTCTCAAAAGATAACAGCGTTACTGAGCTAAAGTAAATGATTTGCTAATTATAACAAAACAGGGAGAATGTTTCCATTTTGCCCCTCTGGTGGATGGTTTTTAGGCTGTTCATTTGTATTGAAAAATGTTCATTTTGAAGCAATTGCGCATTGTGTGTAGATTTTGCAAGCAAGATGCGAAGCTAGTTTCACTGCTCAAGAAAGAAAATTAAAGTATTAATTTTACAACTTGTCACTGCCCCAGTACACATTTGCAAATGCAGCAGTAAAGAAGCACTAGTTTTCTGAGAGTTTGCCCATATGTAGTGAGCCCAAAATAACAAATTAATGGAACAGACTTACAGCCAATGCTAATTTGCACTCCGCCTCACTTACCATATAATTTTTTCCTGAAATGTATTCCTATTTTCAAAATGGTTTGAGTATCAAAATGCTTTAGTATATTTGCTAATATGCTGGAATTACCATGGTGAAAAACATTCATTAATGTTTATTCCAAGTAGTTATACATGTTTTTTCTTTTTAACTCATTTGCTTCCAGTATTAGTAAATTTAAAAATTATCTCCTCTGTGTTGCAGAAAATCATCCATTTTCCTCTGAAATAACATAGGGCTCCTCTCTGCTGGACCCAGTACAAGTCTGAAGAGAAAAAAAAATAATGGTCCTTGCTGTAAATAATTTAGAAGAAAGATTAAAACAAGAGATTGGCAGAGATAGAGCTCAAGGAAACATGGGGTATTGCTGGCCACCTTACCTTAATGGTTGCCTTTTTTAGGAAAAGTACTAGATAAGGAATGAGGAGCCTTGTATTTCTTCAGGGAAGCTGGACCTAAGCCAACAGAAGAAAGCACACAGGAACTTGGGTAACACTATTAACTGCTTCCCAGCTGTGGCCTCATCAGAGACGGAGGCGTTACAGGAAAGATAGTATATAATAACCTTGAATGTGTACCTGAGTTGCAATAAATAGGCATTTATTCAAGCAGGCCAGAGTGGGATGGGGTCCTTTTGTTAGTTTGAAGGAGTTGTCCTAGGAGAAAAGGTGCAGACCAACAAGTACTGAGATGCATGTTCTTCAACCAAAGTGGGGCCATCGGGGGCAGCCTCCTCTAGCACTGGCAGCATTCCTGGTTCCCTTACACCTTCAACAGCAGTGACAGCAACTTTGCTGTTTGGGATAAGCCTCAGCTGCTTTTTCCTCTCCTGTTTTATATCTCCTGGGCCTTGGTAAGTACAGTGATGCTGGGTTAGAGGAGGCAGCTGTGGATGTGTTTGTGGTGAGGGTAGGCCAGTACTGGTTAAAGAACTGGAGAGGAGCAGGATGAGATGAGGAGGGAAATACACCTTCATAAAACACCAGTCCAGTTCTTCTGACAAATTAGGGTGGACTGTATCTCTAGAGTTATAATTACTCTGGTTTTGTTTCAGGCTCCTAAAATTCTTGCAGTATAATCACTATTTGGCAGACATTTCAGGACTGCTACATGGCGTAATTTTGGAAAGCATTTTTTTAATTTCCACTGGTTTTATGAAAGAGGAGGTGTGTACGAGTGTTCATTCCTTAATTCTATTACACTTCAATGTGTTAACAGCTTACAGTAATATATTTCACTCCAGTGTTGACCAGATGAAAAGGCAATATTGCTAAATATAACATTTTTTTTTAATATTAGAAAAACTTGTATTTGTCTTCTTGCCATGCTACAACAAATCAACAAAAAATGTTATGTAGTATGTGCTAGTATATTTAATGATTTAAAGCTAGAAATCTACCATAAAAACTACTATTTTCATATTTTAAAATGTCATGCAAGAAACTCTGGTGTTTGGCTTTCCAGTGCTGCTTACAACCTGTAATATGCTCTCAGTGTGACTTGAAAAGTCAGAATCATGGGCATTACATATTTTTCTATGGTCAAACTGTAATCTATTTATGAAAATAATTATATGGGCACAAAGGCTGAAGCAGCTCTTTGTTCGAATTAAAAAATTCACATATATATATATGCAGTAGGATACATGTGCATGGGATGCTGAGTCTTTTTCAGATCTAAGCTCTAGTTAGACATTCATATTTTCACAGTGCATAGAAATTTAGGACATTGCCATGTGTAGAATGAATATTGATGCTGCTTATTTGTTTACTGCTGTGGGCTAGCCTATTATCTATAATTATAAAAAAAAAACCAAAAAAAAAACAACTAAACACAAACCCCCCAACCCAAAGACATTTATAATTAATTTTTCAACTAAGTCGTGTAATAAAGTATGAGTGTAACAGGATTTCTGAAGAAATCCACTGTTTTGGAGTAAATGTGACTGATTTATCTTGGTGAAATGTCTAAGGATAAATGCTGTGCAGAAGTTATATGAGTCCTTAGTGTTTTGGCTGATTGGATAGAAGACTTTTTGCAGAAAAAGGCAGGATGATCACCTTTTTCTCATCTTTGGGCTTGTTTTTTTCTTTCTTTTTTTTTTTCCCCTTAAAAAAATGTGGAGAATTGTGACAATTTATGCTCCTTAACTTACCTTCTTTAAATATTTCCTTCCTGCTTCTGGTCACTCTTTGTTAACCAAACAGTTGAAGAAGAAAAGTCCTTACTTTCTGCTTTATGTTCTCCTAAAAATATGTGTACCATGGAACTCCACTTTACTCAGATCTCTAAGACACATTTTTGTAAATATAATATTTATATACTCTTTTAGATATTTATATTCATAATTCTGGCTGCATTTTGTGCTTTGTTTTGCTTGCATGGATAACAGTGGCGATGGATTTGTTCACCCTAGATGATATTTATTCCTTTTACTTCATTACACATAATCCACCTGTGCTAGATCTTAAGGTCTGTGTATACTTTATACTCTACTAGAGAGCTTATCAGCTTCTCTGCAGGCAGCTCAATTTGAATTTTAAACCTGAAAATGAATGAATTTGTGCTGCTTCTTCAGCTTCTCACAGAGCTACTCTTGCACCCTCCTAATGGTGTGATAACTGGAGGATATCAAGCTTGCAGGGTGTTGTTGATTATGGCTGAAAGGTTTATGATTTCATTCTGATCAGAAGCTACTTCTACTATTATTATTTGTGCACTCCTCTACCTCTTTCCCCTTTCTCAAAGGTCTGAGATTTGTTCACTGGAATAAAGACATCAGGAAAGAAACAAGTGCAATTGGTACTTCTAATTTTAGACAGAATCAAAGTCCAGGCCCAGATGTACAAATAATATTCATGTAAATTATTCACTTCATTATCCTGTAAGACAAATGTTAACTCATACTTGGCTTTCAAGTCAGGTAGGTGTTTAAGAAGTTGCTGAACATCATTGGAATTTCTTATTGGTAGCGAGCATTAGCCCGCATTCTCCACCATTAAATGTCGTGGTTTTGCCCTCCAGCCCATCCCTGGGGCTGTGAATGGTTTTGTCCAAGTAGATTTCCGGACAAAACCCAATCAAAACTCGTAGTGAC
>JAYRBT010000114.1:61209449-61229606 GCA_036023395.1 Myiotriccus ornatus
CCAGTCTCTTTTGTCTGCATAAACCTTCTCTCAACTAATAGTAATTGTGTGGGGGGTGTAAAAGCAAACTGACCCAGAGCAAAACTACGACACCTGAGTTACTGCTACTACTTCTTTACAATGCACACCTACAGTAATGAAAATATCAGATTTTAAAATTGAATCTAATTCAATTTATGGATGCATTAATTTCTTTTAACTTCTCAGTGTACCGTAATCCACTCAAGCTAATCCTCATGAAAACATAGAATCATAGCATGGTCTTGGTTGGAAGGGATCTTAAAGATCACCTGGTTCCAACCCCCATGCCATAGGCAGGGACACCTTCCACTACACCAGAATGTTCAGGGACCCATCCAACCTGGCCTTGAACACTTCAAGGATAGAACATCTACAGCTCGCCTGGGCAACCTGTTCCGGTGCCTTACCATCCTCACAGGAAATTATTCCTAGCGTCTCATCTAAACCTACCCTCTTTCATCTTAAAGACATTATCTCTTGTCCTATCACTGTTCTCCACCCAGCCTGTATCTGTACTTGGGATTGCCTTGATCCAGGTGCAGGAGCCTGCACTTGGCCTTGTTGAACTTCATGAAGTTCACACGGGCCCACTTCTCAAGCCTGTGAATCCCTTCCCTCCAGCGTGTCGACTGCATCACACAGCTTGGTGTTGGCAGCAGACTCTGAGACAGCACTCAGGCCCAGTGTCCGTGTCGCTGACAAAGTTGTTAAGCAGCACCAGTCCCAGTACCAACCCCTGAGAACGCCACTAGTCACTGATGCCTACCTGGATATCGAGCCCTTGACCCCAAATCTTTGAGTGTGATTGTTCAGCCCATTCTGTATCTACCGAGTGGTCCACACATCAAGTCCGTGTCTCTCTGGTTTAGAGACATGGATGTCATGTGAGACAGTGTACCGTACAACCTAATCAATTCTGTGATATGATTCTGTGATACATCAGGCTGCTCAAAGCTCCATCCAACTCAAACTTAAAGACTTCCAGGGCTGGGGCATCCACTTTGGGCAACCCATGCCTTTGTCTCACCACCCTTTCAATATCAATAGAAATATTTGCAAACTATTGCTCCTCTTGTGGACCAGAGAATGCCTTTCTTCATCCAGAAATTGTAAGTAATATAAAGGAGAGTGATGTTGAAGCAGAAAATGTTCTTTATTCCCTTCTTTTGATTTTTCTTGTCATAAAACAGACTTTTATCCACTCTTAGGAGACACTTTATGAAATGATGTGTGGAGAGAAGCAGGGAGAATATAGACAATGAGAATGAAGTATGCATAGTTAGCATTCAGTTCTTTTAATAGGAAACTGTAGTATCTTGATGAAATACACAGATAGAGATAATTAGTTTTTCATTTAAGCAGAAATGATTTTATCTTCAAATATTCTGTCCAATATGTTTTGACACTGCAAAATTCAAGGCTCTGTATTTTCAGTTTTCTCAAATAGCATATCCTTTATTTTGAAATATATTTTTGTTTTTGTATTACCTGTATTTCTTTTTAACACATCTAAAGCTCTATTAAACACAGATCTGACTATGACCTGTGGTATTTTTCATGAAGCGTAACTTTATTGTGTTTTTATTAGAATTAATGGAATTAATTCTACCTGTACTTGCAGGAAAGCTGGGAGAAAGGCATTTTTTGATAATTATTATAAGTTCTTTCAAACATAGAAACCCTGCTTTTTTTTTTTTGAACCCAGATTTTGTCTGTTATGTGTGTAGCTTTGGAGTTTCCATCTTAATTTCATATCTTTTCCTTCTTTTTCATAGTGGCGCTCAAATAATGTTTATTTCAGTGATTTAGATGGGTTTATAATCATGGATATGCTTGAATATGATGACCAGTGATGCTCTTCCTTTTTTTTTAATTTTGTCATGTCAAGATGAAAGCAAGTACTCTGAATGAAATGTTAATTTTAAAAATTTACTTCTTAAAGGTTTGTGTATATTTCTTGTTGTTTGAACTGTAATCCCATTAATGTGTTTGAAGGTGGGGTTGGATTTATTTTTCTTCACATTTGAAACTCATACCATTCTATTTGAGGTGCCAGTAATAGCTATCTTGTTCTGGTTTTTTTTAATTTTTCATTGCAGAAAATAAAAAGATGAAAAATCATAGTATAGAGGTCAATTGGATTACATTCATATTAGCTAGAAAGGGCTATGTGTATGGCATTTTTTATCTTAGCTGGCTAGTGATTTGAAGGAATCTGCAGTAAGTGAAGGAACTTCATTAGCCTGTTGGTTCACCAGTACTGAGTTAAGTGATGGAATACCTTCTCTTCTGTACAGTGTAATTTTGTCAAGGAGATAAATTGCAGGGTGCATTTTGTCTTGTTGTGTTTTCATGTTAGCTGATTGTAATTATTGTTCCTGGGGTTACTGAAGTTGATTTCTATATGGGAGAGATGTAATTTTCCTAGCTATATAATGCAAAACATGTTCAACTGTCACTAATATATTTAAGTTTCATTAGAGTGAATTCTTTATGCTGATTAGACAGAACCATAGCATGCCTGAAAGAAAAGTACAGGGGTTATAGGATTTGCTTATAGTTATGCACTCTGCACTGAAACATGTTTTTAAAAGGGAACACTCTCCAAAGTTTAAATAAATCAAGTGGGCAGAACTGTGACTTTCCCAGCAGTCCACGGTCATGGTGTGACTTCATTGATACTTTCTTTTCCTTCCTACTTTGCTTTTGTCTGCTGGCTAGTTTGGTTAGTTTCTTTCCCTGCCATACATTAGTAGGAAGAAGATGTGCTAGTTCTTAATTTCTGAGCTGTGTGACTTGCACCTTTGAAAATGAAGAGAAGGACTAGTCTGATTTCTGCTTTTCCCTATGCACTCATGTTGATCCCCTAAGGAGACAACACATTTTTCCTTAAGAAAGCAAACATACTTAGGTGGTGGATATTTGAATAAAAAGGATTCATTTTAGTGTCCCTTGGTAATTAGTCAGGGCCACTGTGATGTCGTGCTGACATGAACATACATGGAAATCTGTCAGTCATTAGATTTTTTTTGAAGCCTAGCAGATACCTCAGATCTGTAGTTGGCCTTATGATGAGTCAGTTTTATATTCAAAACAATCTTCCTGCCTGGTGAGTAGAAAGTGAGAAAAAAGTTAATAAAGGAAACACAGTTTCTCTCTCTCTGTAGGTCACATTTTCATTAAAAGGAGATGTATTTGTATCATTCAGTTACAAGACCTTTGAAGGCAACATTTCATTTTCTCAAAATTCAGTAGAGCTGTATAGTTAGTTTGTTGGTGTTTTCTGTCAAGAGGGAAAGCTCCACAGGCACTTAAAATGTTGAATACTATGCTTGCCTGTTTAACAGCAGGGAAAGGGAGGGAGTCAAATCTTACCATCTTGCTTATGAACTGCTGCTTAATATCACTGTTTCCTAGCTCTGTGTTATTTCAGCAACAATGCAGTTTGCTGGCTGATTGGTGGGACTCCATGGTGAAAAATTAAATAGTTAGACCCTTAAAAAAAAATCAGCCTTTTTTCTCAAGAATGTTGAGGTAATGAAATAGAAAGTTCACTGTGTTCAGAATAATTACAAATATTATTTGTACATATCTATCAACTGTAGACTCATTATACTTGCACAGTAAATATCAACAAACAGTTTTTCAGTTACTTCACTGTGCACTCTTGTTCTGTTGACTCTGCATCTGGTTGTAGTCTTGTTACTTCTTCATTAGTCATGTAGCAGTCTGTTGACAAACATTAACTTTCAGGAAAACCATATGTATAGAATTTAACCAGTGAGTGCACTTAAATGTCAGCTGGTGTTCCTCTCTGTCCTTTCTTACTCTTATCCAAAGCTATGGAGTCATCATTTATTTTTCCTTAGTTTTTCAAGTTTTTTTGGGAAATATACCCTTGAAAGCTACAGATTTAAGATTGACAGATTTTAAACCTCTCTGTTGGGATTTGTTGGGTTTGGGGTTTGTTTTGTTTTGTTTGTTTTTTGTTTTGTTTTTTTTTTCACTGTCTTAAATCACCATAATAAAATATAACAACAGAAGTGCTTTATCTTCTGTGAATGAAGACAAGCCCTGTTTTTATCTTTAAAGGAGGGATGCATATGCATAAATGAGTAATTTATTCAAATGTTTTGTGTATGAAATATACAGGGCTATTGTCTACTTTGGGAAAAGGATCAGAGTGAAAAAGAGCAACTAATAATACTACTTACAATTCTGAAACCTACAATGAATCATCACAGCATTAGTTACCATTAATTTGACATAATGAAGAAGTGGTAGAGAGAGGTTCTTTGTAGTTAGATGGTTAACAACACTTTGTTTGTAAGAGAGGAGGAAGGAATTTTCTCCTTTTTATGAAATTCAGTTACTTGCATGCATATTGCTTGTATATACACTATATGGGGTTTCCTGTGATAAAACTGTAGTATGGCACCTAAGGGATGGTATTGGCCTTCCTATCCGTTCCCCTTTTTTCTTTTCTTTTTTTTTTTTTCATTCCCCAGTAACTGGAAGCTCTTTAATTATAGCTTCCATAAGATGGAAATGCAGTTATCTATTGCAGAGGTCACTGTTGAAAGAAGCTTACTGGAGAAAACCAGTGAATTTCAACTAGTGGTGCCTAATTAATTCATTTTGTGCAACTAAATGACTCTCTGTCCTGTGCAGGAACAGAGCACCATGCATACCTACTCTGCCAAAGTTTTCTATTGATTTTCATTAGGTCAGGTTTCCTTTCAAAGCACCATCATTAGTGGATCATGTTTAGTTACCAAAGCAAGGAGTTACTCCTGTCAGGCACATCTTGGATTTGGAAAGCTGCCATAATTACAAACGCTTGTATTCCAGTGCTTGACAGAATGCCAGAATTAGAACTGCTTTTAATTATACAAAGGATGCTGCAACTACTTCATTTTTTACATGGCATATCCACTGTAGATTTCTACTTTAAAGTATCGTGGACTTTCTCCAAAGAGGAGGAGGTCTTACTCGTCATTGTATTTCCTAATTTATCCATGCAGAGTAGCAATCTGTCCTTACCTCTGAGCAAAAATTACATGGAGAATGACTGACATGAAAGTTTCCATTTTTGCAAGATCTCCTGGCTCTTCCAAAACATGCTACAATCTTTCTTAGAATTTAAAGCTATGCTATATCTGTCCAGTGAGAACAGTACATTTTATGATGCATTTCCCCTGCTGTTTCATTATTTTTAGGGCTGAATCCTCGAAACTGTAGCTTGAGTGACTAAGATTCTACTGAGATCCATTTTAGGGAAAAGTATAAATGGATTTATTTATGCAAGGTTGAAGAAAGCTAAAAAGTAAAAGTTAATTCAACATCTATTCTTAAATACTGCTTCAACCTGTAGCCCTGTGAATAACAGAATTATGAATCTCTAAGATTACAGAAGAGGGCAAATACTCAAAACCGCGTTATTTCTGAGGTGTATATTCTCACACTTCTGAACTTCTTCCATTTGCTTGCTTCTTGCAGTTTATTCTGATGCTAAAAATTCAGAAAGTAACTTGTGGGATAATTCATTCTGCGCTTTTATAAGCAGTGATATTGGAAAGTATCTTTCCTCTGATCAGATTATACTCAGAAAGAGAAGTGTTCTGGGCTGTGTTGTAAGTTAGTTAGAAATGGATCCTATGTAGCAATGGAAAACAGACAGAAAAAAAAAGTTCCTATCCTAAATATACTTAAGAAACCTATTGTGTAAAGTTAAGTTAAAAACTGCACTATGCTGAAAAAGCAGTACTGAGTTGTTGCATCCTCTTACAGTGCAGTTGGTGTCAGGCTGTGTATTCAGGATTGGTATGGCTATTGTTTGGATGTGGAGTTACCTGACGACACTCTGTAAACCCTTATGCATAAGAAGATATGAAGAAGTGCTTCACTGGTTTCCTTGGATGGTGGCTGGCTTTTTTTTTACTCTTTCAGAGTGTGAACATGATTAATGTATTTGATTAACTTTCCTTACATCAGAAAACATAAATACTAAAGGGAAGATAGGTGTGGGCAAAAGACATGTAAGAAATCCTAAAAAATATATAGATTTTTCCTATTGTTTCTTTCTTTTGTTGAAGATAATGAAATTTAATTTAGGATTGGTTTTGGTAGTATCTGTGCCCAAGAAGTCTTGTCAGAGCTTGATAAAACTCAATTTTATAAATCGAAAATGCTTCCTTAACGAGATTAAGAATAAAAGTGTGCAGGAGCTGTTCTGTGGCATTGGCTATGTTAACCAAGCTGGCTGCCACTAACCATTAGTTACAGAAATGTTTATTGCTTGCCCTGTTATCACTTGCCAGGTGTTTAGAGTTTTAGTTTTCTTTTGCATGGGGGAAAAAAAATCAGCAAAAATATTGTAGAGATTTCTGAATGGAAGGATTAAGTGCTATATGTTTGTTTGCATCAAAAGTACAGAAGCACTATGATGTCTCTAAGCTTTCAAGCAAGGACTTGACTCTTCACAAGAAATTTGTGTCAAGGGAGTGGCTTTTTCTGTTCCTGGGAGAATCCTGTTGGAGTTATAAGCCTTTGAAATATTGCATCTCAGCAGAGACTTATTAAGAACTCGGTCTAACACCCTGTGGATTCTGACTGTATTCAAACATGACTGACCAGTACTGTTAGAGGTTAAGCACATCTTTTATTGCTGACAGTCTGGACTGCTAAAAATAGTTTCCTGGAACAGAGTAGAACACACGTGTGTGTCCCCGTGTTCTTCATAGTCTAATAGTTTCTGGGCATCACAGGAAGGGAGTGTAAAAATGAGAAAAACCTGCAAAATGGGAAAAAATCTTGGCAGAAAGTTGTATGAGGGAGAGAACAGAGACTGAAGGTCAATTCAACAGAGCATAAGTTGAATAGGATCTGGAATGTAGCAATGCAGAGGAGACAAGGGTAGGGACTGGGAATAGCTGGGAAAGCATCAAGAGGCCCAGAGCCTAAGAGAAAAAAAAATTGTAGATCTGGGGCGGACATCAAAGATGGGACTAGGAAGAGGAAGTTCATGGGATAATGAGGGCCACAAAGACTGGTGTATCTACCGTAAGAGAAGAGGCTAAGAGAGCTGGCACTGTTTAGTCTGAAGAAGAGAAGGTTTAGAGGGAACTTATCCATATGTACAAATATCCATTGAAAACTGAAATAAGGGAAATACATAAGAAAAACCTTTACTTTGAAAGTAGTTGAACAGTGGATAAGGTTGCCCAGGGGGACTCTGGAGTTGCCCTCTGTAGAAATACTCAGTACCTGTCTGGACAGGGCCCTGAACAGCCTGCTGCAGTTGATGACCCCTCTTAAGCCAGAGAGGTTGGTCTGGACAATCTCCAGAGATGCCTTCTGACCTTAGTCATTGTGTGATTCTGTGAGTAGGGCAGTCTGGAATACAAGCAGTGTGAGATGAGAAGCCTGGGGACAAAAGAGTCTGTATGTGAGAAGTAATACTGGCAAGAGGAGTTAAGTAAGAGTAAAATTACATGTGGGTCATGGACAGCCTAGAGGATAGATAAGACAGGCTCAGATTTAGAGAAAGCTGAGAAGTGAGCCTGAAACGTAGTCCAGGATCTCAGTATTTTTTAAATGCAGGATAAAGCTGCAGAACTGACAACAAAGTCATCCCTGAAAAGTGATGTTCCATGTCACTAGGTTGTCAATCCCTCCCTGTTGCCCCATTGCCTGCAAGCTGCAGGTGTCTCCACTGGGGACTTGAAAACTCAAAAACTATTGATGATTCTGCTGGATAATGGCACAAAATATTCTGTGAAGTAAAAGTTACACACAGGTGTTAAAGTCAAGCCTTTGTTACTTAGGATATGCCAGATGTTGATTGCCAGTACAATCTCTTATTTGTTCCTCTTCAGAGTGCATGGCGAGATAATGTGCGATTGTCTCATTAGAAGTAATCTTTAGCTCATTCAGTGAAGAGGGTGATTGTGCTCCGGAGGGTATTGTAAAGAATTAGTTATTCAATAAAGGGGTCTCTTGGCAGTAAGACCCTTACTGGATTTTCAGAAAGTTGAGATTCATTGTCAAACAAGAGAAAAGACTTCAGGAAGAGAAAGAAACCCTTTTTGATGAAAGAAATTGAGCTCCACTCTCAAAAACTGGGATTCTTGGTAAGTTTTGGAGTGATACTAGGTAGGTCTTATTAAACTAGGTCTTTCACAAATTACTATTTATAGAATTTAATCTAGGCTACTGTACTGGGATCCTGGGGAACAACCTACAGAACTGCTCGTTTTTTTCAGCTACAGTTGGATTCCGTGGTAACTTTACCCTGCAAAATATTTAGGGATAGTAGCACTGTTGTATTTGCGACAGCCCGTGATGTAGGACAATGACTGGGACAAGAGGGCATGGTCTTAAGCTCTGCCACAGCAAGTTTAGGTTGGATATTGGGAAGAAATTTTTCTCAGAGAGAGTAATCAGACATTGGAATGGGCTGCCCAGGGTGGTGGTGGAGTCACCGTCCCTGGAGGTTTTTAAGATGAGACTGGATGTGGCACTGAGTGCTATGGTCTAGTAACCATAGCAGTGTTGGATCAAGGGTTGGACTTGATGATCTCGGAGGTCTTTTCCAACCTGGTTGATTCTATGATAGGAAGGTAGCTGTATGGGTGAAAATTATAAAATTTATTAGACCCAGTGGTACACCTGAAAAAAAAACAAGCAAACTTTAGGGCATATGGGTCCATACTGGGAATGAACAACTCTGTCTGCTGAACAATCCCTGGACTGTGTGTGCAGCTTTCCAGGCCGGGCAAGAGGCACAGCTCAGCCTATGTGAGGGGCGAGGGAGGCCTCTGCTAGGGAAAAAAGATTTCTTGATGAGGAAGATTAATAATTTTACTCTACTGTGTTTAATACACTATTGATATGGTTAGTTATGTGCCTGTGTGACTGGCAAATGTGAAAATAATGCATAGTTATCTTCTTTGGCATATGGAAGTAAATAATAGGCAATAAGCACTTTAGCATCAAATTCAGCCATTAATTACCAAGATGTCTAAGATGGGAATGTAGTTCAATTCTAAGCTCGATAACTTTGCCTGAATTAATTTACAGTTATATTGTCTCTAACAATATGAAAAATTTTTATAGAGATTGGTAATGAAAACTTGTATGCTTTCACTTGAACTGCTTGTGTGTATTGTAATTGTATTTAAATAGATTCTTTGGCTCTACCTATGCCACACTGATTTTTGCCAATGTCTTCCTTGAATTTCCAGTTTTGGACTAGTTTTCTTTTTCCTCCTTTTGAATCAGTGTTCAGACCATTGCCCTTTTCTCTTTCTCAGCTGCCTCTGAGCATTCATAGGCCTTGGGAGAGTTCCCAGCAGTCCTCACCAAGTACCATTTGCACACTTTTAAAGTGACATTTGATTGAGAAAAAGGGAAAACTAGTATCAAAATAAATTGTAAGATCAATACAGGCATAACTAGAATGTTAAATCTTGACCCCATAGTGCTTTGTGATATATTTGTGATACCTGACGAAATCCACTTAATTTGTCTAATCCTTGCTGGAAAAAGTCACAGTGTGTGACTTCAATTTATTTCTTATTTCTCGAGGGAAAGTCTGACGTTTTAGCAAGTTGTCTTTACACAGGGAACCTCTGAGCAATGGGGAGAGACGACTGTGGTCTAGGGCTTTGTTTTGCACATTCCTTGAATATTTTTAAAGTTACTTGCTGACCACTTTATTAACTGCAACATTTGAGTTAATCATAATTAATTCAGATAGTGCATACTTATTTTTCTCCTAATTTCTACAGAGACATCACTTGCATATCTGAAGAAGTTTTTGAAGGGATCTGAGCTCTTTATGGTATGTGCAGAAAGGTAGCACCTGCGTGCTTAGAGACCCAAGCTGAGCTGTGAGGCTCTGCCCAGCCTTCCCCAGGAGCTCCCCACTGCTCTCAGCCCCCACACAGCCCTCAAGCCCCCTAAAACCCTGATGGGACCACTGGTAGCTTTCTGTTGACTTTTTTCGAAGAGAACATCCCCCATGCTGTCTTTTCTGGTCCCTTTTCTCTTCCTGGAGCATGGATGGATATGTATTTCCACTAATCCTTGGCTCCAGCCTCATGTGTTGCATTTCTACCTGGAAAGCACTATGGTGTATTGCAGCTGCTTCCCAGGAGGAGTCAGGGCAGCTTGACAAATACAGGATGTTCACTAGAAATGGAGGAGGCACTGCATGCCTTTTGCTTTTCCAAGCAAAAAATGTACTTATAGTCCTGATCTAAGCAAGATTCTGGGTTTTGTAGCTCATTTCTAGGTTTTAGAGACAACAAGATAACTTGCTCTCTTTAGAGGATTCAATAGATATAATTGATCAAGCAGCAGATATGAAAAGTAGCTGCAAATTAGAGAGTAAATTTCTCTGAAATAAGTTCTTATGTTTTGAATTGAATTGTTAGAAAAAATACTTTTATAATATAAGGACATCTCAGCTTGTGTCCAGCACAAGGGTGCTGCCAATTTTCTGCAAGCTGTATTTGCATTTGTCACATAAAAATACCATTATTTCCCTGTTAGGCAGAGTTGCTGTCTTGTAGGGTAGAGATGACCATGAGTTGTACTTGTTCCAGTGTTTCCCAGGCTTTTGTGGCCCACCGGGTTATATTCCCTGTGCCTGTGCAGCTGCTATCCTTCCACCACCACACTGGGCTGGAAACATTGTCACAGCTACTTGATCACCACCAGAGTTTGACTGTGAGTTCTGGATTAATGTTCACGCAGCAGAGGAAATTGTTAGGCAGCTTTTGGAAAGGTCAGCAGTTTTGAGCAGTGTGGAATATAACCAGCTGTGAAGATGGAGAGATAAGATGGAGCTCGCTTTATTGTACTGGCTCATAAATTTATTTCTGTGAGATGACAGCCATCCTTTTGCATGAATTTTTATGCATGCTTCTTACCTACTATTAGTTTTAAAGATATACTGATATAAAGGGTTTTATTTCTAAAAAGTTAAATTTTCCTTAATTAAAATTCAGGGGGTTTTTTCTCCACAGTAGAAGGAAATAAGGGTATGTCCAGATGCATGAAAATACTGGCTGTTAAAATAACCATTTAAATGTGCAAATGGCAAGAACCTGCCTTAACTTTTGATTAATTTTTTTTAACCTGTGGACATCTTTTCTTGCAATGCAGGGTTAGCAGCAGTGCTTTGTTTGCATCTTAACAGCTCTGTATTCGCAACAGAAACTCAGAGAGGTAATCTTCGAGATGTTGAAATTTGCATCAAAAGTTTCAGAGTAGCTTAGGTTGCTGATTTCCAAAATATGCATGCACAGCACTGTTTTATCCCATCCCTGTTATTAAAGCAATTTTCAGAAAAATCATGTTACATGTCCCAGTAAGTTGTTTTATTTTCCACATTTCACTTTTCCTAGATTTACTCTAGCTGAACAGCACTTGCTAGCCACCAGATGGCTGCAGGTGCAGGCAGAGTGGGAAGCTCTGCGAAGGTGGGTAAAATATCTGCAAACGTGGTGTGGTTGTGAATTTAATGTCTTCATTCCCACCTCTGTTTCAGCTACCATCTAGGCCGAGAGTTTTGGGTGGGAGAACAAGAGGGGAACCCCTTGTTCCTTTTCCCTCCTAGAATGAGGGAGACAGGTCACGGTCTGCTTTTCCTTTCTCTTCTCTTGCTCATGCCTTTAGTACTGTTGAGAGTCAGAGGGAGTCAGGATGGAGCTAGTTTGGGCCGGGGGACACGTGTCAAGTCAGTAAGCTGTAGGAGGGCTAAGGGGACTAGCTCTGAGGAGTGGGAGAGATTCTCATCAGAAATCACCTCCCAACACCCCCTCCAGCAGTACAGCAAAGGCAATGCAAGTTGTGTATCTTCTTAACCTTGGAGAACAGCAAAATTCAATTTTACCTGCAGTTCTGTGATGGTTTCAAGCAGCCAAAGCTGTGACGTGCTAGCATGGGTTCCTTATCTTTAGATGTTCAGAAGCAGCATTCAGGAATGCTTGGGTAGCTTTCTTAGAAAATCAGGTTGTACTGTAACCCACCATCTTCCTCCCTTCTCCCCTGAGTCTTCACTCCAGCCATTCTTGTTGCTGACAGTCAATGCCCCTGACTCCACTGGTAACCCTGCATTCATTCCTGAGGCTGTTAGCCAGCATGGACAGGCTGGGGAGATGCCTGGCACTTACTGCTTTCTTATCTTGTCAAGCTGCTGCAGAATCTGGCCTTGCATATAATGGTGTCATTTCCTTGTGGGACACGTAAATGATATCTTAGTTCTGCCTGAGAGCCAGGATAGCATTTGTGAAAGCTATTTAAAAGTTTGTGAATGTCAGGTAAATGTATATGATTAAATAAGTGGTTCAACTATTATAATTAACAGATGGCAGGAACAATTACATATTCATATTTCAGGCCAACAACATTTGGTAGATGTAATTACTTTACAGGTGTTAACTGCCCTTTATTATGAAATGAGGTATCTCTAAACACTGAAGGTACTCTGCAAAGTGACTTGTGGTTATGAACTTACAAGGAGGTTAATAGCTCTCCTTTCGCATGTGATGTTCAGCTCCTCAGTCCAATACCAAACCGAAGGTGGAGTAAAGAGATGAGCAGGTGATACATCATCTGATTTCTGAAAAAAGCCATCAAATGATACAATAGGTTTAAAATTCACTTTGATGTTTGAGAGATGCAAAGTCCAAACAGCAACTCAGGGAGGAAGAGACATCTGTTAGGAAGAACTCCTTGTTTTGGGTTTTGTTGTTTGTTTTTTTTTTCAAATTACTTTTTCCTCTGTATGTAGAAGAGTAAATGGCATGTCATTTGAATTAGATTCTAGTACAGATTGTGATGACCTGTGGCCAGATGAGCAAAAAGGGATAAGTAGGTGTTAAATTTATGCTCATTTTGTAACTGCTTTTTTTTTTTAATAGAACTAAAAAGTGATAATTCACTGTAAGTTTTAGAGTAAGAGCTGAAAGAATCCATGGAAAATTAAATACACTTCATTGGCAGATAAACGGGACATTAATAAAATTTTACCATTTGCATAGATAGAGGAGATAAGGTATACAGTCAAGAGCAAAGGCTGATCTTGAGTTTTCACCTTTCTTGATAATTGATATCTAGAACTATCAAAACCTTACACTCATTTCAATATTATCATTTCAGCATTGCTTTATTTTGATTAGGCAATTTGCTTGGTAGCCTAGTTTATTTCTGTTTGGCATGAAAGTTTGCTATTTATTAAAGAATCTAGGCAGCTTAAACACTACCTTATAAGATCACACTTACTAGGTCCACATTGAAAGTCATCTTTATACACAGTGGTGGTTCCTGCATTGATGCTGGTCATGGTTGTTAGCTGTTTTGTCAGGGAACAGAGCAGCCATCCTCTTCAGGGTGCCAGAAGATGTATGTTAGGGGAGAGGGAGCAGAAATGGTGAAGTGAGGAAGGAAATGAATCTGGAACTTATCTCACATATAAACTTAAATAGAATGGGAAACCTTTATGTTTGTAAGCACTGCCAGCTGAGTGCTGAAGCACAGGTTGCATACCTTTGTGCTGTATAAAAGCCTGCTATGATGCTTATAAGGGTTGGGAGGGCTTAGGTGGTGTGCAGTGCTCCAGCATGGGCTCTGCTGCCTGTGCTGGGCATGACATGGGTTGCCTGACCGTAGTCATGTCCGTCTTGATGGGTGCTCAAATCTTTAGACCTGGAGCATGAAGAAATATTCCTCATCATTAAAATGTTTATCTCTTTCATAAGTTTTCCTGTAGTAAAAATGTCACATGCATTATTCTTCTTATGCAAAATCACAGCAAATGGTAAAAGGTCAACAGTAGCTGTCAAGATTATCAGAGAGTAATTGTAGCAGTTTCATGGCATATCAAATGTGAAGGCCTTTATTTAATCATAGTTCACATGGGAAGTAAATATCAAATGCAAAACAAATGCTAGGGGAAAGGAATGCAAGGGGTTTATTTTTTTTCCCCTTTGTGGGTTTTTTGCTCTTGCTTACTCAATTATTTTGAGCTCCTCTATTGCTATAGCACGTTTCATCTCCTCCGTCTCTGATTATGTATTTTTGACAGTTTTGAAGTCTCTGAAGGTGTGATTTGATTATATCATAATTTCTTTCTTTTGTAACCTTCAAATTTTTTCCCCCAGTTTTTATTTTGACTGAAGAGCATGGATATTTATCCTTTTCAGAAAAAAAGATGCTCTAGACTAAGATGGTTTTATATCACGACACACTTTGAAATGGAATGTCTGTCCTGTTAATAGAGAATTAGCTCTTCTTGGAACAGTTTTGACAAATGCTGCTTGACATAGAGGCAAACAAGATTGTTGAGAGTTTGCTGTTTTCTTACATAAGTGTCATATATGTGAAAATAACACAATGGTGCGGTCACGATCCCATATGTCTGATGGAAGGGAAAGAATTGTGTGTTATGTACTGCAAAGCCTGAAAGTACAGGGCAATGTGAAATAAAATGAAAAATTGAAGAAAGTAATTTAAAACAAAATATGCAAAGTGCATTCCAAAGTCCAGAAAAAAAACAATATGTGTACAACTTTTTCCTCCTTTGTTTTTCTGTTTTGCTAGAATAGCATGAAATTAAATATTTGGATTGCTTTTTTAGTTTATTCATTTATTATTGCAAGTGATAATAAACTGAGAGGGCAGCTGCTTCATTATGCAGTGGGTACATAGCAGGCATAACTACTTAAACCTTGGTTTAAACTACTGGGATTGCTGTCTATTTCAGTGCTTAGTGACAGTTGTTTCCTCTAGTTTTAGATTTAAGTAAGTGTGCTTAACCCATTTTCAGGGTTAGGAAGCATTCAGCTTTTTACTTGTTTGGGTTTATGGGCCTGTTATTCATAGACAAGCTGGCAAAACATAACCGGTTTGGAAATACTATACCAGGGTTTTAACAGTGATTTATTAATTCTGGCATTATTACAAAGATGTAATTAATTTTCTGTAAAAATTATTTGATATGGATTGCTATGTCTATGCTGTGCATTGTTGCTATTAGAAAATTTCTAGCCTTGCTTGCATTTTTGAAAAAACGATCTTTAATTCTTTTTACACTGTTTTACAAAGTATTGTTTTGTTCTGTGTGTTTGAGGTGGGGGAAAGTAATTCTGATGTTTTCCTTTTTTGCTGAGTTACCCTGTGTATAGCACTGCTGAGAAGGAAGGAAACTGTGTAATATTTATACACAAAACTGGGGGTTGATATTGCCAGTGTCATACAAAAGTGTGTTGGAGGAGGCTTTCTAGGACATTTGATAGTTGTGACAGGAGACATATCTGTTAAATACCTGAAAGATACAGATGAAAATACATACCTCACCTAAATCTAAGCTGTGATAATTAATAGATGTGGTAATAGTTGTTCAATATAGTGATTATCTACACAAGAATTTTACAAGCTGCTTTAAAGGTTAATAGTTTATCAGTATATCAACTATAATCAAGTTCTAGGGTGGGGGGGGGAATAAAGTACAAGGAATAATTTAAAATAGTTGTTTACTGTCTTGTTAATAGCCATAACCATAATTTATAGGACTTTCCCTGAGGTGTTTGGCAAGTTTATAGTGTGCTGTTATTACAGGTTTAGTCTTGACTTTACTGGACTCCAGCTCCTCGTGTAAAGTGGAAGAGGGTGAAAATTCAGGGAACTTTTTGTTAATGTGTTAATTCAATTTAGACTGTGAAATTTCCTCTACTAGAATTCTGTTTTATTTAAGGCTTAGTTAATTCAGCATCTAATGTCTTGGCCAGGGGGAAAAAAATCAATTTAACAGCTTGTTTATTGATTTATAGTATTCAATTGCAAGAGTGAAAAAAATGGATGAGGAGGCAATCCAATCCTTCACGCAGCATAGGCCCCAGACTGTCTGAACCACTCTGTTAGTGTGACTTGTGTTGATGTGGAAGAGAGGTGGGCAGAGGGGAATGGGAGTCTGGCATCCCAGTCGTAATTTTCAGTGTTGTGTTCTGTCTGGTTTTGTCCATACAAAACCTGAGCTCTTCAGAGATGCTCCATTCAGGTCAAAGCCCAGGAAAAACAGCAGGTAGGAGAGGTCCTGGCAATGGTGGAGAGAAGGTTAATCAGGTTAATCCTGATTTTTGAAAAGCTTTTATGGTTGTTGTGAAGACTGTAAACACATTTTGTGACATTTTTATGTTCACAGTGAGTGCCTCAGTTTTGCATCTGTTATTTGCAACTAGTGAAATGCAAAATACCTTAGATTTTTGCCTGGGTGTGGGAATCAAGTACTTGGACTTGTATTTAGAGTTGCTGATGACATTGTTAGATCAAATAAAGAGCAGGAAAATATTTTTTTTCCAGCTGTGGCAGGAGAATCTAATACACCTGAGCCTTTAAAATAGAGCATTTTGGAGTTTAAGGGTCTAAGGGAGCCATGTGGGACAGGGGGAAGAGGAGTGTTTATGGAGAAAGCGAAGAGACATCAGGTGCATGGAGTCTGCTGGAGACCCTGGCGAGCTGGCAGACATGTCAAGAGAGACCCTGAGGAGTTCTTGTCCTGTGACAGACAAAAACTCTGGTAAAACAGTTTTCTGAATGACGACTTTTCTCAGTTTTATTCAGATGACGTATAAATGCTTGTTTTGCTCTTATTACTGCTTAATTTGTTCTTTAGAGCTAATTTATGAACAAATTTGGCTGGTTCTTAAGGGGTGCTGGTGTCAACAAGTATGCTATACTTTCTGACTCAGCCTAAGTCTGAAAAGACACAGAACTCATTCTTGTGTCTAAATCCTTGTCTATACAGGAGTATCTTGGAAGGACAGTGGAAGAGCAACCAAGTTCTGTCTAAACCCAAAGAAATAACACTAAAATTTCTAATGCCTTTTTGTCCTTTAAACAGTTATGTTGATAATGCCAGAAGATAGTATTTTGGAAGGGGAAAAATTATGACATTGAGTGACAAAAAGGAGGAGAAGATTATCTGGTTTTATTTTATTTGTGTTGATATTTGGTCAGATATTTGAGTTATTTGGTATTGAAAACACTAAAGAAAAACAAGTAAAACTGACAGTGCAACCACTGTGGTGTATTTTTCCGACCTGGACCTGCAGGAGCATTTTAAATGGGCAAGAGGATTAGGTTTTAGAGAGATGTCTTTGTGTTTGGCCTCTGACTTTAATTCAAGTTCTCCTTGGGGAATCTTCAGTGACTTTCAGCAAGACACTGGTCTTTAAGAAAAAAATTGTATCATTGTGTTTTGCAGTCAAGGATGACTGGGTTTTTTTGTAGTGTTTCTATAGGGAGAAGGCGTAACCCTCTTTCCTGCTGCATTGGCATTCTTTTCTGATTTTGTTGTATTTTTCTCTGCAGTTGGTAATATGACATAATTGCCATATTTTAATTCAGAAAAATGTGTGTATACATAATCTTCATTTTGGGTGACAAGCAAAGTGAATTAGTAAATAAGTTTGCAGATAAAATTTACTGCCCTTAAACCTTTTGTATCTCACTTTAGGGTTTTTTGGCATCTTTTGATTACAAAATGCAATCAAAATTTTTAGCTGTGAAGTGAGAATCTGCAAAGGCAAGATAGTTCACTATATAAGTTTATAACCTTATACTTGTTAAAATGTTATACTTGCTTTAAAATTTAAAATTTGAATTTTGATTTCTACTTTTTTCTTCCTCTGATAGTTTAGAGATAGTATAGATAATATGGCTCACTGTCTACACACAAATGTAAATAAATGCATGTATTTGGAAGTAGTACAGAAGCACAAAAAGAATTTTGGTGGATGTAGATCAGCAGTCATCAATAGTTCTTTCTGTAATGCTGGTAAAAAAACAGGGTCATAGCTAGAAGGAAAGATGTGATTTTGTGAGTCTGACCAATACTGATAACTCCATGCACATCTGGTGTCTGAACTTTCAACACAAGGATACAGATTTGGGATGAATGGAGAAAAGTGGCACAAAGAGAGTCATGGCTTAAGATGTAGTCTTACAAAAGGTGACTTAAAGATTTCAAGCTATCAGAGACAAGGAGGTGAATATACCGTATGTATATAGGAGAATAATACTAGCAAAGACCTCTTTCCTCTAGAAGAGAAAAAAATGTAAGAACCTCAAGTGGCTGCATGCTGAGGTCAGGCTCATTTAAATTAGAAGTGAGGCACAATTATTTATCTTTAACGGTGGCGCTATTAATCATTTGAACAAATTACTGAGAAAAGTCGTGGGAACAGACAATTGCCATAAATTATAACTCGCTGAGGAATTACCACTGGATTCAGTTACTGGTTTCACCAAAGAAGCATATTATGGAATCCAAATACATTATCTGAAGGAAATTGAACTCAAGCTGTAGCAGAAGCCACATAAGGCCAGGATATTATCAGCTGTGCGATACCATAGCATAGTCATAATTGTAATCATAGCTACAGCTCCATCATTTGTTTTTTACTTCAGAACAGTATCATTAAAGTGACTTCTCATCCTCTTGTCTTTTTTCAAGAAATGTTAAGGAAATGAAAGTTGTTGGATTTTCATGCTCAAACAGAAATGAGGATAACACAAATTTTACAGCTTTGCTTACATTTGAAAGGATTCGGTATCATTTTGCTGTCAGTATAATCTGGTATCTTTTGGCTTTATTAAATAGCAGGTTGTGTAAAACTGTTTCCAACCAGTTCTATTAAAGATAAAGCTGTTTCATTCGTGGGCTATATAATATAAATTAATTTCTTACAAGTCTGTGGATAACTTCCTCTTCTGATACTTTATATTTAGGTAAATCTGAATTTAGGTAAGATCTATTAATCGTGTTAAAAATAATTAAAACTGACTCAGAGTGTTCTGGATTCCTTCTAAGACAGATAGCAGTTTCCCTAGCATGCTACTCCATCATAGCCTGATCAACATAGCTAGCCAAGAATTAGGGTTCAGAGCCAGCAACAACAAAGAAACCAACCAGACATTTCAAATAAATTTCCTTAAGGATTTTTGTGTCTAGAAACAAAACATCTGAATTTAAATGGAGAGCAGCTTAAAAAAAACACCCAAACTTGCCAAACTCCCCAGCAACTGAAGAAAACTTCATTTTATACACCCTGTTTTAATTAGGTAGTAGAGTTTGTGTCCAAGAGAAGACAAGCAGCCTGTTGTCCTTTGGGTTGAATGCCTACTGGACATGTTTCTTGAGGGACACATTCCTCAGGAGCCAAGCTGCAAGTAGAGCATGGATTGCATTCTTTGTTTGGAAGCTTCTATATCTGTGGTGACTTTTTCTCTGAAACCGTTCAGGAGTTATGCTTGAAATACAACCTGTGCTCTCTCTTATACGGCCCCCTTTCCTGCAGACTATGTGTCACTTAGATAAGCCAGTCCTGCAGCCCTGGCACAAATATCTGATGTTAGCTAGACTTCACTTTTAAATAGACTAGTTCACCCTCTCAATAAACGGCTTGATTTAAATGCTTAGCTGTGAAAATCACATATTCTGTTTGCTTTTTCATTCTCTTTATAAAGCCTTTGCTCAAAACCAGTTGATACAGATTATTCATTTTGTTGTAATGCTGAAAAAGCACTAGCACTACCATTGTACTACAGCTGTTAGAATGGAGACTGAAAGCATAAATTTCATTAATCATACTGGTGGTTGCAGTGGCAGCACAGATCAAAAAAGGATATTAGCCAGTTTCTTACAGGATTCCAACATGCCTGATTTTGTCTGGGTGTCAAAACATTGGTTTCTGTGCCATGTACAATTATGTAAGTGTTAGCCTTTTCCATCTTTGTTTTAATTTCATTAAGAAGTAAAGGCAATATACTTAGATGCATCATTGCACGCTTATGACTATTGACTTCTGTTCTTGGGTTCTATTATAATGTTCAATAGAAGAAAAATCTGACCCAAACACTCTAAACAAAAAACCCCATCCATCGAAAACTTTCTAGATATATATGCAGATTAGAGTACAGTAAATTGATCACTTCTCTTCTTTAGCATAGAATCATGAAATCACTTAGGTTGGAAAAGTCCTTTAAGATCAGGAAGAAATTCTTTACAGAGAGGGTAATCAGGCATTGGAACAGCCTGCCCAGAGAGGTGGTGGATTCACCATCCCT
>JAYRBT010000114.1:61233609-61248731 GCA_036023395.1 Myiotriccus ornatus
TTTGCTAACCTGTTGTCTATTTCTGCATCAATCTTACCATCCGAGGAGATGATGCTTCCCAGGTAATTAAATTGCTGGACTGATTTGAGCTCTGTTTCACCAGTGGTGATATGGGGATGATGGAAGACTTTGTGAGGTGCAGACTGATAGAAAACTTCTTTCTTCTTCAAGCTGACTTCCAGCCCAAAAAGCATATTGGATTGTGATAGTCACTTGGCAGTGGTGACTGACCACTTCAGTGATTGAGAAGTTTTTTTAGCCAGGGTTTTGCAGGTGACTGTGTGACTTAAGTAACAACATTTCACCGAAATTTAGACTTAAATTTCATGGTAATGAGGTATCTACCTTAAAAAAAAAGATTTTGCCTCTTGGATCCTTACCAACATTTTTCTAATATATAGCAGTTTTCTACAGACCTTTGAAAATGGTCTCTGATTTTATCCAAGATTTTAATTTCAGAGGAATTTTTCTTTGCCCACCTGTGTTATTTTTGTCTGACGAAAGCAAGCTTGCTTATATTATCAACTTGTGTTCTTAACTTTGTATGAACCAATGAAGAAAATGAAGACAATTTGTTAAATAGATTTCCAACTGCCTAAGGAAAACTTCTTTATACAGTAGAAGCTACAGGTTTGGTCATTCAACATTCAAAAATAAATAAATACCTGGATTGTTTTAACTGACAGAACAAGATGTATAAAGCAGATGCATTGTATGATACAGTGTCATTTCTGGTTTAAGGCCACTCACTGGATTTGTGTTGCAGCCAGGGTTTTTCATCTATAACCATACAATATATACCTTGTGTGATATATAATGGTATACATTGATTTTGCGGAAGAGTCCAGGCTAAGATGCAATATACAGTTATTACTTGTTTTTACCATGCAAACACAACATTTGAAGGGCAAGTTCATGGACTGTGATGCAGGTAGAAATTCAAGGGTTTGTGGGTTGTAGGGAGTGGACTGCGGTGTGGGTGGTTTCAACCAAGGCCACAGGGGCTGCAGGAACCAGATGGGACAAAATGGGAACAGGAGAAAACTAGATTTAGACCATTTCTGTAGGTGTGCAGAGATAGAGGACGAATTTTGATGTATGTTCTATCTGCATGTGGGGAAATGAACATATGTGCACAAGTCTCTATGAGTGTACATGCACACACATTTATATATGTACAAGTTTTAAATGTGTATCATAATTGCTGCCTGCAGTTTTCAATTCTTAGTCATCAGAGGTGAATGTGGCCCTAACTTTATTCACAGTCTAAGTCTCCCTTCTGTGCTTACTATTTATTTATTATAGACTGCATTCCACTTATTTTTATTTATTTCATATGATGATTTTTATGCTTCCTAACTTGGAGGACTGAAAGTTTTATGTACAGGAGAAAGGAATCAAAGCTTTAACGATATCCGTAGAAAATTCTTGTTTAGCTTATTCACACTCCTCCAACTTCATTTTGCTTAATACTCATAACATCCTAAGCTCCCAGATATATTGTTTGTAAACAACACCATAAAAACATGTTTATGAATGTGCATTGGAGAGAAATGAAAAATATATTACCTAAGCAAACTAGTGATTTATATTCAAATAAATGTTTGTAAATGCTTTCTTCATAGAGTTTAATACTTAGGTTCACTGTTAAGGTGGGCAAAACGTGTATACATATGTGTGTAAGTACACATTATATGTTCTTTTGCAATATATTCTTTATAATGTTATTGTTTTAGTTGATGTCTTCCACTCTGGTTTAATATATCCATGCCACTAATATTTAAAGTGAAAGGTTATTTTTTCCCCATCACTATTAATTTTGTAAATGACTTTACACAATTAAATTTCGCAATTGAAGTCCTGGACGGGTTTCCTAAGAGTTTTGTAATGTCAGGCTTTCCCTGTGTTTGCTCTTGCACTCTGATGTCTGTTGATATGCTGATTCATGTTTTACACCACCAGATAGGTTTTGTTTATTTGGAAGAATGAGCTTAAAGAGGTCATGCCAGCTTTTCTTCTCCCTTCCTAGACTATATATCTCCCTTTAATTTAAACTCAGACTTGGAAAAAAAAAATAAAAAAGGAAAGAGGATTTCTGCAGCTAAGCTAAACTGGAGAAATCAATGGAATTTATTACCAAGGAATGTCTAATCTCTCAAGCTAATACAAGACTCTGCAGCTATTGATTACATGCTAAGGATGCACAAACTGTTAGTCATGCATGGAAGCAATAGAAGAGTACTATCAAGAGGAAATGGAATATAATTGTCTGTAGTGCAGTTATATTTATGCCTGTACTATACCTCTGATGCAGGGACAGCTGTATCTTGCATCCAAAAAGGTACGTCCTAAAATATATTGAATATCCCCTCATTGCTACTGAAACTGGTGTAGTAGTAGAGCTGATTATCTACGTAATAATTCAGATGTTTTCTTCAGCGCCCTGAGGTATGTGGTCAATACGAAATTTGTAAGCTGGCTTAACAGGTCTGTCGCTAGATGAAGTGAAAAGAGAAAAAGATCATAGATTTTCATGCAATTGCATTATAGCTGTTGTTTGCACCAAAATAAATCTTTTGTACTAGTCCAGTGTTTATACCATAGTTTCATTCATTCTAGGTTCCTATTTCACGTGATAAATAGATGGACATAGTAATGCACACAAAGTGGATCGTTTTGTATTTGCATCCATATTTGTTTTGTGTTCTGTATGTGTTACATATTTGAGAATGGACGTGCCCACTAATCTCTTTGATTTTTATTTTGGGAATATGTACCTGTTATTTTTCCTTTCCTGTCAGAGTGCTGAAAAAACTTCAAATTGTACTACTTATGTCAACTTCATTTAACTTCTCTTTCTTTGATGTTCACTATTTCTTAATGCTTCTAAGTTTAAAAAGTTTGAAGGCCTGAGTTTCCAAATGTGACTCCCTAAAATCAGGTGTCTACTGAAACTCCCCTTCCCCCACAAAACCCCTCAAACAAACAAGCCCCAACAAACAAACAAAACAAACAAAAAAAACAACAACACCAAATACCTCAGTTAGACTGCATTTACATACATGACAGCTATCCTGGTTTTTGTACATTATGAGAATGAGTGAGTGCAGATACTCCAACACTGGCATATCTGGAATAGTAACTTATTCTAATAACATATGAGAAGGTTGTATTGATCCAGTTGGTAATATAATGTGGTGTGGTTTTGGCTTGGAATACATATAAGTAGGTAGAAAAGAGTCCTCTGAAGATAAGTAGTTCATGAACTATCAATAAGTAGTTGTTAAAGAATTGAGGCAGATGCTGCTAATTGATTTAAGCTTTTACTTCAAAGCTATCCTTTAACTCTACTTAGAAATGGTCAAAAATCTGCCAGAGTTACAGGCTAGAAACTTGAGTAGAATTGGCAAGATTTGTTCTGTCATAGACTGGTTCATGAAACTCAGACTAAAATGCATGGCACTTTTGGAATGTCTGAAGGATCTTCCTGTTTTGTCATCATATTATTAAATAATGGAGTTACTGGGAGTTAGTCTGAACTAAATTCTTTTGGATTTTAAAATTAATAATCCTTCAAGCATAGGGGCTTCATCATGGATATTCTAGGACAGCTTACCTAACCTAGGGATTTTTGCTAGCTTTGTTCATAACATAATTTATTATAGTATATTCCTTAGACAACAGCAGATCACCCACAGAAGTGCAGAAGTGATCACAGTTGATGTGCATAGTTCTTGCTCAGATTGTGGCTGTCTCTTGAAACGTATAAATCTAGTTCGATCCTATTTAATGAGTCATATGCTTCTACATTCAGCAGTCCTAATCAAGTTTATCATCTTAGTATCTCTGTAAAAAAAATTGTTTGATTCATCATTTATTAATAACAAAAGTAATAACTGAGAGTAATGCAGCTGAAATGAGCCAGAAACCTTTGTTTGTTGTTTTCTTACCGCACATCTGACAGTTACTCTGGTTTGGATTGTACTTCCGTTGTCACTTTTCACTCATACCTTTCTTCCAGGTTCTTATCAGGATTCTTTTAGAAGAATTCTTTACAGCAACAGGACTGTAATTTTTTTTTTTTTTAGTTTTAGGAACGTTTTGTTTTTGTAGGACCTTGCATGAACCAAGGAAGCAGCAGGAGCCATAGTGACGTCTTAGAATAATCCTCTTCTATTTCCTATGTGCCAAGGAAAGTGTTACCCTGGAAAGGTCAGGAAAAGCCACAGGACAAGGAGGCTCATGTTCTCGTAGAAGAAAAGTCTGGGGAATTCTAGTGGCTGTTTAGACTGAGAATATTAGCAGAAATATGAGGACTTTTTTTTCTATGTAAGTTTTGTTTTAAAATGTAAGGGCAAGATAATTAAGAGTCTCTGGGAGAGACATTGTGCTCTAAGTAATGGGGTTACTACCTTAAACCAAATTTACTGTACTTCTTTAATAATGGTCATACATTTGCTTCTGTATGTTAGGGTTTTTATTTAATATAAGCCCCACACATTTCTGCAGTTCCCTCAAACACACAAATTTATGCGTTATGACACCTTCCAAGCCCAGTTCGTTTTCACCTTCAGTGTCACCGTGAAGACAGTCTGGGTCACTCTTTAACTATATTGACTGAAATGCATATTAAGTTTAAGCAGGAATTTGAAATCAGCTCCTCAGGGTAATGCCAAACTAGAAAGAGTTCAAGGGGGAAGAAGGATTCAAAAGCCATCCCCAATTAAAGAATAGTATACATAGTGTATAGACAGGATATGCTGGTTTCCAAGAAGCACCGTCTTTATCTGAAATGTCTGTGCTTTAATATTTCTGTGATTCCTTTCCATTTCATTTGAACAAATGTGCATTCTGTCTGCTAGTCAGAAGAACTAATTCCTCTTTTCCTGCCAGGTAAATCTAAATGAAACTGTACTGCAGTCAATATTTAGAATTTCTGGGGAAAGGCAGGAAAATCACAGGACTTGTCATACTTTACTGGCCTCATTGTATAGGATTTTTGTCATAACTTTTGGGACTTACATTTGTTTCTGATTGACAGCAGGCTAATAAGTATTATCATTAAAAACAGTTTCTGAGGTAATGCATGCTCTGACCTTGCTGCTTCTGCAGCTGTGAAGGCTTTTGTTTTCACTCCCATCTCTGTGTAAGTGAAGATAATCTCTACAAAGGGGCTCAGTATTGACCTGTCATATCATGTGTTGCTTATCAAGCACTAAAGAAATTGAATTTCATTTTATCTGGAACATTGTATTAAATCACTCTGCGGTTGAGAGGTGGTATAGGGTCAACAGGTTCTGTCTCTTTCACCATCTATCCCTGGATTATTAACCTTTGGAGAATTACTAAGATGTTCTTTATTTTATCCTATAAGGTTGGGTTAAATCTTCTTGATCCATAAATTGTTACCATTGAGTGCCACATACGTGTAATTCTTTTATATGGTTTCTGGATAAGGATTGAGGATTTAGTAATCTGTACAAATGTAGAGATCCCTTATCATTCTGGGTTTTTCTGGGTTTTTTTTATATTCTCTCAATGCCTCTGTTTTTAGTTGATTCAATGAGAGTAAAAGCAGTCAGACTGGATGATGGATATGAGTTAGTAAACACTTGGTAGTATTTGTTTGCCAAGAGATAAAGCAGGGGTGAGAAGAAGGGAGATGACAGAGCTGGGTTTTGCCAAGTATTAAAAGGGCAGACAGAGAAGCTGGCCATAAGCAGAGGTGAGAATGGGGTGGAGGTCATAGCAGCAGCCCATGGGCAGACAGAGTCTGGTAGAAGGGACCCTGTCATCATTAGAGGGGCTCAGGAGAATCTAGAGGTCAACACTGCCACCACCACAGAATCTTCCATATGCCTTGTTGATGTATTTCTGTTTGAAGACCTAACTCTGCCAGTCAGAATGTTCATGTTTAGGAGCTTGATACAGTCACAGAATATTGAATTTCCTGCAACAACGGAAGGTGGCATACTTTTTGCTATCACCGCAAAGAACTTCCTCCAGTCTTAAATATGTTTTCTGCTGGAAAAAAAAGGCTTGAAAAAAGTAGATTACAAATATCTTTTCCCCAAAATTTTAAATTTAAATACAAAATTTAATACAAAAAAAACCCAAACAACCCAAACCTGTTTCATTCAATTTCAAAGTTCTGAAACAAGAAATCTTTCTAAATTAATAAGCAAAATTATTGTTTTTCAAATAACATGTCCTTATGCTCAGATATTCGCTTGGCGTTTGAGCACTTTCTTTTTCAAACTTGTTTTAAGAAAATCTTTAAAAAACCCACAAAACTTTAAAAAAAAAAAAAAAGGACTGAAGTTGAGTATTGGAGTAAGCATTTTGGTGGAAGCATTGGCACATAATTGTAAATGGGTGTTGCTGCTAGCTGCTGCTGTTTGATGTCCAGAGCACTGGTAACCTGGGAAGTGGTTACCATTCAGTTTTCTTGTGGCCCTGGCAGTAAATCACTTTGTACCTATGAACAAGCTATTAAGCTTTTTTTGTGCCTCTTTCTCCTCACAGAAAAGGATTAACATTTCTTACATGTCTCACAAGGGTAATTGGTAGATTAATGTTTGAAAAAGTTTAAGTGCCTTCTGCCATTATTATTGAAAGTCCAACAGACAGGTTAAGGAATGAACAGGTATATTGAGAGCATCTTTTTTCTTCCCTCTTTGGCATAGAGTGATGATTTGTCTTGGGTAGTTCAACAAAGTGAGAAGTCATGGGATTGAAAACCTATGTATTTTGGATAAAAATTCTAGATGAGAGTGAAAGAGGAAAGATGGGAAACCATCTGGAAGACAAGATGTGAATCGAATTACTGGAATTAGCAGTACTGAAAGAATAGCCAGAGATCAGAAGAGAATGCATAAATTGAAATTATATTCCAGTAAGGTTAGAGAAATGTTTCAGTGAAACACAAATCCTAAATTGTGATGGAGAAATGGCAAAAAGGCAGATGAAGACTTCTTTTTACCCCTATCAAGAGTTAAAAGTTATTCTTAATGAGATGGCTGAGATTTTTGGGAAGCCTACTCAAAAATTCAATAGTGTTTTGTCTGACAAAAGTAATTATTTGAATATTGCTTTCTACTGAGGTGTTACAGATGGAGGCTTTGTGGTATGGTAGTTTAAAACAATTGGTCTTTACCTCTAGAGATTCCCAAGATGAACATTGCCCAGAAGCAAGAGAAAAATTGTGTTTTTAAAGCATCATTTTAGGAGCAGTGGGACAGTTGGCAGAGTTTACCAAAGCTGTTGAGAGACTCTGCAGACTTTAATTACCATCTCGATATTGCAGAAGTTTAATTTCTGCCAAAGAATGGAATGGTTGTGAGAAAGCGAGATCGCACTCTGTCTTTCATTCCTTCGTTTTTGACAGGTGAATAAAGGATGCTTTTCAGTATCTCCTCTGATACTGTGACACATTTGTAAAATTTGCATAGAATTGTAAAATAATTTTTCTTTAAGATTAACAAAGCTTTTATGTTTTTTTCCTTCTCTTTTAAAAGTGCCGTATGGCATAGCATAAATGCAGTTTAATTCTTGTCATGAAAGATGCAAGATGAAAATGAAGTACATTTTCCATTACTGTTTAGTTGGCTTCAAACATTAATAGTTTCATCCTTCATGGTCAGACAACATGTATTATGTTGTGTTAATTCTGATAAACTTTGAATTAAGGTTTTGATTCCATCTGGTGGGAGTGGTTGGAGGCACAACCTGGATTAGTAGAATAAAGAGGAAATTTTTAAAATGAGAAGAATCATTCCATTTTAGAAGGAAAAATTAGTCTATAACACATTTCTTTGGTGAAGAATATATTTACTCTTTTAGGCCTCACACTCTAAATCAGAGTATGTATCACTAGATTTTTCACTGTCATTCATGTGAGAAAAAGGCTGATTATATATATACATATATACATACATATATATATAAATATACATATTTTGTCTTAACAGTTTTCTTCCTCTATGACACTTCAGTGTGTTCAGTTTTTTCCGAAGTGCTTGCGTTAGCCAAGTGAATACTGATTCTTTGAAGACTCTTACCAGCTCCTTCAGTAGATTTACAGTATTGGTACATTTTTTTTTCCATGACCGCCTTCCACCTCCCTGTACTTGTTAAAGCACCAGCCTTTGTTTGCTCTATAAAACCCCCTTTTCCCCCTTCTCTTCAAGTCTCTTATCTTTCAAGGACCTTTTCAATGCTATCGTTCTGTTTCAAAACTCTATTGTTACAGTGCATAGTATGTTCAGAAAGCTACTGCCCAGGAATTCTACTTATTCATTTGTATTTTTCACCATATATACGATAAATCAGTACTTAAGGGGAAAGGTAACATGCTTGTTGAAAATCCAGAAAGGAAAGGATAGATCAGGGGAACAAATAAGAGTAATTTTTAATCCTTAACACTTGTCATGTTACTAGGAATAGCTTTATGTTATATTTAGAATTTGGTTGTTTTGATGTTTGAAACTAAATGTTTGCAGTTTGTCTGGCAAACTGCATGCTGAATAGATTACACTGGTTCACATTTCCTTATTTCAGTATACCATCTGTGCTTTTGGCTGGATGTTGCCTGTTTGGAACTCATAAATGCAAGTTACAAAGAACGGTTATGCTCAGAAAGAGAAATCCTATATTTTACTTCCTTGGATAATCTTGACTGTTTTAACCTTAAAATGGCAAGGATGCAAAGCTGAAGCTATGTACTAGAACAGGCTTTATTTTCTCTGGTGATGAATCCTGTATTAGCAGGGTATATTTTCACTGAAACTCTAGTATATACAGTCATGGTCATGATTTTCATTGTGTTATCATTTTAATCAAGTTCAACGATGAAAGTTAGTCTTGCATGAGGAATAAATGCACTAGAGAGACAACGAAAGATTGATGACAGCTTAGGGAGTGTCACGTAGTCTGCTGGTGGAAATGCAAGTGTGGAGAGCAGCTGAGCTTGGGGAGCAGGTCAGAGATTACTCACTCAGAGCAATGCCCAAGCACAGTTTTGGGATTCGAAAGAATTGAGATACAGTGTGAATATCCAAAAGCACTTTTTGTGCTATTTCTGAGGGGTTTAGCTTAAATGAATAGCTTCATTACTAAAATAATAAATGCTAATTAATATCTGCATCATTTTTGTAACTGCTAGCTTAGTAAGGTAATTAGTATAATTAGTATACAGCGTTGCATGGTGGCATGATAAATCATAATGTAGTGAATCTTCACTTTTTACCATTATGATGTATTATCTAATTTACCCAGGTTAAAAAAAAAAAAAACAAAACACAAATGGTAAGGGAAAAATCAAGAAGGGAAGCCAGCACTGACAGCTGTGTGGCCTTTTGGTCACTTCTCTTGCATCTGCTGCCTGTATTCTCAGTTGCTTTGAATCGCTCCACTGATAATTAACAATTCTTTTTCCTACTGTTGCTAAGTCTCAAACACTGATTAAAGCTTGCAAAGAGAGGACAGAGAAGAATTTTAACAGTGTTTTTCATTATACTCTGTTTTCTAGAACCTATGAGAACACCAAAGACACTGAAGATTGCTGAGATCCAGGCTAGGCACATCGCAGTGGATTGGGAATCCCTGGGTTACAACATCACTCGCTGCCATACTTTCAATGTCACTATCTGCTACCACTACTTCTGCGGACACAATGAGAGCAAAGCAGACTGCTTGGACATGGACCCCAAAGCACCCCAGCATGTCGTGGATCACTTGCCGCCCTACACGAATGTCAGCCTCAAAATGATCCTAACCAACCCAGAAGGGAGGAAGGAGAGTGAGGAGACCATTATCCAGACAGACGAAGATGGTATGTGTAAATGTTCTTATGGAAATTGCATCCAAGTCTAGTCTAGACAGGTGGTAGGAAGTGACTTTCTGTGTTAGGATATGTGTCCTGAAGGATGGAAGTTCTCTTCTACTAATGTATTAATTAGCCCCAAAATGGTAGCTATAAAAGTATTATAGCTGTCACCTTGCATATATATATAAAACTGTCCATGAAACACAAAGTCAAACTGGATCTCTCTGTTAACTACTGGAAAATCACTCATCAGGTTAAACTTACTTTGAAAACTTGGGAATTAGACTCAATCATCCTTATGGGTCTCTTCCAACTCCAGATATTCTGTGATTCCTATTTAAAATTCTTTTGATGAAGTTTTATTGACAAGACAGTTGAACTTACCTTAGTTGGGAAGAAATAAAGAATAGATGTATATGTGTTAGTGGTGACACATTCAGTGGTTAGGCTATGAATCTTGGTATCAAAGATGCTAAAGTAAAAATTGATATTTTCCCTGGTAATATTTCAAATGTGGTAGCAAAAAACAATGTTAGTTTCCTTTTCTTGTATTTAGATTTCATGAAAGTATTGACAACAGCAAAATGAAGATATATACTTCCATAGGTAACAAAAATAGAATACTTGAACTAATGTAAGACTATAGATACATAAAAAAGTAAAATTGAAAAAGGTAGTGTGTTTACTTCCCTATAAAATAAATGAATGGGAAATATAGCTTTATATATGGATAGCAGTCAATGTTAGAATCTGGTAGCACTCTTTTTCCATATATTTTCAATTTTATAAGAAATAAAAGAGGAATATGTTTACTGTTGCAATAAAGAAGAGAGAACAATTTATTAAATAGGTAGAATGTGAGGAACTGTAGAAAACTACAGACACATAAATGCATCCTATGAAGATTTATTGACAAGTGCAGAATTAGAATATTTCATGGAATTCAAATTATTTTTTGAAGTTAATTATGATCCATGAAGAATTATTTGTCTGTGTTTACATTATAGATATGAATGGTTGCTATTTTCCTCGAGGTTAAATAAAAAGTCATAGTAATATTGTTAAGTCCATGGCAAATGGATTACTTTTGCTTTTTAACTGAGTTTTCAAGAAAACTTATTGGTTATGGTTTCTGATATCCTTTATCTAGTTAGATGTGCAGAGATGGTGCATGGTCACTGTAGTGGTGCTTGTCAGGAACAGAGTCAAGTGCATATGTATGTTTTGTCTTCTGGTTTTGTTATGGATTATTCTTGGAAGATGATGCACACAAGGCAGGTTTTGGTCTCAAGCTAGCACACCAGTGTGCTGTCACTGAACTTGTTTCAGATCAGTTTTGGTGTCGCAAGTTCTGTAGTGAAGAAGAAAACTCACCCAATGAACAGAAGTTGCTAAGGTAAACTATTTCAAGCAGATGTTGTTTTCATGGAGGGACTAATACATTTTAAAAGGTACCTATATTTAGACACACTGGTGGTAATAATGCTTGTGACCTGAACATAGCCTCTTGTGAGCTTTTCGCTGTGAAACTGTGCTGGGAATAGAATGCAGATTTTAATTTTGAGTTACTGATTGACTTGAAAGTCTTTGTCCATTTTGCCATGTATTTCAAAGTACATGGCATGCAGACAACGTACAATACTGAGGGATTCACACCTGTGTCTTTCCTTGAGCTCTCATAGCAATAGTAAGCTAAATTCTATAGTTGACTGCTTATGTGTATGGTGCTAGTTCCATGTCTGAGTGATCAAATGTCTGAAACTATTTTAAAAGACAGTTTGCAGTTTAAAGCAGAACTCAGACTAAGAAGATGAGAGGAACAGTTATAAGTGTGATTCTGTGCAGCACATTTCTTATGTGGTCAGATGTAACCTTATTGTCTTCATGACTTTTGCAGGTTCTGTAAAATAAGCATGAGGTTAATTATATCATGAAGGCATTATCAGTGATTCATTTAGGAGAAGCAAAATAGAAATAGAGTGTTGTCCTTAATTTTTGCAAATAACATTAATTAGAAATAGCCCCTGATTACATGATTGTCTGAAACTGTGCACTTGCATTGTATAGTTTTCATAAATAGAAACTTTGAAAACTCCAGATGACAGCAACTGATAATTAGTTTTTTGTTAGCTTTTCTATAGTGTGGGATTCTTTTCAGTGCCATTCTTTTTCACAAAGTACTGCTAAACAAGCAAAAACTTTATAGACGGTTGGAGATAGAGATGTTTATCCCATGTTTTCTTCTCTCTCTTCCTCTCTACCATTTTGCCCTTATCTTCTGTTGCTTTGTCATACTTACCCATGCTTCCAAGCTGTCCCTTTCTTCTTTTTAGCTGTTGTTGTTTTGTTTTAATCTTTCCCTTCATCTCTCTACACCTATCATCTCTCTCCTTTCTTTTGTCAGTACATTTTGCACATTTCTGAACTTCGGGAATTCCCTAAAAGCAGAGGAATTTGAACTTCCGTGAAGCTCCACTGTGCAGCAGGGTGGATCTCTGGTTGTCTTTCACAAAGATTCACATTTATGTAAGGCTGTGCAGCTGGGTTGTGGGTCTTTCAAAAATTATCTATCAGACTTCCCAGAGGTAGTAGAGGTAGACATGCCAATGGTAACTTAGCCACATACGGTACCAGGAGCAGAATTGACTCAATAAACAATTAGTAGAAGAATGAGGTAAGATTGACAAGCTATGTTTCAGACCTTTGGAGCCACGACTGACAAATGAGGACAGTTTTATTAGCTTGTAATCCAATATCTGCAAGAAAGCAAAGCCCAGGAATATCTGACAGTCTGAAAATAGTCTCTCTTTTGACCAGAGCTAGGTCTGAGTAATCGGTAGTTTAAGTATTTCTATTTAACATGGGAAGGTGGAATTAATCTTTAAAGTAAAGTACAGTAATTTCAGAAAGCTGTAATCCATGTAAAATAAAGCCCTTGAGAGAGACACTGTTAAATAAGTTGTTCAAAAAGAGAATGAAAACAAGGAAATTTGTGAGTGTTTTAAGAGTGAAACATCGCTCGCTTTGGAAAGAGAGCAAGCACATCAGGGACTCAGCACTATCTGTGCTATGACAGGGACCCACTGCTTCTCTGTGTTATTATAGAAGATGGACAACATTTGAAGAATTTGATAAAGGAAGTAGAGGAAGGCTCACACAACCTGGAGCTGCATACATGCTGGGCAAAGATGATGTTTAGCATTTAGAAACAAAGTACAAAGACCAGCAGTGAATTTATCACTTAGCATGAATCAGCAGCATGCGCGTGTTCTTGAAGCTGCCTGCTGACCAGCGCACTGCCAGCTCTGAGGGACCCTTTGTCAAAGCAGTGGATGAATGGGATTAAACCAGATAAATGCTTCCTTAATTTTTAATTGGAAACAGATGCAAAAAGCAGTGGATTAACAGGAGTAGTGACATTACCTCTGAGAGAACAGCTATGGAGAAACCAAATTGTGAAGCTCAAGTGTTCAGTGGTGATTTTATAACCAGTGAGGGAGTGTGTCATCTAACAGCAGGCAAAGAAATAATTGAAAAGGATCATTTCAAATAGGATAACTACACATTTTGGGGCTTAAAGTATGCCAAAGCTTTGGTCTGAGCCAAAGGACATGCTCACTGGATGCAAATGAGGACCCCTGATCTTTCAGAGACTGTGGATCATTCAGCTCCATGCAGAAATACCTAGAGCTATGATACCAACTGTCCAACCATTACTCATACTCCTGGAAAAACTCCAACAGGCCTGCCACTCTGGGAAACAGCAGAGGAAGGGGGAAATGTTATAATTGGGGGTGGGGGGGGGAGGGGAGGAAATGAACAGAAACAGTGAAATACTTTGTGTAGCATCTAAATGTGTGTCCTTCTTTCAGTTGGAATAGAGTTAATTTTCTTCCTAGTAGCTGGTATAGTGCTGTGTTGTGGATTTAGGATGAGAATAATGTTGATAACACGCTGATATTTTAGTTGTTCCTAAGTCATGTTTATACTAAGTCAAGGACTTTTCAGCTTCTCATGCCCTGCTATCGAGAAGACTGGAAGGACACAAGAAGCTGGGAGAGGATGCAGCCAGGACAGCTGACCCAAAATAGCCAAAAGGATACTCCATACCATGGCATGTCATGCTCAGTATATAAGTTGGGGGGAAAGCTGACTGGGGACCACAGTTCAGAAACTGTCTGGGCATCGGTCTGTGAGTAGTGAGCAATTGCAATGAACAGAATTTGTTTCAGGTAGTCTAATTCTTTCTCATTTCTATTATTATTTTCTTCTTTTTTCTGCCTCATCCAGCTGCTGAGGGAGGATTGAGCAAGCTACTGTGTGGTGCTTAGTTGCTGGCTGAGGTTAAACCATGGCAATGTGTGAAGAGGAAATACCTTTCACCAACTTCAAGAGGGAGGATTTTATGGAAATAGTTAACATTTAATAATTTTCTATGATTGACAGTAGTAAGTTTTGTAAGTTGCCTTTATGAAAAACCAAACCAACCAAACAAAAACCCCACTCCTATTTGCTATGAGAAGCATCTTTTTTGTTCCTGCTTTTTCAGTTGTTCTGGCACACTAGGAAAATGATGGTGGAAAGAAGAGGTAGAAAATATGCTTTGATCAAAGTAAGCAATGCTTTGAGAAGCTTTGAAAAAACATAGACATAAAGGTCTACTAGTAGCACTTGAAAAGTTGTAAAAAGAGCCCACCGGGGAGAAAAAGTTAACACAGGGACATGAACTATGTCCATTGCAGCACAGGAGGGCTGCAAAGATTGTTTGAAATGGCAAACTGTCTCAAAAAATGTGTAACTCACTTAACTGAGTGACACATTCATGGATGTCAAGTGAACCAGCTGTGTTAATCCTAACGGGGGAAAAATTGGCAAACAGTGGCAATTAACAAAGAGAACCCCCCAACTAAGAGATAAAAGTTTCAATGTGAAATTTACCATAAATGTCACTGCTAAACATATTGACTTCAGTGCTTCATCTAAGAGAGAGACTAGTGACCTATGTGGCATAAGCAGTGACAAAATTTAGTGTCAAGGTAGTCAAATAAGGGAGGAATTTTTATATCTTTAGTAAAAGTGAACTCAAACTGAGTATAACCAACCTACTCTTGTTGAGTAAAAGGAACCTGGGATAACTTGTTTGTGCTTCATCTTGAGAAAATAATCCCCTTTCCTTTTTTTCAGATGGTAAGTTTTGCTGTTGGCATATCAGTGAGAGAGGAAAACTGGTTGCAGAAGGACACATGACCATTTTTTGTGAAAGACATCAGAAAAGTTGATCTGTGAGAAGTAAAAA
>JAYRBT010000114.1:61248831-61269590 GCA_036023395.1 Myiotriccus ornatus
AAATTATTAGCACAGATTTATTTTAAGATTATGCTGAACAAACAGCAAATGAAGTAAGCTTTTTTAAGGTATTGTGGAGACTAGAAATACTAGATAGGTTTTATATTAATAGCTGAGGAAAAATTGGCTCTGAAATGCAGAATTATTTACCCTGGCTTAACCAACTTCCTCCTTTCATTTCATTTAGGTATCTATATTAGAAGCTTTTATAGCTGAAAAAGTGATATTGCATAAAGTTCTTTGTTGAAATTTTGTGTTTGACATAATGATGTTTGCAAATAGGCTGGAATTAGTGGCTATTTCAGGAGGTTTTGCAATGGAATGAGGGCTTGCACCTGGCCCCACAAGTTTCTGTATTCCTAAGCCATGTGTTAGCTGAAAGCACTCTCTGAATATTGAATTGCATACTTTCAGGAAGTTGTAAGGTATGTGAGTATGTGAGGTTATCTCACCCTGAAATGAAGAAACATTTCCAGTTCCCAGAAATGAGGAGTACTGGTGAGCACTTGGTGTAAAAAGGCATGAAATAAAATACTGCATTAGGTGCCTGAGCCCCTGAATTCTGCAAATCTCATGGGTTTGGAACAAGCTGAGCAAGGAAGTGGTGGAATCACTATCCCAGGAAGCGCCTCAACACCAAACTTCCATTACAGTTAGGGTTAGGGTTCAGAGAGCCAGAAAGCCTACAGCTCCAGGGGCACTGGGTCTGGAAAGTGGGGATCATGGCAGGGCACCAGCATTGCTGCCTCCATACCCTTTAGAATCTGGGCCATCCATGGTGATGGGGACCTCAGCTTCAGCACCAAGCTTCCATTAGGGTTTGGGTTAGAGTTCAGAGGTCCAGAAAACCTACAGCTCCAGGGAAACTTCTCTGCAAATAGTCCAACTTGATTTCCAAAGAACTGGTTTTTTGTCACCACCTTTGGTGTAAATGCTCAGATAGTAAGGACTAGTAATAGGAATTCTGGATTTGGTTTTCCTTTTCAATATATAAAATTTACTTCTGTTTAAACCTTAGTCTCGAGTTGCAACAAAGTGTAAAGTAAAAATGGCAAATCCCTCAGAAAAAGCCAATGGAAAGGTGGACCATTTTAATTTCTTATAACATTTAAACAGATTGATTGTCACCATATTGTAAAAATTAGCATCTCCCTTCAGGGAAAGCTGTAAGTTTGCTGCTGCTATGCTGTCCTTTTTGAGTACGACAAAGGTATTTTTCCCAATATAACCATGCATATATCTGCACATAACTTTTACCACAGTGCATAGTAATACTCTGCAGGGCTTTCATGGAGTATAATAATAATAAAAATACTCTGTTTACATGCACTTTCATATTTTGTAGCAGGAAAACTGAAGCAATATAAATTCATTTTTATAGTGGTTGGTGTCAGTTAATACATTGTTCTTCCAGAAGTAATGTATTGTAATATAAATTTCCCACTAAGTCAGTGTAGAACAACGTTTAAGTGACACTGTTTGTGAATAACAATTTATTTGTGACTGTGACATAATTTAATGCAAATATATTTCTCTAAAATGAATTGATCTGATGTCAGATTGATGGTTTGTACCTTTATTATGCATAGTATTTATAGAAGTCCACCATCCCACATACATATAGAAGAAAAGATTATCAGCTATTCACTATATGAACATAAAGCTTCATTAAAAGGCTCTGGAGATGCATGTAAATCAGGAAAGAAGAGCTTGTGTTGTTTGCACTATAAAACCTTGCTGAGATTCCGTTTGAATTTATTTCATGTTCCTTTTATATATATGTGCATTTTATGTCTGTAGACTTTTTTATAGGAGTTTTTTTTTTTCTTTGCTTGAGTTCCAAATCTCTTCTGAAACCCATATAATTAAACCCACCTTAATAACTTCACTTCTTGGAATAAGTGTATAGCCTGACTTGTTGGGAGTTTAGCATAGAATAATGATGGGAAGGAAAGTGTGTTTTACTGTTGCTGTCACTGAGACATGGTGGGTTCACAAATGGAAAGCAGACGGAAAGAAAATCAATGGGACCAGAATCTTTTTAAAGAGAGGGTGCAGAGGTGCCAAAAGGTCAACTCTTCTAGCAGCTACTTATACTTTTTGAATTATTCAGATACCTAACCAATGACAGAAAATGTTAATTAACATACTTCACCTTAATATACACTTGTAGTAGTCTTTAGTGTTTTGATTTAAGTGTAAACTGTCTGTAAGTCCAAGGGGAAAAGCAAGAGCTTATCTAGAAAGAAAAATGGTTGCTGAGAAGGCAGCAAAGAGGTGCTGTGGTGAGCAATAGGGCTTCTCAAGATGCTCACACAGGCCTGAAAAAAGCGTTTTGGGCTGTTTGTGAGGAGGTTTCTGAAAGCTGTTATCAACACAAGGATGACATTTATCTGGCTGGTTTTCACCTGAGTCCTTGCTAAACATCATATAAACGGAAGGCTCTTAACACTGTTTTGGAAAGATGACGTTTAAGGTATTTCTGAAGTCTTTAGTCTTGCTGTGAGTCACAGGGAATAGACAGCAATGGCTGCCTACAAGGAGGAATGAGTTTGAGGAAAGTCTGAGTCTTCAAGATAGTGTTACTGGCAGGTTACCTTGCTATTGCTCTGTTGCTGGTGGGTTTTTTTTGTTTGGGGAATTTTTTACTAATTTTGGCTTTTTTAAAATTTCTTTTTGTAACTAATTCTGATCTGGACATACACAGGTTGAGCAGGTTGAGCAATAAGTTCAACCATGAGTTTTACTTTTAAAAGTATAAAAGCCTCCAAAAACTTGCCCACCAAGTATTTTGAAGAGCCCTTGGTCCTTTAATACCTTGAGGTAGCGTAAAGAGATGACACAGCACATATTTTCCAGGAGATACTTTTACTGATAACTTTAGAAAATAAGGGAGAAAATAAGGGAACTTGACAGAAGTTTAAAAGGCGAATGTAAAACCAAAACAGAGTATTCCACAAACATATGACTTAGCACATGCTAACCCATACAACTTAGCAAAATCCAACCCGTTCAGTCCCAAGTTACCCAAAACATTAAGAAAGGAGATTAGGAGAAGAAGGAGTAAAGAAACAGAGAGAAAAGAGATTAAGATAAGATCATGGCTACCACCAGAGAGTCCTGTGCGGGTCAAGATGCCACAAAGCAGTTGGCAGGTCTCAAGCAAAATGGTGGCCACAGGCTGCCGTTTTTATCTGCTTTGGCCCTCTGTGGCCACCCCTCCCAGGCATGCCTTCCAACCCACTGGCCACTCTGGGGCTCCAGGGCAGGGTGAGGGGTGTTGCTCCCACTGTGTGAGCCAATCTGAGGCTGGTTTAGGGGTTCCAGAGAGTGTAGTGTGCACTGTGCTCCTGGGCTGCCTTTGACTGACAGCTGCTCCAGGGTCACCCCAGAGGTCTCCCAGGGGCTGATGTGGGATACGGCATTACCTCTCCTCTGTGAGATTCGACCTGTCCCTCCCCCCCACATGCACACACTTGAGTTGGTTCTGACCCAATGATATAATAATCCTGCATCTCCCAGGATGTTAAGGCATTATTTTGACTAACCTGAAGATGCTGTGTTCTTAAAGCCAATTCTCTTGCTCCTGCTTTTCTCTTTTCTCGCTTCTCTTTCCCCCTTTGGTAGAGCGATGCAATTTAAAGGCATTTTTATTGTGGTTGAACTGAAAAATTGAAAGGAAAGAATAATTTCAGACTATCCAAATGTGTCCTTCAAACTGTATTCCTTTTCCTAGGCACTTGAACTTTTATTTCCTTCTCTGTTTTAATTCCAGTTGAGTTTTCAAATAATTTGGGCTGATCCTAAGCTTCATTTTTATGAATTTGTGGAGATGGGTGAGGTTTATGATAATTACTGTTCTGTTTTTCGACATGCTTGGTTTTTTTTACTTTCTGACCTTATTTTAACTGGGATTCCCAACAAGCTGCTCATTGATGTGGTAGCTTCTGTTTTTGTGCCCTTCCCATGCCAGTGAGAAGAGAAGCATGAAACTAACTGGGATCATGCAGTTCCAGTCACTTTAACATTCTGCTGCTGCCTCAAGTATCAAATTTTATATTGGAGGAGAAGAAAGCACAGTCATGGGATGTGATGAGCCTAGAGGCTTCTCCTACCTCGGTGCTTGAACAGAAGGCGTAGAAGGCTTTATGCAACCCTCAGATGTAGAATCCTGCACTTAGTTTCAACTGAATATGAAACTTTTTTTTTTTAAAGTATTTGGCATGTTTTTGAGCAATCTTTTTAACTCACATGCTTTGATGTGCTTTAATGTCAAATTTCATATTCTGTGTAGGCCCTGGTGCGTACCCATGTTCCTTCCCAAACACAGATATACATGTGCACACACAGACGTGTGAATGCGTCTTCCAGGGAAAATGTCATGTGCATCAGGGTATATTCATACCTCTTTTGAGATGTAAGGAAAAACAGCAGAGCATTCCAATGAAAGTGTTACCCACAGCAGGTCTCTCAATGACACAAAGAGCACAGAGGGGCTGTCATGGCATATCAGCCTTCATCCACTGCCTAGTCTGTATGGAGACACTGAAGCAAAGCACCAGCCTGTTATTTTAGTTAACTTCTCCTATGTCTTCATTTGACAGGTAGATAAATAGATTCTGTGAAGCTCTCATCTGTTTACTTCTGGGCTTTTTTGACTCCATGAATTTATTATTAATATGCCAAATTGTGTTGTTTGTACCAAGGGTCAGATCATCATTTATAGCTTGAATGTAGACTCAAATAAATACTGGGACAGGCCACTCACTCCTTTCTGCTGCTAGCACACTGCCTGACACTTTCTCTAATCCAGTAGGTTTTAATTTATTTTTACTCTTTCCAAAACTTTAGTCTACTTTGATAACGAATACCCAAGAAGGGGAGATAAATATATATAAATTTATTAAATAGAAGTAACAATTTAGATGGAAAGACTGCAAATTTGGGCAGCTTTATCTCTTTGAGGGGGGGAGGGTATTTCTTTGGGGTTGTAGTTTCTTCAGGCACTCTCTTATCCTCATCGCCTTCTTTCAGCATGTATGTGTTCAAATCTAGGTGAGCTGCTGTGTTAAAATCATATGTGTAGGCAAAAGTATCTTGTAAGCTGTAATGGGAGATAACTACATGCTTCTGCCTGGTGTTGATGGGATTACCAGGTGCCGTGAATCACTTGGGCAAAGAGGCCTGAGGTGACATATCAGACTTGTAACTACACCAGGGATATTGGTTCCATTTAAAATAAGAAAGTAGGGTCATCTTAGTGCGGTTCAGTTCAAAGCTTTGAAAACACCTCTTATTGGAAAGGTTTGAAGTAAGTAGTCTTGATCTTTCTGCAGCATGAAGAGGTCAGTGAATGAAAGACGTGGCAGCTGAGGTGGTGTGTTTGCCTCATGTCCAGCCCTCTATTAAAATCAGGATTTCTTTTAAAAGAGCAAATCATAAGAAGGGGTGATTGAGAACTATTTTATAAGAATTTATCTCCTTTAGAAGAAGCTGTATAACAGAAACTCTTCCTTGCCTTTGATATTTTTTTTCTAAGAAATTTAAAACCATGTAGTCCTTGTCCTAAGATATGCTTATTACAGAGTTTGATGATGTTTCCTGAAGTTGTAATCTGGCTTGAACTGTTTCCCCTGGCTATACTACAAGACAATTTGACTTAGTATGAAGTTCTGAAAACTGTATGTGCGGATAACATTAACGTTTCAACTTCATGCTCTCTGCACTGCAAATGACAAAAAACACTTTGAAGTGCTTTTTCCTACTCTCTACCACTGCCTTTTTGCATGCAAATGAATATTAATAAAAATAGACCTGCATTCGCTTTTGGTTTTAATAGGATGTTCTGTCATCTCTTTAGTTTTTCTGTCTCTTGAATTTCCAGTTTTTAAAAGTTTTATTTTGTTTCTAGTGCCAGGCCCTATACCTGCCAAATCAGTGAAAGGAACTCCTTTTGAAGATAAGATTTTCCTCAACTGGAAGGAACCTGTGGATCCAAATGGCATCATTACTCAGTATGAGGTAATCATTAGACACCTAACAAGCACGGGATGGGGCTAGGGAGGTGCATCAAGAGAGGTGGCTGACAGTGGGTGTTTATGCTCCGTAGGCAACTATTCAGTGATATGCTCCTTTCATTTACAGAATACATGATTTTGTGTAGTGATTAGATATTCAAAATTCGTAATTATGGTGCATATGTTGTTGGCTGTCCAGCCCTGTCAAGTGGCTTTGGCATGTGAGTAGAAGTGCCTTAAAAATCCTGTATTGTTAATATACACTGTTCCAAAGCCATGACAGCCTTGATCTGTGAAATCATCTTTGCTGGAAGAGAAGGTTACACGAAAAGTAAGATGGTTATTAAGTTAGGAGCAATGTTTTTTTAGCTTTGTTAGATCTTTAGATATCATCCTTCAAGGAAACTTCCATATATATTCTGTTTAAAGTGTGTTTAATATATGAGCCTTCTGGGGGCCTGCACAGGAGGTTAGCAGGTAACACTAGCTGATTTGAGCAACAAACACCATGCTCTCCAGCACTCCTTTTTTAAAAGGAACAGGAGGTATATTTTTGTTTACTAGTGAATTGTAGGAAGGCAAATCAACTAAGCAAACAAAAGCCCATAAATATTTTGTTTATTTATTTATTTATTTACGTGAAGAAAGATCTTTAAATAGTTTAGGTTAACCCAGGTGGGCAGCTCAACCCCACTCAGCCATTCGCTCACTTCCCTGCAGTAGGATGGGGGTAGAATTGGAAAGAGCAAAAGTGCAAGCTTTAGCATTTTAATCAAAAATCCAAAACGCAGCACCACATGAGCCATGATGAATAAAATTAATCTTTCCCAGTCAAAACGCGTACATCAAGATATCATGTCTGGCTTTAAAAATATTAGCTTGGTTTGAATAGCATATAAATATGATTATTAGAAGGGAAGAGGGAAAAATATCACATGAAGTGAAAAATAAAGGGCTTTAGTGGAAATGTAGAGGGTGGGGAGGTGTCCAAAATTTAATGTAACAGTGAAATTTTCCATATGTGAACTAATATCACAGAGAAAGAGAGATGAAGGGCACCTGCATAGCCTTTCAAGTGAAGCAGACTCTTCAATAGTACACATCAAGTCCTCACTGATTTAGTGGTGGACTTCTCAGTGTAGGATTAAGGGAATCGATGATCTTAAAGATCTTTTCCAGCCTAAATGATTCTATGATTCTGCAGTATCCCCAAGGTAGATGGGTAGCTATATGAGCATATGTCTTTTCCTTCCACTCCAGCCAAGCTAACCTAATCCCCTTGTGCCAAAACCCGTAACAGTTGTTACTAAAATAATTGTTTTCACAGGTCAGCTATAGCAGCATACAGTCATTTGATCCTGCAGTTCCAGTCGCAGGACCTCCACAAACCGTGTCAAAGCTCTGGAACAGCACACACCACGTCTTCTCACATTTGCACCCCGGTACTACTTACCAGTTCTTTATACGTGCAAGCACTGTCAAAGGGTTTGGACCAGCAACTACAATCAATGTAACAACCAACATCTCAGGTAAAACCAAACAACAACATAAAATAAAATCAGCGAAGGAGAGAGGGGGAAATGTGTTTTGAATATTTAGACTTGAAAATTTGTGAAACGCTAAGGGAAAGCCCCCAGAAAATCCTACTGTGTTGTTAAATTATATTACTAAAAATGTTTTAGAGTGTGTTTGCCCCACAGTAGCGTATATTCAGGGATAAATCCTTGCATGACGTGGAAATTGCATAGCTGTAGTTGTTAACTGTTTTTTTTATGTAACCTAGTACTTTCATGTAAAGATTTTGAACCGCTGTATAAACCTTAACTAATTAGGCCTTCCAGCACTTCATAAGTCACTAAAAATTGTATTTGTTTTACAGATTAGTGAAGTCATATGCAGAAAATTAACTGACTTCCTGAAGGTGTCACCACTTAGCAACATGCAGCTATAACATAATGGGGGCAGTTGGGACAAAGTGGGAACTTCTTTTGCCAGATTTATATAGGTCTGCTTCCTTGTGCCTTTATTCACTTATTTCAGTGCAACAAGACTGACGTTATTTGTCTTAATAATGCACTGCAAACTCTAGAAGACAGTAATGTCAAATGGAATGCTTTAGTATTTTTATTTCTTAAATTTCATTGTTATTCTCAAAAAATAAGATAGTGGCTTATGCATTTCATAGCAGAAAATAAGTCTGTGCTATATTAAGAGATGCTGTTGATTTTGTGATGTGGTGACTTCAGAGCTTGGCAGAGATCAAAGAAATCAGTCATTTAGAAATTTAAACAGCTCAAAGCAGGCTGTTTTCCTTATTATCTGCCCTAATGACATTTAGATTGTCCTGTAAAGGGAAGTTAGTAATGTATCAGAATTAACCTATGATTTTTATGGGAAACTACTCATGTAGTCTTCTCACCCAGTTCCTGAAAACATGCACAAAAATCAAAATGTGAGAAAATTCAAGGCAGAACTCCTTGAATTATGTATCAAGTGAAATGCTGTAGTTGTCGTAGTTAAGTGGAACAGCTTGTTGAATTCCACCCCAGCACATAAGCACTAGCACTCCTCATTCCCCAATCCCTTCAAAATAACCCAACTAAGGCACCAGAAATCCCAAATGATGTGTTCTGTTCTGTTAATGTAGCTGTTACGTTGTTTTGAAGTCTGATATTTGACTCAGGTTGGTTTAAGGTCCTTCTGATTCTTTACAATAATACCCTGTAGTTATTTCAGTATTTTAAGAAATAACTGCTTCAGCGTGTTTGGATTATTTAGGACTACAATGTGTTCAGGCTTTTTCAGATATGCCTTCTTTTTCCACACAGAAATTTGGGGAATTTTGTCCAGAATCCGGTATAGCACAGTTTTTAGATGTGTGTGGATCTGTTAGTTGGCAAGATGCGTTTTTTACTGGGAAAGCTTAAAGGCACACTGTGAAACCCCTTGTATCTGAATTTCAGCCTTTTTTTTTTTGTCTTTCTCTATGCTGAAGTGTTGTCTAGTTTCGCTCTGCATAACTGATTCTTTATATGAAGCAATGCATGTTTCAGAAAATGCTAGCTTTAATAAGGAGTGAAATTATTCCTTTTAGCCAAGCTCATAAGTGGTTGCTGTGATTCTAGTGAGCATGGTGTAAACAGTAATTTTAAAATTAACATTAAATGAACATTAATTCTATCAAAAAGTATTTCCTGAAATAAGAGCAGATTTTGTGTTCATCTAGGATCTGGGACTAATGAAGCAAGACTTTTATTCTTTCAGTACTCTTCTATCAGTTGATATATTTTTGTAAAATTATTATGACTTAAGTGACTGACAACCTGCTAGGAAATATTGTTTTGTGAAATTTCATTTGGAAATATGCCAGCATTATTAATGATTTTATAACAGTACGGCCACATATAAAAAAACTCCAGGCGGATAGTTTTCAAACTTGTGAAAAATTAGCAATGAATAGAAATCTATTGTTTTCTGATACACAGAAAATCCTATTTCTTTCTTTGCACCTGGGCTGAAGTCAGCAACAGTATTACCAGGGAGGACTGTACCAAGCAGTAGATTAAAGTTGGATGGTTGAAGTAACCACCAACACCAGCCATCCAACCCACAGCAAATGTTGCTGCCTTGAGGCCTGATAAACCATTCCTGAACTGCCTCGAGTTTGAATGCTGATTTTGGTTTTTTTTGTAGTGGTTCAGAAGCTGATTAATGAGCAGCTTGGCCATACACTGTTAAGAATGGACATGGGAAGAGATTTCCCCATCCAGTTCTAGTCCACCAACATGTGTCTATGCAAGCCAAATTTTCCTGCACTCTGGTTGGTATTGGCATTGTCTCCAATGACATTCAAGAAGAAATGTGAAAGGTTCTTCAATTACTGGTGGAGGAAAAAGAGACATAGTAGAGGCTGGTTTTTTGACATGATGACTGTAGTTATTTGTTGGGTGGAAAGTGTGATGCCAAAATGGTTTTTTGTAGTTTTAGGTTTTCTTGGCAGTCACTTCCTCTGTCCTTCTTGAATAAATCTGTTTAAGTTCATAGGTGTCGTGATTTGAGGGGAAGCAGCTAGGGATGAGGCTATGGGTTGGTGAAGTCCCATTCACACTGTAGTAAAAGATTGTGCCTGACTGGAAAAATCATTTAAAAATACTCGTGTTGCTGATAAAGATTCTGGCTTTGTACTATAATGCACAGCTACATTCTCATGGAAATTCAAAATGTTTTCACTGATTTGTTTCTTGTTCTTTTCCTTCCCACTCAACATTAATCAGCTCCCACTTTACCGGACTATGAAGGAGTTGATGCATCTCTCAATGAAACTGCTACTACAATAACTGTACTCTTGAGACCAGCACAGGCCAAAGGTGCACCTATCAGGTAAAAAAAGCTGTATATTTCAGAGTGATATTCATTTAATATTACTATTGTTTTTCTTACCTGTACTGAGCTTGCCAACAGATGTGTAATTAAAAAAAACTCTTGGTTTGGCAGGTTTTTTTGGAACCATTCAGCTATCTGTCCTGTTTGATTTAGGTTCTCAGGACCACCTTCTAGCCATTATAATTTCATTTTATTTTCTCACAGTGTCTCTGAAATATGAGGTTGAAAGGTGCTTGTCAGAAAATAGATTTGAAGATAACACTTCCTCTCCAGTGCTTCAAATCATCTAGTCTATAGCATATATGTATGATTGGAAAATTGGAAATTGGAAGCTCAGGGGAAATGGGAAATTAATAGTGATGAATACAAACTATTCGACCTTTTTCTTCTGAGAGTGCTTTTTACTAGGAATCATGTTGCAAGCTATTAAATTTTATTTGGCATGTCCCATAATCATATTAAAATGTATCATTTATGTTAACTTTGAGGGGTCTTTCTGCTCTCGGTTGAGAGATAACTTAATTCTGTTTGCAAAGATTAGTTCACATCCTGCTCTTTACTTCTCTTTGTTAGTGTAAAAATTTTGTGATAATATTTGATTCCATTTGTGTCTGACTGATGTGGCTGCATCAGCAATATTCAGGGACAGGGTTGACTAATTGGGGGTTAATTAGCTGCTGAGCATCAGAAGGTTTTCTTGCTATTACCCTTGTGACATTTCAGAGAAAGGCAGGCTAATGCATTTCATTCTGTGTTATGTTAAGTCAGCTATTGTGGCTCAGCTGTTTTCAAGTCATGTGCCCAAGCCCTAAAAGCAGAGGAAAATTGACTGTTTCTTAAATCTTCCATTAAGAGGACTGTATGTTTTACGTGGATGTTGTGAGGATGAGTCATGTATCTATGAGCATTTTTATGTGTTTATCGTATAGTGACCCTTATGATTGATATGATCAAGTTATTTATTTATATTCTGTCATAGAAGATTATTATCTTAATAATTATAATAAACTTAATTAGTTCCTATTAAGTTCATCTCTTTAATAGGAGATTTTGATGTGTTACATTTAAAGTTGTAGTCCAGTGTATGATTAGTTTCTGAAAGATTGCCCTGGGGCAATCCTAGGATTTTTGGGGAACGGGAATACTTTCAGTATAGGACTTGGTTTCTTAAAATAGGGATTTTTTTTTTAAATCAATACAGTAGAAACCAAACTTGTGATCTGAAAATGCTCCCAAGCTACACAGGTGCTTAAACTCACTATACATCTTTGTAGGTACTTTTAAAGACTTCAGGTGCCCTGCTCCTGGCCTTAAATGAAGCTGTGCATTTTGGGGAAAGGTGATATCTATCTCTCATGTAATCCATGTCACATCCTTTCAGTCTTGTGTCTGGTTATCTGAGGGAGCTGATGCATATCCTTGCCCAGAGCATGCCTGCTGGACACCACAGGGATCTGCTGATGGTGGTGATGCACAGCAACTGCTCTGGGGCACGTATGTGCCCACAGCAGCAGGCTTCCACCCTCTGTCCCACCACTCACCCTGAGAGGGTCAGTCTTGAACCTTGAGTTTCTGTCCTGGAGGGTGGGGGGGGTTCTTTTGTGGTCTGGTAGCATGATGGGATTTGGCTAGAATGCTACTCTCCCTAGCTCAGGGAGTTCTGGTTTCTGTGCATTATACTGGCAGACAAGTAACTTGCTGCAGAATAAATCTGCAGCACACCACCTCGCATTTATTGTCTCAGTTTTCCTTACAGCGTCCTCAGTTCAATGGCATGAGCTGGTCACTGTGGCCTATGAAGGTGGCATAAAGGATCTATATACTAAATGTTAATAGATAGTTTGATAGGGGTAGTTTCATTGAGTATTAATAACTGTTGTTTCACTGTGTTCTCAAAAAAATGTACGTCTTTCTTTCTGTTTGCCATCCCCCCCTCTACTTCATTTACTTTCTAAAATCTAAGATATTACATCAAATTTCTAACACCAAGAGGTCAAGGAAGTAAGTCCATTGCCATAACTGGAGAGCTGGGCTTTATTCTTAAAGCAAACCATGTGTTTTATTCCTTACTTGGAATGAAAAACATTCTCCAGGGAAATGCAGAAGACATGCTCCTATTCCCTTTTCTGAAGTTATGCATATTACAGTCAGGTATTTTTCAGCAGCTTCTTAATAGGGAGATAAATTTAGCACACTGAAATTCTGAATTGATTCAATGCAATTTGCTGAACTTTATGATGTGTTTTAGTGAAGCTTCATTCCATCCACGCTGCAGTTGTGTTTCCTCTACAAGCTGGCTTGCTGCCATAATGAGTGTTACTAGGTAGGTGGGAAAAAAGAAGGCATCACTATGCCTGCAGCTGTGATTGAGTAGAAGGGACTCAAATACTGTTCTTTAGACTGACACTGAAGAATATGGTTGGCTTTTTGAAAAGGTTTGTTTATACCCAGTCCTGTAATCACTGGAGCTGTAGATGGTCATTTTATCTAATAGGAGTAGGTTCACATTTAAAAAATAGGAAAAGGAAAAAAACTTAGTCTGATACTCTGTTGCTTTTACAAGCAGAATTATGCTATGATCAGATTTCCATCACAGCCTCTCCATCAGCACAGGCCCCCAGGAAATAGGTGTTCCTTAACTAGGTATAATCTATGTGTGGCTGTCAGTCATTTCTTTAAGATGCTAGCTGCTGAAGTCATCACAGTTTAAACATGACTCTAATCGTATCTTCCCTGTCAAGTGTTATTATCATTCTTTATGGCCTCCTTAAGTTTTAGACCAAATTACGAACTAGAAATGCAAGGGGAGACAGGACTAGATGGCTCAAGCTCACATTGAAGCACGTATTGTTTTCACCATCAATCTCATGGATGAGATTCCAGTCAGTGGAATCAATGGTGCTTCAGTGATTCGTTTGAAGATGTGATTTGTCGCTGTATTTTATCTGAAGGTTCCTAACTGAGTACCAGGAAAAAAATATTTTGTTTTCAAATCCTACTGCAGATGAGGATTATGAAGAGCATAAATCAGAATCAGAGTGAACAACTTTTTATTTATTAAATTTATTTTATTTGATTGTTAAAGTGTTGCTCTTATACCTTATACAAAATTACATTGTTTCCATTTTGCAGAAGACTAATTAAGTGGACCACGGCAGGGAGCAGTTAAAATTTTGTTGTCAATTAGACTTGAGCTGGGGTTGAAGCTTGGGCTGTCAGTCAGTCTGGCACGTGTCAAAGGAGGGGAAGCTGTGTCGCCCCTAGACACACAGAACGAAATGTCTAGCTAGTATTTAAAGTCTAGTCAGAAGAGGGCTGAAGGACGAACAGCATGTTATCCACTGCCATACCTCTTTGGAATCCTGAATTTTTAGGGAGAGATGAAAAGGAAAATTAGTTGTCAGGGACCTCCTTCTGCTGTGTCTAATCATCTTGGTCAATAGGGAGGTACTGTACACGTGTTCTTAAGTTAACAAAAAATGAAAAAGTTTTTGTGACAGGAAAAATACTTTCTTCATGAAAAACCTCCACTGAGGAGCTGTATCTTCAACATTTCTGCTGCTGTATCTTCAACATTTTCTCTATTTACGTGGCTGTCTCAGGCAACTGTTTGGTCTGATGACTTATGTAGCAGGTGCTGAAATTTTTATTACTTAGAAATTTTTTTAGTTAATAAGGAGAAGGAATATTGTCATCTAAGTTTTTCATTCCTCTCTCTTTATTTCCCTTTTTTATTCCTTCTTTGCTGTATGGAAAGACTGGGAGAAAAACGCTATTGGTAGGACTTCCCTCAGCTCCAGTCACAAGAAAGCTCTCTCAGTAATTGAAGGTGTAGAAATGTGTAGGAAAAAAAAAAAAAAAGGTGTTGAAAACCAAAGATGACTGAAGCTAGAATTAATAATATGTAAAGATACAAGGATAAGCAGAGTACATAGCCTTTAAATTTTCACTGTTAGCCTGATACCAGACCACATTTGCAGCCATTGAACACTCCACTTTTTAAGCTGAAAATTGAACTTTGACTTCTTTCTTCACATGTTACAGCAGGCTGTCCTTTCCAAATATTATGTGTACATAGAATAACAGTGCTAATTTGGAGCCACCATAGTGTTTTAGTAAATGGGTTTAAGCAGATGGTATCACAAAGGGCCCAGGGGTAAATGAGTGTGTTCCTCCATGCCTTGTCAGCCTATAATGTTGTATGAAAAATAGTGCCAGATCTCTTTCCCAAAGAGGGTAGGCAAATCAGTAAATTAAAAAATAAAAATAAAAATAAAACCTTGTTGGAGACTTGGAAGGATTTCTGTCATTTACTATTCTTTCTTTAAAAGTAATTATGTAGATGTAGATGATTACAATGTGTATATCTATATCTTATTTTCCACCTTTTGTTGCTTTTCAGACTTAGGGGTACAAAAAGCATTACTTTTGGAAATGTATATCATACGAATTATTTTATTTGAATATTTTTTCAGAACTTCCACATTTTATTGTGGTCTCTTGCTTAAAATTATGCCATACCTTTTAAATCACATTCAAAAATTACAGTCTGTTTTAAAAGAATGCTATTAAAAAAGACTTTTTTTAATATTTAACTCTCATACCATTCATCTTTGATTTGGTCTCCAAAGAGGCTTGACCCTTGAAAAGGAGATATGCCTTAAGAAGAAGATACCTCTTTTATCCCTTATTCTATAAAATTGAGAAGGAAGGAGGGTTGATTTGGTAGCTGGTGCATCTCAGCTTTGGAGCTGCGTGACAAACCAGGCTGTTTCAGGAGACGGTTGTCTCTGCCACGTGCAGGCGACGCCCTGTCCTTCCTCTCTCCCTGCTGCCTTTCTTCTCTGAAGCTGGCAGGGTGTCATGGACAAGTTTCCTGCTCTCCTGGCACTTCTGAGAGCAGAATTTGTATTGGTCCCAGTCCATTGGCAGCTGATGTGATAAGGCTGCGGAATGGAGGGAGCAGAGACGTGGTGTCTATGTCCCAGTGATCTCCAGTTGGTTGTCTGCCCAATTCCGGAACGGTGGTTTTAACCCTGCCTGGGTCCAGGGCCAGACCAGAGATGGAATGAACACCAGTAGTAATTTCTTACCTATGGACATTATAAATAAAAACTTTAAAAATATTTTACATCCTGTCCAGTTTGTAAAATATTGATGCTTTTAGGGTTTTTTGCTAGTACATTGATTTTGAGCTGTAAAGAAGTGTTCTGGGTGTTCAGGGGTCTTCTGCAACTGATTTGTTGGTGCAATCCACATTAACTGGAAATGGTTAATATATAGAGTTTACCACAGAAGGTGATGTATAACCAAGCTCAGTTCACAGATAGTTTGTGAGAAATAGATATTCCCAGAACTAACTACTTTTTAATTTTTTTTTTTTTTTTTTAACATTCTTCTTTCTCCAGGAGTTTCAAAACCGGCATGACTTTTTATGTTCCTCTTGGGCACTTCAAAAGGGAAGAAAGAGGCATTCCTCCTTAATTTTTTAGGTGCAATGAAAATGGGATGCTAACTGCTCAAGAAAAATGTGACATTAATTTCCTACTTTTTTTCTTCTCTCCTTTCTTCCATTCACCAGTATCATACTTTATCTCTGCCACTGTAGTTATTGGGTTTTCTGGGCAGTAGTAGCAGAGAAAATTGACAAAATAATTTAATGCTGCACCAAAGGAGGATTGTCTTTGCCTTTGCCTTTGCCTTTTGGAGTCCTTGCAGCAATACAGTGACACTTCGAGAACTTGGTTCAATTTTACTTTTTCTGTTTAGAAAGATTTAAAACAAACCCAAGACAGACAATTCTGCCAGTTTAGCTGGAAAGTTTCAGCTCTTGTCTACATGCCTAGGCATATTTTCTTACTATTTTTCATAAAGTCCTCACGTTTATCTGATTAAAAATGAGAAATTGTGTGCACATATACACTTGTATATATGTGTGTATATATAATTCTTAAAACCGCCGAGTCTCTTTTTTTCTTATAAAATGAAGAGCTGTCTCCTGCTCTCAGTACCTAAGTTCTGTACTGCTGAAGAGCAGAGGAAGCTGATGATAAGTTGGTAACATCCTGCAGTTAGGTAGTTCCCCTAAAGAAGGAAGGAGAATTATAATTACCTGTTCTATTTTGAACAGGTGATTTTGAAAAGTGGCCAAGCCATACTCCAAGAGAGGTATTGGGAGGTTGGGACAGTGTTAGCAGGGCAAATGCTGTCAGCTTCAGCAATTTGTAACATTTTGTCATTGACAACTGTAGAGGAATGAGGCAGTCTATTTTGGTGGAATGGACAGATTTCTGTCCATCTGTGCTTGTATTACAGCATGTCACTTGTACTTTAGATCTGCATAGCTCTGAGCCAAGATAGAAGCCACAGCAAGGTCAAGAGGTGGAGAAGCCTGTGAGCACATTCTGTCTCTAATGATATGACAACTGCAAATTGGTGCTTCAAGAAAAGCCTGGAGGCAGTCATTATGTTGGGTCTTGAAGCTCAGCTTTCTCTAATACTGTTTTAAAGGAAAATGCTAACTTCAGATATTTCTGATCAGCCAGGAGTTTAATCTGTTTTAGTTTAATAGTTATTCCTGTGTTTCTTAAAAAAAAAAAAAAAGTAAAAGAAAAATAGGAGATAATGTATAGAATTGTACTGTTGTTGCTTTTCATGAAAAAAATGGATGCTGCTTCTTTCTAATGCCTGAAATGGAGGGCTTTGCTATATTTCAAGCCTTTCTTTTTTCTCTGCATCCATATATCTTGTCTTTTGCTTTTTTTCTCTCCTTTGTTTCTTTTTAAGTTTACACAGATCAATTCCTTTAATATTTTTATAATACTAGAGATTGACTCTAGCAGATGACCTTAAAGTTATGCTGGTTTTCCTCTGTCTCACCAGTGCCTACCAGATTGTTGTTGAGGAGCTGCACCCGCACCGAACAAAGCGAGAAACGGGTGCCATGGAGTGCTACCAAATCCCTATCACCTATCAGACTGCTCTTAGCGGAGGGTCACCATATTACTTTGCTGCTCAGCTGCCTCCAGGAAACCTGCCGGAGCCAGCCCCTTTTACCGTGGGTGACAACAGGACTTACCAAGGTTTCTGGAACCCGCCGCTGGCTCCCCGGAAAGGCTACAACATCTATTTCCAGGCCATGAGCAGCGTTGAGAAGGCAAGTGCCAACACCACCTTTCTCCTGGAAGGAGTCAAAGATATGCCTGTAGTGACAATTAGGGCCATTGGAGTTGGACATAGGAGGTGCTGGCAGTGGCATGGCTGTAATCCCCTCTGTGCAGTGAGAGCATGGCAGCGCGCCATTCACATTTCACATCACCATCCTGTCGTAGTAAATTGCTACTAGATGAGGGTTTAATACATCTCATAGTCATTTTCTGAGCAAAGTAATTTCAGTGCTGCGACTCTGTCTCCTCGGTAAATAACATCCTCAGTCCTTTCCCTAATTCTCAGTACTTGCACACTTCAGAAGATTAAATTACTGTGGGACGAACAGAATGTGGGCTGTTCAGCAGGCTAGTAAAACACTGCAAACTTTTTGAGACTCTCGCACTGAACATCAATAAAAAGTAAAAGTTTGCTTGAGCAAAAGTAACTCCAGGCCCACTGTGTGTTTGCAAGAATCCTTCTGAGAAGGTGTACGTCAGACTTGCACCACTGCTGCGCAGTAGTAAAAGTATATCTGTCACCTTCATTACCTTCTTGGTGTTTCTTTTTACCTCTGCTGCTGAGTACTGGTGCTGGCTCCATATGTATATGGAAGGAGTAAAAGTGCCAGGGAGAGAGGTTGTCTATGGCTCTGCAAGCCCCATGGTGTTGCTCTTGGATGGTTTTTCCTTTCATAAATGAAAATGAGGAAGGGGAAAATGATTTGTGAGGAGGGAAAATGTGGGGGACACATAAGCTTTAGATAGTTAAAAATTCAAAAATTTTGTTTCATAGTATAGAAAACTGAAGTGTCCAGGCAGGTCAGAAAGGAACTAGAAAGGACAACTAGATTGATAGCCACTGATACGCACCCGAACCTTCAGAAAGCAGCAGAAGCAGTGTTTACCCTTCGTTATGTTTGGCTTTTTGTGGAGACTAAACAAATCCTTGTTAGCAGGCAGCCTTGCCTTGGAGTTTTTCAAAGAAAATTTAACCTTTTACTTATGGTTATGAAAATTGGATATACATCAAGTCAGAATAGGGACAAAGCTGTTTGAGAATTGGATGTTCTTTTCTGATTCAAGAGACCATTCCCTCTTTTTAGTCCTTATATATAGACTTGTATGAAGTAAACAAAGCAAAATGAGAGGTGACTGCTAGACACTCATCCATATTTCCCTTACCTGTTAAAAATAATTCCCTTTGGTTTTGTAGGCTTCCAGCAGACTACATTGTAAGAAAATTTGCTTCATTACCCAAGAAATAAGGGGGAAGGAAAAGTAAAATAAAAATACTAAATAAAAAAAAAGAGGTCTCAGTTTTGGCTTTTATATTTTGACAGATAAGTAGAAGATGAGAGAAGAACAGAATTTTCTTTACTTTAAATTGATTTCAGTTTGTGAGAGAGTTTAATCCTAAAATGGATTTCTCTGTTATGATTTAAAACTTTGGGTCCAGTTTCTGTTTTTAAGGAGATTTAGGGGGAGATTTTGAGAGGGACTACACCCCAGTCTGCCAGGACAGAGATCTAGTGGTTGTAAGGTAACCTCTGAGCTGCAGAATATTTAAACAGATGCTTTACTATAAACTACCAGGATTCCAAAATAGGCAGAGGGAAGTAAAGTATGCTCTGAAATATACAGTAGGGTTGAGAGGAGGGTTACTCTGTGATCCTCAAAGACACATTGAACAAAAGAAGACAAGTAAATCCAGTAACTGGGGAGAATAAGCAAGGTTATATTTGGTAAATTTTGTAATGCTTTCATATAGATTGAAAAAGTGTCTTTATGGAGCATTTACAGTTCCTCAATTTAGAGCTTTGCTTACTCTTTACAAGCTGCTTTCACAAACCAGCATCAACCTGGTTTTTTTACCTCTTGCTTTGGAATCTTCAAGATGAGAGAGATCCCAGGGGATTTATTCAGGGATGAAGTGCTGGGAGGTGCAGAACTAGAGAGTGGATATTTTATAGAGTGAAACTGTCATTATTATATTTTCAAATTACATGCTAATATTGTTTAGAGTGATCTAATACAACAGAAGTTGTATCCTCTCATGCAACCTTACGCTGTTTCAGTATGTTTGTCTTTAAAATGACTGCACATTGTACAGAAAAATCAGAAAACCCATTTATGACTGATCCTCATCTGTTAAAGTTGTCCAAACTGGGTATAACTGAGTAATTTCTCTGTTCATTTGTTTTAATTGCTGACCAAATTTCTGAGGGGAAGGGAGGGAGAAGTAAAGTTACATACAAATTGTCTTTGCATGTGCAACTTCTGAAGCACATCGCTGTTGAATCACTGTGTCTCCTAGGCAGATTTTGTAGGTTTTAGATTAACTGTATCATCTGTGAGGGGATACCTGGGCTCCCTCTGTGCTCATTCCACTGCAGAAGCATGAGGAAGTGTGTTGCTGATGTGCTTCAGGCAACTTTAAGAATGTCGGAATGTAGCAAGACGTAAGTTTGGAGACAGTGCTGAGCAAAAGTATCTTTGCTGCACAGTGCTGTTGGAGTCAAGACTGGCTCGGGATTTCTGTGCTATGACATAAATAGTTCTCCCATTTTCTTCTGCTTCACTCTGTCTTTGTATTCTTATGGTATGATTCCCATTTGATTTGAATTATCTGAAATTTTGCTGTGTTTGGCCTGTCTTGCACCTTTTCTCCCCATCATTTTTCCTGGACAGTACAGTCCAATATCTAGGTTTCATCCAGCTTTTGTAAAGGCAAAATCCCCCAGCCTTCTCATCTAAGCCCAGAGCCCTGAGCCACATCACTGGGTTGTCCCATCCTGATCAATAGATCTAGGATGAATTTTTGAAGTGGGGAGGGCAAGAAAAAGCAACCTGATCTGACTGTTTTCTTTACTTTTCTGCTCTCAACAGGAAACCAAAACTCAGTGTGTTCGAATAGCTACAAAAGGTAAGAGGTTTGTCTTCACATGCAAAGTAGCCTTTTTTAATGAAATGTGGTGTTTCTTTTAAATGTTTGAAGCAAAGCCAGTAGTATCCCTCTACTTTGAACCACTTGATTGTATTAAGATGTAATGGTCTGCTGCTTTTTATTCTTTGGTGTTGGGCTAAGAGAGTACTATTCTAGCAATACTAAGAATTTAGACAAAATAAGGACTCCTCTTTGGGGGGGGGGGGGGGGGGGGGGGGGGGGGGGGGGGGGGGGGGGGGGGGGGGGGGGGGGGGGGGGGGGGGGGGG
>JAYRBT010000114.1:61269690-61426844 GCA_036023395.1 Myiotriccus ornatus
ACAAAATAAGGACTCCTCGTTCCCCCCCCCCCCCCCCCGTCTGTGGTTTTCAAGATATGCTTTTAGGGTGCTGAAGCATTGCAGGCAGCAGATAGATGGATGGAAGTCTGGAAAGTGCACGTGGTTAAACTGTCTGTTATGCTAGCAATTATTTCCAAGCAGGGGTGGAAATAATTTAAATGAAGGACACATTAATTTTTCTGAGTAAGAGCTCCAAGTGTTAGCTAGACATAGGGGAGGGTTGATTTGGGTAAGGTTTGTCTCTCTGTTAGCAAGCGAGTTCCAGGGCTAGGACTGACTGCATAGCTGTGAGAATAAATCGTGTTGACCCCATATACAGCGGGTTAATCACATACTGCTCGCTCAGAAACACTGTTTCATCTTCAAATGAGGACTTAGTTGTTCTGCTTATTGTTATCTCTCGCTTTGACTGTATTTATAGCCATTCGTTTTGGTGGCTTGATTGTGTCGACATGAGAGTTGTTTGATAGACTCTGGCAGCATAAACAAGAAAGGAGCTTACAAATGCCCGAAGAGTACTCTGCAGAGGCCCGGCACTTACGTTTTCTCTTTCTAATTGCATATTGATATTTAGCATAAAAACAACTATAGATATGAGCAAGTGGGCATTTAAAGTATTGAGGAGGCACATCAGTCCCATTTTTCAGTAACTTCTTTCAGATTAAATGTTGTTCCAATTACAACCTGATGCCTCTAATGAGGTGGTAGCAATCAAACATTTTCTTGAGAAACCAGAAAATAAAATGTACTTCTCAAGATGTGTTAATATTTTCATCAAGTGAGGTAAGCTAATAAAAACAGAAAATTAAAATCATGAGCTAAGTCTTCTGTAAAAAGTACATCAGCCTTATTTTTCTTATGTTTACCTGGCAAGATTAAATGTTTGAATTTAAATATATTTGCATAAACAAATATTTATGTACCACAAGCGTGTATTGCTAGGATTTGAGTCAAGGGAGAGTCTTGAAAAGCTCAGAAATAACCTAAAATATTGCAGGACTGAGGATGGGGAAAACGATGGTGTCTCTCATAATAAATTTTCTTGATAGTAATAACAAAACAAGGAGGGAATTGACCTGTGGTATAAGGAAATTATATTTTGCTTATTCATACACAGTCTGTGGATCTCAAAGCAGTGTTCATGGTAGCAATAGACCTCTTGGTGGTTGCTTGTACACCTTCCTCTGCTTGCAGTAGTGACAGTCACCTGCAGTGGCTGTTGACTGAAGGGAAGGGGAACTGAGTAATGAGTTTCTTACCATTGTACCATGTATCTTGCCTTTACCACTCTGATTGAAGACAGTTTCCAAAGTAAGTGCATTGCCTGATATATCAGTGCTAAACTCCTTGAAAGTGGAACTAAAACCCAAAATGTTTTCCCTGACTTATTTTACTTTGTAGATGTGAATTGCAGGTGGAGGCAACATTAGGAGTTAATGCTTTCTCTTCCTCTGATGGAATGCCTTGAATAGGGCACCATCACTTCAAGTTATGTACATTTCTACTTCTCAAATGAGTTATACTGTTATTCTAAAACATTTTCTATAAGCTCATACTGATTTTTTTCTCTCATGTTTTCATTGTAATAATAATACCATGATTTGTTGTACTGAAAGAAAACTGTACTTAATATATTGGTTTATGCATAAGTTCATCTGGTTATCCTGTTTTGTTTGGGTTTCTTGTTTTTTTGTGGGGTTTGTTTGTTTGTTTGTTTTTGTAGTGTATAAGATTGTTTTGAGTCATTGACCTAAATGGTTACATTTGTAATATTTTCACAGGGAAAAGAGGACTGTCTCATCTTACCTAATGCACTCCACTAAAGCTAACATACCCCTTTAAAATCAAAAAAATTGTTAAAACTGTGTGTTCCATTATAAAAGAAATGTGTAGTTCTGTGTTATCTCCTGTGTGTGACGTGAAGCAGCCTACAGTTTGCCAAACTGAATTTTGTCTTGAACATGTTGAAAAGGCATTAAAAATGATAAAATGCTGTGGTGGAAGGGAGCAGGGAGGAACAACATTAAAGACAATGTTTAAAGAAGACAAAATTTCCCTGGTAGTGAAGTTCAGTGTCACTGGCAAAGTTAGTTTGTAATTTTTTCTATCTTGTTCAAGGATCTGGTGTTATGTACTGTGTATATTCATAGCAACAAGATATAAAGGTGGAAACAATATGATAGTAATACCATGTTTTGGTGCTGGAGAAATTCATATCCCTGCAATTGTAATCTTGGTAATTTAACTTCCTTAGGTCTGTTGTTTCCTTGACTAATTTTTTGTTTGCTTGGACAGTTTCCTATATAATTTACATGTATTTCACTGCATAAGGGATCTCGCATGTATCATTCCCATGGGTTGCCTTTTGCCTTCAGGAATTGATGGAACAGTTTATTGGTGTCAAACTAAGGAAAGTCAGCAAATTTAAATTGAAGGGCTCATACTTTTTTTAGTCTGCATATTCCACGTGCAGTGTTCTCATGCACTTCTGATAACAAAGTCCACTGAAGTGTCAAGTCATTTAAAAGATGGTGCCGAATCATGACTAAAGTATGTTGCTGCTTTTGATGTGTCTTGAAAGAATGTTTTGAGAGTAAACTGAGAGGCTTACTAGTGTCTGGTATATTAAAATACGCTGAGCTAAGTTTTCATTATAGAAAATATTGGAAGAGCATCAGTTTAAAAAGTAGTCTCCTGAGCAGTTCCTGTGTACTTGCAGCTGAAGGATGAATGCCTGTGTGATTCTTCGATAGCCCTGATTTAGGATAATAATAGGATTCCCCCTTTTTATGGACACCTACTTCCACAATGCTTGTAAGAGTTTAATGACTGTGACTTTTGCCCTTCTGTAGATTGGATTGAATTGGCCAGGACAGTTCCAAGTAATTAGATGTGAGAGAGTATGAAAGTTACATACATGTACACAGTCTGTTCACATAAGCTTTGATTCTTGAGGAAACCAGGTTAAAAATAATTCTTTATGTCACAGGCAATGATGAGTAGAATATACCTAAAGCACCATTTCCATTACAGGTATAGCCCAAAAAATGTATTAAGTGTGAACGATTTTATTTCCTTGGACACGTTTAGCTGATAGTGCCTTCCTCTATCAACCTGAACCCACTCCTAATTCAGAGCTTCTTAGTAGCTCATGATCAGCATAATTTTTATTTTTTAATACCACTTCATTATTCTCTACCTCGCTGTTTTTGAATCTAGGTAGTAGGATTACCCAGTCACTAATAATCTGGTTTCCCACACATGATAACTGTAGAAGGAGGGGAAAAAAAAATCTTGTTTTCTGAAGAGCAGAGAAGAATACAGAGGCTGACATAATAGGTGAGATTTTCATTAGCAATGGAAAGATGGAATTATGCTAGAAAATATGTGTTGTTTGATTTAGGAAAAAAAAGTGTTACATTTTATTTCCTAAAGTTCTTGAACTTCCTAATACTCACTTAGTAAGGCAGAGTTCAACTATGGAATCATGAAATCATTAAGGTTGGAAAATACTTCTAAGATCATGAACTCCAACAGCCAACCTAACACCACCTCCATGTTCACCACCAAACCATGTTCACAGATGCCATATCCACATGGTTTTTGAGTGCTTCCAGGGATGGTGACTCCACCACTTCCATGGGCATTCTGTTCCAATGCTTTACACCCTTTTCAAGAACAAATTTTTCCTAATATCTAGCCTAAACTCCTTCTGGTGCAATTTGAGGCCGTTAACTAGATCATAATATGCACATATCAGAACGAATATGTGATAACCAAACCTGCCTAACCAATGTATTGATAGACTGAAGTAAATAAAAGGTGCATGCACTTCAGAGTAATACATCTTGGTGACTGATCAGTCACATCCTGGAGTTTAGTTTGACTGTATAAAATTTTGAATGGGTTTCCACTCACACCCGAGCATTGACATTTCATTTTACAGTCTAAAATGTTATCAACTGCTAGGGGAATGAAACTAGATTAACATGGTCAGAGAAGAGTGATGCTTCAAACTATTTAGCATGTAAATAGATATTTAAGAGGACAGAAGGGACAGCAGAGCTATTATTAAACATGAAGCTGACATTTGTGACAGTTTTCAGGCTGCCAAGTTTGAGGCTAATACTATTCTTTTGTTTTGTTTAGTGGACTACAGAAAAATTTTGAAAATTTAATTACAATAAATCTACTGTGGCAATAAATAAAGAAGTGGTGGGCCTGGCAGCTCTATCACAAAGTAGTTAGAGGGAATAAATGAAGCCCAATGTTTCTCATTCCAAATTTAAAACAAGTACTTCTTCAACTCCAACATCATTTTCCCTTGTGGTTTTCATTTGTGTTATTAGTTCAGGCAGAATAGAACCTCTCTATCTCTGTGCATGTTTGGTTCATACAGATGGATGAAAATGCCATTTGAGATGATGCGCATCTGGAAGTAATTGTGAAATAGCAGAAAATGACTTTTTAATCTGATTTGAGGAATAAAAAGGTCTGGGTGGTAACATTTCTACTGCAAGTGTGTATTTAGTCCACCATCATTATTACTCTGAATTCATTCCCACAGCAGTTGGGAATTGATCCAAAGGCCTTTGATGTCAATGGGAGTCCTTCCACTGACATTAATGTGCTTTGGATTAGGTCTTTAGAAGTCATAAATCTGTCTAGACCATAATTATTTCTTTGAAATTGTTCCTGATGATGTTTCTGCTCTTAGGGAAATTTGTGAAAGTCAAATCACCTCCTGTTGCAGGATGCTCAAAAATGTCTGTTACTGATTAATGCACAAATGAAGGGAAGATGTCAGATGCCAAATGTATCTGAAATGAAGCTTCTCTCTCTGTTGTTTTTATGTTGGGATCAATGCTTCTACAATGACTTTTAGCTGTACCATTACAATAGGCCCTGGACACCCTAGTGGCAGTATAGATTTAGGGAAGAATGCAGGTGTTTCCCAAGTCCCATCTCTTTTTTTCACTCATTCATAGGAAAAAGCTATTAATATGTTTAAACTTCAGTGGTCTTTTGCATAATGTATTTATGGAACAAAGAGGAGAATTTAACTAGCTTGCTGAGCTTTCCAAAGATGGAAACACAATATTATCATGGCATATTTTTCTCTTTTGTGTGGGAAATTGCAGAAGCTCACCGAGCAACCACATCTGCTAGTTCTGATAAGTGATATCTTTGGTTATAAATAAAAAATTGCATGATCCTTTGATGGAATATTTGATGATAGTTATTAAAAAGGCAGTTAAGTGAGGGACACCTCCAGATTTTCAGACACAAAAACCTATAATGTGGATATTTTCATATATACACAAAGAGTAAGAAAATCATGGAATTCAACTACAAAAATTTCATTTGAGTAAAAAAGAATTCAATGTAACAACAACATTTATCGTGTGAAATTACCTGATTGATATGCGTGGGACAGCAATTTTTAGAGAATGTGTTTCCCATTCTTTATTATAGGGCAGAAAAGAGAAGTACACTTTTCTCCATGTTGCTTCACATCTCTAAGAAATAAGATGTATCTGAGGATAAGAGCAGAAACTTATTAATTACCTAATGTTTTTATGCTTATGACGTTGCCTGAGCTGAACCATTAATTTTAACTATATTTGAAAATAGTTATAATTAGAAATATTTTATCGTTTCTGGCCCATTTCATTAATCTTCAGGTATGGATGTATGACTGTGTTTTGAAAGAGTAGTTGACTGATTCTGGTCAGAAAAATTTCATAGATGACTAAATCTAGTAAATATAATTAGTAAATCTAATTTCTTTACTAGAGAACTTTATTGTTAAACACATTACTTAGTGAATAAGTTTATTATATGTAAACTTTTATTAAATTGAGTATAGTTTTGAAAGTAAGCTTTTTTAAAACTGGTATGTTTGTAAGAGGAAACACTAGTGATACATTTCAGTGTTTGGTTTTTTTTAAATAAGTCATTAGAAGGAAGAAATTTTGAGTCCAAAGATATGATAAATATTAACTTTCCTTGATTTTGAAATGTTTCGGTATTTCTTTTAAGCTAGATACTTAACAAATTACTTTGTGTAGATGCTATATTTAGATTGAAATCTTAGGAACCTTAAAGATCTTATCCTAAAGGATAAGAATTTTAGAAGTAAGAATTCAGGTAGAGGATTCCAGATAATATTTAAATGTTAGAGAAGGAATGTTGATGCATTATCTGCTCAAAGTGAAGGATCAGCATCTTGGCACATACACTCTTTTAGTAGGTGCTTGGTTTATTAGGTCTCTTCAGCTGTTATGAATATTATTTCATGAATCAGTTTGTGGCCATTGAGGGTTTTGCATCCATTGTTAGAGAATATGGAGACATAAAGGTAGAAATCTAGTGTTTTTACAAAACCCATTAGAATTTTAACTGCAACTGAAAATTCTTCATTCCGCTTATAATAGACATGCATTTAAAATTACCATTTGCTGATACTGCTGGTTGTGGGGGGTATTTAGCTCCTTTTTTTTTTTTTTAACTATTCTTTCATAATTTCTCATTTGTCTTTTCTGATGTTTTTGTCTTTTTTGTGTAATTGTAAAACTACAAGAGTTTAGAGAAGGTAAACTCTATCACCACCTGATAGGACTGGTCTCATTAGCCCCTTTTCATAGAAGCAGCCTGTGTACACTTGCATTTTATTCACTGTGATTACTGTACCATTGGATAAAATGGCCCCTTGCAATGCCTGGGATTGAAGAGTGTGTGAGGTAGATCAGACAGATTGCTGCCTCTAACAGTCTTCACAGGCATCTCAGATGCATGTTCAACCTTGGAGCAACAAGAATTCAGCTTATCTGTGCTGCGGTGAAGCCCCATGAAGCACTGTTTCACCTTTCAAAAGAAAGAAGGAGAAAGGGGTCTCTCCACCAAAAAAATGTCGTGGTTTTGCTCTGGGTCAATTTTTTCTCACCCCACACACAATTACTATAAGTTGAGAGAAGGTTTATGCAGACAAAATGTCCACAACATTTTTTGGTGGAGAATGTGGGTAAAGACTGCCCGGAGAGGCAGTGGCCGGATCAAACAACAGTAGGAAAATCCCAGATTGTTTTGGAAGTGGTAATGAAAACTTGAATGCCACTCCAGTACTGATGATACGCTCTGAGCCCTGGCTGGTCATCGCTGTCCCTAGTTCTGATGTGCTGTTATTGCAGATGATGTCATGAATGCATTCATTGTTGGACTAGTAGTAGCTTCCTTCCTATGCTACAACTTAGCACTGATAAAGTAAAAATCATTTAAATGGCAGATTCATTATAATCATAATTAATAAAGAGGAGTTGATGTTGGTAGATCACACATAAGCCAACACAGATAGAAAAACAAATTCTGAAGGAGTATGTATGGCTGTTGGTCACAAAGCTGATGGAAAAAACGTGCCTGTCAGCAGCTCATTGCTATTCCCGTTACACATGACTGACCTCACTCAGACTTGCCAAAATAAACTAACTTAACACAGTCAAAATAATTTTAAGCATTTTCTAGGTTAGAAGAATTGCACAAGCAGTTCTGAAAGCAGAATAGAATTGACAGTACATACTGGAATAGTGGTGAAAGGGGGAGGTAGTCTTCACCATCTTCAGGTGCAGCCAAAAGGTCTCAAGGTCATGCTTAAAACTGCTGGAAGAGATTAAACCTCAAGGTCAAAGTCCTTCAGTCTAACTAAAAAACCCAAACATAAAATGTTGCATCAGTATGCAGCACCTTACCACAGAGGAGGTAATCCTTGCAATTATCCATCCTTGTATTAACGGCTGCCTACCAGTGAGATATTTTGAATAGAAGGCTGCTCACTGTGTATGTGGAGAGGAAGGACAAAGAGGGTTTTATATCAGAAAAGAATGTTGCTGAAAGAACACAGAAGAAATTCAGCAACATTTAAATCAGAAATGTGCTTATTGATTTTTATGAAAACAGTTTATGGCCCTAAAATCGACATCACTGTGTTTCTCTGTATCTAATCAAATACTTTTAACTAAATGAAAAGAAGTTCCACCTCATTGTAATGAACATTTCAAGGGTTTATTAAACTATTTGCATGTCATCTCTGACAGAGCGCTAGATGAAGTTCTACAGCTAGTCATCTAGAAACAAGGAACAGCATTGTCAAGTGTAGTAGCACTTCCTAAATTCTGTCAAATGTGTTGCAGTGCAAGTCAGTATGGTTGATTGACACTGCTGCCAAATTACTCAAATACAGAGACTGATGCTTTGTCAGCTGCATAAGGAGATGATGGCTCTGAAGTTCAGGAGCACACGCTGCTTTCTACTCTGGTGGGAAGTTGTGTACAAACCACCCTACTTTTGGAAAGATCCTAACACAAAGGGTTTGCAGATGGACCTTGTAGGGAGGATGATCTCTTTAGAAATTATGTGGTTGTCACACAGCTGTCTGTTACAGCAGGAGTCAGTTACAGGCACTGTTAAAATGAATTTTGGGGCCAGGTAAATTCAAAGATAGGGAACAGAATTATGAACCTGTATGTGGTTTTCAGTGCTTTCGACTTAGGTTGGAGGCTTTTGTGCAAATTCAGCAGTTTGGAAAGGACTGTGAATATTCTCCATGCTGCACAGTGATGAAGGTTCTTGATCAGGATGGACTTCCAGAACCCTTCACTGTCAAAGAGGTCATGAAATATATTGCATTCTTTGACACTTCTGATTAACATTTGCTTTGTTGAGTCAACAAGAAAGGTAACCACGTTCAATACCATATAGATGCCAGAATATTTAACCTGAACATTAAATCCAAAGTCCCATACCTGCTGACTTGTGTTTCTTGCTCTTTGCTGATGACTGAGTATTGGTTGTTCAAACATATGTAAGCAGACTACATATTATTGACTGTTTCAGCCCCTCTGCCAAGTGGTTTGGCCAGGCCATTAGTATAGAGAAAAAAGAGGTTCTGCTCTAACCTTGCTGTGGTGGAAAATATCCTGAGGCAGTAGTCTGTGCTAATGATAAACCAGTGAAATTTGTGAGAATAGCAATGCTACTTCACTAGCATACTTTTTTCAAAACACAAGAGTTAATAGTGTAGTCATGCAGGAAATAGCACAAGTCAATATAGTATTTAGGATGTCAAAGCAGCATGTCTGAAATAAGAGACATCTGGCTTCAAATAAAAGTAAACATCTATTCTGCATTAGTTGTTGTCACTCTGTATGGCTACAAAACTTGGACGTTTTATGGTCTCCATATCTATCACCCAAACCATTTCCAATGCACTGCTTTCATGCCCTTGCTGCCATAAACCGCGGGATCTTGCCCTGAATGCTGTACTCTTAAATTGCTGTCACACTGTCAGCACTGGAGGAAGATTACAGGACATCCAGTTATGTCAGACCTGCTTCTCATGTTGGACAGCAAATTGCCCAAAACTGTTTTCTATGGGCAGTTGAAATGCAGAGTAAAACTCAGAGGCAGCATAACGAGGTGGTTAATGAGCAAGTTTAAGGCAAATCCTCAGTTATGTGTCATCAGTTTCATAGTGTGGGAAATTACATCTGAAGATTTCCTGCTCTGGCAAAAATGAGTACTTATGTCATCACAACATGCAAATAAAATCAGAATGATACTGTATGGTAAATGTGAATATAGTAGTGAAACAAATTATATCTGTACATTTCACAGAATCATGAAAATGTGCATCTTTCTTGGACAGTAAAACCAAGTCCTTGTGTACTGATGGAAAACCAGCATCACATCACTCTCTTTCCATCCCTTGTGCTGCTGTATTTCTGACTTTGCTGTTTCTCCAGGCTCAAGAATGATGCATCCTGATGAGCAAGAAATCAGGCAAACAGGGCTAGAGACCTATGTGGATGAATAATGAACTCCTATCATTACTCAAGCATAAGCAGAAAATACACAGGAGATGAAAAAAGGGTCAGGCCACTTGGAATGAATATAAACGGGTTGTCATAGTAAGTAGAAATGAGACAAGGAAAGCCAAGGAATTAAATCTGGCCAAGGGTGTCATGGACAATGAAAGGGGCTAGACTGCTTACAATCATCTTTGAAAGGTCATGGAGATTAGGAGAGGTGCCTGAGGACTGGAAAAATGCAAATGTCACACCAGTCTTCAAAAAGGGTGAGAAGGAGAACCCAAGGAACTACCATCCAGTCAGCCTCACCTCAATCCCCGTAAAGGTGATGGAGCACTTCATTCTGGAGGCCATTTCTATTCATATGGATGACAATAAAATGCATGATCAGGAGTAGTCAGCATGGATTCACTAAAGGTAAATCATGCTTGACCCAACCTGATTGCTTTCTACAATGAAGCAACTGTCTAAATGGATGAGGGGAGAGCACTGGATATTGTCTACCTTTCCTTTAGCAAGGCTTTTGACACTATCTGTCGCAACATCCTCATAGACAAATTCAGGAATTATGGACTAAATGAGTGGACAGTGAGGTGGACTGAGAACTGGCTGAACAGCAGATCCCAGAGGGTTATAACCAGTGGCACAGAGTCTAGTTGGAGGCCCAGTACCGGGCCCAGTATTGCTTAACTTGTTGATCAGTGACTTGGAGAAAGGGTAGATGCCTCCTCAGCAAGTTCACTGATGACACAAAGCTGAGAGGAGTGGTCGATCCACCAGAGGGCTGTGCAGCCCTTCAGAAGGGCCTCTATAGGTTGAAGAGATGGGCAGAGAAGAACTGTTTGAAATTCAGCAAAGGCAAATACAGGGTCCTGAACCTGTCTGATCTGCTGGAAAGCAGCTCTGTGAGTCACCTGGTGTACAACGAGCTGTCCATGAGCCAGCAGTGTACCCTTGTGGCCAAGAAGGCCAGTGGTATTCTGGGGTGCCTTAAGAAGGGCATTCCCAGCAGGTCGAGCGAGGAGATCCTCCCCCTCTGGTGATCCTCCCTCAGTGCTGGTGAAGCCTCACCTAGAGTACTGTGTCAAGTTCTGGGCTTCTCAGTGCAAGAGAGACATGGAGTTCCTGGAGCAGGTCCAGCAGAGGGCTATGAAGATGATTAAGAGACTGAAGCATCACTCATGAGGAAAGGCTGAAGAGACTTGGAGTTCAGCCTGGAGAAGAGATGACTGAGAGGGGACCTCATCAATGTATATAAGTATCTGAAAGAAAAGTGTCAAGAAGATGGAGCCAGGCTCTTCTCAGTGGTGCCAAGCAACAGGGCAAGAGGCAATGGGTGGAAACTGATGCACAGGAAGTTCCCCCTGAATATGAGGAAGAACTTATCTACTATGTAAGTGACCGAGCACTGGAACAGATTGCCCAGAGAGGTTATGGAGTCTCCCTTGCTGGAGATATTCAAGAACCATCTGGACACAATCCTGTGCCATGTGCTCCAGAATGACCCTGCTTGAGCAGGGAGGTTGGAGCAGATGACCCACGGTTATCCCTTCCAACCTTGCCCGTTCTGTGAATCTGTGTTTTCAAAGGACTGCTTATGGAAGATTAAATCATATTTTTTGTAAACATTGGTGCAGGTTGTCCAGAAAGTTGGTGGATGTCCCATCCCTGGAAACATTCAGGGTCAGGTTGGATGAAGCGCTGAGCAAGCTCATCCAGTTAAACATGTCCCTCCTCACGGCACAGTGGGGTTGCACTAGATGACCTTTAAAGGTTCCTTCCTCCTCAAACTTTCTATGGTATGAAGAGACATATTCTGATTGTACATCTTATTCTTGGAACCATTAGATAATGACAGCAATATCAAACTGTTGACTATTTGCTACAGCTGTTGGAGGAGCTTTTGCTATTATATCCATGTTTTTAACAACAGCAGAAGGATGACTCTTTTTCCATATGAGAAAGGGGATGGAATTCTACAATTGCTGTAATTGTCACTCAGATTGCCTCAACATATGGAAGGTGGTTGATTTGCACAAGTACAGGCATTTTTTAATGTGAACCTTAATTTTTATGTACATTAACATGAATCAGATTGTGTGTACTGGCTTGTTTTGTTGACCCACTATATCAGAAAATATGTAGTCAACTAAATCTCAAATTAATCCTTGATCTGCTTCTAATTTCACAGATTTTGCTGAATTGAGTCTGTCATTCCTGTTTTGAAACGATGGTGTTGCATACCCTAGAATTTTGTAACAAATTCTATAAGGACTGGTAATTCAATGTGCTGTTATTATTTTTATGCATAGGTAAACAGATTTTCTCACAGTTCTTTAGTGTTTCTAATTTCTGGTAGTTCATCAAGATTTAATCCCCAAGAGCTTGTTATCTGATAATATTCCAAAATTTAGAAATTTTGTAAATTAGTTTCCATTTTTCTTGAAATCACTGAGCCATAATGTTTATACAGGGATTTACAAATGTGTTCATTTTTAATAACTTATTCTTTTGTACATCTCTAATGAAAAGGATTACCATACCTTGCCCTGGTGTAAAGGCTTTTAAGGTACAGCCCCATGAAACCTGGGTACAGGGTTCTTCTTCTTGCTTAATAAAACATTGAGAAGGAGCCTCTGTACTCTATATCTCAAATGTGATCAAAGATGAAAATTGCTGTATGTAATAATATATTTTCTACTTGCACGTTTACAGAAAATGCCGCTGTAGATATCAGATAAGAAGGTTGATGTTTCAGATTACTCTGTCTGTTGAGGAATATATGTTTCAAATCCCCATAAACAGCAGTCAGCTATTAACTGTCAGGGTTCGATAGGATTTTTGATCTGTAACTTGAAGTGTTGAGTGTGGCATTGCTGTTACCAACTGCTTGCGTATTTTGGCCCAGATCATGCTGCACCCTGAGCTGGGAAAGGCTGGTGGCTATTTGCAGCAGTCACTATGTGTTTGTAAATCTAGAAGTTGTTATTTTGCCTTTGAACATAATTTAGAAACCCTCCTTCTATGATAAGTACTTGGAAGTTTAAGGACTGAGAGAACATAGAATCATACATAGAATTGCTAAGGTTGAAAAAGACCTCTAAAATCTTGGGACCCTTTCTTGTCATCCTGTCACTTGACATCTGTGAGAAGAGACCAACCCCCACATTGCTACAACCTCCTTTCAGGTAGTTGTAGAGAGCAATAAGGTCCCCAGTGAACCTTCCTTTCTCCAGGAACCCCAGCTCACTCAGCTTCTGCTAATGGAAAACTGAATCTCATTATATGCTTGTCCAAACATGAAAGATGCTAATTTCGTTGCCTTCTTATTAAAAATATCTTGCTTACTCATCATAAACTCTGAGGCATCATGTTACTTAGCCAAATCAAGTAGCTTTGCTAATATAGATTGAATTCAAACCGTACTGAAGAGTTTTCTGACTCAAAAAGTGAAATCATTTTGCATGCAGGGAATTAAGCAAGAGAAATCACAATTTCCTAGATGTCACTCTAGTAGTGATGAAATTTAGACAGTGAAATTTTATACCTATGGAACAGAACTACCTGGAAGTATTTTTCCAAATTGTTTTGGGAAGTACAAATCTTTCATACTTTATTTTTTAGTAACCCATTCATGGAACTATTTTAAATTAATGCAAACAGTTACTTAGTAGATCAATTTGTTTTGCTGGCAGAGTGGTTTGTAGTGCTTGTATAGGTCACAATGTAATATGATAGATCGTAAGCACACAGTGCTGTCGCAGCATGTGGAGAACAGTGGGTTGACTTGCAGAAGTTCAGCTGCCTGTTCAGTCGTTCTGCTCACCAGGTCTCCTGTGTTTGTGATAAGAAAAGCTCAGCAGATCCCTTCCTCTTCATAGACACCATAGCTGCGTTGTGTTTCAAATATAGTCTGAGGATGTGGGACTTCTAGATTTAATGGCTTACTGCTGACCCAGCAGTTGGACCTGAACCAGATAAACTTTTGCATGAACTAATGCCCATAGCTTGGAGGAGAAGAGGAACAGCTATGCAGGTACTGCTGCTGCCTGAGCCTACAGCAAGTGTGTTTGTAGTGCCTCATCTGCCACCAGCCAGCCTGTAGAGGTGATAAGCTCTTTGGTCAGATAAGTAGCACATGGTGCCCACACAGTAAACCTGTCAGGGACCTGACTGCGGGATGTAGCTCCTGTCACTGCCAAAGTGGGGTATGCTGCCAGAACAAGAGAGCCCTGATTGCTATAACAGCTCGTTCTGAGGTTTGGGAAAATGAGAATGTGTCCATATGCTAAACAAGACACTTGACTGCTTTTTCAAAACTGTAAGATCAAGTGACAGGTGCTTTCTATCTAATGGTAAAATTTCTTAGAACACCACTCCTTCCACATTTGAGTTGCTTGCTCAACTTCTCGTCAAGGCAAAACACATCAGCTGTATGGCGTGCTCCATTCAGCCCTGTGTGAAGGCTCCTTGAGTCCTACCCAATCCACAAATATTTCATCAAGCCAAATTTTGTTATTGCCATTGCTGGTGGTAACATAATAAAAAATGTAGGATTTGCAACAAATTGTCTTAACATTTGTTAGGCTAAGGGGGAAATATAATAATGCATGATAAGTTGACAGTAAGTCATTTATATTTTTTCTCTCCCTTCTTCAAGATGTAGCTACTCCCTGTTTCAACATGGTTAAGATAGTTAGAACCAATTTATACTGTGGTATAAACGTCTGAGACAGAAGCATAAATAAAACATCCCTAAACTGGAAGCTAAGTACAGATATATTATACATTTCTTTTGTCAGCTTTGAAACTGGCTACTGTGTTTTAAATTCATTTTTCATGAGAACAGATACTCAGTGATTTTTCTATTCTGCTGGTGTTTGTGTCACATTAATTTTGAGAACTATGTAGTCTTTGACTCCTGATTGAATGTCTAACTAGGTGTTTTACAGCACAGTGAAAAAAGTTATCATCGTAATGAACACCATCAAATCCTCTACCTGTAAGCATGACGGCTAGCTTGTGATACTTGCAGTCTCACAGTGTATTCTTAACGTGGTTAGGCAATTTTGAGGACTTGTTTCTGGTTGGGCTAGGGCATATGCAATATGAATGTATGCTTTCATATTTCTGCTGAGGGCTTTCCACTTTTATTTTATTATATAATAATAATAATAAAATAAGGTATTTGAACTTTTCTGGTAGGAGTTCTCTACTAGAGAGAAAGGTCTTGTTTTCACTGGGATATGTAGCATTGCCTAGCCATGCCTGTCGTTCTGCACAGTATATCAAAGCTGCATTTCCACAAACAGAGTAATTAATTTCTTTAACGGCACACACATATAAAAATTGGTATTGTAACTTCATTGGCAGCAAATAAGCCATGGCAAATCAGCAAGTGTCAGGTGACAGTGGGTGTTCTTGTACCTGAACAATTTGCTGCATTTCTTGAGGTATCTTATCAATTCAAGGCTGGATGCTGGATCTTGCCCCATCTCTCTGTGTAGCTGTAGATTATGATAAGAGCATGAGGTCTTGGTTGGGGGATCGCTCTCCTCTGTTTTCTAACTATGGAATAAAGGAAAGAATACAGATACTTCACCTGTAGAGAGTGAGCATCATTATTGCAGTTGTGTGTATACATTGAATGGTAACTTGCACAATAACAATAACCAACTGTTTTTCTATGGTAGGAGGACTTTTTTTTTTCGTTTTAGAGTTTGGCTTTTATTTCACATACTCAATTTCTCCACTCACATCTAACAATGTAATTATTAGTTAATTCCCATGGGTAGTATTGAAGAAAGATGCTGTCGTGGGGATATTTTAAGTTTTTTCAAGACAAAAATGGCTTGGTATCAGAATTATTATTGATTTCCAGTCACTGTAAAGTACACACACATCACAGTAAAGGTTAACTGTCTAGAAGAATGTAAAAGAGCAGTGACTTTAAGTAAAAAGAAATTCCAGATTAAAAAGGAGGCAAACTAAAGTAAATGCAGTGAACTGCTTTCTTTATGAATAAGTCTGGAATGTTTTCTTCATATAACTACTGTAAAAAGGATGTTTTCTTTTTTTCTTTTTAATGTAGATGTGAACACATCTAAATTTAATTTGACCATGAGTAATATATGTATTCCATGTAATGCCAGATATATTTCAGACTTTGTGTGTTTTTATAATGATTATATGAACTTATAAACCCTTAATGTCCTTAATGCTGCCATATGTTGTGCCGAAATCCTTAGGAATCTGTAAAAATAAAAATCAAGGACATAGTTATGGGCTCTGAAAGCTGAAAACCAACCTAAGCCAGTCTAACAGCTAAAGATTTGTCAGCTGGATCCTAATGCTCCTAAACCTTTGGCAAAACAAATGTTGCCTTTGAGAACTTATCTCATTATATCTGGGCATCTTAAATCACTCTACAGAAATAATATAAAATAAAATGCTCTACTTCTAAATAGAAGGCATGATCCTGGCATCTGTGCTTGTGCCCCAAGTGCTGTCCTTCTGTGACACAATCAGTATGAGCTTTTCTTAGATTTGTGCTTGTGGGCATATGGACAACTGGAAGTCATTTGGAGATGCCAGTTGTCCTCATTATTATTTTTTTCTTTTGTCCTTATCCACTGTCAGTTGCTAAGGATGGTACTAGCTTTGCTCTGAAGCAGCATACAGTCAAGATTGCTTCATGTACATTTTTGAATTTCAGAAACAAAGGACAAGAGAAGCCATTATAAGGACTAGCATGAGCATGTTTTCCACCAACAGAAGATGATGGTGATTATTCAGCATGGGAAAAAGCTCTGTCTCAGGTTTTTACACACACTTGCCTGGCATAAAGACTAGTGGGATTGAAACAATCAGGTGCTCTCATCAATTTATAAATTTTCCATGACCTATTTGAAACCCAAGAGTTTTAAAAGCTACAAGTTATTAGTAATTTGGAGGCTACCCTGCCTATGGGACTAAGAATTTCTGCTAGTCATCCTACCTTTTGTTGATAGGCTTTTGTTAGGTGACGAGTGCTTTCTTCCTTTCACACCAGCTATTCATGTTGCTGTATTTTTTCCCATCCACTCATAGTAAACTGATGCACCAGCACAGCATTATAATGAATTTCTATTTGGTTAGGCAAAAGTTGGATTGTCGTGAGTAATCGAATTACTCCTCTGGAGACAGGATTTCTGAGTAAAGTGATGAGGTGAAGCGATTACAGCTGTAACCCTTACAAGCATAAAAAGATGTGTTATGCTAATCCTTTGTGAATGGGTTGAATTGAAAGTGAGGGAAATAAAAAAGAATGCTCTTGAAAGAAGAAGGGGGTATGAAAGGACTATTGTGTTGTTTATTCCCTTTTCTTTCATCGTCTCTTGCTAGAGAGAAAAAAAAAGGGTAAGTGGTAAACTGGAGAGCTTTATCTTTCAAGTCTGACATTCAAATAATTTAACCTTAAGATGCCTTAAATACTGTGTAAAAAGTTGAGGGGGTGAGGGGATAGCTATAGCAAACACAAATGTGTGAAAAGATGCCGGTTAGTGTAGGTTGCTTTTTTTAAGGTTGCTAAACCTGGTATGATCTTATCTTTAAAAGCAAAAGACTAAGGAAGGGGAAAAAAGACACTATGGAAAATAAGACTTATGCCAAACATTACCTTTATCTGAAAACACTTATAGCTCAAGTGCAAGATCCTTGTTATCCCCAGGCTTGTTTATTTTCTGTTTCAGTTTTTTCAGCTGTTAAATAAGAGTGCTATGTCTCAAGGTAATACCTGAAAAGACTTTTAAAGGTTCAGCTAGAAGGAGAGATGACATGCAAATTACAATATAGTAATTAACTGAAGAGAGCATTATAAATATGTCTTGGTAATTGGATAAGAAGAAACAACCTGTATGTTTTTAGATGAATTTAAATGACCAATAGTATAAGTAGCTTTTGGGTCTTTTCTGTGAGTTGTTTGGATGGGTTTTTTTCAGATTTTGAACCATTTTTATTGTTGCTCTTTTTTCCTTTTCTGTGTACTTTTTGGAGGGTGGTGGCAGGCAACTAAGACCCAGCCCAGCTGCTCTTCTCACCACCAGAACGGGGAAGAGAATCAGAAAAGGAGAATGGTTTAATAAGTGAAAGAAGGATTAATTTATTTTTTAAAAGGTGATACATAGGCAGTCACTTACCACCTCCCTCAGACAGTCCCATTCCCAGACAGTCTCCAAGCTATGGTTACTTTGGAAAAATAGAACTCCCAGTTTTTATTACTAAGCATGACATTGTATGATATGGGAAACCCCTTTGGTCAGTTGGGGCGAGCTGTCCTGATCCTCCCTCCCACTGCGGTGTCCTGCCCATCCCCCATCACCTGCCTACTTGCTGGTAGGGCAGCACGAGAAATGAGAAAGCCTTGATGGTGTGGAAGCATTGCTCAGCAATAGCTAAAACATCCCTGTGTTATTAACACTGTTCTGTTCTGCTCACAAATTGAAAACGCAGCACCCTATCGACTGTAGTGAGGAAGGTTTACTCCATTTTAGCCAGACTCATCCTTACTCCCTTGTCAGCCAGACAGTATTCCTTAAGAATGCTTAGATTTTTATGGTCATGCTTTTCAGCATACTGTATTTCCAAGGAGAATGGAGAAAGTTTGGGCAAAATTTCTTTCCCTATGTATGCTTACAGTGATGATTCAAATTTGGTATTCTGAAGTTTCATATTAATTAAATTCTCCATTCCAGCTCTAAATTTGGAAAAAATTACCAATGGGCACAGGGGGATGAGCTGCTTATTTTTCTCTGTCAGGTACCTGAAAAGTTGGGGGTTTAGAAGGAAGCCTTTGAAGGAAATGGAGAAAAATTATAATCTCCAGAGCTACTAATTTACACTTGTATTTTCGCCAAATTCCTTGAGTTTGACCTCCTCGAAAAGTCTCCATTTACTCTTCTCTCACTGTTTGGCCCACATCACTCTTTTTAGTCAAAGACTTCTTTTAACCTTAGAAATTATTTTCAAACTATTTATGTTCATTTCATTGTAGCTGGAATAGATCCTTCTACACAAGGAGCACTGTCAGAAAAAGGAGGGATAATCCAGCTCTGAGCCTAACTCAGCTTAATCTTAGCTGTAATCTTCCCTCATCCAATATTAAAGACAAGAATGAAATCCAAGATGAAGTTACTGAAGTATTTGATGTGAGAAAGGTCTTTGCAAAACACTGAGCAGGGTTTTCCACCTGCAGTAATGCGGGCATGGTAGCAATGCTATGGGAGAAGGAAAATTGGTTTTAATGAAGGAGTACATAGAAGTATAGAAAGCCTATTCTTTTAGGGCTATGGGATGAGGAATATTTGCCTTTTTAAAATAAAAAGAAAGTTTCAATTTGGCTGTTGCTGTCTGTGGGTTTTCAATCAAGATTTGTAATTAAAGTTTCTTAATGGTACTTTTTATCTTTGCCAAAAGTCAAGATCAGTGTAAGATGGTTTAATGTAACGAAACTTGTTTTGAATTCACAATCACTAAGTGAACATTATTAAGTCAATGAGCTGAGTGAGAATGAAATTTACATAGTGTATTGTTACTCAGTAAATGATTTCATGTTTCTTGAAATAGGCTACAGAAGCATTCAATAAAGAGATAGAAAATTGATATTATATAAAAATATCTTCTGGTGATTAAATTGATTTAATGCCTGCAATGTCTATGAATGTTAATAAAGCATATTTTTTTTAGTGGGCATAAATACATTCCTGTAAATGACTGAAAATAAGATTTTTTTTTGTGTGCGATTCTGCCAGAAGCTCAGAGCCAATGCAAGTAATTGTTGAAAAATTTTGCAGTAGGTATTGCTTCTACGCAAAATGATAGTCCCTTAACTGGCATTTTTATTCACTGCATTTGATGAAGCAAAACACAGAGACTTGAAATAAGGCTTTTCTTTTAGTAGTTTCTTTTAGGAGTAGCTGAACAACTCCCTGTTTGTCCATCCTGGCAGAACCCCACTGATTTCAGCTGAAGGTCTGCTCTCAGATTCACATGGAGTTGTTTGGTTTGCCAGGTCTCAAGAGAGTAACTGAATGTAGAGGATATTTAATATATTTAAAATACTTGAAGCAAACTGGAACATTTTGTAGTTTAAAAATCTGTTCACACTAGTTCGCCTTAAAAGAAACATCAAGGGTAAAAGCATGCACTAGTTTGAGGCAGAAGTTTTTTGATAGAGGGAGCGAAGGTTAAGGAAGGTTAAATGACAAGGTCTGTATTGATATTTTTCGGTTAAGTAGAAGGTAACACCACTGCTCCCGAGGAATGTATTTTCTCTAACTAAAAGTGAAGACTTAATAGCAGTGACCCAAGGTAATCATATATCAGAAGGAGGTTGATCTGTAAATCACTCCGTGCAGATTTGGCAGCACATTTCATTCATGATTCATAATGCTATTTGTGATCTTGTTCTGCCTATCTCACAAAAAGGCAGACAATTTATGCAGAGTTACACGGTAGTTTTCTGTGATGCCAGCATGTGTAGTTGCATCTGGAATTCCTATTGCTAACCAGCACAGGAGATGACCTTCCTAGAGTGTGCAGAGTAATGTTTGTAACAGGTCTGGATTGTGCCTTTGGAAAGAAGGAAAGAAATAGATGACCTCTTTCATTCACAGAGATCCACGTTTGGGTTTGTGTCTCTTTTCATTGGCAGGTATTGCTCAGACTCATATAGATAGGGGACACAGTTCCAGTCCAATTGAAATCGACATTTACAATGAAAAATTGATTTCACAAATTTCTTTTATTTCTATCACTAAAGAATTTTAACACTGAAAACGTCTTTTGTTTTTCCTCATTTTATCTGCTTTGGGATTTCTCTCATTGCAAATCATGTCTCTTGCCCCTAGTCCTTTCGCTGCGCATCTCCCTGAGCAGAGTCTGGCTATGTCTTCAGCATCCATCCACCCATGACAGGGCTGAAGATGGCAACAAGATAATTCTTTCCTTCCTTGTTTTCTGCAATGCTGCTTTCTATTCCTAGGCAGTACTGTGATGTTACCATCCAAACACCAGGTGCTGCACTTGTCTTTGCAGGTGGAAAAACAGGGAATTATTTTCTATGAAGAATATCACATGTAGCTGAGTGTAAATGTGTCGAGATTGGTGTAAGATTGGGAGCACAGAAGTTACCATTTATTTTTACACAAAGTAAAATCCTTGGGTCTACAAAACTAAAAGACTACTAGTTCTCCGTTTTCAGTGTATGGTAGGTGAATGATCAGTGAGATAACAAAGTTGCCCCTTAATACTAGAGATTTTTCTAATGTTTGTATTTATTGCACACTGAAAATAAGTTAATGATAGATGTGATTTTAGATCAAATTTCATTTTTATTTCTTACTTTTCCTTTTCGGCATTTTGTCTAGCTCTGTGTCCTAGTGATCTAAAAAGGCTTTTATAAGTTTAATGTAGTACAAGCTGTTTAATATTTGCTTCAGAAATACATTATTATTTTTCACTTTCTATTTCTTAAATGCTTGAAATATGCAAACAGTTTTGTATTTACTTTTGCAGTATTCTCTAAGTAGCAGGCATATCATATCAGATTGCACTACATTTTCATGTAGTACTTACTGGTCTTGTTATTACACCAAAATAAGGCAAGATAAGGTCTTATCAGGAGATATTGTCATTCTATTGCTTTGCTAATATGTTTCCCATCTGTATGTTTCTTTTCAAACATTAGTTAAAATATAGCAGTGAAATATAACAGTACGTCTGATTTATGAGAGTTACTCAAGCCATCTGAAAGTCATCTTCTGTGTTGGTGATTCAGGGTGAATCCGTCTATCCAAGTTTGAAAATCTTGGCTAGCTCTCTAAGAAATCTGATAGACCACATTGGCTGGGTCTTAAGGAATAAGAAGCTGAAATGAGCCATTCATTACAGTCGTATCCACTTAGTCATGAGTAAAGCCATTTTTCCCTTCCTTAAAAAGATGAAAGGCCATTTTTGCTCAGTATGGTCAGTAATACCTGCTTATAAATGGGAACTCACAGCGTGGAGTGGCATGTGTGTTTCAAATTGCAATTCATATTTTGCCAAAGGGACAATGTATATGAGATACATACAGGTGTGTCTTAGCCTGTGTCTCTGAACACTAGAGCACATTGTTTTCATGTCAGTCCTTGTTAATTCAATTTTTTTTCTAATTTTAAAATGCAAATTTGATTTTGGTCGCTGATAGACGTAGCTCAGGATCCCTGTATAGATATTTTTGCCACCTCATCTGCAAGAGTTCTTGGCACTCCATCAGTATAAGATGATTTGCTCCTCCAAATCGGGCACATTTTAATCAGATCACAACTGACTGAAAACCCTAAAACCAGATTTAAAGCATGAATACCAGTACAATAATCTTCTTTTTCAGCAATCCATTACATAAATCATAATACAATATTTGCATGTTGTAGTTGGCTTCATTTGTTTTTCCTTCTATGTAAATTTGAAGCTTTTGTTAGATATATTCTTTTTTTCCTTTGATACAGTTGTATTTTCCTGGAGAAGCTAGCTGAGAAAGCAGCAGCCCAAGGCATATATAATACAGAACAGCTAATTTCATCCTCTGGATAAAAACAGCTAACTGCTCTACAACATGTAAAATGCAGCTTGAGGGGGCAACAGAGCCACTTTCAAACTGATACCTTTTAGTTCTGCATACTGTACAGCCCTTTACTGCTACTCCTACATCCTGGCTGTCTTCTATCAGAGTTGTGCTATGTGAAATTGAAAACTGATTCGTCTTTACTTTTTATGAACCAGTATGATAACAGATATAAAAAGTTCATGTAACTTTAATCATGGAGACTCTTTATTACACCTGGTTCCCCATCCCCATCACAGTCCTTGAGTAATGGAAATTTCTTTCAGAGAGAGAGTAATTAGAGTGTAAGGTTTGAAGGTATGAAAACTTCAGTATTAAAAGAAAAAATGTGAAAAAGTAGACAAAGGTTCAGAAAGTGGCAATACACTTTAACTGTCTTCTTTCTTGCAGGCATGTTTTGTCCTGTAGTCTACAGGACTGTCATCTCTTCTTAGTGCTTGAAAGTTTCTTTGACATATTAATAATGTAGAAATATGTAGAGAGAGAGGCAATGACACAATATGAAGGGCTTCTAATGTCATTACAGGTCCTGATCTGAACTCAGTAGTCAATGGCAATCAACCCTGAGCTGTGAACATCGATGTGTTTTTCATACAGTTGTCACTGCATTAGCTGCATGTTGTTGCAGTGCCATTATGGTTGTGTTTCTAGATGTCAGATGTGGTAAACAAGCCTATTAACGGGCTTGTGACTTCTTACACAGGGTTCAAGGCTTAGTTAACAAATTTGTGTTGGAAATGGCTGGTGTAGCAGAAGATTGGCAAGCTCTGAGCCAGCTAAAGGCTGTTGCCCTTGCATTGCACCTGGTAGACTAGCACGGATAAGCACCACTACTTTGATGTTTCCATACAAAATCATGTGGCCTAGCTTAAAGTGCTGACATAAAACCTTTCAGAGGTATTTAGACAAGCAGATTTGGGAGCAACTGCATAATTCAGGTAACAGCTAAGATAGCACTTGAAGCCTTCTGCAATGTGCAGCTGGGAGATGCCCCCCATTGGTTTGGAAGAGGATAATTGCCTTTCCTTCATGCTCCCAGACAGCTAGGTGGCTTATGACGCCTATTAGTGCTAAAAGGTTCAGGAGAACCTCAAGAATTTTCAACCATGTAACCTTCTGGTAGTGGGTGCTCTTCACATGGCAAGGTTTTAAAGAGAAAAAAAGTTCTCTGCCATGGGTGTTGCTGTTGCACACCAGTGCATCCTGTGTTGTTTCCCAGCCAGCCCAGTGGACTCCTATAGACACTGCATCATGCCATTAAGGTATTGTATAACTGAAGAAGTTGCAAAAACTTTCTCTAGATGGAAGAATAGAATTCATGTGAAAGAAAGCATCTTTGCTTCTTTCAGAGTATTTATATTTACTCTTTCACTCTATTTGAAAATGTACCAAATTTTACAGGAAACAAGATACTGAAGGCTGGCAGTCATGACAGTAATAGTCTGGGATACTAGTAACAGATGAGTGCTGTTAAAGATTATACATAAACTATACATATATATGCTATGTATAAATTTATTCTATGCATGTTTGGAAAAACTGGGACCTAACTCCAAAGGAATAATTAACCACTTGTTTTCTTGAAGGTGGTTCTGTATACTTTCTCACCTTTTGCCACTCGGAATGGCACATAATAATTGATGGTTGCTATTGAAGGCTAGATTTAGCACTATATAAACTGTAATTTGCGTGGGTTTGGTTTTTTTGAAAGGATAAAGAAAACTGTTTCTGTTCTTCCTCATTGCCTCTGTCTTTTGATTCCATCCACAATGTTATAAGCACTGCATTTTAATATAAGATAGTTCTTCATCATGGTAATTTCTCATTTTCAGTTAGTGTGAATACTGTTTGGGATGAGAGTTTGCAGTTTTCTGATGGAGGAGAGTTAAGCTGTTCTTGCTCCCTTCAGTGTAATTACGCAGGTCTGCAATAACTCTGCAACTCCTTCACTACCAGTAAATTCCCACTTGGAATTTTATAGTTGCTTGAATTAGTAGAATTTATTTACAGAATGTTATTTTCAATAAATATAGCAAAACTGAACTTCAGATATTTGAGAGTAATAGTTTTCACTATAAACCATGTCATATGCCTATATAAATGATAATGATCATTATCATGTACTTTTTCTGCTAAATTTCTTAAAACCTGGTGGAAAGGCACACAAAGATGAGGCATTTTGTATATTTGTTACCAAACATTTATTTTAGAGTAATTTTCTTTTCAGGTTTAATTATGACCTAGCAAATCATATAGGAGTCATTGTCAAAAACAGGTAATTTTTTAATGCAGTGTTTTGCATACTTGTGATTTTATAACTAACATCAAGTGAGGCTTTATTTTTAAAAGCACATTTGTGTAATCAGATGGTTTGTTCAGACTAAAACTTGAAAGTTGATTGATTTGTAATGTAGCCAAACACTAAGTTAATTTTTTTCTCCTAAAAAAAATAAAAACCAACAACAAAAAAACAACCAAACAAAAAAACCAAATTATCTAATTAACAAAGTGCTGCTTGGCTACTTGTATATGTTCTTAGGAAAAAATGCTACAAAAGGTCTAACAACAGATCTATTGTAATTATAAGAGAAGTCATCACAGTGACCTTAAGAAATGGTAACAGTCCATCCAACAAGTCATTTCTAAATGACTTGTTGATCAGGTGGATCAGAGTGTTAGGGGATCATTCTTAACTAATACCCCTTTCCAGAAAATCAGGGAGAAGTAGTGGTTTGGGTTTCATTGTTTCAGTTTGATACTTTACAGCACGCATGTTATGTATTTCTACAACTGTTTTTTTATGTATCCTTTTCAAGGTCTGTTAGTACACATGCAGTGAAAAAATCTGCTTTGAATCTTTAGATCTTTGCTTCCATATTGACTACTGAAAGAAGCCCATCAATGGCTCAAGAAAGTTGTTTTTTGGTTTTTTTTTTTCAAGTGCCTGCAAAGTACACTCTCCAGAAGTACATCTTAGTGGCAGGTGTAATAGAAATGCATTGATGGCACTAATCTCTTTCAATGTGACTCGTGGAAGCAGGGCAGAGTTTTGCTGGAACATTGTCTCCTCAGCATTGTTCCTGTTCTGGCTGTCTTCATCTGCTCATGTCCAAGGTTTCTCAGCTAGTGAGGCAAAAGGATTCAGCACTTTCTCCACTTGATACTTCTGAATCTATTAAGATCAACTTCTTGCTAATTGGTTATAAATTCATGGACATTACTGTTTTCAGAGTAGCCATTGTGAATTTAAATTGCTTCTCAGTGTAACATTGCAAGGGTAAGTCCTCATTAATTTTGACTTCAGACCCTAATAGCAGCAGACACTTGGTTCACTTGATTCTGTTTTCCTTATAGTTTCCTTCCAAAGTAGTACCAGTCAATGGACTCATCTGAAAGTCTTGGAGAGCACTAGAAACAGGATTGAGGGGTCCTTTATTACATATGACTCATCAAAACAACATATATCTACACTTGTGAGGGCTTAACAATACTATATATCAGTATCAGTCAGGAACTGGTCTTTTATATATAAATGTATATATTACACTGGAATTCCAGGAAGCATTATCATTATTGCATGGCAAGATATGCTGTGCTAGGTCATTTGATTAATTAAAATGTGCATGAATATTTATAAACTGCATGTTTGTCATTTAAAAAACATCCAGTAGCATAAGCTAAGGCTATTTTTCTGCATTATCTGAAAGCAGGATGTGTAAGCAGGTGGTCACCTGTTTACTTGGTACCATATTTATGTGCCTAGCCACCTGTGGGACTCCCTGTGCTGAACTTCTGCAGCTCCTTAGACCATCACAAATCTGACTGACTAGAGGTTAACCTGAAGCTGTATTAATTTCATTTTTGCATGTAAGCTATCAGAAGGAACTGCAGGGCCCCATGAAACAATGGCTCTATCCATTTCTGCAGCAATGACCTTTTATGTAGAGAACAGTTGTATATAATTTTGTTCATACAAAGGCTTAACTTTTAATATCACAAATCTTTGGGGTCTCTTCTGTTAGGCTCAGCAGGTAGCATCTATAACACCTCCCTTTTCCCCCAGTGAGGGACACACATGAGGACAAGTTGGGCACAGTATGTTGCAACACAAAGTGTGGCAGCAGATTTTATCTAAGCATCACCTCACTACCCTCCTTTTTAAGAACGAGTTCAGAGAAGAGGCTGGTGGTGCCTGGCATCCCCCTTTTCACAAGCAGAGCCTGTTAAACTCTCTTACTTGGGACAACCATGGACCTGGTTGCCATGGCGACAAGGATGAACCTGACACTTCAGAGCACAGCTCAGGGAATCACACTTTCTCTTCATAGTGAAATACAATTTTTCTTTTTCATAACACTACCCCAAAAATCTGTAATTTAGAGTCCTGGAAGCAACAGGTTAGATGGATCCAAACCCCAGTGAATTTCTGGTATGCCTTCATCTCACAGAACCTGTACTCCAAGACAGAAACTCTTTAGAAGATGTAGGAAAGGGAGAATGGTAGAGATTCCTTTCCCTGTAAATATATCTTCAGGTTTCAACCTGAGAAAAAAATAAACTTAAATAGAGAGAATTGGTGTACCAAACTGACTCACATGAGGATATCTGCAAGACCTCATTAATAACGTGTAGTTTGCTAGAAAAAGTTGCACATCCCATCTTCCAATCCCTGCAAAAGTACATTCAAAGATTTTCATCAAATGGAATCAGCTGAGACTTTTAAATATAATTAAGTTAGAAGTGGTTACAGATCTTCTCTCACTGAACTTGAATTTATTAATTAAACTTCCGACTTCTAAAAATTTCCTTAACTGCACAGTGGTTATCATTGTAACAAAGCAGTAACAAAACAAAACCGATGGAGTCAGAACTATCTTTCTGGGCACATGAATAAAACACAGGGCAGACTAGTCTAAAAGAAAATATTTGTCGGAGAACCTCACTTAGTTTCTCAATGAGCCCTTTTCTCAGGTGGTAGCCTGACATATCTCCAGAGCTGCCTCCAGTTTCATTTGATGATGTTATCCTGATGTTACCTTGTTGAACTCATTCAGATGTCGTTTCTAGTTTTAATTAAAAGTTTTTGAATGCCACATAACAAAAGTGCAGAACTGATTATCTTCAGCAGAGCTATTTTGAATATCAAGCTATGCAGCAATAACACCGGTTTGTGAGAATTCAAAGATCTGCCATAAACAGAAATTAACATTCAAAGAAAATGCAGTGTAATAAAATAGCAGCTTTAATCATGCATAAAACTGAGTTTCTTCCCTTGCTCACAAAGGAAACCCAGCATAAAATGCTGTGAATGCTAAGAGAGTCGAATGGTATGGTGAGAAGGTTAAGTATAAAAACTTTGTTCAAAACCTCTGATTTAAAAGCTGTCTTTTAGAAAGCTGGCTGTTCTCTAAGTGGTAGCATGCAAACAGCTCTGCAAAACCCTACCAGAATTTTCTACTTGAATAATTGTGTTTGGGTGAACAAGTAGAATATCATTATCTTGATTCCTCCACCATCTCCTTAGGAGAGGATAGGTGAATAGATTTTGTGCTGAGTGTCATAAATTCTCTGACAATTTTGCAAGGCTGTGTGTAAATTTTGAACCACAGAAGGAAGGAGAAGACAGGAAAGCAATATGTGCCGTGACTGGATTCTTTATGCAACAGTATACTTCAAGAATTAAGTTTAATTACTATGCATATGCTTGATTTTAGAAGTGGTTATTGGATTTTTTGTGTGTGTTTGTTTAAAAACATGGTAAGAAAGTTTAGAGGAATCAAGTACATCAGAAAATAGTGAGATGAACTGTACCTCATCAACTGTTTAGAATTTTACTGTCCCTGAGAGAGTTACCAATGCTAGTCTGATTTAGTCCTGTTTACAGCTGAGCTTCATGCGACTGATTGAATATTCTCCTTTAGTACCTATGAAAGCAAGTAGAATGGTTTCTTATGTGGTGACTATTACTGGCTAGGTGTGGCATCAGAATCACTGGGTCAAGTTATTTTATGAACTTTGTGAATGGAACTGTGAATGTGAATGCTGCTACTGTTCATTAGTTCAGAAGAAAGGCAAGTAGAGAAGTTGCTAAAATCCAGTGTTCTCCTCTGACTCTATCTCATAAATCTTCACTTTAGGCAGCTATTCTTGTACCGGGAAAAAATGTAGTTAATGCTCTGTTTCAGGGCAGAAACTCTTGCAAATTTATGGAAGGTGAGTTTGCACTGGTTGAAAACTGTGGGATTATCTCAGATTTATAGGGTCAAATTGTGCAAAACAGTAATGTGCAAGGCAAAGGTATTGTAAAAATTGACACTAAATTAAGGTCTATTAGAGTAAGGCTGGCCAAAGGAATTAATAGCAAAGAGAGCATGCATTTTCATGCGACCATCTTTCTGCTCCCATGCAAGGTTCTTTTTCAGGTCAGTAAATTACCTTTTAATACAGTCTGCTGTTCAATATATAAGAGAGGATTGCAGGATTGTGTTAGTAAAAATGAACATTAGAAATTAGTAAAGCAGGTGTCTTTGTAACTTAAATAATCTTAGGCCATTTTTGCCTTGTGTAGAAATATACACTAGTTAACTTCAATTATCAAAATAATTCCATTTTTAACTACTGTATCTCTCCAATTTAGAGGTTTTGTGTTAGGATGTTGTCATGGACCATGTCAAAGGCTTACAGATAGATGACATCTGTAATTCTCCCCTTGTCCACTGATATAGTCACACCATCATAGAAAGCCACTGGGTTGGTTAGGCAAGATTTGTCCTTGGTGAAGCCTTGGTTAGTTGAGTTACTTTGTTTGACAAAACCAGCAGTTCAGCCTACAGAAGAGCCACTTCAGAGAACTACATCCCTGTAAGAGGGTAGAAAAAGCAAATTCTCAGAGAAAGCAGAAGTTCTCTTGCTGCTGTAGTCCTTGTGCGATCAGCAGCCAGGAGACACTCATTCATGCCTATAGGTTTAACACATAGGCACAAGGTTTCTCTGATTTTGTCCTTTGTGTATGTGTAAGTTTGCACATGCTTATTGCAATACACTTTGAGCTATCAAAGCACAAGTAATATGAAATACTTTCAAATTTGTAAGTTCCATTAAATGATTCTATGTTTCATTCAATAGCTTCCTGAAAATAATATATTTCATTGCATGAAATGCCCATACAGATAAGGCATAGATTACAGTGTGATTTATATCTATGATTGCTTTCCTATAGTCCCCAAATGTAACATTTAGTCTAGAGAATGCATATATTGTCTGTTGCTGGAAACATACATATAATAATCCTAGTTTCATTTAAGTCCAAAGCAATTTTTCTGGTGATCTTGGGGAGAGAGGTGTTGTTCTGCCAATAGATTTTAGTATTTTGGGTATACAGGAGGCTCATTCACTGGTTATACACTTGCTTAGTCTGTAACTATTCAGTATAATTTTTCTCAACTAATTTAGTACTCTGGGGTACATTATTAGTGGGCACAAACTTTATCTTATAAGCAGCCTTTAAGTTCACAGAATGAATTACTATCTCTTACTTCTAACCCTTTACTGCAAGGAAACCAGAACAAATGGACAGATAGTTGATATCCTTCTGGCTTTCCACTGTTCTACAAACTTACCAGAGAGCTTCATTTTGAAGTTATTGATGATCCAAACCCAGTCATTGCTTACACACTGTATAGTAAAACACCTGTGCTTAAGTTAGCCAAATAAGTAAACTCCCTCGGTAACCTTTTCTTCAGTTTTTCTGAGATGTGTATTGTTCTTTCTCTAAAGTAACTTTTCTGAATGAAATAACATTGTGTGTGACCACGCAATAATTTTAAACACGACTATGAGAAACACCTATATTGAAGTTTGCTCTATCAAGTTATAAGGGTCATATCTTTCTTCTGAGAGGTGTGAAACGGGTCTGTTATTCTTTCCCCTATACTCTCTCATCACTAATATTCTTGTGAAAATTCCACTGTCCCCATCAAGGCTTAAAGCCTGTACTGTTGAATGTATTTCTGAGCGTTCAAGTTTCGAAGTGTATCTTCAGTTCACATCTAATCCCTTTGATTCATAATTTGAAATCTCTCAGAGACCTAGCCTTAAATTTCCACCCACACAGTTAGATCTTTTGCTCCAGCCTTAGTTATTTTGCAGCTTGAGTAGTTCCTACCTTTGTTAGGTCAGAGCTCCCCAGCTGTGCTCACGTTTTACCATTCCAGACAGAGTGACTATCCCACTCCTGCATGCTCCCTTTTTGCCCTTCACAAGTCCTTGCTGTTTCTCAGTACCCCTTACAGCAAACATGACTTTTTTTCCCCACTGGCATATAAAGCCATTTATATTTAGCTTTGATTGGTCTTTTGACTCTTCTGATTGTCCTTTTGGCTCTACTGCTTATCAAATGTTCATTTGCATTTGTCACATCCAGCCCAGCTAATGTTGGACTGGGAGTTGATTCATTTTAAGCACTGAGAATATATTGAATATCTTCATCTCCCAGTTTCACCTCAAAAGTCATGCTCCTCATTTCCTCTGTTAGACAGCATCCTATGTGTATCTGACATTAATTTTAGCTTGTGTGTATGTGTTGTGTGTACTCAGCTACATATTCACACACCACTTACGTGATCCTGACTCTTACCCAAGACACCTCAACAAACACATAATATGAACAAAATATATAGAATTGAGTCCACACAGGTTATGTATTCAAGTGTGCATGCAGGCATGTATTTACACAGAGAAGGAAGCATTTAGTATTTCTTAGCAGATAGAGTTCAAGCTGTAGGTGAGAGAGATGATTATAATGATGAAGTCTTATGATGATGATTAAGTTTTATGATTAAAGCACTGCCAGATCTCTTACTGTCTGTCTAGCTCTTGCATGGGTGCCTGGAAGAGAGCATGTTCCTAACTTAGAAGGTTGTTCTGAGGGTAAGTTGTAAGTGGTTCGGATACGGCTGAGATGAAAGTTACAAGTAATAAAGACTGATTTTAAATGACAGCATAATCTTTCCCTCAGAAGTTAATACAGGTTCCTGCACATGGAACCTGAATAGAAACAGTCTAAGTAACATGTTTAAAACCAGAAAGTATTAGATACCAATTTCCCTGGTACTGACTACACTGGCTTTCTGAAAGACCTGTGGAGCAGTTTTTCAGCAAAGCAGTAGTCTACTATGACTTCACCTCATTTTTCGTTCTGCTTCTTTTGGTGATCTGATGAGAAGCATCCCAGTTTCAGAGTAAAGGACATTTTCTGTGTAATGACATAGACACGATGATACCAACAGTTTGTACCTATTCCACAGGCAGCTGCTGTGAGAGGAGAGGTTAAGTGGCATCTGCTGCATGCTGGGTGGAGAGTGAGAGAAGGGTCAGAGGGAGAGCAAACACACATACCATTTCATGCCTGTGAGTAGACAGAAGGCCACAGCCTTAGGAAGTAAGAACTGGAGAACAGGAGAGCCATTTCCTATTCCACAAGTAAACATCTCATGGGATTTTACGCTTGGCTGAAACTGATTTGTATTTTTTTATATTTTGATCAAACTGGAAAAGACCATGTTCCTGATCTTTTGTACAGCAGGCTGTGATGCAAAGAGTTGCAGACTGAATGGCTGTGCACTTTCATGTATATTCTGTTTTTTTCTCTGCTGTAACCTGTAGCCTCAGCCCACTCAGCTGTGTTATGGAGTGGTTTCAACTCTCGGTAGAACAGCAGTTTGGGGGGGGCGGTGTTCAGGGTCTTTAAACAGAAATAAAACTACTGCTGACTTTAGGCTTGGCTTTGTGGATGACCGTATTTAGAGAATTAAAATTCCCAGTAGCATGCAGATCTCAGACCAGATGCTGCAAGGTGAATTAATACACAAAGGTGGACTGAAACTGGGTGAAGGGGAGAAGTGCTACAGTTTAGGGTGCAGACGGTGGCTTGGAAAAGAGTGTTTAATAAACACTGCTTGTATATTTGGTATTGCAAATGTATGGCATATGTATTGAAATTTATAGCATGCCTACGTACATATATGTAGATATTTAAACACATGATGGATGTATCTATATTTTGACTACTGTATTAAGACACACATATTTGAAAATTATCACCAACAATTATTTTCTTGTCTCTAGTGCTTATACGTTTAAGTAATTTCTTTTATTGATTCACTTAGCAGCAGCAACAGAAGAACCTGAGGTGATTCCGGATCCAGCTAAGCAAACAGATCGGGTGGTAAAAATAGCAGGAATAAGTGCTGGAATTCTAGTATTCATCCTACTTCTCCTTGTTGTCATATTGATAGTCAAAAAAAGGTAAGAAAATGGTTTGTTCTGATTGGTCTTTTTTTTTCCTTGATATCAAACAATAACTAAATGAGTGGTTTTTGCAGGTCTTTAAAATTAAAAAGGTTTTAGGAGCAGTAGGTCCCATCAGATTTTGGATAAGTTCTTTATGTTTCCTTTTGGATGTATTTAAAGAGAGGATTTCTTTATATTTGGGATTCAATAGCTATACATTTTCTCATACTTATATATTTCCAAGTAGTTTTGAGTTGGAGTTGGAGGAATGTAGAGAATATTGAAGTGGGTAGAATTAAAATTCATGAAGCCTTTTTTATTTTTTAAAGGAAAGAAAAAATAATAACTTACTGCACTTTTCATGTTTTAATCACATAATGAATATGATTTTCTATATGCAACTCTAATGAGTTATTTGTATCTGTATGTTACACAACTTGCAAAATAATGTAATTTTATACCTGTATTTATGCTCTTATAAACGTGAAGTTTTTTCTTAAAAGTCATACTACAGCACTGTAAAATTATGTAGTCAGTCCCTAGTGCATGAAATTGTTTAAAAGTGTATTAATTTGAGTGAATTTTAATTTTTTTCCAGTGCTTTCTTAGACAGTAAGCAATATCGCCATCTTCTGGCGTTGTACAGCGCTAACCCTGCATCCCCATCCTACCTGTAGTAACTTGTGCTATCCTGTTGCTTGGTCAGTGTTTTGAAGTCTAGCCTTCTCAGTAGTTGCAACTCTTACCCTGGTGTAAAAATCCATAATATGTCCCTATAAATCCTTAGTTATGGTATAGAAACTAGTTCCTCTCTCTCTATGCATTCCCTCTCTGGTGGGTTCCCTTCATGTGGCACAAGCTGATTCCTCTAGGATAGAACAAGCCCTTTGCCTTCCCATGGTGTGTGCGTTGTGTGCCCTTGCCTTTTGCAGAAGTTGTAATGAAAAGTATTTTTGTAAATGTTGCATATATTCCTCTGAAATGCAGCTTGGTATTATTTTTAAAGATTAAGAAAAAGATTAAAGTTGTACCTAAGATCATTCTATATGTTATAACTACTGGTTTGCATTAGATTTTTTTAATTTATTGCCTTTTTACAATTATCCCTGGAGATATATAACTTGGAGAAGAAACGTCTGCATTAGAAACATTAGGTATGCTTATAGTGTTCTGTGTTAGTTAGCTACATATGTGATTTTTCCCAAAAGTGCTTTTACTTTTCTCTGTTGTTTACCTATGTGGTTGAGAGTTAACACATATGCAAAAGGTCCAACTCATCATATGCAAAAAAGACATACAGTCAACAGCAAGTTTTCTTTATTTACACAACTTCTGAAAAACAAAATAGAAGTTTTTTCTCAGCCTTTAGGAGGCAATCTCTATTTTGTAGTTTTATAGCAAGGTATGTGCTGAGGGGTATCGTCTAGTGCGTGTTACAGTGGTCCCCTTCTGTTTAACAGAAAACTCAGTGTGTGTGCATGTGTGTGTGTGTAAGAGAGAGAGACTATCTAACACTGTATGTATATATAGTGTCAGTCACTTCCAGATGGGGATTGACTAGTTTGGCAGGTAATAAACAAACAAAAAAGTTCCATGTGTTCATTTTTCCTATCCTTTTTACCTCTTGCATTCCGAGTCCTTTTAGGCTCATCCTTTCACTACTGAATTTTTTGATGAAAATAGGTTAATTATGTCCATGAAGTGTTATTTCAAAGTTTTCCGCTTTCCCCCGCTTCCCTTCTCTGAACCTGTAAAGGCAGTATCCTCTTAGGAACAATCATCATTCTAAAGCACATAATATTTCTGAACTCCTGTACTATTTTGTATTCAAAATATGTGAGAAATTAACCTGCTTAATGAATCTTTAATGATTGGCAATTTTTCATCATGATAGTTTAATTGGTTGTCTACTGTGTATGTTATAGGTGTGCCATTCTTCTCCCCCTCTTCCCTTAGGGAGAATGGGCACTTTTTTTAATACCAGCTTTAGTCAAGGTCTCTTACAAAAAGCATAGACAAACTTTGTGTTCCTGAATTAATTCAGTCCATCTAGTGAATCAGGGCAATTCATACCATGAAGGCAGGAACAGCTGTAAAAACTCTGACACATTCACACAAACAAAAACACACTTCACTTAGCTGTGGTGGGACTGAAAACCGATCTGTCTGAGTCATCCTCTGTAGTGTACCTATTCAGTGATCCATTATGTAGTATCCCTTTTGATACCTGAATTGACCACAGCTTATTAGATGGAAAAGTCAATAAAACAATGGTTTCTGCATTTTCACTCGTTTATTAAGTTGTATGCACAGCCAGCACTACCTCAAACTGATTAAATGCAGCATTACATTTTATTGGAAAATGGAGTACTAAGCAGTTCTGTTCATGAGCTTGAGATGTTTTAGGCTTTGCCTGATCATTTTGTACAAATTGGTTTGAAGTTTTCCTGAATGAAGCTCTTAACAGCTTTTGCAGACTTTTACTGGAGTAATCAAACCAGCTAAGAAAAGGGATACTGCATCTTTAACAAGCAATGCCATTTTTATTTTCAAAGTCATTGTTGGACTATTTTCAAATGTCCTTCATTTCCTTCCATTTGTTTACCTTCCATGTTTTTAATGCTTAGCATGACTACATCAGCATTTCCAATTTTAAGATTTTAAAATAGAAAGCATATGTTTGCATTCAGGAAATGTGTGGTATATATGTCAGTATACACATGTCTGTTGTAAACATGCATTCTTTAAAATGTGTGTACTCATATAGCTACACATAGTACGCATACAAACATATATGTATACATACACCTGTGTACTGATAAAAATGTTAAAATGAATTACATGAAATTTTCTGATTAAATGTATTTATTAATGGAACCTTTATTTTTTGTGACTGAAAAGTAAAAAGCATATCAGCTGCACAAGATTTGTACACAGCTGTTCATTTGTCATGACATCTAGGCGGTAATCATTATATTATGCTGAACTGCATGTTGAAATTACACAATCCATTTAATTTTCAAACTTTTGGCAATAAGTGAAATCTCAGCATGTAATTTTCTCAAATAATCTCTCTAAAAATCATTTTTATATGCTAGTGGTTTTTTTGTTGTTTTTTTGTTGGGTTTTTTTTTAATTGCATGGCAAAGTAAGGCTAGTTTGTGCATGAGCAAGTTGAACTGCTAACCAAAGAAACATGAATTTTTCAACTTTTTTTTTTTCAAACGCACATTTTTCTGCTTTATTGAATGTGACAGAGTCATGCTTTTCATTCACCATTGCTTCTCTTTTTCCACTGTCTGTGATTTGCTTGCCAGGAGGAGCTACTATTCTTACTCCTACTATCTGTAAGTAGAATACGGGTGACTTACTATTTTACATGTTTTAAAGATGCAGTATCCCTTTTTAAAAAATAAAAACAGTCTCTACAATTTTTTTTAAGTTTCATTGATAGTTACCTTTCATTGTTTTCAGGCTGGAAAAATTGCTTGTATCGTTGTTCCTATTATTCTTGCTCTGTTTATTTTTTTTAAAGGGATATTGTATTTCTGACTGTATATTGAAACTATAGCTTTTTTCTACAGTTTTTCCCATAACTATTTCAGTTTATTGTAACCATAATTTATTTTGCATTATGATTCACAGCAACACATCACACTAAGGAAAAAACTCATTTCCTAGCTAGAGAACTGTGCTTGTAAATCACAGATTCTACTTTCTTAGCATATCAGTTCAGGAGTGATCTTGTGCAACACTTTTCCTATGCAGATTGTAGGCAGATGCCAAACCTTTATAAATAGGTCATGATCTCTGTCTACCACTTTTGAAGTGCTTTGCATACATATTTTAAATTGTGGATCTTACTTTTGACATTGGTTTGTATAAGGTTGTACTTCACTGAAGCAAAATCGACTTTTCTTCATACATGTTCACCATACGAGTTTTTGTGAGGACTGCAACGGTTTTGTCTGTGACTGAGCAAAGCAGTTACATGCATTCTTCATTTTAAATAAATGCTTAAAGCTGTTGAATTCAGTGGGGTTCTAAGAATGTATTCAAGTGCTTTGATGAACTGGTGGTGTCCAGTAGTGGTGCTCTTCAACAAATTTAAGCAGATTAATTGACTTCTTTAAACAAATTTAAAAATTATAATAATTAAAAAATAAAGCTAAAGTGGTTTAGCTAGCTGCCATTCTCTGGTTTATTGTGACAAATTATAATTTCCATGTTAAATAACAATTGCTTCAATTCAAGGTAATTAACCACACAGTTTCATCCTGTGATGGAGCACTTTTCCCCTCCCACCACTGTAGCACCCACTTCTGCAGATTCATCCAACTGGACCCTTTAGCAGATAATGAGAATCATTTACACTTTCTGTCAGCCTCAAGTCCTCTAACCTAATGATTCGCTTAACTATTATGAAGCATAGATTTCATGTGCCTTCAACTGAGTGAGGGAAGGAAAAAAAGGAAATGAAAGGCAAAAGAAGTCATCAAACTCTAAGGGCACCAGGAGCTGTTGAACAGTAAAGCTGTCCTCCCATTTCCCAGCAGTTTTGGGTTGCAGTGCTTACAACAGAATAGGCCTTTTTAGGCGCTGAAGCAGAGCATAAGAATTAGAAAGTAGCTATTGTAATAAGCTAATAACGTGAAAGCCTTAATAGCCATTGATTTATTTATCATAGCTGGCAGGTTTTGTTACAAAGTGATGCTTCAAAGAAAAGCTTAATATCGCCAAGAGATGAGATGTAATAGTCTTTTTGTTCAGTTTCTGAGGTGACATTAGAAAAAGGTGATCTTCAGTGTATAGAGACCATTTCAAAGACTTTGAAACTTTAAAAAAAAACCAGTTTGAACTAGAAATACTAGTTTTGAGGAAGCTTTGATAGTGTTTTGAATGAGTTATAAAGCCCAAGCAGTTTCAAATTTGGAAGTTCTTACGGTCTTCATTTTTCAACCAGAATATAATTTAAATCAGCTTCTCTTAATAGGAAGGTATGGAGTAAATGTATAAAATAAAGCATTTTATGGCGTGCATCTAACAGATTTTTTATTTTTCATTGAACAACTGATACAGAACCCTCATGTACACCACAAGAGTTTGATGAAAAAATTATGCGTCTAGAGAACACCTTTGAGATTTTTGTAGTGAGAGTGTTAATGAGTAGTAATTTTCCAACTACTCCATCTGTAAACGGGAAAAAGAAGGGATGGGGGGAAGTGTGATAAAATAAGGAGATGAGTCTGATTGGTGGAAGAATCTTTATTGTTTGCGAGAGGGCTTTGTCCATCCATATTCTACATTGTGTCCCCTCATCATGAACCAAGACTGTTAATTAAAGTAACATTTTCTTAAATAAGCACAAGCATGAAATACTTCTTGCCTTAGACAGAAGTGTAGGTCCTCTCTGGTGGATGTTTCCAACACTTATCAAGTAAATAGATGGTTAATTTTCACTAATATTCTTCATCGAGTCCTGGAATGGTTTGGGTTGGAAGGGACCCTAAAGATCATCAAGTTCGAATAGCCTTGCCAGGGGTGCCTTCCACCGGACCAGGTTACTCAGAGTCCCATCCAGCCTGGTCTTGAAAACATGCAGGGAGGTGAAGTCTACAGCCTCTCTGGGCAATATGCACCACTGTCTTATCAGCCTTATAGTAAAGAATTTCTTCATAATATCTAATGTAATATGTAATAAATATATAATTCTTGTCTGCTGTTAGAATGTGCATGGAATATTAAAAGCTGGCAGAGAATAGAGAAAGAGCAAGCAATCCTTTTAGTCAAGAGAAATGTAAGATAAACACTGTCTAAACAATTAACAGGGTATTTGATGATATTCCGCGCAGAAAAAACTTATGAAGCTAAGCTGTATTTGAAACATACATTTTCAAGAACTCAGTATCTTAAGTGATGATTGTGTCTCTCCCATGTGGTGTCAGATTTATCCAAATAAGCAGGTTGGCTATCTATTATATAGCAGTCACAGCTTCAGATGAAAACAGGGAGATTTCAGAATAGTCTAATGCAAGTTACTGGTTCCTGCAGAACCAAGGAGCACTTCATGCTAGTCTGCATACTCCCTTCTACTTGAGATACATCCTTTAAGTGTAGTAGGCTTTAAGTTATAATTAAAATATATTATTCACTTCCTCTTGACTTCTGGAGACAGTGAAAATCACTTCCAGTTCTTTATCTAAAGGGAAGAATTGAGAGATATTTCTGAGGTGTGCACTTTAAGGGCATTGGCTGTTAATTTGAGGGGTTTAGTTGTACTCTTTAACTGTGATACATTCATAGTGTAAGACTGTTAATGACAAAACTGCGATGTTCCCAAACTGCATGGAAAAAGTAGAATAATGAGGTTGGTTATGTTTTTCAAAGAACCAAAGTTCAGTATCAGCAACAAGGTGTGCTATCATGTTGTATCATGTATACTGAATGGGCAGAATAACCTTTAACATAAAAGGTAATATTAATCTCTATTGAATAATTATGTTTCTTTTGTTATTTCACTGGGTTTTTTACTAACAAAGTAATTTAGAAGGTTAAATGATTTTTTTTTTTCCCAACAAGGCAGGCAAGCGGAATGAATTATCCATTTATAAAATCAAAACAGATATTTAAACAGAGATGGTTGATAAAACTGCATGCACAGATGCTTCTTATTTGTCATTTCAGTTAAAATGTAATTATATTCTCTAATTTGTTTATATTAGTGTAATTACTCCACAGGAAAAAAAATATTACCAGGGTACAGAAGTAAGCACTTCCATTACAGCATTTGTGTGTGTACAGAAAAGACATGCTCATGGCTCCTTCGTAGCAGGGTGCATAGTTGTATCAATTACATGCTGAAAAAGTTGTACACAGGGAAATCGGCCAAACTTTTGAGTCATTGAGGATTATAGATAATGATTACCGTAGACATCAACACTCATCAAATATTAAGGTGGTTTGCGTTTTTTTTCTTGGCTGGGCAGCAAACTTGCAAAGAAGCGCAAAGATGCCATGGGAACAACCCGCCAGGAGATGACCCACATGGTGAATGCAATGGATAGGAGTTACGCTGACCAGAGCACTCTGCATGCAGAGGATCCCCTTTCAATCACATTTATGGACTCACATAACTTCAGCCCCAGATGTAAGTAGACAGTGATATCTTCTATGGAGTGTAGGTGAATATAGAAACATAGAAAACAATTCTACTTTTTAAGGAAAATGGTTTTAAGCTCCATGTTTTTCAGGAACACTGGGTAAAGCTAAAAATTAAATAGGGCAGTCCATATGTTATCCTTAATGTTATGTGGCCAATTATTTAATTAAATACCTGCATGTACTTTCACTACACAGTGATTTTTGGTTTAGGTAAAATATTCTACTTCTAGAATATCTCAATTAAAATACGAAACTGAGTTTTTCCTCATGAAGGTATTTAATGCCAACATGTTAAATATTAGTGCATAACACTGTGTATAGAATGAATAATAATATGAGGTCCAAAGTAATTTCTATTGTTTTTTTGGCAGTAAGAACATTATAACAGAAGGAGACATTGACAATTTTCACTGTTGTTTGTGAAGTTTAGGAACAAGCTTGTTAATATATCTGCAAATTTGTTCTATATTTGTATTCATTTTTGTAGACTTGCCAACTGTCTGGTTTTGTAAAAGTTTGGCAGTTTGGGTTTCTGATTTGTAAGTGTCTGAGTTATAGCTACTGCTGTCCAGCACTCTTGCCTCCCAGCATCTGCACTATGCCTTTTACAAAAGCAAGATACTCCACTGGCAGACTCTGAATAAATCAAAATAGTGTAGAAGTTTCCAAAGGGACACAGTTGTGTCACGGAGCTGGTGGGAGCCTGACTTCCTCACAGCTCCATGGACTTGTGGCGTGACTTTAAACAGATCTGAGTAGCCTGAGCTGCTTCTGAATTGGAATCTTTTGGGAATGGCACTGCATCTCTCTTCTCTTGCCTCCCATATTGCTTACCATGCATGAGCAAAATACATCCCTTAAGGCTCTTAAGTTCTTTCCTGCTTGTTGTAAGGGAAATGGATTTTGGAGGAGGGTTTATTGCTGGGTGTATTGAAGCTTACCAAACTGCAAAGTGCTAACATTTAAAGTGTCCCATAACCAATTATAAATGGGAGTTTAGTATCAGCCTGGTAGTCTTTCTACACAGTTATTGCCGGAACAGTTTGAAAAGTCTCCAAAGTTTGATGTCTTATTGGCACTGAAATTTGTGGAGGCAGGAAGAGTAGAGACAGTTTGATATGGGCTTTGACAGTGGATCCCAGGCAAAGAATTCATCAGGAATTTACATGGCTATTAGTGAGCTGGGACTGCCAGGCACTTAGGCAGCCTTCCAGATGGACTGATGTGATGCCAAGAGCCCAGCCACCACAGCCATCCTGGTTGGTTGGCAAAGTTGGGCATTGCTGGTTTCTAGTATTCTAGGTATGTGATTTTTTTATGTGTTGGAGAATTAATTTCTCCTGACCATTGTCTGTGCTGAGTCTTCCAAGCTTTCAGGGTTTCCTGCTATGTGACAAACGTTTAGGCAGATTGCCTGAGAACTGGAGCTTAATTTTGTCACAGAGAAGTTGATATTCTAATTTTGTGTTCCAGACTGGAACAAAACCAAATCCTGGATTCCACCATTTCTGTCCCAAACAGCACATTTGTCTAGTGTATGGTTCTAGTTGTGATAATGAAAGATAAAATTCTATGAATTTTATTCAGACATCTGCATCGGTGTATTTGTGATTTTCCTATACTCATTAAGAGCAATATCTTTGGTATTGCACATTAAAAAAACTATTAACTGTAAAAAGGTATGAATTTTTTTTAATTACCTGGAAGATTTTATCGGAATACCATTTTATTTTGAGATGAGCTATTGAGGTATCATATGAGAGGATGGGTTTAAAAGGAAAAAAGTGAGTTCTATGAAAGTGAACCTTTATTTTGAGGTGAATGAACAATAGTAAAGGAGGAGCCCTTTCAAAAACTAAATTGCATGTAATGTCTTCTTTATTTCATTTCACTAAGAATCTCTTTGCCCTTATTATTACATTTCTGAAGTCCAAAATCACTGCCTTTCATTCCTCTTTTATTCAGGATGCTTCCTGGAAGTGTGTATTCATTCTGTTTTTCTCTTGTAATAAAATTAATGGGGTTTAGTTAGCAGTTGCTTATACTCTAAAGTATATTGTTTTTATTCTTAAAAATACACAAATTGAGGGTAATGTATTTCTTCATGGGCTTTGTTTTTCTACAGTGCCCAATGATCCACTTGTGCCGACAGCTGTGTTAGGTGAGGACCCCAGTCCTTCATTATCCATTTCTGCATGAGTTTTGTCTCCTTGCATGGTTGAACAATGAAACAGCTTGCTTTATGTAAAACTATTCTGTTTTCAGAAAATAACTCTACACTCAGTTCATCAATTCAGAATTAAACTTGCAACAGTTTTAGAATAAAAATAATTTTATGTTCTCATTGAGATGTTATTCTTAGTTACTGCTAACTGAAGAGTAAATGAGGAAATAGGTAAATGGAAAATACCAAAATTTTTTTCCCAGAGCTTTGAAACTGAGTTCCAATAAACTGACATGTGAAACTCAAACACTATTAAGAGATCCTTAAAAATAAAATTCAGGTCCATATTAGCACTATTTACCACACAAAGTTCAATTTTCTAAGTAACAAGAATTAAAAGAAAAATAGAAAAGGCAAAAATCCAGAATATCCAAGAAGATAACAACTTTCTTTATATGAACAAATACTTATGTATACCTCTATTAATTACACATTTCAATTGACATTAGCTAGTAAATTTTTCAACTTTTTACTTACTTCAGAAAGAAGAACATATGTTGGAATGGCCAGGCTGCTTATGTCTGTGCTGAATCTAGCACTGAATGCAGGTTTTAGAATCACTGAATTTTTTTTTTTTTTTTTTTTTTAATACAAAGTGAAAAGTATAATTTGTACCCAAGTTCTTGGCTGGATAAACACAACGTACAGTGTTGAGTTTCATTCTGTTGCTGAGGTTATTTTAGGCTAAAAGACAGATATCAGGAAATGGGCGTGAATTTAAACAAGTTGAAAATTAGATTCCTAAAAGTAGCACTTAAAGGAACCTGGGGGCAATTTAATCCCTCCTGTGTTTTGAGATGGGACATTACACTTAAAATATAGACTCTTTCTGGCAATTGATTGCCTCATTGTGTTTTAAACATTTGGAGTGAACAGAATTTTGCTCTTGCAGTGGCATGTTCCAATACCTCGCTCCTCTTAAGTAAAAATAAAATTCAGATTCATGACAGTAATATTTGGGATCCAAAACTCAATTTTCTGAGTATTAATTGCTACTAACTGAGTGCTAGTACTAAGTATTATTAATGCTTACTCCTAGTGTTTCCTAACTGGGCTAGTCATTGCTGTGGATTGAGCCATTTCCTTTGAGGGACTCATAGGACTCATGTTTCTGTCCTTTCAAAGCAGTCTTTTTCCCATTGAAAGGCTCACATGTCCTCAATTGTCTCTCTTTCAGTTGAATTAAACCCAGTTCTTGCACTCATCATATTGTAGCTGATGTTTTCTAAATTTGTTGTCATTATTTTCCTCTGAACACTTTCCAACTCATAGGTTGAATTTTAAATTGCAGTACCCCAAATCAGGTACAGTTCGTAGAAGAAGTCTCAGTGCTGAGCTGAGTGGTATAGGTACCCCCATACCCTACGTGCATTTTTCCTGCTATCTGAACTGTATTTTCTCCTTTTTATTGTGCTCATATTGCTGACTTGCGTTGAGTTACCTGTTAAAATCACAGTTATCATTAGCCAGTCCCTTACTCCATTCTGTAGTTTTATATTTGACTTCCCTTTCCAACACACACAGTATGTTGCATTCACCATTCAGTTCACCTTGTTGATTTTCTCATTGTCTCCCAAATAATCAAGATAACTTTGAAATCTGATCTCGTGCTTGTGAAATGCTTATGATACCTTACCATTCATATAAGAAATTACCCATGCTGACAGGGTATTTTCTGCTGTGGCAAACACAGATACAGACAGTTGTGAACAGCAAGGGCAAGGAACTAACTGAAGAACAGTTTAATAGTTTCTGTCTGCATTTCCATCTAATGGTAATGCTGTTCTGAGCAAGATAGTCTCCTGGTATAAGCAAAGCAATGAAGGTTGGAAGAGAGAATATTTTTTATGCAGTGGACTGAAATAGTGGGAGAAAAGTGTACAAGCTTTTGGACACACAATGTGAAAGAGGCTGGGTACCTGTAAACTTGTTCCTTTGGAACTGGATCATTTGGCCTACTCTGTATAGCCCTTGCTTGGCCCAGCATTGCAAAACAGTTCTGCTTTTATTTAGAGACAAGCAAAATTTTATGGATTCGAAGTCATAGAACATACTCTATTATATGAAATTCTTATTTCTTGTAGCTATACTAGGTTTCTTTTTCTTCATGTATAGGTTATTAATGCTATTCTCCATTCTGTGTACATTAGCACTAAGTTAGTATGACAATTTTGCTTTTCTCAAGTCCCTATCATTACAGTGATGGCATAATAATGTGGCCCTTATATTTTTTAAATGGCTTTCATTGTTACCTATTGTGAAGCTTTAACAACTTTTAATGTCACTTTCTTTTAGTCATTTTCTATTATAGTCCTGAAATAAATTTCTTATGTTCTGTTCACTCATTGTTTTTTGCTGCTTCAATGGGTTAAAGTGCCTATTACTGGTAAGTATACTGCAAGGAATGGGGAGAACTGCAAATCCTGAGGTGGTTTGAAATGTGTGCGATTTAATAAGGGTAACACTGTAATAAAAAGTGACTGCTGCATGTCACTCACATTATTAAGCAGGTTAGTGAGGCATAAATGTACTGAAATTAGCAGTTTCTGTGACAGTTAAAAAAATCAGGTTTCTTAGGAGATTTCATTTCAGGAGGCATTAACAGGGTTTGCATTTTGGCGCAATTGTAGAAAATCTAACCCTTGAGGTGTTCATTTTTTTTCCTCGAGTGTTTTGCCTTCTAATCTGGATCCTTTGCAAGGAAAATGGTAAACAGATTTCAAAGAAGTTTAGGAGGGGTCAGCTACCCACTTCTCATTTCAGTATCTATTTTCCAAAAAGGTTTAAATTTGAATTTTTCTTCCTCTGCAAATTCATTTGATCTGATGATTGTTAATTTAAATAACTATTTCACAAAAGGGATTGACAAAATGCGATCACCTCATGCATCTTTGACATTTGGTTTTGATATGAGGATTGGTGTAGCAAAAAGCATTGGAAGAAACTTCTTTGTTTATATAGAGCAAAAATTGTGGCTGAAATCAGCACACTCAACAGTTTCATTTCTCTGCTAAAAGACCTGAGTTAAAATGACCACTCTGAAGTGCTGATTTGTCTTCCTAAGTGGAGGTGGTGTTGTGAATCGTGGCATAATTGCTTTTATTTTTGACTGGGATCTCAATTTACTGTTTGTTGGTTTTACACAAATTATGTGCTGATACCACTATAGAATTATTCTAATTTATTGTTTAGGGTGTAGTATTGCTGTTGATGCATATTACCCATTAAAAAGTTACTTTGGGTGATAGAGTCTGGAGTTTCCAAGTACATTAATGTCATAACGTTTTGTAGCTTCAAACAAAATGCCCTTCAGACATCTTTATTGTGTGATGAAGGACTGCAAACTTCCGTATGTGTTTGCTGTTAAATTCTTTTATGTACTTCACAGTATTTATGTGCTGGAGAGTAAGTGCTTTGCATTCTCAGAAATCAGATACGTTTTTGAAGGAAGAGGTTGAAAATAGATATTGATATGTATAGCAGCAGCTATTATTGCTCTGCAGCTACCTAATGCATTGATTTCTTGTGAATACAGATGAAAATCACAGTGCGACAGCAGAGTCCAGCCGACTCCTGGATGTCCCTCGTTATCTCTGTGAAGGCACAGAATCCCCATACCAGACTGGGCAGCTGCACCCTGCCATCAGGGTGGCTGATCTCCTGCAGCATATTAACCTAATGAAGACCTCTGACAGCTATGGATTTAAAGAGGAGTATGAGGTGAGATCTTCAGTGGTGGGGTTTTGCTAGGCTTTGCCCTTTGAAATGGGCAGCCTTTTGTTTGCATTGTATTGCAAAAGGATGGAACTAAATGTCATGGGTTTAAGCGAAAAACAGATACACAGACATAAGATTCCTACATGTGTAACTCCCAAGTGAAATAGTGAATGGAGTCCAATGGTTTTAGCCTTTACCACTGCCTCGTAGAAATCCCCTATGTGTTCCTTAGGGTATAAGAAGACATATCCTACTGAATCTTTTTGACGTATTGTAAGAAGTTGGCACTCTTTTGTTGCTGCTCTTTAGTGGAAATGTTGTAATTAGTTATGTGAGCTATCTTCAGTGCAGATCTCCTGGATTAGGTTAAAGTAAAGATTTTAACCTGGCCGGTTTCACAAGAAATATTGACTGGAAGCACTCTCATGATTTATTATAGCATCTCAGTAGGGCAATACTGGGACTTAAGTCCAGCCAAGAAGTAGTAACGACATGCTGAGGGTAGTAATGTCTTGAAGTTCTAATTAGACCTGCCTGAGCATGTCTACTTACAACTTTAATGTTAAAGTGAAAGCAAAAAATTCCCAGCACTGGAGGTAGAAGATGAGTACAGATTAATTTCACTTCTGATCTCTGAATCTGTTGTGATTCTTTGGGATTAGAATATCAGACAGGACGCACAGTAAAGATGGGAATGGTACTGCCAAGGTTGCTCACAATACAGCTAGGTTTAAAATGAGTTTTCTCTGAGTAAGTAATCTCTTCTGACACAGTTTTCAATCTTCTCTCCTTTCTGCAGCTGTCTCTACTGTAACATAAGAACTGGAATAAATAAATGTGTGGTTTTTAAAAGAATATTATTCTCTTTTCCTCTCTTTTACTTAAATATACTTCATTATGCTCTGCCTAACTTCAAGGCTAAGCCCAGCCACTGCTGGGGGGGGAGGGTGGTCCCTGATGCCACATCAGGTGTTTTCCTGCTTGCTACTTCTTCTATTACTATACACGACATCTATTCCCTGCCTTGGGCTTCTAACTGTGCATTAAAGTTCTGTTTCCATGACTACTGTGTATTTTCTGGAGATAACTTACCCAGATCAGGATAAGAGAACATCTGGAAGGAAAGAATAGCATAGACCTGCAACAGCTGTAAAATATCTACGGGCAATGAAGAAAAAACCAAGAAGGAATAAAAGCTGCCTCTATCACTACTGAGAGATCAAACTCTTAAGAGCTCAAAAATGTAGAATAATTTTGCTAGTGGCTAGAGGGAGGGATATGAGGAAAAGCAACGTGAATAATGAACAATGGCAGAGGAGACTTCCTGATGGCTCTGTAGGAAGAGAAGCTGTTTTACTAAGTAAGATGTGGAAAACGATGTAATGCTGTAGTAAACAGGCTGTATATTATGGTGTCTTGTAAGAAGAGTGATCAGTTTCTCTGTGCGTTCTCAGTTTGCTGTCATTCCTTCATAGCAAGTATGTATAAGCAAGTTTAGCCTTCCAGCAATTCCAGCATTTGGAATCACTCTGGAGTTCTTTAGTGACTTGCCAGTTTACTCATAGCAGTCAGGGAGAGCCTTCCTTCTTCACTAGATATATTTATATACCATGGTACCACCTGGGTGACCAGGACAGACAAGCCAAGCTGAACTTAATTTATGGTAGAGCAGTTCTTTTAAGCTGTTATTTCTGGAGATAAATTAATGGTCAGAATGTTTTCTTTCGGAACATTTTTATTTATAGAGTTTCTTTGAGGGGCAGTCAGCTTCTTGGGATGTCGCTAAGAAGGATCAAAACAGAACAAAGAACCGCTATGGAAACATTATAGCATGTGAGTATCGGTGTCCTTGGTTTGAGCGATAGCTCTACTCGTGTGTTACCCGTGCTGTGTTCTCTCTTCCTTTTCAAGTCTCCGGTGGCATAGCTGCTTAATACCCTCAGCTGAGAAGCAGAACAGTGCCTTTTTTCTTCTGGTCTTTCTTTTTTTTTTTTTTTTTTTTGTGTCCTTCACAGTTCAACTTTCTTCCTTTTATAACTCAGGGTGAATTTCGCATTTGCATCTCCGTTGCGCAAGCAGTGGTAAGCATATATCAGCAACAAGCTAGCACTCATTTGGATGTTGATTCTGTTTATTTGCAATTTGTATTGTTTTACCAGTGCTATTGAACACACAGGAATCAAGGTGCCAGAGAAGTCCTGAATGGGTAGAGTTACCTCTTCATCGAATCCAAGTGCATTGCTAACCCACATGTTTTGACTTCATTAATGTCTCGATATGAACTTGAGCAGGCTTGGGTTGGAAGTGAGGAAACAGTAATCAGCATTTTTGGTTTTCTAGATTGCCAGCAGTGGAGCTGATATTGAAAGGAACTTTGAGCAAGTAACCTGTTTTCTTTGTGTCTTTGTAACCACGTGTAACAGTGCCAACACCTTTCAGCTGCACTTAATGAAATTTAGTGAATGTTTTTTGAAATAATTGAAGACCACAAACAAAATGGTTCTTTGTAATTATGTGTAAACCCTTCATATTTAAAGACTGTAAATTGTGAGATGCTTATACCAGCTGATTTTGGTTTTCTAGATGACTTACCGTTAGTATCTTACTAAAAAATCACACTTCAAAAAGGCTCCGTAACCACTTGGTTTTTACAGATGACCACTCCAGGGTGATTTTGCAACCTGTTGAAGATGATCCATCTTCAGATTACATTAATGCCAACTACATAGATGTGAGTGGAATGCACAGCTTTCTCCCTCTCAATTTGCCAGCTTCTCTATGTGAAATTATTGCATGCTATGCCTACAAATTTATTGAAAGCTTTCTTTTATTAAGAACAAATGTACACTTTCCTTGTTCTACGTCCTAGTACTCACTGACATTGTTGTGCTTTCTTTCACATCTGACTTTGGTTTGGGCTGTAGATTTGGCTGTACAGGGATGTAAGTACCACTATATGTGAATAACAGCATCCTATTGTAAATATTTAATATAGATATTGTTATTAATTACTTTCCTCTTCTATTTTTATCAGTTGATAACTATGCATGCCTCATCTAATTTATCTCATCTGTTCCTTTAAAAATTTCTTTTTCGTGTGAATATTTTTTGTACCTGTTTTGAAAAAAAAATTTAGCCTTTTAGCATAATTATACCTTTTAGCATATTTTTGGATGTTAGATAACTCAAGTGAGCCTATCTGTTAAAGAGAACTTGCTGTTCTCATTTTTAGTGATGATTTTCACCTCTAGCTTTTCTTTTTCCCTTCCCATTTATATGTGAGAAACTAGATAGTATGCTGTACTGTAGTTGTCTGAAAATGTACCTGTGGAGTAGCCATAATGTTTGTTTGGCAAAAAGGGAGGGACTACAGCATTTGTGGGTTAGGCTGGGTTTTGGAGGGGAGGTTGTTTGTTTTCAGCAATGGTTTAGACAAAAAATATTTAGGTGTCATTTGTCTTAATGTGCTGATTTAGGTATTACAAAGTATATACACAAACACATTTTATATAAATATTTTAATGTAGTAGAAAGTTCCTCACTTCTGCAGAAAACCTCTAAAGTTTGAAATTCCATACTTTAATCAGAATACAAAATAAATTATACTTTTTTTTAAAAAAGTGATACAAATTTTGCCAGATGCTTTGATTAACAACATATAATTTTTCTCCAATTAAAACCGTAGGAATAAACAAGGTGTTGTATTCAAAGTAATTCCAAAGTAATTTGAAAGGTAGTGGAGTAACAAGTACAAATATTTCTCAATTACATGGAGTTTGATTACTTTTCTTTATAACTGAACCTTAGCAGTTTTTCCTGACCACTGTTAGTTGATAAATCATTTAAGAGCCCTTGAATTTCCAGGGTATAAAGATTTAGCTCTAGAGATATATATGTCTTTTTATTTGGATATTTTAACAAGGCAGTCTCTGTGAAGTGATAGGCCCATGATATTTTGCCTGGAGCTTTAAACAAGAAAATTCTCCCAGATTTGTAATAATTCCAGTTCCTTGAGAATATTGTTTTTCTGATTAAGGAGTGAATTGAATCTCATTAGAGCCAGACAAGAAAGCTACAGGTTAAAACTGGTACTTGGCAATTTTTAAGTGACACTTTTATCTTCTTCTGGAAAGCATTACTCAGTGTAAACCAGTGTAGCCCAGGTTCCACTTTCATCATTTGAAGCTGGGGCTTGATATTAAGAACTTCATGACAAATTTTTTAGTCATTTGATGCAATCTTGGTCTCTTATAAAGCCAAAAGTAAGATACTCAGAAGTTTTTTCATAAGCCCCAGAGGAAGGTATTCTCACTCTAAACAGGATAATGAAGCAATTTGTGGAAAAGAATAAAACCTCCTTGGGTTTGTTGAAGTCCTTCACTTTAGTAGTATCTTGTGAATACCAGGAATCCAAGGGCTTGTGCTCCCCTGTAATGAAGTGCTCCAAGCAAGTAGCCTAATAAAACTGTAAGCTAGAGAATAATTGGAGTTATTAACATTTGCACATGGTGAAATTCTGTATTGTCTTCTCACCAACAATACTAAACTCTCCTTCCTCTTTGTAGCTAAATCCAGCTGGTACTGGTCAAAATATACTGAGAATTATTTCTCAGGAGCAGTACCTCTTTGTCTTGTAGTTTTTATGTGGACGATTAGTGCTGTTTAGTACTGCTAGCATTGGCATAGACCCAGCTACCTGGAAAAGCTTAGTTGTGTAGGGTTACCTATCTACATATATATCTATATCTATCCATATATATAGAGAGAGATGTAAGTATGTGTATATACTTGTGTGTATCATGCCCACTATAATTGATGCACACTTTGTGCAGTCAAGCAGAACATTTCACTGCAGTAGGACCAGTGTTCAGCTCTGTCCCCTTTAGTTAGAGCTGGGATATATACCTCTGTGCCTTACAAAGATTCCCTGTTTAGAAGAAGGAAAAAGGTGTATATTTTTTCGCATTGGCTAAGTTGGGAACACAGATCAACTACTGCGATAATATAGTGGCAAAGAATTTTTCATAAATTTTAAGTAAATGCCCCAATGTATTCAGCTGGGGTAATAATGTCAATAGATAACTAGTTTTCAGACATGAGGGACCCATCTAGAATACACCTTCCAGGTACGCTACAATGTCTGTTCAAGTCAGATGTTCTTATTTTCATTTTATCTGTTGTCATTCGAACCTTTTCAATATTAACTGTTTTTTTAGATTTTGAGCTTCATGCTGCTCTTAAATATTGGTTTGTTCTGAAAATGTTGTCTAGAGTTCAGGCTTTTATTTTCCACTCTCTGTTAGTAATACGGTACTCAAACCAACTTATATTGCTGTTTTAGGGATATCAGAGACCAAGTCACTACATTGCAACCCAAGGTAAGGATCTGCCAGCTTTAATCAAATCAAACAAGTGTTCTCTGTAGAGTCCCAAAGTGCTTTGGTAAAATGGAAGTAGATGGAAATAAAGCATACATAGTATTTTGAGTTGTCATCTTGTGTTATGGTAAAATAACATTGCTTGTTCAGGTGGAATGTGAATAAATTCAAAAATTGCACTAATTTATTATGTTAACTAGCTATTGAGCAAATGTTTTAGTGATGAATTCAGCTGATAAAGTCAGAAGCTACTACCATGATTTCCAATTATGAAGATGAGTAGAGAAAAGAGATGTGGACAGAAGAGAACAGTTTCAAATTGCCTTGAGGCATTTTTCTTTCCATGTTACACGGTATTCTTTTATTGTCTAGGATTTAGTCCAGGATGCAGTGAAGATAGTAATGATAAATTAAACTCTGTCTCAGAAAACCTGGGTAAAGTTAAGTCCAGAGGACAAAGCCTCTCTGTAGGAAGGAGTGAGGAAAATCTTTATCATGTAACACCCTACTAATAAAAAGAGGGGTTAGAGAAAAAAACTGAAGTTCTATGGAAATTATTAATTTTGTGTTTCTACTAAAACTCCTCACAGTGAGGAAAAACAAATAGATTAGTCTAAGATTGCACTGAAATATCAGAGGATATGAATTAAAGTAAAAATAATTAGATTTAGGTGTGCCATTATTTGATCTGTGAGTATAATCAGATAGCTGTCTGGAAATATCCTGTTATTTGTGCCCTTGGTTGATTGTAGCTGCACACAGGAAAGACAAAATAAAAACTTGTTTTAAAGCAGGATGTTCAAAGTTCTCTCCACGTGTTTTTTAATTTTCGTGTAAGTGCTGCCTCAATAGGTCTCTCTGTGGTAGTTAAGTCTACATTTGAATTTTATTTTTGTTTTAATATGTAAATCATTGCACATAATAGTGTGTAAAGGAGGCAAAAATTTACTGCCTCTTTTGTGTGCAGCCCATCATTTAACATATGAGGGAATATGTTTTAGTCTTCAAATGTTGCACTTAGGTTTAGTGTTGTGCTCAGCAGTGCTGGGTTTGCAGTTAGACTCAATGATCTTAAAGTCTTTTTCCAACCTAAATAATTCTGTTATTCTATGTGTGTTATATACAGTAATATTTATAGTACTGCTAGATGGTCAGGAAGCTGTTTCCAAGGTTATTGTAGCAGAGTAAAAGCCTCTGTCACTCAGCATCTCTCTGCAGCAGAGCAGGAGGCAAAGCTTAACTGAGTGCTCTTCATTTGCCTCACAGAAGAGTAGTTAAGTTAGTTTATATACTGCAGTGGGAAGTTTACGGCTCAGCACCTACTTGTGCTTCTGTGCTTTGCCAGCATCCGGATGGTAAGTGCACAGTACCTGTACCAGGAGCCCTCCTGCCTGATACTTCACTCTGGCATGGGCAAATCCTTGGTGAGCACCTGAAGAAACTGACTCTCAACACATCGTATTTAACGAATGTAAAATAAATCTGGAAGTGTAACTATAGATGTAGTCATACACTGCTGTGTCCTTGTAGTTTTCAAGCAACTTCTGGCATTTTGGTACACGAAACACCTACTAATAATTTCTTTCAAGTGGTAATTCAGTTAAATTGAGAAGATTCAGCATTGGTTAGAAATAACAATATAGTCTGGAAACTGTCACAATGTTACGATGATGTGGTTTTGCAAAGCTTTCATCTCTGAGCAAGTGTGCTCATGTACATCAGCTCTGAAAAGCACTGGATTTTATTTTTAGCTCTTGCTTTGACTGTTATTTTTTTGCAGATTATTACCTGGATTTTTTTCATACAGGTCCAGTTCATGAGACTGTGTATGACTTTTGGAGAATGATATGGCAGGAGCAATCGGCTTGTGTTGTGATGGTCACAAACTTAGTGGAAGTTGGGAGAGTAAGTTTTTGGTTTTGTTTTTCTTTTAATGCTGCAAGCTTAAAAAAAAACCAACCAGCAGACAAGATACACTATCAGCAGAATGTAGAAGGGTCTTGTGAAGCATGATCCTGCATCCTAAGAGGGGAAGGGGCAAGAGTCCAGACATTGCTGCCATTATGGCACTGTGTAAAAATGACTTCTGAAGGTGTTTGCTGTGTTACTTTCGTGAGTAGTGAAAAATTGTCTAAATCCAAAATTCATATTTCAGGAAAATAGATTTGCATATTGTCACTCAAATGAGGAGGGTAAGTGAACTAGTGAGGAAATGGGCTCCAATATCAGTGGCTAGAAATCAGCAAATTATTTACAGTTCAGCAGTAACACATCCCTTGTGGAGTTCTATAAAATATCTGGGATTACTTGCAGCAGTTTGATTATGGATACAAAATGCATCCCACTTTACCAGAAGTGGAAATGTATTCCATAGCTCATCACTAAAAAAAAATACAAATGCTCATTTAAAAGTGAATTTGGCATCTAAGTACAGCTGTGTGAAGCAGTGGAAACTCCTTGTAGCTAGTGCTTAACTTAACATAGCAGCCGTCAGCCGTGACAAGCCACATGAGTACATGGTCGTTTTGGAAATAAATGTGGTGTCATGCAGTATCATGTATCCTCAAGATTTTCTTTTCCACTGGTGTCAAATGCTTACCCATTTTGTATTTAGGTTAAGTGTTACAAGTACTGGCCTGATGACACGGAAGTTTATGGGGACTTCAAAGTGACCTGTGTAGAGATGGAGCCCCTTGCGGAGTACGTCGTCAGGACATTCACCCTGGGAAGGGTGAGCACATTTTGAAAGGGCTCAGCAAAATACTGTTCCCTGGTAGCAAGGAGGATGAAAGAGTCTATGCTGATGTGTTCCTGTAGAATACCAAATCCCCCTGGCTCATTAGCAGGCCCACAGTATAAGCAGCCTTACCTCACCATGGGAGTTATGCATTGCATCAGTGCTATCCAAACATATCTCACTGTGGGACTTTGAATTTCCCCAGAAATGTCAACTGCTGCCCTTCCCTCTCTGACAGTCCCCTCTTCTCCATAGCCATGCTTCTGAGCTAAGCTCAAGTACCACGTTATGAGTCATGCCCGCTCTTTGCCTCCATTCACTCTGTTCTGACTGCCGCTGAGTCAATCTCAATCAAAGGTCACACTGTGAAGTGCAATATGTGTGACACAGTTGTGGTCTTATGTTAAATCACTTTACTTGCCTTTAAAGGTAGCGGGCCATTGTATTAATTAGCAAAACTTCTGAAAATCAATATAAAATGCATCTAAGTCTATAACAAACAAAAAAAATGTAATGCAGCAAAACTGGCACGCTTAATGTCAAAACTAAAAATTACAAACTTCAAAATTAAAAAATAAAAAAACAACTAGTGACATCTGTAAGCTTCCTCTGGGTCTTTGCTTTAAATTGTTAGTGAAAGAATAAAAACTGCACGTAGATTCTATCAGTATGTGTGATCATTATTTGAGTCAGATAAAATCTAGTCTATGAAATACTTTGAATTTCATAACCTTTGTTTTCTTGCCTTTTACAGAGGGGCTACAATGAAATCCGTGAAGTTAAACAGTTTCATTTCACTGGCTGGCCCGATCATGGAGTTCCTTACAATGCCACAGGCCTGCTCTCCTTTATACGGAGAGTCAAATTATCTAACCCTCCTAGTGCAGGGCCTATTGTTGTCCATTGCAGGTGTGTACAGAAGGGGCAAGATTGATTTTTTTCCACTAACGTGTAATATGATTATTTACAGGAGTCTATTGTGGAGCATTCATCATTTGGAAGTGTTATGGTTTTGTTGTTCTTTTTGACTTGCCTAATTCACACCGCAGTAGGATTTGGCTGTCTACAGCAATGTCTGGAAATAACCAGATTCTAGTACACTTTTCCTAAAAGCAATAGCCGGAGAATTTCTTTTTCCTGCAACATCTACACCAGCTAAATCATATAATATTTTAGGTAGCCTACAACGATTTTGTGACAGCATTCGAGAATGAGTGTAGATACATCTGCTCTGATAGTTTGGTGTTGCATATAATGTCTGAACAGATTATTAATTTAAATCAAAGTAAGCATGTAGATGAAGGAAGATGGAATGAGGTTAATGGCAACAAATACAGAACATTGTTCTTCCTGTGCAGGTTTTGCAAGGTTTTGTTGTTGGAACACAGTCCTTTGACAAATAGAATTTGTTTTCAGCAAATGTATGATTTTCTTAAAGATTTTCATCAAATGTTTAATTACATTTTGTACATAAAGTTACTCAGCCTTTATAGATTTTAATAATGCAGTGTGCAAAAACTGTCCATAGCCTTATGTAAAACCAAAATAAATCGTGAGTGAATCTTCTGGATACTGTTAAATGTGCTGTCTGAACTAGCTTGGAACTTGGCCAGTAAAACATACACTTGCATTTCTTATTGCAATATATATCACTTAAAATCATCCTTAGTCTTATTAAAGAAAAACAAGATCTGTCTTATTCTGAAGTACATAAGCTTAATCATGCTCCAGATTTCAGTTAAACTAATTTTTTTTTCCCTTAAGTATTGATCTGGATGATAAAAGGAAGTTCTTTCTCCTTTTTTTTTTTTTTTTTTTCTGTTACTTAGCAGATCAGATCTGGTGGAAAAAGGTTGTTTTGGACACATCAAAAGATTTAAAGGACATTATGATGAGAAGATAAAAATTAAATAGTGATTGTGATGAGAGAACTGAATGTGTTATAAAAATGCCCTCAGTAATCGTTATAAAGTTTGTAGATGATTTTCTGGGGATATTCCTAATGATATTTACTGATTCTTTTTAGTGCTGGTGCTGGGCGGACAGGTTGTTATATTGTGATCGATATCATGTTAGATATGGCAGAAAGAGAAGGTGTTGTGGATATCTACAACTGTGTCAAAGCCTTACGGTCCCGTCGCATCAACATGGTACAGACTGAGGTATGGCAGTTTGCCTTCAAAGCCTTTTGGAACACACTACATCAGAATTTCACTGTGACACTGAAAAGAGCAGGCAGTGGCCTTCTTGAGGGTTTATGTCCATCAGGGAGCATTGCTCAGTGTTAACAGTGCCCAGATCCAGGGTGGTACAACAAACCTGACAACTCTTTTAGTCTTCAAACAAACAAGTGCCAACCTCACTGCGTAACAAAACAAAAGCAAGGAGGATTTTTTTTAGGGAAGACCCTACATAAGACCTGTCTGGGACATCTCTCCCCAGCTCTGGTATCAGCAATTCCAGGAACCCACAGGTGGAATTTCAGCAGGTTGCCACTGGTTTTAGACTATCTCTGATCACTTTATCCATAAATTGACTGTTGCACTTTATGTTCCATTTCTTTCTCCCTTTTCGACTCTGTTTTTGTTTGCTTTATTAACCTTGCTGCCAAGCTTTTACCATTTTTTACCCTTTTGGTCTTTCAACATGTCTTCAGCAGCTTCATAGTACAAACCATTGCCTTAGTAATGAAGCTCTAGCAGTTCCCATTCTGCCATGAGAGTACCATTGAGCTTCCATGGAAACACAGGTTATTGGTTTATATTAAGGCACGTTACCTTAAGTGGTTTGCCACTTCTTTCCATAGGACATCTACCTGAGAAGTTATTTCACCTGTGACCACATGGAAATCTCTGCAGTTGGCAGCCAGGCATATCAGTGTAATTTGGTGCAGTTTTTATTCCATGCTTCGACCTGTGGCAGTTGAATAAATAAATGGTCATGGTCAACTACTCCTGCTACAGGGCCATTAACCTTTGGAGTGTTTTAATCTGACTGCTTCAACCATCCCATCCAAAACTTAATCTGCATGTGAATTAACACCTCTACTATTATTCCTTTCTCTTTCTCTCCTTTTTGCCTCTTACCACTCACCTTCTCTCAGAGGTTCATACTTACATAGAAAAATAAATCTGTAATTGCAGCAAGTTCTTGTTAGATAGGTGACAGTGATGCCAATAGCTCTGTAGCTGTGTGGGTAAGGCAGCAAAGGCTGTAGAGACAGAAGATGACCATGGTCCCTGGACATGTGCTGTTTCTACAGGCACATACTAAAGTTTGTGCTGTTGGAACCTCGTTTGTATACACAGTAACTAGGTGAGGCTGGCACAGTTCTAGACATGGTTTACATCTATTACTCTCAGGGTGAGTAAATATAATGGGCATTGTGTAAAAATTGACAGGAGGCCTAATTGAAATAGTAGTGCAGTTATCTAGGACTCGGGCTATCTCAAGGCAAGTCGGAAAAAAATGGGAAGAAATGGTGTTTTTGTTGGAACACACTTGAATTTATTACTGGCCTAGAGCTGGCTATGAGGCAATTGGTGTACTAGCTTGCACATGCATAAGGAGAGTGCAGCGTGCCAAATACTGGCTAATCACACTAGTAGTGCTTGAAGCAATTTACTCTTTCTGTTATTATCAGGAGACTGAAAGCTATTAAAAAAATTAGTATAGCCAACAAGTCATTGGCATATGCACAGAAGCCCATAAGCACTGCAAGAACACTAAAAACCTCCTGTTAAATAACTTGCTATCCCTGCTTTGTGAAGTTTTACTGAATTTAAATTGGTCCTGAAGAAAATGTCCTTGTTAACTGCAACCCAATAAGAACAAGACTGTATTTCTATTAAAGCATTATTTAATGTATTGATGGACACTAACTTGATGAGTTTTACAGTGTACAGTAGATCTGTTTATCATAAAAGAAGGAAAGATCTGGGGTTTTTTAAATGGCTATAATTTTTGTTTCTTTTCCTGATTTGATAGGAGCAGTACATCTTTATTCATGATGCCATTCTAGAAGCTTGCCTGTGTGGAGAAACTGCCATTCCTGTCTGTGAATTCAAAGCTGCTTATTTTGATATGATTAGAATAGACTCTCAGACAAACTCTTCACATCTCAAAGATGAGTTTCAGGTATTCACAGTTCCTACTAACTCTTGATGCAACAACATTTTTTTGCCTCTAGATACATTTAATTTATTTTAATGAAAAGGCTTTTCATACAACTTTAATAGCATTTGGTCTCTAGCTTTGTCCAGAAAATAAAGCACCTGTGTTCATATGCTTTGCAAAGTTGTTTTAAATATGGAATATCCTTCCTTTAATAAAACAGCTTAGAAATATCTGTCTGGAATAATGAGCAGTGAGTAGGAACCAAGAGAGAGTTTTGGCTTGCATTTGCACAGCTAAGGCATAGCTCTTTAGGGCACCAAAGGATCTTGTTTGTTTTATTCCTTTTGGAAAGGATGCTGTCATGCAGAATGTGTTCAGTGGTATGTGGAGTGCCTTTCATACCCGCAGTGTAACCTCCCTTGAAAAGCCCCAGCATGTCCAACAAACGGATAGGAGCTCATCATTGCAAATGTCTTCTCACTATTGCCTCACGTTTTCTCATATTGCAATATTTTACATTAAAACTTGGGGAATCTTGAGTCCATTGTGTGTTGGTTCAGCGCACTAAAGCAAGCATCCTCTTTCCCTTAGACCCTGAATTCTGTGACCCCTCGCCTGCAAGCAGAGGACTGCAGCATAGCCTGCTTGCCAAGGAACCACGACAAGAACCGCTTCATGGATATGCTGCCACCTGACAGATGTCTGCCTTTCTTAATTACTATTGATGGGGAGAGCAGCAACTACATCAATGCAGCTCTTATGGACGTAAGATACTACCTTCTTTGTCTGCACAGTTTGCCATGAAAAGCTCTGTAATATAAGAGAGAGCACTTGCTGGTTTAAGAAAGAGTAATTCTTTGTTACTGCAGTGCCCAGTAAAACTGTCCTAATGAAGAAGGCTGGGGGGGAATGGGTAAGAAGCCCCACCAGCTTGTTTTGTTTGCTCAGAAGGTTTGTTATCTTTAGCCTTTTGCATCCTTGTGGGACCCACTGGAAATCTCACATTTTTAACACCATTATATAAAGCTCAAATCTCTAGATGTCCAAATCTCAAATCTCAGCAGGACCTCAAAAATCTGCTGTTTTTCAGATAACCTATCTAAGCATGAGGTTACTATCACTATTTCATAAAAAAGGCTTTTTATATTGAGGCAGGAGTGACAGAGGAAGAAAAAAATTGTTTCTTCAGCATGTTTGGATAGAAGGTTGGGGATTTAATTGTTCATATTTTGAGTTGCAACTCTTTAAAGTGTAACTTCGAATAACAGAAGTACTTGTCGAGGGAAAAGGTGAATTAATGGGAAAAATGGAGTTGAACCTGCTTATACGGATCTAATCGATAAATCAGTTCATCACACATGCTGCCAGATACCTGCTTGTGCCTCCCATAAGCATTTCCAATGATAGGCCCCTAAAGCTACCTTTACAGTAAATACTTAAAAAGGTGCCTGATTTTCAGGGGCATCTCACCTTCCTCAAAAATAAAGTGATGTCAGAAACTGCCATGTCAAGGAGAGATGCTGGAATAAAATAGCAAACAGCAGCAGAAATCATTAGCACTGAATGATGTAGTGATCTTTGAGTTCTGCCTGAGCTAGTGCACGAAACATTTGAACTGATAGTAAAATGCAGTCCCTAATCTCAGAATTAGTTATCATGCCAGAAAGATTAGAGGAGTAGTGTGTGTAAAGACAAACATATTAGGGAGTCACTGGGACTGAATGGATGAATAAAAGCAGTGAGTGGAATTTTGGTAGCAATCAAAATTGTTTAGAATTGCAGATAAAATTACATTAAGTACCTGAATAAAATTGATGGACTATGGACCAACCAACACAGCTGAACAGAGGAGTGTAGGCTGGGGTGAAAGGAAGACGACACAGGCTGTGGGTGGCAAGAGGACTCTGAGTGTGCAACGGTATGTGGCAGCAGGGACAAGAACCAAGCAATATATTAGTGGATGAGAAATCAGAGGCTAGCAAGGAAAGGCAGAAATTTTTAAGACTGATTTATTTACAGGCAGGGGTTGGAATTACTCCTGGGCAAGGAAATTGGACTTTCAATAGCAAAATAGAAAAGGAAACTTTCCCCTTATCTCTTTGTCTCAAGAAAGACTAGAAATTATGGGGTAGAGAGATAGGAAAACATCAGCTAGGACATGTTTTATTTCTTAAAAATATAGGGAAAGAATCAAAATTGTTTGTTCCTGTGTTGTCCTTGGGCAGATGTAGGAAGGAGGCCACAAGCTGCTACTACCCCAACATGATTTCTGCATTAAAAAATGATAGGAAAAATCTAGATTAAAAAAATTGGCAGCCTCCTTACTCTCTTGTCAAAAAAGTACTGATCAGAAAGACAAGTTACAGTACAATAATAACAAGTTGTTGGAGGGTATGTCAATATATTGCATGTAAAAATCCTTTATATCAATCTTGAAACAAGCAAGCTTCCGTACCAGCAGTGGTTTATCTATGGAACCAGGTCTTTCTATTAAGTTAATTTACTTAATTTAGTAAAAAGGAGAACCAGACTGGTTTTGGTACCAGCATGGGTGCTAAACATGGGGCTCTCTGTGTTGCATACAGTAGTCCCAGCAACTTCTTCTTCAAACTGGTGACTTACAATCCCATCCACCTCCAAGAACATTCACCACCTTAGTCCATTTCTCAGATCAACCTCTTGGTGCTTCCTTGCTGCCTTATATCCATATTCCTTCACAGCAGAACTTTTCCATGCATGGTTGCGAATTGCCTGCAAAAGACTTCTGATCTCCTCCCTTCTGCTTGATGCTTGTAATACATGTGCATCAGGAAATGATCCCCTCGCTGGTAGTTGCATCTCATTTAATCTATGCAAGGCTGGAAATCCCTGTTTGCAGTTGTGTATAACATAGCATACAGAAAATGGAACCTGCGGTCATGACAGGAAATAGTATATTGCTGTTTAACTTATGCTTTCTGCTGGAAATGGGCCCCAGTATTCCTGAAAGTGGTTCTGTGAGTGGCCCTGTGGGTGTGCACTCTGAAACAGAGTTTGGGATTGAGCTTAGTCCCTGGTTCAGTCATGGTGTTCACATATAGCCTGCTGTGGAGAGGGTGACTTTCTGAGACCTCTGCACCCCCCTCTGTAACATGGGGTGAAGGTTTCCTGCTTGATGTCCTGGACACAGTGCCTTGAGCAGAGTTGTCTGAGTCTCAGTTAAGCAGAGCCCCGAAGGGCATCTTCAGTTTCCAGAGCATATCTGAACTGAGAAAACAGAGGGCTTAGTCTGTAACCGAGCAGAAGGCAGACCTGAGCAGAGCAACCTCTTTGTTCTTACTGGAAATGATAATGTATTTTTAAGTGTAACATCTTCAGTGAAATCTGGTGTAGTCGATGTCACAGCTTTGTTCTATTTTATGGTTTTTTTCTGTTGCAGTGTTTCAGTAGAAGTTAAGTACTTCCCTTACAGGTACTAATAAAATTATTTTCCTTTACAGAGCTACAGGCAGCCAGCAGCTTTTATTGTCACACAACATCCTTTACCAAACACTGTGAAAGATTTCTGGAGATTAGTGTATGACTATGGCTGTACTTCTCTTGTGATGTTAAATGAAGTCGACTTAGCACAGGTTAGTTTGGAGCTCGAATTTTCCATGTACCATTGCGTGCTTTAATCACTCTGCATTCGCTACATGATGAAAATGTAGAGCACTGCAGTGATTTTACAATTATTCTCTGCTTAACAGAAACTAGTCAACACTAGTTGTTCACTGAAGGTCTGCAATGGAATAAGGCAATGCTTAAGGTGTAACTTGCAACATTTAATTATGCCCATTTTGCTCTGGTGCAGGGCTGCCCCCAGTACTGGCCCGAGGAAGGGATACTGCGGTACGGTCCCATCCAAGTGGAATGCATGTCGTGTTCTATGGACTGTGATGTCATAAACCGAATTTTCAGGATATGCAACCTAACAAGAGTAAGCATTATCGTAACAATACATGACAGAAAAATACGTTGTTTTTAATGCTCTCTAGGCTCTTCTACTTTTTAATTTTGAATAATAGTAAAATACTAATCTTCTTAAGACATTAATCAGAAAAGAGTCAGTCAATCATCAATGTCTAATACTAATTTCTAGTACTTTTCTATAGCTACACACTAAACAGAGAGAGCTTTAGAGTGAATGAGTGTTTTTCTGTGACATTTTCCCTGATGAGTAGATATATGAGAAGTATTCTGTAGTCTGTTTGTTTGGTGTACAGTAAAAGAAATATCCCTGTAATGGACACATATTGACAAGTATTTAGGTCATAGCTTTGATAAGATGTTTTCCATGGTGAATCAGGAACAGGAACACAGAGGCTGGTTATACAACCAGGACCTTCTCAGCCTAAGATGTGAAAACCACAACATAAAAGGAGGATTGTGGCAACCTGTAAGGCAGGGTATGAAAAAACTCTGAAAGCTCCTCTGCCTCTGAAGGGTTCTTCACCACTGTGCCTCGACCTATATTTATAATCTTTTTCTCAAGCTCAGTAGTAGTGCCAGTCTTGCATTCTTGTCAGCTTTCATACCTTGCACCATCTTGTCTTTTTACTATCCCACAGTGTTTCACACTATCACAGCATCTTCTCAGACCCTGTTTGCCACACAGCATTTCCTCCTTTGTCTCACCTCTGTGAATCGCTTCTTTATGTTGCCTTCCATTAAGAGTTACAGATGCTTGTGCCACCGTTCTATGTACAATTAACCAGCAACCCCTATTTTACTTACCATGACTGCTTTGTATTTTTCATCCAATACTGACTTTACCACTGATTGCTACTTGGAGTATATCTTTAACTTTCATTAATATTGAAGGATAGCTGTGGGGAAAACTGATTACTGTGTATACACAAAGATTTTTCTTTTATCCCGTTTGATTTTTATTTTCATTTTTCAGAGAGCAGAGGTCAGTTTTCATGTCACCAGTATTTTACTCAAACTTTTATTTTGCTTATATTCAGAACTATGAAAAGCATTTTCAGTTTTTCATGCCTTGTTTGGAAACTACAGGAAACCAAGGTGTGGGCACACTGGCAAATATTACACCATAGCACTTTTTTGTTGTATTTTGAGACTTCCTCTTTTTTTTTCTATTTTTTTTTGTTAATTTCTTATTTTTGTTTTTTTTCCATTTCTTCTTTTTTTATGATGTTCTGATTTTCTACTCTTCTACTTCTCTCTCTCTCCCATGGCTTTTTTGCCTATACATCTTGTTTTTAAATATCTCTCTGCTCTGTTCTTCTTTTTGTAAAATCCATATTCCTACTCCTTTTCATCATCTTCAGCTGCATGAAAGTGAACAGACTATTTATTCTTCCTGTTATTGAGGCCTTTCTTGTGACAGTCTAATTGTATTCAAAGCTCTCTGTCTCATCTAGCATATGGAAAGCTCGGAGACTGGCAGCAAGGCTGTCATGATAATCGTCTGGCAAAAAGGGAAGACTTCAAGGACAATAGTTGTATTTGTGCACCAGTATTACTTGTTGTTTATTTGTAATGGGATCAGTTCATGCTTAGGAGTCAGAGATCTCTCTCCATTTCTGCAGGTCTAAGAACGTAACAGTGATTTTTTAATTGATTATTGATGTTAAGCAAGCTTGGCACCTAGAATCTAGGGAATTTGTCTGTTTAGAAGTCAGGATAGGTTACATTAGTGATTAATAAACTTTGATGATGTCTTCAATGTAGTTCCCCTTTTTTGACATCTTCCTTGGGCTCAAGTGGTACAATTTAATGGAGAGCCTACCATGCAATGTTGGAATCTGTTCATAATATAAACCTTAGGTTTCATGTTAGTTTTATATTTTTGTTTTCTAAACTAAAATGTAAAGGTGCCGTTTTGACCTAAAGCTCTTTGGTTTTCCCTCAGCCACAAGAGGGCTATCTGATGGTGCAGCAATTCCAGTATTTGGGATGGGCTTCTCACAGAGATGTACCAGCTTCCAAGAGATCCTTCTTGAAGTTAATTCTGCAGGTTGAAAAATGGCAAGAGGAATGTGAAGAAGGGGAGGGCCGGACGATCATCCACTGCCTGTGAGTAACTTGGAGAAAGTCAATTGCTGCTCTTCAAATAAATGTTTATAAATTACTTGTTGTTTTAAGTTTAAGCAGTGTTCTTATGGATACCTTCTTTTGCATATGCCTTGGTTACTTTTATTAAAACAAAAGAAGTACAACTTCTTTTGGTCAATTTTTGGATTTGTCTGTATCAGGTCAAGGTACCATGGGAACATGACACTACAGTGATACCGTGTGTTGTCTTCTTCTGTTCATAATAGCATGTTTTTCTGTACAGATACACAACTTCTGCCTGGTTTCAGAAGGAAGTCTTTTTTTGCTGAGTACCAAATAGTTATTTTTTTGTGCCACTCTTGCATATAGTGTGCTGCATTTTTTCCGGAAGAAATGACTACAATATTTTGAGGTGTTTAAACTGAAAACTGTGGATGTATGAAATCAGAGAAAAGTTCTATTACAGCACATGATCCACAACTATTGTCAGTAAATGACTGCTAGCTGCTTATCTGTGATACTTAAATGGGAGCTGGTTTGACAGTTTTGAAAAGGTGGCATCTTTGTCTCCCTAAGCAGAGAATATTTGATCTCTTTGCTACCTTATTTAAATACGAATTTTTAAATATAGAAATTGAGTTATGCATTTTTCCTTAAAAGGCTTCTGTTTAAATGTTCAGAATGAGCTAGTGACCCCTTTCTGCCTTTCCCACCTCAAATTTCATAAGAGGAAATACCTACCCTAATTTCTTTGAAAATAATATTAAAATAGTTCAGAAGTGTCCCTAAAGGTCAACAAGATATTGAATAATTGATATTTATTCTATCTGGCTAGATAATCCTCATATCTTGGGATAATTTAAGTGAGTGTCTTTCCAGAACTAAGTGGAAAAATTACTTGCCATTGAACTTGGGATGCTCTACTTGCCACGGAACTTGTGTTTTGGGTTTTGTTTTCTAATGTATATGTAACTGAGACTTATAGTATAGCTGGGCAGCATAGTGGGCTGTAAGGACAGAATTCAAAGGCGACAACTGAGAGAAAGGTCAGAAAAAACAAATGTCTTAGACCAAACCCACTGGAGCTGCAAAGAGATTGCTAAATTCTGATCTCCCTCTGGGACTGAGGAATCACTCGTGCTTACAGAGTGAAAGAAGAGAAATGCATTTTGGATGCTCTCTTAGGTCGTAGTGACATGTAACCATCTATTTTCCTTGCTTACAGAAACGGCGGTGGCCGGAGCGGGATGTTCTGTGCCATTGGCATTGTGGTTGAGATGGTAAAAAGGCAGAATGTGGTGGACGTTTTCCATGCTGTGAAGACTTTGCGGAACAGCAAGCCCAACATGGTAGAAACTCCGGTAAGCACCAGCCCATCAGGGTTACTGCAAACAGCCAGGGAGCCAGAGGCTGTCTTGTTGTGTGAGCTGCACTCTCAGACCTGTGTCCACAAAACAGTGCAAACCTATGATGGGCCACAAGAAGAAAGGGACAGATACTGAGTGTACACACAAGTCACCATCATGAGAGGAGGGACTAAGCATTTTACATGACTTTCCTTGTACTAGTAGCATGATTTTTACAGAAAACATTCTGAGTTAACAGAATGCACTTTAATCTCCCAAAATAACCTGATCTGTTTGAAAGGAAGTTGCAGCAGGCTGTGCTCAAAAAAGCCATCTTGAAATTTTACAGAGTAAGACGTTTCTCCTTGGTAGGACTAAAATGTGAAGTGTAGATTCATAGCTGGGTATGTCAATATTTTGCTCCTTAGTAGCAACTGGTGTTTTGAAAGTTTTATTGAATGACAATACCCTTTTTTACTCAGATTTGTAGTAGTCAGAATGATACCTCAGAACTTTAAAATCAAAGACTTGGATCTAGTATGTTGCAAATTAATATATAGAATCTAGAATCATTTAAGTTGGAAAAGACCCTTAAGATCACTGAGACCAACATTTAAATAATAAACAATATAAACAGTAAACTAATTGTCATGTGAAAAGGGGCAGAAAAGAAGAATTTTCTGTCCAATCTGTGTTAATTTTTTGTCTATCAGTGTCCCCCCCAGGAGATCAAAGCCTTTTAATGTCCAAAAGAGTCTGTTAGTGTCTCACCTAATGAGACTCTTCGCTTAACAGATTTGATGAGACGGACAGGACATTTGATACCTTTTTATATAAGGACTACAACGAGTAGCAGTAGGAAAACCCCTCAGCAGGTTTCTCCAATGAGTTATTTCACAATCGACAAAACTGTCAGCATGTAAAAATGGACTTACTCTAACAGTTCATGAAATAACACGCTTATTAATACAAATTTATGACAATTTATGGGGTTTGTTTTGCCTGGAATAGGGTCTAACTGCAAAAACACACATAAACTATCTAATAGTAATAATAAGGCCAAGCATAGGCACACATGCTAAAGCAAAAGCAACTTACAAAGACGTAAAACAACTTACAAAGAATAAGTAAAGCAAAAAACTTAAATAAACACTATAAAGCAAAAGCAACTTGCAACAAAGTAATAAGTAAAAACTTTTAATTACTATGGAGCGAAAGTAAAGTTAGTATATATATTAATAAAGCGATCACTCAGCCCAAGGTGTTCCGAGAAGATGGAGGGAGAAAAGGTAACCCATCAGTTACCTCCTCAGAGTTGATGGAACTTCTCCCTGATTTTTGCTTGGGTCCAACCTCTTTTTATGCCTTTTTTCTTTAGGCAGTTTGAGTGGCTATAGTCAATAAATTAATTTTGGGGTGGTACACAGATGAAATAGGCCCAAGGGTCCACTTCCTGAGTTCTTGGCAGCCAGGATGTTTGAGAAAAAAGGCTGTATTATCTCCATATCACTCCTTTCTTCATTTTAATCCTTTTATCAGTTTCTGGGAATGTTTCCCCAGGTGCTAGGGTTTTCTAGGAAACCATCAGGAGGTTTTTTCTCCTTTTGTGTAGCCTTTCTATCGCCTTGCACTACTATAAATAATATGAATCTGAATGAGCGAAACTGCAAGACTAAATATCTGTATGTACATTGCCAGAACTCAAAATAACCTTCAATCTTCTGGATAGTCTTTATGCGTACAGTATGAGTGCATATGCATACGAATGTTTGCTTCAGTCAGAAAAGCTGAACATTGTGGAAAGTCCTTAAAAAAATTCTCTCACATGGATGTTTTTCCTTTTTGTAGATGAATGTGAAAGCAGGTTGAATGATAGTGTTTGGGAATTCCTGCTATTTGACTCTCACACTGCCAGCAGCCAGTGTCTTCAGCCAGATGGCTGCCTACAGCATAAAAATCAGGGATGCCAGTTGAAATTAAAAACATTTTGCAGTTTATGCATACTGGAAATTGCTTCTGACCTTGTGGACTTACATACTGAGCAAAATGTCTATAGCTGCCTCTCCCCATATTGCCCTTTTTTTGCAAGTGTCAGTGTTCAGTTAGTATCAAGTAGCTTCTGTGGCATGATTTTCTCAATTATTGTGCATCAGTTCCATCCCTTGCCATCACATAAATTAAGATAGTTAACACTATCCACAAAATACTTTGCATTCTCCTGTACTATAGACATCTGAGACACAATATATTACATTGCTGCCTGGATTTTAGTTGACTGCTGTGAAGAACACAGGTCAGATCACACAGAAAATTATTTGTGTCACAGTAAAGGGAGGCCAAGGTAGATTGTGTGTGTTTCTGATAAATGCTCTGCAAAATTATATTTCATTTCAAAATAGACCTGAATTCCATTGTAGCTTTAAACTGAAGTTACTAAATTTTTGTAGTTATGTATTTCTGTTGTGTGGGTTTTTTTCAGAACTCTTGAACAGCAGCAGATGTTGAGTCGTTAGTTAGAAAACAAACCAGGAAAACCAATATATAACATTGTCATGTGCCCTACATTCAGCAACATGATCAGATAACGACAATGAACAGTGCAACAAAGACTTTAAGATACCCCCACAACTTCCTGCTAATGGATCACACTGTCTTTCTTTGCAAACAAAAATAAATCACAAAAGCAGATTTGTTTTGTTAAGCCGCAAGGGCAATAGAGATCGAATTAATTTCCTTGTTTTTTTCTTCTTCTTCCCCTCTCCTATTTCCTTCCTCCTCCCTTTCACCCAGTATCAGCTCTCAACAGCAGCCTCGTTGAGGGAAAATACTAGCCACAATGAAGTTTTAGCTTCACCTTCTCTTTCAAATGTGCATCTGATCTCTTGGATGTTACATCAACACGACTGTACAAAGGGCTTGTGGACCCTGAGCAGCTTTGTTTCACGGCTCAGTATTCCCCATCCGTTCACTGGCTGCCCGAGCAGCAGGCACGGGTTACTGCTCAGTATCAGCTAACTCAAGTATAAGTGGTCAAGTATAAGAGTCAAGGTGCTTTCACTGCAAGAATGCTCTGACTGAGAGGAGAGCTTTTCATGTTTGATAAACCAGTTTAGAAGCTGAAAAAATCAGAAAAGCACACTATTTCATTCCATGGTTAGGGATTTTTTCCACTTTGTTGATTAGGGTGAGGTTTTAAATCAGAGCTGGCAATTTACTTGTGTAATAGGGGAAAAAAATAGAAAATCCAAGCCTGTCTGGCTTACTAGTTAGCATAGAGTGGTCTTGGTTGTAGATGTTGCTGCTAAGATTTTAGAATCTTTATTTAACTTCAGTTTTTGTTTCTGTTTCCCCTTAAAGGAGCAATATCGCTTCTGCTATGATGTGGCGCTGGAGTACCTGGAATCCTCTTAGTCGGAAGGGATATGGCAAAGTTCACCAAATACATGAATCTCAATAAGTTGTTTTGACAACAGTTCTTGATCCTGTGAAGAAAGATTTTAGGGAAAGAGGGGGGTGGGAGGGATTTTAAATTTTAAATGCAAAGTATTTTTCTTATGAAGTTGTGTATCTTAATAAAAGAACTCAATCTGTTTCTATGCTTGTATACAGTATCAACATTTAGTGCCACATAAATACTATTTAATGAAAACCAGAGTCAGAAGAGATTTGCGCAAATTAGGACTTTTTAGAGTGTGTATACGCAGCCGTCTCAAAGCAGTAGAGCCACCATCTGTTGCATGTATCAATATTTCCTATATGGTATTTTTTTTTCCTTTTGATACATTGTTAAAGTACAATAACAGTGCAAATTGATAGTAAGGTTCATTCTTTATACGTTTCAAGTGTTGCATATATATATTATATATAGTAAAAAAAACTGGCTTATTTTGTTTTAATGTGCAATGATGGCTGGATCACATAAAGATCTTTATAAAGAAACTTAAACATAAGCCAAAGACTCAAGTGTAAATATGTCTATATGGAGAAAGCACATGTATTTATTGTTTACTTGCATTCCTTTTTTGATGGCTGAAAAAAAAGAAGAATCATTTTTCTTGAAGAAAGCTTTTTTTGCTGAAATCAAGTGTAAACAATTTTTGTAGTTTATTTTTTGTATGTTTTAGTGTAAGTAGAAAACATACTTTTTATGCATAGACCAAGAAACATAGGTATAGTGGTTTTGTTGTGTACATGCTTGTGATTCAAATTCATGTAAACAACTTGATTATAGAAGGTCTTTAAGTACAGGACCAAAATCTAAACATTTTCCTGAAAATGTATAGTTTTTCACAGTTGCATTAGTTAAGTACTGATCAAAAAACTATGTAAGGAAGTACACACATCAAAATGGCCTTGCCTATGAGTTGCACAATATTGGAAGAAATTTTTAAGCTTCATTAAAATCGTACAGGAACCAATTGTTTAAAAAAAATATTGAAGCACAGGTCAATATGAGAACTGTGAGACAAGTAGATGGGTCTGCACATGCCCTTCAGGGTAAAAAAGTATTTGTTTAACAAAGTGTAAAATTAAGCAATGTTTGATTTGATGTTTACAAACATGTAAGCTTTGCTTCCAGGAAAGCAAAATTTGAATAAACCAATGCGAGATTCTGATTATAGTTGTGGTGTACAAAATATTACTTTGCCTTCACTTAGCTTGTATCCATTTCTTCATGAAGTTTCTTATATATTACTGGCTAAAATCATTCCAGTCTCTTGTTGACCATTTTTAGAACTAACAGTAAAATTCTATGGTGCTTTTAAATATTCTGTAAAGTAAGAGTGAATTAAATTTTTATTTAAAGATTATTTTATATTTTTTTCCTACTTTGATACCCTCTCGCTTACTGTTCTTGTTAAGGAGTCATTCTTGTCTGGAAGATCAATATATGGCAGAGAAATGTTTAGAGAAATGCTAGTTCTCAGATTATTTTCAGTGCCTCCATCCGTATTGCATAGCTCCACCTCTTCCAGATCTAAAAAATTCCTTTTTTTGCCACCCACTGTTAATTCCTACCTATGAACAGCAAGGTAAATAAATGAGGTTTGAAAACGTTCACTGGGTTTGACTTCTTAAAACTCAAATTGCCTTGTTTTTTCTTCTGCCACACTGGAAAGTGGATTATAAGCTGCGTGCAACAGAATTGCACCATTTCCAGCTTTCTCTGTGAGGTAACAGCATTCAGCTAACTTTAACGGTCAAAGTGCAGGGTCTATCACCCAAAGCCAGCTGTCTGGTCACCACATTTTGTGAAAATAACACGCCATCTCCACAGACTGATGCATCCTGCCTGTTTAGTGTCTGTCTGGCACTGAGTGGTTTGGACTCTGAAAGAATCTTCCTCTGTTGTCTGTAGAGGATGTTGAGAAGATTAGTCTAGAAGTCTAGATTAATTTTTTGACAGATGAGATGTGTAGCTCTTAGGGTAGTGGAAAGCAAAAGCCACATTCTGTACTGCCCAGAATGATATTTATGTTTTGTTTTTTTGTTTCCTGACCAAAAATGTAGATTACTGTTGGGCTGACTGAATACTTATTTTTGTGGAGAGCTGCTATGTATGAGACAGTTGGCTCCATTCACATCAGAATTTCCTAATCCTTGTTAAGATCTTTGTGTCCAGCTTCCCCTGTGCATAAAGCATGACTGGTGCAAATGCCAAAATGAATTCTGGCATAGCAAAGGAGTCTTCCTTAGGAGAATCCCCCTTAACTGGAAGGTATTGTAGTTGCCAGTGGTTCTTCTGCAAGGGGAACTCTGCCTATGTTGTTTGAGTACTCTGAGAGTCACATAATTTCTGTAACTGTAGCTGACTGTGGTGACCTAAAGAGCTTTTTCAATGGCTCATGATTGAAAAGTCTGTGGGAAGTTCTTCCTAGCAAGATGAGGGGAAAGTACGTTGAGGGAATATTATGTGTGAGAAGCAGATCAGAAATATCATTCTCCAATAATAGCACCTCTTGAGGGTCTCTTAGGCAAAAGACAATGTTAGAATCTGCTTTTAAGTGTAAAATCAGAAGAGACAGATTGTTTCATTGTGCAGCTCTTTCTTCTCTCTTATCCAGTGGCAGCAAATGCCATCTTTGTTTTCTGAGAACACAAGCTCTGTTCCCCCAGATAGATGCTGTGCTAGTATCCTTTTCTTACACCTGTGCAAGACAGAAAAAAGAGAAGTGAGGGGACTATGGAAACCTGACCCAGATGGAGAACAAGTATTTCTCATAAAAAGAGTGTGCAGTGGAAGAGCAGACCTTGGGCACTTGAAGAGGGAAATATTTCACTCCGTGAGGCCGTGAGACACCACCAGCACCAATATCACAATGTGCCAGCAGCTCCAGCCCTGGAGCAGGCCATAGGTTTCAAGACTCCTTAAAATCTTTCCGCTTGCTATTACCCTTGAAATATTAGTGTAGACTCAGTCAAGTGGCTAAAGCCTGCATGGTACATTGTCCCTGCTTTCCTCAGCAGCATGAAGTGAAAACGTGACTCACCCATGCAGTAAATACACAGAGAGCAAATGGACATCAGCACAGAACACGGAGAAGCACAAAAGGCTTCATCCATGGAGGTGTGTGAGATGATTCAAATTTGAAATGAATGAAGTTGAAACTGGTATAATATCACGTAATGAAAGGAACTAAAGGAATGTGTAAGTTCCAAAAAACATGACTGCTTGCTGTGTACAAGAAGGTATTCTTTGCTCTAAAACTGAGAAGTGATGACTCCAGTGTCCTAGTCTGTGTAGTTGCCAGTGGAAGGAGTTCTGTGAGTTGCTTTGATTGCTTTGATTCATTTTCTATAGAATGGTAGTCAAAGAGGTAACTTAGGGAGATGTTCAAACTATCTGAATTTTCCCAGAATAACCAAATCTTCAGATCCAGCACTGAAAAGCCATAAATCCTTGGTCATATCTAAAGCAGTGTCATGGAGATTAAAGAGCCTCCAAACCTCAGCATCCTGTATAGAGAGAGGCTTTGCTCTTTTTTTTTTATCTTTTTCTTTTGGCCCTCTGAATTTGCCTTCCCTGATTGTAGTGACCCAGCTGCAGCAGAAGGAGGTGTGAAGAGACTCAGGTTTTGACCTTTTGTCTGGGTCCTGAGAGATCAGACCCCAGCTGGTCAATGAGATCCTAGAATTTACATTTCATGCTTCCTGGGTAAATGCTGCCATGAGGAAACAACAGCTTTGGAAGAGACTTTGCCTCCTGGAAAACAGTCACAGGCATATGTGTTAGAAGCTTGAAGCTCTGTATCCTCACTGTATACAAGCAGTTACTGGGATTTATCTCATTTGGGAAGTTGCTCAGACAATATATTTTCTTAGTTTGTGGTATGTCGTACATCCTACATTAAGAAACACAGTATTTCTTCAAGAAACATGAAAACCAAAGCTACTGAAGGAGTGTACTCTTTCAAATGGGTTAACAATTTCAAAATCAAAGGTCTAAGAAAAGCAGGCTAGGGGAGCAATGGTAGGCAAGTGCTCTGTCACTGAGCCTCAAGCGTGATTTGAAATGTTAAAGTACAAGGAAGGGGCAGCCTGAGAAAAAATGTTGCAGAATCACTGTGTGGCCAGGCCACCTGGACTGGCAAATGACTGTATAAAGGGCCTCTTTTAAACTTCACTCTGCCGCTGTGTCAGAAGAAACCCTGAGATCCTGAAATAAATGTAAGAGCTGCTTTTATAGTGCTCTGCTCTGTACTGAAAAGAAAAGTAACTCATTTTCTGCTATACTTTCCTGTGTCACGTAGAGGTCTGAATTAAGTGATCATAATCTCACAAAAGAATCTTTGTGGTGGTTTATTGCTTGTACTCTTCTTTTTTAATAGTCAAAGATCTTGTAACCTCTGCAAATCCAGGATAGTCAAGGGTATCTGTGAATATTCATTTATGGGCTTTAGTTTCTGGGGTTGAGTAATCTGCTTGGATTAGATTATGTATACTGAGGATAAGACTTTTCAGAATATGCAGAGGTTTAGTCCCATAAATTTTCCTTCAACTTTATGCAGAAAAACCACTGCTAATTTTTTAATTAGAAGCTCTGTTTGAGCAAAATTTGAGATACTGATAATATAGAAGTGTTTTTTTAAATTGTTTTAAGCTTGCTGGATGCTTTTTCTTTAAGCCTGAGTAAAAGGATATTGTTGACTGTGGTGGTGGTTGACAGGCATAAATGAAATTTTGGCCCACGCTTCTTAGAAATTAATTCTTTCCCTGCTGTTGGGTTTAGAGTCCTAATTTATGCAGAGATTGATATATATGATGACAGGCACAATAGGATGCTTACCTAATAATAATGTTTATTAACTGTGTCTTGGCCAACAAAGAACAGATGTTTTTGTGCCCTGTTGAGATACAGCAGCTTGATTTCAATAGTCTTTTGTAACGCCTTCTAGCTTCCATCTGGATCAGAAAACAGTCCCAACTTCACAAATTACATCAAGATAAGTTTGAAATCCCCATATGCTCAGAGACTTTTTTTCAAATCTCCACTAAGTAAAACAGAAAAATAGAAGTCTATGTTAAAAAGAAAAATCAGCAACAAACTCTGTCTTCTGCATGGAAGAAAAACATGATCTCTCTGCAAGCTTTTGAGTACCCCGGAGTTCTTTGGTAACGAGCACAAAAACGGCATCTGGCAAAACACAGTACCTCCAGATTTTGATAATATCTGTGCATTTTCCTGCCAGGTGTAAAGCCATGTGAGCTCTTTCCATTTCACAGTGCAAAACTTTTGTCTTTCTTTTGTGTATCTAATCTTCTAGAATAATACCTGAAACAACACTGTATTTTGCCAAATCCTAAAATGTTGAAGAAAGTTACCTTTTGTGCTCTGATCTGATAGAAAACGTGAAACCAGAGATTATAGAATCTTTGGAGTTTCTCTCTCAAGATAAACAGAGTGAGCTGGTTTTTGTAGTAGCCATAAAGTCAAACTATCACAAGTTTCAGAAAAAGGATAAAAATGGAGCATAAAAGCTCTAGGTATAATATAGATTCTTCTAATATTTCTCCTCCAGCAAGACGAGCTGGTTCAGCTAGTGTGACAGTGAGCTGTAATTACAGCTGTGAGAAAATAGCTGTGTGGTTTTGTCTGTGGCAGAGGCTTCTAAAAATTTCTTTAAAAAAAAACAGGGAAGAAGTGCAGGCTTTGTTTCTACTTCAATGTGCCTTCCTTTAAGGCACTTGTTTACTTCAAATAATAGCCTTGCTTAACACAGACCCCTTCTAAGATGATAGTTCTTTAAGCAGGCGGCATCACAGCCTGCAGCAGTCTCTGTCCTTAAACACAAGTAAACTGTTGGTATGTGGATTAAAGGTAGCAGAGACAGGTACGATGGATCCTACAGTGCTTTCAGGGGGCAACTGCAGTAAGCAAAGGTCGAAGGAATAGACCTATAGTTTTTCCACTAGGGGATTTATAAACTTTTTGCAAGAGAAAGAGGGGGGAAAAAAGGTATTTAGTGAACTGACCAAGACCAGCATGAAGATGGGAATCTTGTTCACTGGTTATTTGGGCAACAGCATAGAAAGCACTAGCTTTGGATATAAGAACTGGGACAATGGAGAGTATAAAAAATCTAGACGAGATTGGAACTTCCCAAAAAGCACACAGTTATTAAATACATGGAAGGATATAAAAATCCTGAATGCTCCAGTCAATGAAATACTTTCGAATACTGACTAAATGTCGTGTTTGTGGTCAAGAAAGGTTGAACAGTTGATTTGGGCCACTGAGGATAAAAGATGCTGAGCAAGGGACAGTGCCAAGGAAAGAAACGGGCAATTTATGTGAACAAATCCTTCAATAAAGGAGATTTCTGAGCAGATACTGTGAAATATTTTAAAAATAATAATACCCCCCAAACCAGGCTTAGCACAGGCAAGGGACTTGAAGTCATATAGCTCGTTTTATGAACTATGAACTGCAGTTGGTTTTTGGAGTTAGTCTGCCTTGAAGCCCACGAGGTGCTTTTTTTCTAATACCATATTGGTTGATGCCAATCAAGAAAAGGAGAGTGCTGCAACACTGAACATAGTCATTCAGGTAGTTCTTATCTTAGTTTTGAGGACAAGCAACAAATGAGAAGTAAAGTAAATGTGACAGGAAGTCGTAGCTCAGGTGTGATTTCACAGTCGTGGTCTCAGCCCCTACTCCACTGTTAGGTGAGAGCCAAATGCTACTTCACAGGCTTCTTTTTGATGCTTGATTTTTAGCATAATTATGGCATGATTTTGTTTTTAATTTCTTAGAAGAAGAAAATTTATACCAACATGAACAACTTTAGAGATTGGGGCCGAGAGAGGAGAACATTTTTAGGAAAACACTCTGACAGGCAACTACTTGACTCTGACTCCTGGGAACCACTGTAAAGGAAGATTTCAAAGACCAAAATGGATTGTCAGTGTCTTGAAAACATAAGCCAACTTGATAAAGGAAGTAACTTTAGAGTCCTACACCAATTAGCATTTGGGGAAAATTGCAAAAATTGGATGGGGGAGGGTCACATGCCCTGCAATTTGGTGTCTGTGTTTACAGTCCAACATGGCAAAATAAAAATTGAATTAGCAGATAGCCCCGGGAAAAACAGAGACTAGAATGTAACAGTTATTTTGTTGATATACAAGTCTGCATTTTCCACACACCTGTGTGGTCATGCAAAGACTCCTTACAGCACCATGATGTCCTGATCTTACTAGCATCTGTAGTCCCACCTGATCTTTTTAACTCCTTCCAGTGGTCTTTGTACTTGACTGGATCCAGCAAATGGACATTGTATAAGTTGCTCAATTTTGTTGGTTTGGTTTGGGGTTTCTTAATTCTTGTTTGCACTGATTTTTTTTCTTTTTACTCAGCACAGGCTGAAGCAAACCAGGCATAGATGGAACACGGTATTATTTCCATAATGTATTTCAACTTTTCAGCAGAAACAATTTCAAGAGGTAGTTTCAAATTACGCTAAATAGCTGGACCAACAACACTCTAATCTCATCTGGGCCAGGGTCAGCCGGCAGCTCTGAAAGCAAGCTTCGTGTTGGTTGTCATTCAAAGTGTGCTGAGTGTTTTAAGCAGGATGACAATGACAGTTCCAAACTGAAACAACTGAAAATGCTTTTTTGTTCCTTCCGGTGCTTGTCTGGGGTGGGGGGGAGGTGAAAAAGCCTGCTCCCTTCAAATTCTTTTACAGTGCCTCCAAGTCTTTAAAGGTCTGTGGACTTAAAAACAGCGTGAAACAACAAAGGAAGAACTTTGGTAAGAAATATGTTTAGGTGTGTTTGATTTGAAAAAGATTAACCCAACAGTGTATGGGGAGGAGGTTGGTTAATTCCACAGAAGATCGTAGGTATCGAGGGAAAGGAAATAGGAATACGTATGTGTATGCACGTAGGTATATGTACTCCAGTATGTATGGTGTAACTGGCTTTCTGTCATGGCAGTTCCTGAAGTGGGCTACTGTGATTTTTAAGTGAGACCTTAAAATTAAGTACTAAAGGGCATGTGGCAAAAATAACTTTCCCACACTCAGCTTTTAATAACATTACTGTAACTGGTGTCCATGTGGAAGTTGGGAGACATGCTCCTGTCTGTATTGCCGTGGTGCTGGGTTATAACACACAGCCCAGGGACAGAAAATAATATTTTATGTATTTAAATTTAAATTTATTTGAATATTCAGAAATACGATGCTCTGGGAAAGCCATAACTGCCCAAAATGAGGTGAGGCACCCCAAGTTACAAGCATCTCTTGAGTCAATTGCTCTTTTTGCTACTGTTCAAGCAAGGACAGAGGACTGCCACAGGGAACAGTATTGTGATGAGTGCCTGTCATCGGGCAGGGTTGGATGAGCAAGGGACTCCTTTTATCTGCTATTTTTAGGAAGCTGTACCACATCCTCAGCTGCGTGTTAAAACAGAAAGAAGCAAATTTTCCTCAGCCTTTTTCTTTTTGAATCTTGGGGATTTTTTTTTAATTATTTTTTTTCTGTAACTCTGCTTGCTTTGATTTTATTTTATTCTTTCTTCTAGGAAGAGTTTGAGTGTTTGGACTGAAATTTTTTTCCTTTTTTTCACGTACCTTCACTTATATGATGTATTAAATCTTCCTTGGCAAGCTAATCTTCAGCCATATTGTGTTGGTGGGTTTTATAGGTGACCAGAAAGCAGAATTCAGAAAAAAATGAACAAAATACGTTGTTTGTAAAATGGACTTTGGCGTGACAGCTTTGTAGATTTCATCCTCTAGCCTTGGCAAGGCTGAATTAATTTGTTGACATAATGCTATAAAAACACTTATAAATACATTCCTCAGAGAGATGTGGAGAGAGCTGTAGACTTTCATTTTTCAGAATGAATCTATCTGTTTATGCTGGCTGTTTGTTAAATCTCACAGTGTGCTCAGCACCAGAAGGTCCAGGATGCTGCAGTGCCCCACAGGCTCTCAGCATCCCCTGTCTTGCGGTCTCTGGCAGTATGGTGAGGGGAAGGAATTAGAAGGGTCCAACTGCTGTGCTGTATGCTTCATCCTGGAGAACATGTGCTAGGAACACATTGAAGGAGATGCCCAAGGGTCACAAATGCTCTTGGATGTCAAATAAATCTACATGCAACGAACTGAAATCAATATGAAAGGCTGGCAGAAGGAGTTAAACTCCAAAGTGAGAGCCCCAGGATGTTTCCTTACAGACCGTTTGAAATCTTAGATAATGTACATGAAGTCTGTGGAGAGGGACAAGGTGAAAGGGCCTTGGCTGGATCATAACATGTTCCATATTGCAAAGCTGCCTACAAGAAGAAATGGATGCAGTGTGTGATACTCAGTGAGTTACCACTTTGCATAAGAAGCAGTGAGATTTATTTAGCCTTGGAAATGCTGAAAAAATAAGTAAGAAAACACAAGGTGAACATTCTGGATTTTAATAGGAGTGTTTTAATAGGAGAAAGCTAAAATACACAATAGAAAAGTTACAATAAATGCTACCTATGAGTTCTTCAAGAAAAAATCTTTTTGCAGTCTTTTTATAGGTTGTTCTGCAGAGGAGACCCTGTGCTCTTTCCTCCTCCCCAGATGGGAAGACAGGATAATTGAACAATTTGATAAGAAAATACATTTGTTTTCGAACACTTTTCACAAATAAGCCAGCAGCCATTGAAAGTGCTGCGTTTCTCTCTTTTGTGAGATAGAGAATGGAACATGTGCCACCACTGAGGGCATTAGAGGGGTTTTGGTGACCACACCGTTTATGTTAATGGTACCAGGCATGGCAGAAAAGGCAACAATCTACTGTTCAAAAGGGAGAAACAGGACTGGAAGAGAAAAAGAGGGAGATGCTCATGTTTGCTTGATATGAAGCAAATGTATGTTGCTTATACTTTTCTCAAATTTTTTTATGGCCAAAAGTACTGGATTCTGCATGAACATAAAAAACAACTTCTATTTAATAGCATTGAGACCCTTTCCTGAAACCAGATAACTTTATGGCTGATAAGTAAACAAAAAGCCATATGATACGAGCCTGAAATAAAGGACTAGTTGTATCCGTGCCTCCGATGAAATGCAGACAGGCCCCATCTCAGCTAGACTCAGTACAGCCCCTAACCCACCATTCCTAGGGATGAGGAGTCATGAGGGAAGACTGAAAACTCACTGGGCACTCTCTTCTCCTATGGCTGAAACTCTGTTGAGTGCCAGCCCGAGGGTCTGGTTGCCTCTTCACATAAAATATATCTCTAGCCTCTTTATTTCAAATCTTGGGGTTTCCACAGCTTTCTTTTCCAAATTCCTTTATATATGTTTAGTCTGACTGTGCATTTAAAAAAAAAAAAAGAAAAAGCTGACCAAAAAAACATCCAAGAAAGAAGCCCACTAATCACTGATATCTTTATACTGCTTCTCCTTAAGAGCGAGCAACAGACACCTGGAACAAGACCATAGATTCAAATCACTGAGGCAGCAAATAGATCTAAGCTTTTGTGTGGTAAATTATAATGATAACCAAAATGCCTTGAAGCCTACCTTGGGAAAGGTAGGAAATTAAAATCAATTTAACTGATATGCATTTTATATGAAGCCTTTATTCCTTAATGAAGCACAGGTTTCCTGCAGAAACAATTTGCTTTTAAATTCAACTTCATACATAGAGTGAAAGTATTTACAATTAAGTTTGTTCTTTCTGCCTACCTTTTAGAGAGGTTCCCACTAAGAAAGAAAGAAAGAAAGAAAGAAAGAAAGAAAGAAAGAAAGAAAGAAAGAAAGGAGAAAGAAATGAAATAAAGGAGAAAGAAAGAAACAAAGATTAAGAAAGATCAAGAAAGAAAGAGGAATGCAGAATGCTTGGGTTTGTATGTATTTTAAAATGACAGGTGGTATTTCAGTTCCAATAAAAATGAGTAAATACATTCAGTGCAATCAATTCATCTTTAGTTTGAAAGTCAGAGAAGTCTGTCATTTATGATAAATATTAAGGATAACAAAAAACTTCAAGGTAACCATTATTAAGCTAAATATTTTGTTGATTTCTTTTATTGGCTGTGTAGGCTAAACTGTGGTTTCTAATGCTCACATAAAAAGGAGTTATTAGTGCTTGTTCTTCAAGTAATGTAGACGTTAGGGAGGTAAGGAGTGTGAGATGACAGTTTTCATTCTAGTTCTGTTAAAGCTCTTTGCTGTCAGGAAGAGTCAAAGTGTTTTGCTTCCCTTCTACGGAAAACTGACAGTTGATAGGTGAAACTTCAGGAATAATTAGGGAAAGTAGATATGTAAATTCCATTGGGGGAATCAATCTTTAACAAATATATTTAAATTAATTCAGTGTCCTTTTCTTTGAACAGTGGCAAACAGTGGGTGCAAAAAAATTATTTTGGATTTCTTTAACAGAATCTAGAAACCCACATTGCCTCTTTAAAAATAAATTACTAGCACACCCCACTCAAGAAATCACAAAGGGAGAGAGTGATATTTGAAATTAATTCAAAAATTTCTCCAACATGTCTCCAGCTGTCAAAAATGCATTGAAGATATGCCAAACATATTTCAAAACACTTTATGTAATTTGAAGATATCTCAAGTAATTTTTACTCCCAAAGTAGATCTTTAATGGACCCATACTTCTCCCTAAAACTGTGGGATGTCTTTTTATTTAGGTCCCTCCCATCATTTTCTTTCCCCACAAAACCAAACAAATAAACAAACAAAAAAACCACAACAATCCACAGAAAACAGATAGATAAGGAGATCTGCCAAGCTGTTTGGGTCTGACTTTTTTCTCTTTCTTGGTTTATTTTTTTGGAGAGAGCAAAAATTAGTTCAGTCTTGAGAGCGCTTAGGCTGGACTTTGGGGAACTGTACTCAAGGCCCACGTAGCCCTGGATATGTTGTAAATTCTCTGCTTTGAGTCTACTCCAATAAAATGATGCCCCAAGTTGAGTATATGGAAGATAGAAACCAAATATGCTGAATATTTACTGAGCTATTGGAACACTGAGGATGCCTGAATAGGTTTTATAGTGTGGTGCCGTGCATAGAGAGATAAATACTTCCATTAGAATAGTGAGTTCACATTCTGTGCTGTCAAATAAAACGTGGTTACACTAACTGAGGGTCACCTGGTTGGCCCATTTGGTATAAACAGTCATTTTGACAGATGCTTCTTTGTACTGGAAAGGCCTATAACTCCTACTGTATTAAACATTTGCATTCTGCTTTATCTTCAAAATACCTTATAAACACTTCAGTATCAATCATCTTAATATATTTATAAAGACAGGTAGCATTAATACCTGTCAATAGACAGGGGAACTTTTAGCTCGATAGTCTATACTCTCAAGGCTATTTTTAGCTTTCAGTTTATACTAGCGTAGAGCTTAGAAATCTCAGCGTCCTTTCCTCTGTTGTTGGACAAAACACTGGCAGAGCTGCCTGTCTATGCAGCACCCGAATCTTTCAGGGGTTTGAGTGTTCAATTCATACACAGTGCTAATACTTTAAATGTATTTATTAGGACCATGATACTAATTACGCTTACCAGCAGTTCAAGAGAGATTTTTGGAGATACATTTCCTGTAGTTTACTGATGTATGCAAAGCCATTACTCTTTGTTGAAGAAACTTTGGAAAACTTCATGTCAATATTCTTTGCAAGACTCTAACTTAAAATGCCATTATCAGCAAGGTGTTTCTATGGGAAGCCACAACCAGCTGAAAGCCATAACTCCTCCTTATTAAGAATCCACTTCAACCTCTGTTAAAATCAATGAAAAGATCTTTCTGACTCCAGCAGGTACAGAATTGCTCAATAAAATGTAGAAAATGCCCACAGGTTATTATTGTTCAGTCTATAAAAAGTCAGCCAAAAACTTACTATTTTTCAAAATGTGATGTGTGTACATGTGCTTCAATTCTTTTAAAAGCACTGGGGGATCCTGGTTCTTCAATAGACCATTCACTGGAGTCAAACACTGGCAAACAACCCTCTGGGCGCAGGAGCTTTTACTGACAGCCTTTTGTTCATACCTGCTAAGCCATTTAAATTTCATACGAGCATGTCTAAGATCTCTGCCGAACTGTAAGGAAATGTCAAAGAACCCAAAAGGTAGTTCCTGAAAATATAAAGGAATCTTCACAATAAAATCACAGGGCACTAAACCCAAGATTTTAAAACCAGGAGCCATCACAATTCACAGGGGTGACCAACTGCTTTCTGAAGGTGTTAGGATTTTCACCATGATCGTTTTTATACCAAGTCCAAGGAACTTGGAGCAGAGCAAGATTATAACTTTAGAAAGGTAGATTTTATCTTTTTCTGTGGGCTTCAGCTGATGGTGAAGCAGTATAAAATTCTGTGGGAAATTCTCCTTGCTTTTTAACATGGCTCTTAATTTTAAATTCCAGCAGGATTTGTCTATGCCTTTGTCTGCAGGATTGAAAAGTCCTGTACCCAAAGTGACTCATTCTAAGGGCAGTATGAGCAGAGGCTGTGCATGGAAGTAGGAATATTAAAAAAAACCAAAAAACCAAAACAACCAAACAAAAAAAACCACACAACTTTTTGGGGTCATTCTCTGCAATGAGTGCTTTATATTTTCAGGTAAAGTTATAAGCAATTGTTGGGGTAACATAAATGTTAGGCTAACAAAGCTAGGTTTCTTTAGAAGGAATGATTTCAGTTCTTAAGACCTGATCATCTTTAGCTTTAAGGGGGAATTAATCCCATTCACCCATGCATACCAAAGTAGCAGAAGAAACTTGTACACAAAGATCCACACACCATGTTGTAACTCATGTTACAACAGCTCATGTTTCAACTAGGTCTTCAGCCTATTCCAGGTGTAGCATTGTAGAGGTTAGATTTTTTTCGTCTGTTGGGGGCAGCTTGCTCAAGCTGCTGAGATCATCATCTTACATCCCAAGGGCCACTGGAAGTTCAGTGTTGTGCTTCTTGGGTGGGTTGCATGAAACCTGAGTACAGTGTAGACATACATTTTTCAGCAGCATGTCCCAGTCTTCAGTATTGAAACTTGGACAAAGCAAAAGGAACTTTTCTAAGTCAAGATTCTCCTAAGAATTTAGTCTGCAATACAATAATCTTCCAAAATGGTTCCTTATTTCCAGCAGTCTATGGTGATAATGTGATGTTTTTCAACTCTGGGATCAAGGATGTTTTGGAGATGGCAAAATATTTTCCTCTGCACTTGGTATTGCACATCAAACTGGGAAAAGCTCCTGCAGAATATTTGGGACAGCAGATCAGTGGTCCTCATCTACCAGTCTATGTGTTAGCAGAGATGGGGACTCCTCTGATAACATGCGACCACTGGGTAGCATACCTGATTTAAATTGCAATCTCAGACAAATGCATATATAGTTCCTTCATTGCAACTAAGACTATTGGTTTTGTTAGGTTATGTGATAAAAAGCTGGTCTCTGCACACACAGAGGAGCAGAAAGGGATAACAACGAGTAGGGGAACCCCAGAAGTATTTCCACGGTGTTTCCAGGCACATTACAGGAGGGCCATGAGCACACTGAGGCTCATTTTTCCAATGAGGTATAAGGCTTTGGGCCCTGAGAGCTGCTTGCATGCCCCAGTGACAGCAGGATCAGAGGTCAGTTACTGGGTGGACTGTGCTTAAGTCCAGCTACTGCAGGGATCCTCACTGCATATATATACATATGTATATATGTGTATATAAATATATGTATGTATGTATGTATGTATTTCCTCCTAGTACATCAATTAGCCAGAGAGGAACAGAATGAGGCTGTTTGTGCTTGCTGTGGTTTCTGTCTCGGTTGATCTGTGTGTCTGGCAGTGTACTTATGTGTATAGGTGCTGTGTATGTCTGTGTGCATGTCTGTGCCTATTGGGAACACATGCTTCTGGTTGGCCATGAGAGCACAGAGCTGCAGATGCCTTCTTTATGATGTTAGCTACTGGATTCACCAACATAAAAACAGGTTTTGTGCTGAATTTTTCTTGTATGAAATCCACGTCTGTTTGTACATTTGCTTTGTTGGGTTCCAGCGATTTTGAAAGCCTTTATTAATTTGTATGTGCATTTGCCATTCATGTTAGATGTTCTTTTGTGGTGTTGTTCCTGGCAGTCTTATCAAAGTGAAGAGCCAAATACAAGTTAATTGAGGAACTGCAGAAAGAGCTTTAGGGGTTCTTTGTCCATAGACCAAAACAATGTGGACAGGTAAAGTTCAATTGCTGGCACTGACACAATACCTCACAGCCCTGGGAGCTGGTACCAAGAAAATTGGCTTTGATTTCCTAGAATTGCACATAATCTTTAAACATATAAAGATGTCCCACTGAAAAAAATGAAACCACTCAAACATTTCAATGCTTTGTACCTGCAAGAACCAGTTTTTCACAATGTGGGTCTTTTGACTACCACTGAATGCATGTGATTTCCCCAGCTCTTTATCAAATCAATTATATTTGTTTAATTTCAAATGCCTTTTGTTGGGAGGGGAGAATAAGGAATCTACTGTATTAAGATAGTTGATCAGTGGTTGGCTGTGCATATTCTCTAGTTTGGCTTTTACTAATACCTGTCACTCCTAGATCCAAAGTCCTGTTATTGCTCTGTATCTGCAGGATCCCCACTGAGAAAACCTATTTCATGTTCTCTGGAGAAATATTTGTTAAGACCAAGGTAAGAAACCCTTCAAACTCCGTAGTTAGCATGGCAGCTCAAAGGCCTGTGCATCCACAATAAGAATTTGGGAGCTTAATATGTGACGATTTTAATGTGCAATATTGTCTCCTGCAAAATATTACATATTGGTGAAATGAAGCTAGTAAGCTTCTTGAAAATAAATGGTCGATTATCCTGCTCACTGTTTTGTCACAATGTCATGCTTTCTACTTTCCCTGATCTCTCAGGGAGACAGGAGAACAGCGCAAGGGAACATGAAATCAGTCACTTCAGCTTTCCTCATGATCTGAGTCTGCTGCTTATTTACTATGGCCTTGTTCTTCAGACAGGTGCTCCGACAATAAAAATACTTGATCAAGCTCAGAACAGCAGAGTTGGAACCAGTGCTGGGGGTTTGTCATCAAAGCAGTCTGATTTTCACTTGGTACTGGGCAGTAGTCTCTTAAAATTCCTTCCCAGTTGCAGCATCTCAAATTCAAATTCCCACAAATCGCTGGTGGCATTAAAAAATGTTGGCCATTTTGCATAACAGCGTTGTCTCTTAATGTCCATTTACATGATGAAGTCATTTGTATTCTATTTGTGTGCCTTAAATCCAGACAAAATATTTAAGACAGCAAAATGGTTAATTTCTTTTCTTCAAAAGCTGTTTATAGTTTTGAAGTGAACAAACATTAAACTATTTTGCCATGCTCCAAGGGAAAAAAACCACACAAAAACAAAACCAAAAAACAAACCCACAGCAAAACCCCACCCAGACATGGTGTTTTTCTCCCACTTTAGGCAGAGCTGATATTCAGTATCTTCTTTTCACAGGTTCAGTAACCATCACTGACAAAACGAAGTTTTGTAGCAGATCGCCCTGCCCCCTCCGAAGCCCAATACCCACAGCAACCCCCCCCTCCCCCTTCTCCCACCCTGGGTGGCTGTGGGTATCCCAGCCTGGTGACGGGACCACCAGTTGCCTCGCCCCAGTCCAGCTGCACCCCTGGGAGAAAGCAGCCACAGCGGGAAGGAAGCAGAAGTACCTCCCCGTGCCACTCCTCCCCTCCGCCGGGGAGCTCCCGAGCGCTCCCGAGCACAGCATGCACCAGGCTGCAAGTGTTATTGCCTCGAAAGCGTTTCACTGGTCTTCGCGTGCCAAGCCCACATGCTGCCTTGCTGCGGACCATGGCCTCTACCCTGGAGAAGTTCATTCATTCTCTGGACCCCAGAGCCCTTCCCAGGGTCCTCGAAATCCAGTCAGGTGTCTACTTCCAAGGTGAGCATCAAGTGCTTTTTGTCAGGGCTTTGCAAGTCTGTATTTGACGTCAGGCCCCCCCTTCTGACGGGACTGTGGGGGAGGCAGAGGGAAGATGCTGATGGAGTTGTCTCCTAGCAGTTTCTCAGTTTTCACTTTGAAGAATGAGTGTTTGATCAATGGCTTTGAAAATGTCTTTGGTAGAGGGTGCATTTGGTCTTCTCACCAGTAGTGAAGAAGAAATGTAATTAGTCCTCACTGTATCCTGGAAAGAGTAGTGGAATGAGATATGAATTTGCTTTGCTCTTACACAGAGCCATCAATCCAGCAACAACAAATCACTTAACAAAGTTTATTTGATTAAAGCCAGCTTGCACTTCTAGGGCTGCCACAGAGAGGTGCTCTCTGGCTCAGGCAGTCTGGAAAGTAACCATGAAGGACCATAAGGTTATTCTCAAGTTCTGTCCTACATTTGGACATATTTCAGGTGGTGCAATAATACAAAATGGTGGGTATGAGCAACAGAGGTGAAATATTTTAGTGGGTTTTTCTGCTGCAGATCTTTTTTATGGTGTTTTTAGTGCTGGGCTCAGTGGAAAGGTGAGGCTTGCATTGGAAGGAAAAATCCTTCTCTTGGTCAGGGCATGGGCTTTGTTCCATGACAGTGAAAACATCATGTCAAGCTCGTGTATGAGTCTAGGAAAAGAAAATTACCTCCATGCCACTGCAAGGGAAAAATTAGGCTCCAGCTAAATAAAACAAAGAGGGTTTCATGACATGAGCTGAAGTCTGATTCAGCTTCAGCTAAATACCCACTTCAGGATCCACAATATCTATCTTTACACCAATCTAAAAATTCCCATGCTGGTCCTTAGTAGGAGGAGACAGGAGGTGGCCATGGAATGCCTGAGCAGCAATCAGTACCAGTAGCTGTTCTCTATGAGAACAGCCTCTTGGGGCAGAAAGAAAATGGAAAAGGGCATACTGAATCTGTGATGGTAGTGTACAGTCCATCTTGCAAGTGGTCCTGCTTGCCCATCCTGGCTGCTCTGGAAGCTGCCTAGGACACATGGATAGTACTGATATACAAAAAGGCATTCTGGAAAATAAGCATAGCTAAAAGCACCAGAAACTTTTGAAAATACACTTTTTCTGACTATTGCTATATGGCCTGTTCAAGTTTTATGTTTTAAACTGGTCCGACAGCTGGGACTGAACTCAATTCCTGACAAGGAAGTTACTACCTAAGTGATGAAGAGTGGATTGAAACCAAAAAAGGGAAGATCACATCCTTAAGTTGGAATAGCCACTATATTTGTCTCTTTCCACACAGCTAGGAAGCATAAGTGATACAAAAACAAGTTGTATATGTATGTACATGTATGTACATATATATGTATTATCTATGTACACACGTGAGATGTATATATATATATGTATGTACAAAATGCTATGATAAAATGATAGTAGCCCAGCTGTCTGCACGTTTCTCAGTCCCAACCTGCTGCTGTTGGATGGTAAAATTCATATCAGTACATCTTTGTAGCTGGGGTATTTCAGTTTGTGCTTCCATGTACTGTGTAAACCCTTCCACATGAGGAGGAAAAAACAGTGGCAACTTAGCCCACAGACCATTCTACAGCTGTGTCCTCATATGTGAGACAAAAAGGCTATTGGCTGACTATAATAAAAGAGCCTATACAGCGTTGGGAGGGGGTGCTATGTGCTCTGAAGACACGAGAATATTTGCATTAGAAAGTATGCTGCTCTGATGCTTTTTTTGGTCTTCAGCAGCACCACCTCTTCCTGTCCTCTGCTCCAGGTGGCTTCTCAGCTGTACTCATACATGTTCCACCAGCAGAGTAGATGCAGCATTAGTGTAGGTGCATGTGTCTCTTGCTTAATACAATATGTAAGACTCATACAGACATTCTACTTGGCTCCTTCCCCTCACAGTCAACATATTTCAAGAATACTTGTAGGTACCTGGAACTCCAATATCCCACAGCACACTTGAATTGGTTCCTTTTCTTCCTTGCTTCAGAGGAAGTTTGAGATGCTCGAGACACTTGGTGCCTGATAGGCTTGCAGGATCTAGGGCTACAGAAGATCTTCTTAGGCCAGACTCTCTATTCCTCTCGCTCCCTCCATGAGCTCTCTGTCCCTGTCAGATCTCTCCTGAATATTTTTCTCCTTTCTGTACCTGGCAGCAGGGGTGAACACACTGTTCTGTGATTGCACTGTGATTTATGTTGCATTTTCTGGAGCAAGAGTAGTGCTTCAAAGAGAGTCTGAAGTCACTCCTGTTATATTGCTAAACAGGAAAATGAAGCACTTCAAGTTTCCATTAGGGCAACCATTCTCCAGTCTTTCCTCAGGCAAATCCCCCCACCCCCGCAACAACCTTTTTGATCTCCCTTACCCCATGCAGTACACCAGCAATCACAGTGTGGGTAATGGCAGGTCCATCAGCAGGGAACATGGGTTTATTACTCTGGTTGCAGGGACCAAATCTGAGCATTTGTGCATTGATTGTGGTAGCTCCCAAATGGCTACACAGTCAGCCTGGTCAGCTGAGTGGTTTTATGGAGTGGGATTTCCCAGATCTGTAATCATTCTCAGCACAGCAGGCCGACAGTAAAGGAGAAGATCTGTTTCTAAAGCATCACATATGATTGATTGAAACTGATCAATAACAAGGCATAATTAATTTTCCTGTGGAAGAATTTAAAATAGCAATAGTTTGTATATATGTAAATGTTAATGCATATTCTCTCCACAACCCCTGAAAAAAAGGCAAGGTTTCTTAATGTCAGCTTAACCAGGTACACAGAATGGCTAATGGAGTAAATAGTAGTCTACTAAATCCATTAGAGCTCTCACATCAAAGTTGTAGCAGCCAACCAAAGAAGGCTACCAGCAAGCTATGTGGTAAGAAGACAGCAAAGTGTAATTCAATTTACAGTTCTGTAGTGCCTTGTGTGCTGTAGGGATTAAACTCTCCATTTACTCTATCTGTAAGCAGTGTTTTTCACACACTACGCTTAGGTCTAATGATTTTACAAATTGCATATTAGCCTTGTGGTTCTTGACAGATTTTCAGGTCCTCTGAAAGCATAAAGAAAGCATAGTGCTTTGTAAAGATGAATATATTTTTTTTCATGTGGTAGGTTACTTTTCTTAGAAACTACAAAGTCAGGCTCCAGGGAAAGAGCGAGAATTTGCTTGCCTTGGGCAAGGTAGCATCTCTGAAAGAATCCATTCTGCCTTTATATCCCTGTTATACCAAATATAATCTAGGTCTCTGTTTTTGGACCCAAGCCTGCCTTCTACCATTCCTGGTGGAGAGTAAGTAGAAAACATATGCTATGTGCACTCATTCTACCATTAGTCTCTTTACTAGCCTATAAAAAATTATGTTCCTGCTGATAGCAGTGGAATGTTACGTATTGAGTTCTCCAAACTGAAAATAGGCAGGACTTTATAGACTCTGCTTCCATCCCAAATACTTTCAGCTAGGAAAGCTGTGGGCAATTGAACTTTTGCTGTTGGTAGTGAATACTATGAACTAGACACCTTTCTGAGGAAGTTCTGTTTCTGTTCACATCTCTGTTCCTGGCCTGAAGCAGGGGGAAAGTTTTCCCTGGGATGCTATCAGTGGTTTTCATGCTACACCTGGACCTTGGGGTTGTTTGAAACCTTACCAGTTTGCCTCCAGGCATGATACCAAGGTCTGAGGAGGTTGTTCATACAACTCCTTTGCCTCCAGCCGTGTGTGGGTGCATGGTCAGAGCCCTAACCTGCAGTCATCAGCTACCATTGTCCAACACTGTGCAGGGTCAGGAACACGGGGTATTTGTAACAGCCCTGAATTCTTCTGAAGTGCTTTTCATTCATCATACAGAAGTAGAGAAATTATTGTCATCCCTGGTTTGAAAACAGAAACCCAGGTGAAAGGAGGTGGTAGTTCTGCAGATTCCAGGGATGCCTGTCGGGACAGTTATTTTGGAGTCTGCAGTCATAATGTCATTGCTGCGGAAACTGGACTGTAGTGTTGAATCTCTGAAGGGAATAGGAAAGCTGATTATAAAATGAGAGCAAGTCTGCCAGATACAAATAACTTAGTAATCAGCACTGATTAGAAAGAACTACAGTGCAGACTGAAGTACATGACAATTTAATAGCTCATTAAAATATGTTATTAAAAAAATTAAACTGCTGAAACTCCATTGGGAACTGATTTGATTGATTGACTATCTTTCTTTGAACATTTTAGTAAATATTGATACTTAGTGAGGTAAGTACTATCTGACCACTGATTTTTACAGATAGCATGCAAGTGTGGGCTTTCATCTTCATGTTGCAAAAATTATGTCTGTTTTAATACTGATATAATTAATTTATGGGTAATTGAATTTCATATTCTGCAGGCTTAATTTAACCAGTGGCAGAACAGTAAAAAGTGTCAAACTTTAATTGTGAAAAATGTAGAACTGCTCAAGGCACCTATTCTGTTGGTCTTTCCTGTCATCAGCCTACCCACAGCCTTCCCATTCTTGCTCCATCTAAACAGAAATCCCACACTGGCTCTTTTTTATTCCCCTAAACTAAATACACACATCAGTGATGGTGTTCTCCCATTCCTCCAGGGACTGGGAATTGCCAGAGTGCAGGGAGAGTTGGTAGCTCTGCTCTGCAGTTCAGCTATGTGAAAGCAGCGTGTGTGTTGTGTAAATTGCAGTTCCAGGATATCCCCTTTTTTCAATGGACCTGTGAAACAGACTGGGAAGCCCTATGCTTCCTGCTCTTTCTCTGAGGAGAAGCCAGCAGCCTCTTCCTCTGCAGGCTCGGTGTGCAGTGAAGCAGCATGCTGTAGCTCTGGTGCTCCACTCTCTGGGGTTCTGGAAAGTGCCAGCTCTCTCTGTAGGGGGAGAAAACGTTGGGAAGAGGCAATTGTGGGGTCACATATACATCCTTGGTTAGTGTCCTTCCAGACCTAAGGGATCTAAAGATTCTCAGTATTGCGAGGTGAGGATCCGTCCTCTGGGCAGCTGCTTCACACTCTCTGACAGCTGCATGAGAGGCAATGCCAGACAAAACCCTTTGGGATTTTCTCCTTCTTTGCTGCGTGTGAGTAGTTCCATTTCAGAAGTCACTTTGGTGAACTATGAAGAATATGAACGTGCTTAGGCTCACGATTCCTCTTGCTGACTGCATATCCACACTCGCTCTCTGTCTCTGCAGTTTCAGTTTCACTCTGCTTCTGTGACTGGGAAACAACACCTTTCCAGCATGTGCTTGTACAAACCTTTCAGGGGAGTGATCAGTTCTGCTGGCCATCAACAGGGTGCTGGAACCTGTTGCAAAAAGTCTTCTTAACCCTGTAGCTATAGCTAGGCAAACTGAACATAAGGGGAATCCTTGTCTATCAAGTCTCAGCCTCCCCAAGTCCTAATTTAGACATGAAATCACTCTCAGCACTAACAGAAAAAGATTACGTACAATAGAATGGTTTTTTTACTGTTTCTAAGTCAACCTAGAGGGAACAAATCCTCCTCCCTTGTCAAGTGTGATAAGCTGATGAGTTGATGAAGGCTAGGATATGCAGTCTGTAACATGTATGAATAAAACAAGCAAGCTGCCTCTTCAGGATTAATAAAGCTACTTTTTATTACAAAAGGAACATGATAATTTAAAATAGAGGCTAAAGCATGGACAGGTTTGATGAAGATAAGGATTTTTTTCCTTAGAGGTGGAGTATCATTAAAAATGATCTGTGCATTTACACAGTTGCACATGGAATCAGTGAAATTTGTGGTACAATGTTTTCACTTACTAATTTGTCTCATTTTTTTTAACAGAAATAGAAGTCAAACCATCTGTAAAAATGGAAGGGTGTTTTCCCTTGAACACAGTTGTTTCCATTCCTCTTGATTGAGCAATTACGAGCAAGAGCCCTAGGTACAGCCAGAGTAACAGATAGTTTGGATTCTCTTTTGCGGTCAGTAGTCGGAGCATGTTGGTAAATTTTCTCTATTAATATGTACCACCAAAACTCTCCCAGTCTTGTTCAAGCTGCTTCAAAAGCAGGTTTTATTATAAACAAGAGAGAAAATGTCCTTCAGTGAATGCAATGTGAGAACAAACCCTGACTTTTATGGGTCAAATATTGCTCCCTTTATTCATACTACTGCCCTCAATGGGATGACTCATTCAGACACAGTGAAAAAAATCTGGGTAGCTTCACTCAGGGTGAAGCTGTTTCAGGGATTTCTTTTGTAGAGATTTTCTTTCCATGACATTCAGCTTTGAGCCTCCCTGTTGATGAGCGTCCCTACAGGAGGTAGGCAGAATACCCAAACTGCCTTGTTTGTCTCAATGCAGGGGTCAACCCCTTGTCTTGGCTTACCAAAGCTCCCTCGATGTGCTGGTTTCCTGTAGCAAAGCGGGGCTCTCCAGCTGTCAGCGCGCTTGAGCCTCCAAAGGATGTAAGGAGGAGGTCTGCAGCGGGATCTGCTTCCCTTCCTATGAGCCTATAAAAAGCCTATAAAAATATCAAGACAATTTTCACAAACTCAGGCTCTGGAAAGATGATGGGACAACTATATTAAATGCATTGGAGGGAAGATCCTGCAATAAACATCCTTTGATACACAAGCCCATGGCCACACACTGTTTGAGTTACAGGTCTTTAGTGGGGTAATTTTTCCTTCAAGTGCCAGGTGATCTTTCCATGAAGGAACATGGCATTTTCCCAGGTCCACTGTTTCTGGTTAGCTCTCTTGGACACATGCTAATGGCACAAGGGGAAACGTGCTGTGATATCAGTAGAGAAAGATGCTTAAACATGTTTCCTGTTCTGGCTTGCACCTGTGAAGTGCTCAACCCTCTGACCTGATCCTGCAACTTAATTTAAGCAACCTTCTTAATCTTAGTCCAACAAAACATAGTTTTTCTGTTAAACATACACGTCAATAAACACACTTTAATCCTAAGTAGTTTTTCTGCAAAGAAAATTAATAAAATTAAATAAATGATGAACAGCTAAAGCAGTGACTAATGCTGTTCAAAAGCAGGTTCAGGAATTCTCCTCATTGCTGCAGTATTTTCAACTCATGTGGGTAAACCCAAATAAAAGGTCAAAGACACTGCGTTGTGAGCTGTGGTTTCCCTTGCTCTTTCCATTATAGTGGATGCTGCACACAGTAAAGCTCCACTGCCACATGCAGAGCATGAGTCCTCTGGATAGATGAAGATTGTAAGAAAGTATTTATTAAAAAAGAAATGCCATAAACCTATCAGGAAAGGAAAAAATGAGAAACTGCTGAAGTAATTTTTTAAAAAAAGTTCTTTATGATTGAAACGACTTAAAGCATTTGACATTTAAAGTTTGACATTATATGGCAAAAGATAAATCTTACAGCTTTTGTTTTTTGATGGTTTCATGCTGGCAAAAGTCAGACCCCTTGCAGCCTAAGAAGGTTTGATCAAGATAAGATGCATTTTTGCATAGAGCTTTTTGAAGGATTTGTGTCCCAAACTGACCAAACCTGAAGGTTTTTGTTGCATGGAACATGTTAAAGAGAGAAGAGCTGTTAGAAAGCCCAGTAAGTTGCTCTGTCACTTGACAAAGGGTCTTTTCCACTCAAATTCACACTGCCTTCATGGCTGCTGCTATCCTTGGGCCTCTGGAGTACCATGTGGGCAGGGGAGAGCTGGGCTCACCCACTCTTCTTGGGGGCACCTTCTGAGGGTAGGAAGGGAAGGGTGGATAAAAAACCTACTTTATACTATTTGCAGCCACTCTCACAGCCTGGAGTTAGAGAGAAGCTGGGGCATGTTTCCTTCTTTGCCTGACTTGTACATATGCTTTTCAGCCTCTTCCCTGCAAGATGGTAGTTTGTTTGAGCTTAGTGGGGAAAATCCAGAATGCTGATGAGCATCTTTGGTGCTCAGGAGGTATTTCACTGGAAAAAAGAAAAAGCCAACTAACTCACCATCAGGATTTGTTTGCTTTTCCTCTACTTAATCAGAGTATAAAATGATTAAAATTATTAAGCAAAACACTTCTCCCCACAACTTTAAAATAGATTTCTTTTCTTGCCATAGAGCATAAACTCTGAACAATTGGCTAGCTCTCAAATAATGCCCATAAAGAATGATATCTTTTTTATTGACACTAATTATAGATACATTATGCCCTTCATATTACTTTGGGAGCCTGCAGCAGCCTTAATAAAACTGTGATTTCAGCTGAGCTATGTCGTAGGGGAAAGCAGGCTATTGTAATTCTGGCTGAATGGCTGCACCAGGAGATTGAGCCTTTATGTGAAAGCAGAACCATTTCACGAGCCCCTGAAACAGTCACCTCTGATCGGTGAAGACAGCACCCATATGGGTAACTGATGACAACTTAATAGTGGAGAATGGAGCGCTGGGAAAAGGACATGGGGACAAAGTTCTACTCTTTCAGGAGATGTAGGGAGATCTTTCATCTCCCTGCTAAGCAGCCAGGTTCTCAGTTCTTTGGATCTTCTTTCAAAGACTGCTCAGCCTGCCAGCTGCAATGAATTCAGTAAGTGCTACTGAGAGATGAAAGGGAGGATTTTTTCCTTCAAGAATTCAAACTCATGGGGCTAGGGAGTCAATGCCTGGTGTTAGGCCTCCAAATTTATTGGATTTTGTTAAGAATAAAAGCTTGGTCTTTGTTAAATAAAAAAAAAAAGAAAAAGAGAAAAGGAAAAAAGAACAGAATACTTGGAAGTGCTTAGCAGCATCCTGTAGCATATAGACGGTGAGACTGGGAGTCAGCCAGCCTGGGCTTGAGCTTTAGACCTGCTGAATAATCCTCTGTGCCACCTTAGTCAAGCCTTTTGTTTTGCCTGCATTGCTCTCCCTGGCCTTCCATGCTAAACTGCCCAGAGGTATGTGATGAAAGGGAGTTACATCCGAGTGGTGTATTGTTGCTGTTTAGTCATGGGCCTGATTTTGAGCCATACTTCCTATCAGCATCAGTGAAGCATTCACCGAGTGGAGCTCTAAGCTGCTGGGAAGAAAAAGGGACATATTGCTGACATATTTTACTGTTTTACATAGTATTATAAAGTATTTCTCTCAATGTTACTGTCACGTGTCCTGGCATGAAGAATGACATTCTCCATCTCAGGCGTTCACTGTATTTATATTTTATATTGTTGGTTTTAATACAAAAATACTGTTCTTATTCCTATAATGAGAAATAAACCAAATAAAGGGCTCGTGTTAGGGAGGATGGTGGTGTGGCTGCTTAACATTTTAGGAAAGATAGACGAAAAAGGTATTGAACCAGCTGTGGTGGTTGCTTTGATGTGATCACAGTGGTTGCTAACACGGATTGTCAACTAGAGATGAGTTTATGAAGGGTATAAATGTGTTTTTTATTGAACAAAGCAACATTCCATAAAAGGTGATTTCAAAGGCAACAAGCTCTTTAATTAAAGCCTTCAGGGGCATTGTTTGATCACTGTAAATAAGCTGCTTTATTCTGGGTTCTGCTAAAATGTTGGGAGTTTTTTTGGAGTGTGATGCACACATCTTTCTCAAATCAAAAGATTCTGTTCGTTAGGTTGTTTGATTTACATTTTCAAAGTGTTACATTTTCTTTGTGACTTGAGTGGGAAAAACGAAGTTACTGTTGTGCAACAACAAATAAGTGTACTAAAAGGTCCATTTTAATTTTAATTTTATTTTTCAAGATATTGTGTGAGGGGGTCCACATCACACAGCTGAAGTAAAATCTTGCAGGGTCACATTGTAACACAGTGGGAGTTTTCATAATGTTTTAAGATTAATTATGATGGCTTTCACAAGAAAAAGAACTTTTATTATCCCTTTTGAAAGCTGTGCAGTTTCCCTCTCTCCCTTTTATCAGCACAAATATTTGCTGGAAATGCCTAGGTAACATTTTTCTTGTCTGAATATAATCTTCATTGTATTATTCCAGGCAAACTGCCAAGCAAGGGCTAAAATCAAGGCCAAAGCAATCCAGTTGCAGACAAATATGTAATTACAATCAATACTGCATATGCAATTGCACCCCCAGAATTGAGCCTGTTCTTGTATGGCTGGCAGATTTTAATTTTTAATTTTTTTTTTTATCCTGGTATCAATAAAAATGAGACTTCTACTATCATGCTTTCAGTCTGTTAGCCACCATCCTCCCAACCTCTCACCCTCATAATCTTTCAACCTCCTGGCCTATTTCAAATTAATATGGTAAAGGAGGAGGTAATTGAACTCCTGCAAGTTGTCCATGAAAATGGTCATCTAGGTAGATATTTATCTACATACATATATACACCTTTATATCTGTCTATCCACTCATATATGTTTTCCTACTGAAAAGCTGTTGAAGGTTGGTCTCTGACTTCCTTAATTGGATGGAAAATGGGGTGGCATACCTCCATTATTCACTGGTTACATGAGCTATTTATCCAACTTCTCTTCTGCAATGAAAGGTACCGTCCTATGGTGATGAGTTCTGGGATTCTTGGGCACTCTTCGCTTCTACTCTGCTAAAGCTTTCCTATCTTCTAGAAGACTTAAATTGTCTTTCTGAGATGCTTAATGCTGTTTCTCTTCTTGATGGTCCCAAAAAATAAATCTTTTCTTTCTTTCTCTTTTTTTAATTCGAGAAGATGTTCATTTTCAATGGAATTATTACAAAGCATTTTCTTTGCCAGTGGATTGTGTAATCATGTTTATTTCTTTGACGGTAGAACTGCAAGCTTTCTTGATTTTAATTTTCTTGGGGTTTTTAGTTTGTTTTCATGTTTGTTTTTTTAAATTTAAAGCCATGACTTTTTTTTCTTTAAGTTTTCATTTTCATCTCAATTTTTCCTAGAATGGGTGCTCTCAGATGAATGATCCATTTGTTTTCCACAGCAATGCTATGTTTCATTCTGATGAAATACCCTGAGATGTAAGGTGCTATGGTAGCCCTGCTCGTCTATTCTGTGCACAATCTTTTGTGGTTTGCAGTGTGGCATTTATAATCCTTTTTTTTTTTCTGAATGCATTATCTTAGCCCTTGATGTTTCAAGAAGAGCCTGCAGCTCCGTGTAATGCTTTTTGTAGGCTCCAGCTTGTACTACATATACTTGTCTGCCTTAGGTACTTTCTCTCTTTTATGAGTGCAGATTTTCTTTCCTTGTGTATTTTACCCTTTTTCTGTAGTGTTTTAGATTGTCTGCCATCTCTACAGTGCTAGGCCACCACTTACCCTGTTTTTCTCCTGGTTTGCAAATTTTGATTGCTTTGTCAAAGGCTATTTTTTGTGTCATGGAATCATCTCTTTTTGAGTGTTTGGTAGAATGAGTCTCTTCATAGAATCATAGAATCCTAGAATGGTTTGGGTTGGAAGGGGACCTTGAAGATCATCTAGTTCAAACCCCCTGCCATGGGCAGAGTTTAACTAAATGACATGGCTCACAGCCCCATCCAACCTGACCTTGAACATCTCCAGGGTTGGGGCATCCACTTCTTCCCTGGGCAGCCTGTTCCAGTGCCTCACCACCCTCACAGTAATATCTAATAAATCTTCCTAATATCTAATCTAAACCTACTCTCTTTCAATTTGAACCCTTCACAGAATTTGAATTTGAATTCCCTTCACAGAAAGCTTCTTATGGGTATTGCCCAACTGGATCTTCAGCCTCAGACCCATCACTAATTGATCCATGTTTTCACTTTCTTTCAAACTCTGTTTATACTTTTTATTTTTCAGGACTTCTCAAACTCTGTCAGAAAATTTGTGGCTCAGCTACTATGTCTGAGGAAAAGTAAACCTGATAAAAGTAGTCCCTCAGAACTAGCCATAGTCAGAAACAGAACCCTCCTCTGACTCCCCTCTTTATTTTTCAGTGGCACAACTCTGTTGCAGTTACGGACTGAAGTAGGGGTTAAATATTCCTCAACTGCACCATTTTTTTGAGAGCTTTAGCCCCTTAACCACTCCATTTAGTGGATGAGGGAAAGGCTGTGGATGTTATCTACCCAGACTTTGGTAAAGCCTTTGACACTGTCTTCCACGGCATTGTCTTGGAGAATCTGGCAACCCATGGCTTGGACAGGTGCACTCTTCAATGGTTAAAAAACTGGCTGGATGGCCAAACCCACGGAGTTGTGGTAAATAAATGACAAGAAAGACCTTGAGGTGCTGGAGCATGTCCAGAGTAGGGCAGTGGAGCTGGTGAAGGGTCTTGAACATAAATCCTATGAGGAGCAGCTGAGGGAGCTGAGGTTGTTTAGTCAGGAGAAAAGAAGTCTCAGGGGAGACCTTATCACTCTCTAAAACTACCTGAAAGGAGGCTGTGGTGATGTGGAGGTCAGTCTCTTCCCACAGATAACTAGCAAAAGGACAAGCTGGCAGGGGATGCTTGTGTTGGATATTAGGAAAAATTTATTCACTGAAAGAGTAGTTAAGCACTGGAACAGGCTGCCCAGGGAAGTGGTGGAGTTGCCATCCCTGGAGATATTAAAAAAGTGAGTTGACATGGTGCTTTGTAATATGTATTAGTGGGCATGATGGTACTCAGTTGAAGGTTGGACTTGTTGATGTTGGAGGTCTCTTCCAGCCTTGATGATTTTATGACCCTTTGCCTCAGGGACAGTTTGAGCAGCTCTACTCCAGATACCATGTTATTAGCAAACCAGCTGCACGCAGCCGGTGAGGACACGGAACCTGCGTGGTTCAGTGCCTGTTCTGCTATGGAGGAGCACTGCTGGTGTGTGAGTGAACATCGAGGGATGACACTTGCAAAGGCTGTCTAGCAGAGATGAGAACAAATGTGCCTGAAGTCCCCAATTAGTCTATGTAGTTGCTATCATGTGTTAAAAGGCTTCTAGGAGCCTGGTTTCAAGTGAGGTAATCTGGAGAAGCTGGATCTAAATCTGTGCTGAAGTAAAAAAAAAATCTCTAGAAGCCATGAGCCCCCACTTTGAGTAGGTTCTCACAAATATTTGTTCAGAAGTGAGAATATTGGAATTCTTTGCTCATCTTTCCACGTTTCTGAAATGCAAGGTCATCATGCTGGGTCCTTTGGGATTCCCTGTATCTAATAATATCTCATTTGCTTGTAATCTCTACTGTGGCTGATGTGAGGAGTGAGGTGATTCAGTACAAAAGGAATATTACCCTCTTCACAGCTGCTCAATCTTTCTCTCCCTCTCACTCTTATATGAAATAAGTAATGCACATACACTTTTCTGACTGTCATAAAATATCCTATAGAGCTCAGCTAAAGCAATGAGACCCATAATAATTCCTCATGTGTTTATTACAGCAGCAGCCAGCCTAGTGATGGGAGCTGTAGCAATATCCAGTGAAGACAGCTGAGTTAGTCTGTATTGAATTGTTCAGGGACTGGAGGGAGTGCAAACAACTATGCACTATTTTTATGATAAGAATACTAGATTGTTCTTTTTCAGTTAAAAGACAGCAGCTTTCTTGTTCTTCTGCTGACTAACAGAATTGTTGAAAGCATGCATAAACAACATGTTTCTTCACCTGGCTCTGGTTGATGATTGTGTGGCATTATAATCTGGAATATCTCTGTGTTAATCATCATTCTGGTGTGCAACAGAAAGGCAGTAGCCTACTGGGTGAGTTTAGAGCCTAAGTACAGCAGACCCCTTGAGCCTAAGTAGGTTTCTTAGCAAGAGAAACCAGGGGATATTGTCTCATCCAGCCTGTCAAAAGCTTGTTTTTTCTATTGTGGTTTTTTTGTTGTTTTTTTGTTTGTTTGGTTGGTTGGTTTTGTTTTGTTTTTTGTTTTGTTTTGGGTTGGTTTCTTTGTGGTTTTTGTTGTTGCTTGTTTGTTTGTTTTTTAAACTGAGGTTCCTTCTCCAAAGGTTTAAAAACCTACATCTTCTTCAGAGGAACATCTGGGGCACTTCTGGTGTCCATCTCAGTTGTGAGAGCGTTGCACAAGCAAGTGATAAGTTCGCCTGGACATGTGTTCACAACAGAGCACACTTAACCAGTTGCTCTCATTACTCTCGTTCATTCTCCTGTACTCACCCTAACCTACTGTTTTGTGGTGCTCTACAGAGGCTTTGGGTTTAGGCTAAAATGAGAGTAAGTTATGCTCAGGCTGGGCTCCCAGTGACTTCCAGTGATAGCCAAGTACTTGTCACTTGCAAGTGCTTCAGCAGCGTCAGTAAATACATCCCAGACTCAGTAAGAGATGCTTATTAGCCCAGGCTGTGTTTGAGTGTTGGAATTGTTCTTGAGTGAGCATAGGAAGATCATTCAGCTAATAATTGTTTTTTTGATGTGACAGCTGGCAAAAGAAAAAAAAAATTACCTGTTTTTTTTCTTTTTTCTCCCCTATACCCACCAACTACAAGGAAAGCTGTGAAGTAAAGAGTGTTACTTTCTGTGGGAAGTGAGTTCTGCAGGCAATGGCAATATTTCAGTACAGGCCAACAATTATTGATTGCAACTACTTAGCCAAAGGTCAGGATTTAAATATCTCTCATTGCCTGAGACCATTCTGGTTACCTAGGTTGAAAAAAAAAAAAGATGACTTTGAACAAGATGCAAGAAGGAGCTTAGAGTGATTGTGAGAAAGAAAATCTGTCTTCTCAGAGGAGAAATGGAAATGAGAGAAAAAGTATTTTAAGTAGCAGAACAATGTTAGTAGGAGAGCAAATGAATACACTCACCAATACATTGAGAGTGGAAATGACAACAAGGTTTCTCACCACAAGGGAAATACAGTTAATTGATCCCATGCCTCAAAGCTTCTGCTAATCTCCTGCAGAGACCAAGAAGAATTTTCCTTCTGCACAACTTGGTTTTTGGTTATTCTTCTCCCCCTGCACCTGCTTCTGAAACAGCAAAGGTTTGACCACAGATCAAATGGAGAAGGGAAGGCTGTTTTTTGCAGGGCAAGATGCAGTTCCAGGTTTTGCTGAGGAAGAACTGAAATGCTTGGCTGGATTACCTTGTTCCTGTTCTTAAAGTTCTGAATATCACAGACAAAAAAGGAATTTTTTTGCTGCCAGGTCAGAATCAGTAGGGTTGTTTCAGCATGGGACAGGGATTGCCATGGTTAATTTGCCAGTTTTCCAATTTCTTGATTTTATTTCAGATCTTCTGTTACTCCAGAAAGCTCAAATGATGGTTGCACATTGATATCTCCTGTCCTTTCCCTGGGCACTTTCTAGGGTCTGTGGGTTTTTATCTTCTGCTGTAGTCTGTTGTTTCCTGTGCCCTGTGCTGTCCAGAGGAACCTTGCCTGCCCAAGCTCCATTGCCTACTGATTTCAGGAGACAACTCCTGACAACTTAGCCAGTCCTGTGCTCTACCTCATTACATTTTGGTCTCATGATTCAGAAATGTAGGTTCTTCAGACCTTGTTCTCCTTACATGCATCTAAGAATAGTGTACTTATAGAGCTGATATAGAGGTCACTGAAGTCACAAGATGGATTTTCTCATGACCCTAAGGAAGAAAATTAAAATTATGTCAATTATCACAGGTAAGTATTATTTTATATAGTTTAAGTATTGTTTTTGCTTTCACTCAAGACTCTTGACAAAGTGAGAAAAAGCTGAATAAAGCGTTTCTTTCTTTTCGTATTTCTTTTCAGGCTCCGTTTATGAGATGTTTGGAAATGAATGCTGCCTCTCAACAGGAGAAGTCATTAAAGTTATTGGCTTCAAAATTAATAAGCTCATAGCAACTATCTGTGAGAATAATGAAGTCAACCGGTTTTCAGCCAAAGTGGAATTACCACTAAATTTCCCCGGTATAGTATTTCATGCACACATGTTTTTGAGGAATTATAGTCCTGAGTAATCACCTTTGTTCATTTTATTGACTTGCTGTCTTGATTGATATTTGAGGTTGCAACTGCTGAGTTGGATACTGTCAAGGACACAGTTTTATCAGAAGATACAACACACAATCGACTAATTTTTAAATTTCGACTCTTACAGTTCATTTTCAAACCTGGATAGAAATGATTAATATTATAATATTTGGTAGTAACACTTTCTATACTTGGGGTCACTCAGTCTAAGAATTACAATAAAAATTTTCATTTACTTCTGACTTTGCCAAACTTTGTCTGAGCTGAAATTTTCCTTGCTCTGTGCTCAAACTATAATTTATTTACCATTACTACATGTGTATTTTATTATTTTTAGATGTAAAATATTTTCAATACTTCATTACATTCGGCTTTTATTTTAATGATTTATTTTAATTCCAATGCCAAAGTGGCTGTTCCATGCCTGGAAACAGGATTAGAGGGAAATGGATGTGTTTTTCTGCTTAAGAAATACTCTAACTGTTCTACAGATAAATTCAAATGTAGTCATATTTTGGAGGGTGGACTTGAAATTTGGCATGTGGTACTGACTTGTTATTTGAAATATATTTTCCTCTGTCCATGTTGCCTTGTTAGGGAGAGCTGGCCAAGTACTGAACCCAGGGTACCTGGTTCATCACACGTTATATTTATTAATTGAATGATTTATTAATTATTTATTAATAATTTATTACTTGAATTCTGCTCTCATCTCAATTCTTCTACTGTTAGGGCCCAACAGTGTTAAATAGGGAAGTGAATGGAGTGCAGAGGGAGAAGTGATGGACTGTGAGTATCCCATGTGTGGAAAACAGAGGAGGCAGACTAGGTTTTGAAAATGATAGAAAAAGATTGGACCTCAGAGCAGAGCAGAAGGATCAAGACTTGCAGTGCAAAGATCAGGGACTGAAGATGGAGGTGCAGGTGATTTCAGCAACAGAGGAGTATCTCACCCACACACAAATATATAAGTAGGGCATTTCCTATGGTGGGAGTCTTGCAGGCAGCAGAGGTAATAGGAGCTGATTGAAGAGAGGATATGAGCAGACTGGAAAACAGCATAAGGCCAGTGGGGTATGGGAGGGAGTCTGTGTAGGTCTGGGAGAGAAGTTACGGGACACCTGCAGGTAGGAAACACTGGGACAGAGCACACACAGGACACAGCAGACTTCAAGAGTCTGAGATCATGTCCAGGACTGACTTCGGCCTTCAGTCTAGCTAATGAACTGAATGAGACTACAGTTTTGTAGGGAAAAAAAAAAAAAGTAAACGTTTAATTAGCACTGCGTTGTACTGCAAGCACATGGGAGTATAAATTGATGCTGCATGGGGAACACGATATGAGTGTTTTCTAGTGTTTGAGTGCTTGACTTAATAACCTCATTGATGCTCTAATGTCTTGCTGAGCATATGAGTGTGTGCATGCAAGCATATATAGGCTTTAGATTAGGACAGTGTCCAAACTGGTATGTGTTTTTCTTCAGAGGGAGACAAGACATGCTTCTTGAAGCAAATACAATGTGAAAGTGCATGGGAATGCAATGTTTTATCTCATTTCCATATAAAAATATCTTCTGCCACGCCTTTATTTCAGATTTCTCTCTGAAATAGTTGCATATGTATCGCATTTGCCCCTCAGGTTGATGCTCAGTTTACTTTCCTGTATTTCCTTCTCAGTGAATCAGAACCATTTGTATGACCACTTATCAAAAGACTTTTTCTGGAATGCCATTTTCAAGCACTAGTAGGGCCCAAATGTAGGATCAAAGACGTTTTCATTCTCTCTGGCTATCCAGAGATATTGAAATATGACTCTCCTGTGAACTCTCAAGATACTTGGTATTTTTCTTGAAATCCAGGCTTCCTTACTATTATTAAAATTTCTTCTATCTCTAAAATATATATACCTACAGGAAGTCATATTCTAAATCCTGATTGGCAGATGGGGTCGAATCCTAAAACATCCAACACAACAGAGGGATAAAAGTAATCCTACATTTGTTAATGCTGAAACTCCTGATCTTTAGAACTGAATGACTTGTGATTTCTTATGCTTGAACCTGGTCAATCAGGATTTGTTTGCATTCAAGTGATCAGTTTTACAACTTGGCATTTGGATGTTGTTGCCCTATTGAGCACATTTTCAAAATTGATCTAATCACTGCAATTTGCATGCATAGTTAAGAACTCTCACAACCAGTGTTCTAGAAAACCGTGTTATTTCACCTGAAAAATAAATTCAGAGTTTGTTTTGCTGAAATTTATCATCATTATACTCCACGTGATGGGTATTGCTGAATAGCGGCACTGAAGAGGGGTATAATCACACTTCTTATTAGCCCAACAGGGAGCACCTCTTTCCTGTTTCTCTCTGTATATATACTGTTATGCATTCAAGAGCTATTTGGTAAGATGTAAATTTGTCATTTCTCTAATTTAGTTCTTAGCTGAAGAATTATTCTGCTCTGAAGAGTCAAGGCTTCCCAATCTCTGCTTCTTCTTGACCTTTTTCCTTTTCACTTTATTGCATGCACATGCTAAGTTTTAACTGAGACACTGCACATGAAACATGGCTTTTCCATATCTCCTGAAAAAAGCGCAGAACTGAATTACAGATGATCTTTTTCACACTGCCATTGACTTAATTCAATAAAAATATCCACAGGTCTTTAGGAGACTAACACTGTATCTACGTTATACGTACAGTGCTCTCTCGCCAATGTTGATGCAAAGAAATCTTTTGCTTTGATACTATTTTCCTGTTCCTCTGTCATGAGTTTTCATTTGTATGCAGTGGGCTCATGTATCCTGTCACCGTGTTCATGCTGGCATAAATAAGCGATGCTCCTATTTAGGTTACTCTGAGGACAGCATCTCTGTGAGTGAAGAACTGGGCTCATTGGCTTTAAATGAGCCTTACTCTTTGTCTTTCTGAACGTATTTACAGCCTGCAGAATTCCTTTTTTTCTGCTCTGGCAAATCAGATCCTTGATAAAGGCCTAATCTGCCCTTTGCATTAGAGAAACCACTGCAACGGCAAGTTCACTGTCTGTGTTACATTGTTTTATCCTCATTCTAATTTTTTCTTTTTCATGCCTCAGAGGGCCAGGCTATTCTTTCTGTGCTTATTCACTGGGTAAAAAAAAAAAAAAAAGTCTGCTGTTACTCTAGACACTTCAATGGCTACATCTAACCACATTGCAAACTACGATTTTCACTGCTAGCAAATTAGCAGACAGGTAATTTGCAGAACATCTGAACTGTGTGGCAGCACAAATGATTACATTTCTTTCTGTTGTATTCCTTCTGCAAAAATATTTCCGGACTGACCTTGTTCTTACGAGGTCCCTGGCTGTTGCTGCTGCTCGTTCCTGTGTGGTCTGACACATAAGGGAACATGACTGTCCCCTATGAGTGCCCAGCCTCTGCGAGTCACAAGACAGAAGAGTCGTCCATGACCATGCAGCACATCTGTGGAAGAACAGGGATTAGGAACTAGGAGGCTCATCTGAGCAAGAGATGGTGCGGAGTTGGCCTTTGGAATAGGATGGGGAAAGGAGAATGCTGGAGCAGAGGATTACCTTGGGGAACAGGAACTACTAGTCTGGGACAGGTGATCTTTCTGCTCTTCTTGCAGACTACCTGCTACTCTACTAAGAAAGCATAACTACTGGTTTTCTCAGTTTTCTGTGGGGAAAAGAGAGTAAAAAGGATACTCCTTTCCTTCAGGACTCTAATTAAGACCAAAAATGGGAAGTCTATAAGGCTGCAGTGTGGTACATTTTAACACTCTAAAACTGGTAAAAGAGAGCTGCATATACTGTTTTGTAAAAAGGTGGTAAAAATATCCTTCTATCAAAACACGCTTTCCCATAGCACATTTAATCTTGTGATCCTCAGGCTATGTTTTCTCTCCCATACCAGTGAAAATAATTTTCTCAAATTCTCAAATGCTCAGTCAATCTGTATATCAATTAGTAAAACTTTTCTTGAAAATGATGGCTCTGTTAGGTTTGGGTCTTATTAATTATAATGTTGTGGCTAGGCTGACATTTGACCTAGTGAAATTTCACTAGGTACAGAGGCTTCGTGGAAAGGAACAGTTACATATTCCTATAGTTATTCTATGTGTGTAACCAAAACCACTGGGCATCAGTGTACTTTGTAGACCAGATTATGTTTAGAAAGTAGATCTGTCGGAGCAGTAATGCCAGATCTTGATAAACCAGATGGACTTTTTTCCAGGTTTGCCATTTCCATCTGTTTTACCCCCTAATAGTCCACCAAGATCTCTTAGGAAAGTCTAAGTGAATTTGATTTATTCATTTTATGACTTACGAAAAAGTACAAAAATATTTTTGTTTGACCTCAAAATGTCTAAACTTTACTGTCTCAAACTTACCATATGTCTCCTCCTCCTGAAGATTTCCGTGTTATCTTAGGTTTGGAAAACATTTGGTTTTGCAATTTGATTCATAATGATTTTAATAAGGTTCTGAATGGTTCCAGATAATACTGTTTGGTTTTTTTTGTGGTTTTGTTTTGCTTTTTCGATATATATAGTAGCAAAGAGAGCATTTATAAGAGGATACTGTGGCAGATTATGACAATTAGATAGGAACCACAGTCACTTTCACCCAACATACCAAAATAATTTTATATATATTTACCTGGTTTCTAGAGAGAGAGAAACATATGGAACTTTGCATACTCATAGTGACTCATAGGTGGCTATTAGGTGCTTCCACTTCAGGAATCTCATCAATGTAGAAGCTAAGTATGCAAGGCAACGTGGCTCTTTACTTGCCTAAACAAGCATTCTGTTACCAAAAATTAAGAACACCAGTAGAACAGAAGGTAAAGATTTCTCTGCTCCCAGCCTTGACAAAGTCAGTCTGCCTGGGCCCAAGGGGATAATCAGTTGTCTAGTTTTGTATGAAATCTGATAGTTATGCTTCCATGTGAAACCTGCTTTCTAACCCAGGATGCTCATTGGTTTGCTACTGAATTAACTGGCTTACAAATAACTCGGTAGTCCCAGCAAAATTAGTAGAACCCGAGACTACTGTCAAACTCATAAAGGACAAGGATGTTTCTCATACCCGTACACTGGCAAATATTTTCAACTGGAAGTGGTTTTTCAGCACAGTTTATGGAGGCATTTTAATGCAATTCTGGAGGTTTTGTAGAGGAAAATATGCATGCTCCTGTATCACAGATGGGTAAGCATAGTTACTGCCTTTGGGACACAGCATAACTACTTTGAATATATTTTTTAATGGGGAATATTCCTATCTGCTTTCTCCCAGCACTTCCAGGAGATGATACCTATCCTGTGCTTGCAAAACAAGAAACTGGAACACTGTTTGGGGGATACTGTCTTTTCCACAGTTTCAGTTTGTCACTGGTGCCTCCCACGCTGTGATACTTTCTAAACACTGATGAACCTGTTTGTGTTCATCTGCACTGACAGCTTTAGTAGTGATTAGGACTGGGGTGGATAACCTCCTTGCTAATAATTTTGTTTAAAATGGCTATGAGAAATATTGCAAATACCAGTGGGAAAGAAAAGTGTGTTGAAGTTCTACTTTGTACTTGTGGAGCTATATTCATGGATGTGGCTTCCTTGCAGCCCAGGAAAAGCCTGGAGGTTTTCCTGCAGTGAGGCGGTAAGGATATATATGTAGAGGATTTATGTACACAGGGGTGCTAATTTCACAGAGGAAAAGCTGGCTTCCATACAGACAACTGTGAAGGCACAGAACTGCAGAAAGCAATGACATAGGCACAACTAGTGACTATTTGTGCAGAAGATCAAATAGGCTATTACTCTTCAGACTGGTAACAGGCGCTCAGAGCTGCTAGTTCCCAGAGTTACTAGTGGCCTCCTGGGACACCCAGAACCAAGCATACCCAGTCAGGTGATGAATTCAGTTAAAAGCAACTCAAGAGACAGAATCTTAATAACATCTCCTTTAACAAGAATGGTGCTAGAGTTATGAAGTGAAAGTGATGGGTTTTGTTCCAGTAAAGCCAGAATCACATCTGTTTTGTAGCCAAAACAAAAACAACAGAAACAAACCCTCTCCTCCCCCCCCCCCCAAAAAAAAAAAAAAAAAGGAAAAAAAAGCTGTTGTGGGGCAGGTAATGGTTTGATATCCTTTTTAAGGAATACAGTCTTAGGGAAACCCTGCTTCCATGCAGGCCCCTTAGTTGTGTTGATTGTGGTCAGTAGTGAAGAACAGTAAGGGAAAATGTGTGGGAGGAAATAAGGAAATAGCTTATTTTTAACCGAAGCAATTTTTCAAACAATCCCACAATCAGGGAAGGTGTAAAGAAGGGAGTGAGTGTCTTCCCAAGATCCTGCAGCAACTGTGTGTTTTGGCAGCATCCCACCTTCCTGAGATTTAAGTATTTGCTGGGACATCTTGCACTTTTCTCACATTCTGGTCCCCACAAGAAGGGAGTCATGGCTAGTGTGGACCCAGTTCCCACACTAAGTTGGCTGCAGGCAGTTGGACTTAAAACCTTGCAGACATGGCTTAAACTAACAATTCCTGAGATCTGGAGCTGCCGTGAAAGAGTCTCTGCTGGTACCAACCAGCACTCCTTGATTCCCCATCCCATACTTCCTCGTTAACACCCAGCGTGCCCTCTGTGTGGTCCAGAGGAGCAAAAATGTGGACCAGTGGGTCCATAGGATTGTTGCTAGTTGGCTTTGGGAGATAAAGGGAGAAAAGGCACGGTATCTCCCAGGGATCTTGGCTTCTTTGTCACTATACCTGCAACTATTGGTTAAGTTGTGGTTAGCAAATTTGGCCTAACAATAACCTCTATGCTCAGTTATATTCACTCAGAAGCAAGTCTTTGTCAATGCCTGTCTCAGGAAGCTGCACTGTAATTCCATGAGGCAGCATTCACAATGCTGCCACACCTTGTGAAGAAGACAGCTGAATCACACAGTTCAGCTAAGCCCTGCATTTTAGTCTTCTAAACCCTCCAGTTCATCTTCCTTCATGAAAACACTCACACAAATATAGAAATGTACACATTTTTCTTGCGATGCAAACTCCTAATGAGACAGCTCCAAGGGGCATGATTAACATGAAATAATAATGTCCCTAGAGGATAGGGAAGCTCAGATACAGCTTCTGCCTTGCAGAACTTCAACATTTTAATTGCCTTGTGATGGCTGGAGTGCTACAACACACAGCCTTTGAATTAATCCAGCTGGTGGACTGAGCTATCAGATATGCTAAAATCTATTTGCTCTTTCTGATCTGTAGGTGCTACTTTTTCATTCGTGTTGTATCTTTAAACATACTTTGTCTAGGAATCCCCACTCTGTGTGTGGAAGATTCTGTAGTACTGATGTTTCGGCAGAAACTTATCCTGCATTCACTGATCACTTTAATGTTGCTCTTAAAGGCTGGCTTTCTGAGAAGACAGATAAGAATTTAAGATAATTTTTCTTTATTCTGTGGCAAAGAAAAGCATAAAAATATTGGATGTCAGAAATTAGATGCAAAGTAGAAAGGGTTAATTCCAGCTGCCTATACCTTGTGCCATGCAGTTGATATTATCTTTGTAGAGTCAGATTTCTAGCAACCGAACTGTCGTCTATGAATTGTTTGATGTGCTTCGCTCCCCATTTTTATTATACTCACAGTCTAAAATTTGGCATGACTTGCTTTGTATATTTCCCTTTTTATAATGCAAGTTTTCTGCTCTTAGGTCTTTATAAGGTTGTGGCAGATAAAACTCCATATGTCAGCATTGAAGAAATTACTAGAAAAGTCTCTATTGGGCCGACAAGATTTGGCCATCCATCTTTCTACAGCCCTGAGGATATAAAACTGGCAAACTTCACTATCAAACATGGTGAGCAGATCACCTTCACCTCTGTGGAAGAGCTCAATGGAACAACGTTTGTGAACTGTGTCATGGTTAGAAATAACCAGATCCATTACTTTACTTTGCCCCTTTCGCAAGAAGGAAAATTCTACGAGTGCGAAGATGACCAGATATACACCCTAAAAGAAATTGCAGAATGGAAAATCCCTAAGTGCAGAAACCGGATCGTCAAGCTTTTCAATAGTTTACATACGTGGGATTCCTCTAATCCACTTCCTGAGAATTTTGATGGCTGCTTGATCCTCATGCCTGTCTATGAAGTGCAGGCAGTAATGAAATGTAAGTAGGAATCAAAATCAGTGTTCTGTTAAACTTGGTGTAGCACAGTACCCTTAAATACACAACATTTGCTTAAAATAGCCAGGAAAGATAGTTTATCAAAAATTCCTGATCCATGTTTGCCACTGATGATAGTTTCAAGATGAAGAAAGATAAAAATAATATTGCCTTTATTATTCCTTTATCATCTGTTAATTCAGATTGCTACCTTGAATTTCTTTCTGTTACCACTTTACTGAGAACTACAATGAAATCCTCACTGCAAATAGAATATATCACATAGTGAAAAGGTGGAGCTTGGGAATTCAGTTCTCTGATTCTCTTTCTTTGCATCTCAGACTTTGGCCACGGAGAAGCCAAATAATTATTTATTATGGCTATGGCTAAGGAGGTAGAAAAAGAATATAGACGGACATGTTGCAATACACTTAATTACCATTTATTTTTCAGAATGAGGATGCCACAGAAAGAAAAATCATATTATTTTACTTTATTGCGGAAACAAATACCAATAGAATATAAACAGAAGAAACTCATGGACAATTTCTGAAACCTCCAGGTTTGAGGAAACAGAAAGATTACAAAACCAATATCTTTAAAAGCTGTAATTTATGTTATGAGTTTTTTATTTAAAAAACCCAAAAATGTCCATGGCACATTAAGACTGTTCTAGTTGTTCCACCAAAACATTGAAACAGCTATGTTCTGATTGCAGGATAGTAGCTTAGCTTCTGGAAAGGTTTTGCTGCCTGTTGTATTTGCTAGAAGCAAACCAGTGAGCTCTGGAGAAATTAAATCCTAACAGAAATAAGTCATTCGTGAGGATATTAAGCAGGAAATCTTTTCATAATTGAGCTTTCTCTGTTGAATGATGTAAGCAAATGGATAAAAGAAAAAGAAATAAAAGTGGACAGAGACTGTTAACACAATATACTATAGTTGTTATATGCTTATTGTACAAGATAATGCTGCTATGTGCTTTAATGTGTGAGTTTGGAAAATATATCTTCACAAGATAAAGTGCTGCATTTGCTATAACTCCAGCTAGATTCAGGAATCTAGCTCATCTCCTGAAGCTGGATTCACTCAGTTATGTTTCTATACCCACTTAGATATTTGTTCAGAATCAATAGGAATTTAATGTCCCTAAAAACTTTCAGAAGATGCAGAAGTGTTTGGTATTCACTTGTCTTCCAATAAGTTATTCCAGCAAGAGTTGTATTTGTTGTTTTTATTTTATATTTCGTAGTGTTCTCAACCTTTAAGAAGCATGAAATGTGTCCTAAATAACTGTTTAATACAAACTTGGAAAGTAGGCTTCATGGTACATGATTAACTACTTTCTTGTGGACCATGAAAAATGGATTTTCACCATTTTTAGAAGAACTCTAAATAGACACAAGATAAAGTATGAGAAATACTATCCACTATTCAATAAAAAAGATTCCTGATAAGAGGGATAACTGATTACATTTTCACAGGCTGTCAGCAGGAATCCTCCGTACTTCGCATTCTTAATAATGAACAAGTTATGTGTGTGGAACTTCCCCAAATGCTCCTAGAAAACTTTCATTTTCATTACCCATTTCTCCTTTGTTATCTTTCCCTTGTAGTGCTTAGGTTGTTTGTCACCTGAAGGTGTCAATGTGACAAAAGCAGAGTTGGAACAAACAGATCCTGAATCCTTGTCACAGAACTCTGTCATATAAAATACACTTGATACTGACACATAAGCATAAAATACTGGTATGTCCTGCTACGAGGAAATATTCACCCAGGGTATACTGTCCCTGTGGGTCTATGCAGAATAAGTATTATTGAAGGAAGTAATTAAATATTATTGGCTTGTTAAATTTTACTGCCCTGGTCAGAGATCTGTGGTGTCACTAATTTGGAATCAAATTCTTAAACAAGCCTTAATTTCACAGTCAGCTTTGTGCTTGGAAGTCTTGCATTCAAAATGTCCTAATTTGTAAACAATAACCTTAGACTTTGTTACAGAAAGGTTTTACCCTTTTTTTTTTTTTTTTAAGTGATATTATTTCCTAGTAATTACGAATGTTTTTATTATTCTTATAAATATCAAAACATCTTATTTCTCCCAGACTGGCCATAGCAACAACATGTGTTAAAGGATTCAAATGTATTTATTTATTAAAAATTTATTATTCCGACTTATTTTTTTATAGGAACCATAAGTTACTATGAAATGAAAGAATAGAAATAGCACCCAAGAAAGATATCTTTGATAAGATAAGCAGCTGATTAAATTTGGAGGTGCTGTGGGGAAAATAGTGAACTAGATATTTTTCCCATTTCTTTTTCTTAAGCTTTTCATTCACTCACATACCTTATTCTCTCTCTTCCTTTGTGGGGTCTTATGCATATCTGATAACCATATATCTCAAATATCAACAGTTAGACTGGCTGACCTTATTCGTGGTGCATGTTTACCCATGGAGGGGCACATCTCAGGGAAGGTACTTTTAGTGTCTGGCCAACAGGACGTGTATTTTATTCCAGTGTCAGTTTGAAAACAAAACCAACGTATTTCTTTTTCTTTTCCTTTGCAGTTCGAAAGGACATAGTTCGTATTCTCTCAGATCTAGATGTTGAGGTCAAGGATATAACAGACTGTTATGATATTAGCTCTTTCCTTCAGCCACTGTCTTTGGAAGATGTATTTGAGAGAACAAGCATGGAATTTCCCATGGTTGCTGAGATAATGGAAGGGCCTTCAGAAAACCAAAACCCTTATAACTTATTGTCTACAGGGAAAGAGATTATCATCTACAAAAAGTACCAGGCAACAAGAGTCCTAGCTTCTGAGATCAGAAGTGATTCTCCCAAAAGACATTTTTTAATCCCTATGAGCTACAAAGGAAAGTTCAAGAGAAGACCTCGGGAGCTTCCAACGGCCTATGACTTAGAGATAGCAAGAAGTGAAAAAGAACAGCTTCATGTTGTAGCAACTAAAGCCTTTGCTTCCCCTCATAAAGAGTTTTTTTCTGTTTCAGTTGGAGATCAATTTCTAGTTCAGCAGTGCCAGACTAGTGAAATTCTTTATGAGGGAAGAAAGAAACTTGTAGATGTTTTAGTTTGTGAGCAAATACTAAGTGATACATATAAAAAAGTGCTTCTCCCCATGTACATGGAAGGCAGCTTTGTGGAAGTGATTCATGACATGAAACGGTACCACCTTTCTGAGATTTGCAAAGAATTTCGTTTGCCTTTTAATGTCAAAGTGTCCGTGAGGGACCTTTCCATTGAGGAAGATGTCTTGGCTGCAGTGCCTGGTCTGCAGTTCGAAGAGGAAATCACAGACTCTTACTTGCTGATCAGTAGTGCCACCAATCCAGTGGAGAGCTGGGAGATTCCTGTATATCGCTTAAACATGTTGGTGCATTTGCTCAGCAGAGATGTCCAGGGAGTTGTGCCACCTGTGACTAAGACAACAGTGGAAGAGATCAGCGAAGAGCAATACTATATGGTGCGAAGATATGAAAACCAAACCCTTCATCCACCACCTAGGCCTCCCAAAAAGCCAACAACACTTGCACCCAATCCTGCTTTTGCAGTACCTAAGCAAGGTGTGTCTGATGTACTACAGGCTCCAAAGGTAAGGTATCACAGCTTGTCTTTGAATACCTTATAATCACAGGTCATGTTCTGTGGGTTTAAAGTCTTCATTTCTCCGTTGCATCCTTATGGCATGCACACAGATGTCTCTCAGTTCCTGGTAATAGGCAAATTAGCCATTATAGACAAGAATGGCTAAAATCTCCAGTGTGTGTTAATTGATCCATGAAAAACAACAGAACCATGCCGACTCACAGCAGAAATCTTGGCTGTGTAATTTTGCATGGATAATCCTTTACTGCACCATTGTAGAACTGAAGGGAGAGACTTGAAGAGCCTGTATTTAAATCTTTATTAAGGGGAAGCATATGTTTTCATGATGTAAAGATAATTTTCCTCAGCTGGAAATGGCAGAATTAAGTTCACATAAGGACAGGTCGTAAAGAAATTTTTTAATTCATTGTTGCACTTACCCAAGTGGCAAATAGGTTGCGGGGTGGGGGGGGGGGTGTTGGGGGCAGGAGAAAGGCAGTCATTTTAGAATAGCACTTGATATTAAGAAAGAAGTGTCCCTTCTAGGACAATTTTCTTCATGTTTAACCCAAGGCAATGCATTGTGTTTTGGATTTGTCACTTAATCAGGGTTGACAACACATCAGTCTTTTGGCTATCGCTCAGCAGTGCACCCAGAGCATCAAGGCCTTCTCTGTTTCCCAGGCTTCCCCCAGAAAGTTGGCTGGGGTTGGGACAAGAGGTTGGGAGGGGACACAGGTGGGACAGCTGACCCTAACTGACCAAAGGGATATTCCATGACATATAATGCTACGCTCAGAAATAAAAACTGAGGGGGTGATTGATCTAGGAAGGTAGCCTAACTCAGAGACTGGCCAGACATCAGTCTGCTTGGGGGAGGTGGTGAGTGACTGCCTTTGCATCACAGTTTTTGTGGGGGTTTTTTCTCTTTCCTTCATTTATTATAGACTTTATCTCAACCCACAAGTTATCTTGCTTTTGCTCTTACTATTCTCTCTCCTGACAAGATCATCATCCTGGTGTCAGGGTGGAATGAGCAAGCATGTGGATGGGTGCTTAGCTGCTGACTGGGGTTAACTCACCACAATTTTCTTGCATATATTGAAAGAATCAAAGGCCGCTTGATGGGCTTTAAGGAGAGAGACTGTCTAAGAGGTATTCAACTTAGGTTGCAGTTGACCTGATGTGCAAATAAAAATTCCCTACGGGGGAAGAGGAAAATTCCCTACAGAGGAAGAGGGAAAAACTTTCAGGTCTCTGGGTTGTGTTTGTGCTATGCTTTTAATGCAATGTAACTCATGTAATTATATTTTGAGGAGTTTGTGGGGGTTTTTCCTTGATTTCAAACTAAAATCTAATTGCAGCCCCTCTGAAAGGGCAGCATTTGTGACTACCTCTCTTTGCCTTCTGGAGGTTTTCCTCCCCTCATGCCAGTTCCAAGACTACATGCAAGTCCAAAGCTCCACACAGATCCTGGAAAATAGTTACACCACAGCACAGGAGAAGTGAATGAATAAGGGGGTCACTCAGATAAGGGTAATACAACAAAAAGATGTATCATTTTCTCCCGTCTTTACTACAAAAACTTGTTTCCTATTAATTTGTTCAGTAAACACTGTAGCAGCTTAAATAAGCCATCCTGTGAGGCGAGGCAGGATACATGAGAAACCGGTCCCCAAGCTAAAATGGAAGCAATCAGCCTACTGTTCCGGGGTACAGAACTGGGGAAAAATTCCCTGAAGTTGTGTTTCTGGTAGACTTGTGCTCTTGTCAGGAGAACTTAGACCTCTTGCAGTTAGTGATGGCTATGTGAGGAGAAAAGCAGGTGGATACTTCTTCCAGATCAGGTTCATGCAGAAGATGATATTTTCCTGAAGTGAGGCGAGAGCAAAAAAGAGCAGGAGAGAGATGAGCTGAGGTTTCTTTGCACGTTCATGCATTCATGAGTGAGAGCAGCCTTAGACTGCAGCTGTCCAGACGAAGGAGATAATTTAAACACTATTTCAGAAGACCTTTTTTTTTTGTCCCATATTTGTTATAAATAAATAATAAACTGCAGTCAGAATGCTTAGATTATGCAGATTCGCAAATCTCCTTCCCTGGGAAAGTGAAACAAGTAGAGATCCCTTATTCATTAGATTAAGCATCCTGAGCTGTAACATATTGGGTTTGAAGTCACACGGAATGCATTATCTTTTCTGTCCCAAGCACCATGAGTCCTCTGAGAGGACGTGAATGGTAGCAGCTAGGCTCTGCCTTGGCCCCTCTGCAGTGTTAGGGGAGACTGCATTTTCTTTTACATGCATCAGAATGTCTGAAGTTGGAAATTGTGCCAAACTGATAAACAGCCCTCTTTGCATATTTGTGACTATGCATAGGCTTATTTACATAAATAACAGATGAGCGTCCTAATGAGCTGAACTTAAGCCTGACAAGGTGGCAGCCTGGAATAAGCTTTAGTGCTGCATGAGTTGCCGTGCTCCTCCTGCAGGCAGCTCCCTGCCTGGTGCTTGGGGAGCTCTGGCTGCTTGCTGGAGGGTGGTAAATGGCTTCCTTGCCTACCAGTTGGGAAGCTCTGCTTGGCCTGGAGCTCCAGGATTAAATGCTGCTGCCGCATGAGTCCACAGAGGACTGAAATCTGTCTGTTTTATGCCAATACCTGAGGATAATCTGCAAGAGTGGGTCACCTTTAGCTACAGCTTGTGCTCTGATTGCCTCAGCTCACAGCAAGGCTGTAAGGGCAGAGAGGCTCCAGCTGTCTCTTCCTGCTGTTCCCTGACCTTGGCAGGGGAACGCTAGGGCCAGGAGCAGGACTGTATGCTTCACTGTGTACTTCTGGTCATGTTAGTCACTGAATTGTATGAGATAGCAGCCAGCATGGACTGGAACCTCACACGAGTGTAAGAACTGCCTCCACTTGTGTGCAAGGTGCAGTGCTGCAGAGAAATGGATGTTTGCACAGTTCAGCAAAGTCCAGAGACAGCACACGAATTCTCAAACATAATATAGCTGCATTAACCAAGCACTCTACCGAGTCTCTTCACAGGGCTAATTAAGTTGGCTCAGGTCCTGCTGATACAGCTTTCCCTTCCAGAGCCTGGAGATCTCTCCTCTCCCCTCCACAGTACAGCATAGACTTTCCCTTTCTCTCTCATATGAACACTGTCTGAGTAAGAAACATACAGATCATATATGTTTGCAGTTTTGGATTACTTTCTAATTGAATAAACAAACCACAAGCAAATATGTGTAAACTAAACAAATGAAGCAAAATAGTTTGTACTGAATGATGAAATTAATCTGATATCTTATATAGCAGATACCTATTTAATATGAATAGAAGATAGCAGATATCTATCCAATAACCAATATCACCTCTACCTACAAGCACCCCCAACTGAGGACAAGAATCACAAGCCAACTTGTACCCTTTGTCTTGTTGTAAAATGCAGGATACAAGCAGTCATTCAGCAGAAATACACATTTTCCTTGCTGGAATAAAGTTCACAGGGGGATCTAATTGACATGTTGAATTAAATGGTACAAGTCATTCAGTTTCTGATTTGTGAGCTTATCTAGAAAGTGAGAACGGTCAAATAAAACCCTAGAAGTTAATGCTACTGATTTAAGAATGGAGCATCTCACTTTCTTGCCAAGTTGGTCCTGGAGAGAAGTTCCTTGGAGAGGAAGCAGTCAGGACCTCACTTTCTTGAAATGAAAATTCATTTAAAGTGAGCAAGACAGATGTGTTTATTCTGTCTCCATAGTTACAACCACCACTACAAATGTAACAAAACCAAGTTTTCACTTGGTAATTCCATTGAAAATTGGTATTTTAAATTTCCTTTTTACCTGCTACCTGTTTCCTCCCATTCAAGAAGCAAAGCTTTCTAGCTTTCTCTTTGCCTGTTAATTGAAGCTGTAAATATCGTACAGATTTAAGGAGGTGCTAATATATGTTCCTCAATGGTTTTGTATTAAATTGAAACAAAGAAGAGCCCACACCAAATATTGCTAAATGCAATCTTAATCAATGCATGGAAAGCCTCAGTTTAGTCCTAATACCCTGTTACTCCTAAAAACCTGAGTGCGCTAAGTACACTACTTAAGGGCAGTATTTCACTCCTGATGAAGAGAAGTTAGCTCCATCCAGTGTTATTTTCAATGGTCTGTTTAGTCATGTATCTAACCTGAGCAACAATAGAAGCAGTAAAATACTCAGCAGCTGGATTGTTGCTAAATACCTCTATGAATGTGGTACTGGAAAAGTTAGTTTCAGGCAGTAATCTGTTCATCTCTGGCAAGAAAGCTGAGAGAATTCTAGCCAGGGAAACTGGAATTTAATAAAATAGGAGTATCAGGGCATGATAGTTAATCGTCATTTTGTGCTAGGGTCCATTATCCTTCCAGAAGTCATTACAGTGTTATGATATCAGGAACTTCCTTGCTCTCTTGCTTTTTATTTCAAAATTAAAATGAAAGAAAAATTATCACTTCCATCTGCCTTTGCAGTTCTACAAACTGAACTATCAAAATCTGCCATTAACATATTTATCGCATCTGTCTTCACAGCAAAATGAAGACTTATCTGGAATTAAGTTGATAAGACATAAGCTGCATTTCTCAGCAAATGAGTTTTCCCGCAGTGTCTACTTTCCTTCCTCATAACTATTTCTTTTCTGCTTCCAGAGCATTTTTGACATTTTTGGCGCCTTTATGGAGTAGATTTAACACAAGTATTTCTGCTGTGTAACAAGAAACTAACTAACAAATGCATGTTAGAAAATGCACACTGGACAGCCGGGAAGGAATAGGTAAGAACAGGCATTAGGAATTAACAATCTTTTGGCTCTGAAAAGGAAGAAAAATGTGGTTCATTAGCAGATGCAGAAATGTGCATGTGCAAACATGAGAAAGAGGGTTTCTCTCCAGCACTCTAATCTGGATGGTGGGGGACCAGGACTGCTGGGTACCTTATGGGCTCTGTATGAACCAACAGGAAGGAGTTAGAAGAGCATTAAACTCTAAAGCCCTACCTAATAAGTGACTGGAGTTTTCCTGATATTCTCAGTATGGACCCCGGGCATTAAGACCTCTTTCTCTTTTAAACAGTACTAAAGTCTTAACATTTCCACAGAGAATCATCATGCCTGTAAGCACTTAATGTGGCATGATGTGTCTCAAAAACGAAATACAGTTGGGAGGATAGCAATGTGCCTGCCAGAAGGACAGGCAGTACGTAATTGCCTGGATAAACAGCAAGGCAATCTGAGGTGTAGGTCTCATTGTAGAAAGGCATTACTGCTACAGGAAATGCTGATATAGTACATGAAATTAAGGAAGGTACAGATGAACATTTGGATATGCTGATTGATGAAAGTGCCAACTAGTTAAAAGCGAATTGCTTAATTTAGAGCTAAAAATGAATTACTTTGAGAACAAAGAGAAAAGAAATATAAAAATAAAGAGGATGCCCAGAAGAAATAAAAAATTGAACCACATGAAAATATGGAACCCTTGATAAGAAGGAAAATCCTGCACAGAGTGTGTAAGCCAAAAGCCATTGATGTCAGTAAGATGAGAATTGGCTGGCACAATTTTTTCCTGTCTCGCAGAAAGTACATAACATAATAAAGCACATAGCATAACAAAATCATACAATTATGTATAATTATGAAGCAGGAAAAAAAAAGTAAAAAAATAAATCCAAAATTCAAGGAAGCACTGCAGCGGAATAGCTCTTCAAAATAGAAATTGGGGAGGGGAGGAACAGAATTTTTTTTTTTAACTGGGGTTCCAAGAAGCCTGACTTTGCACAAGACTGTTCTGCAGGCTGCATCCTACTGTTTGCCCCTCTCACAGCAAGAAGATTGGAAAATTAAAGTTCATGGGTAGCTAACACTACTTCTTATGGCCTGTATTTTGGTCTGTTTGGAAGTCACCAAAGATCTTTCCAATTTATAGTGGCCAGAGATAAACCACACCACAGTGAATTTCCAGCAGGAAGCACAGTCCCCATACTCCTCAAATGCCTGTGTGCAGCAGTGGCAGTGACCTGCCAGGCAGCTCCCAAGGATCCCACAGAGCCAGCTGCTGGAGCTCTGGGCAGCTGCCAGGCTCTCTGACTCCATCTCTGCTTAAACACATTCAGGGACTTTTCTGGGTTCTGAAGGCCAACTGGCATGAGTTCACGGGCGTCTCTGCTAGTAACCCTTTGGTCTCCTTATTTTTGGGAGTGGCCCTTGGTGGTGCTCTAACCCCCAGATCATGCCTGGGAATTGTTTGGGAAAGTGCTAGTTGGCACAGGTTGAAATGAAATCCAGGGATGTTTACAGGCACTGCTAAAAAAAGATGGGAAAAAAAAATAAAGAAGGATGCTCACCAAAGTCACAAAACATATACAGCATATGTTGTATATGATCAGTGTAAAAGATAACACTGACACTCCCCATTTACATTATGCCTTCTTTCATGAAATTCAAGCTTTTGCAGTAGTATCAGCTGGGCATTCTGGAAGTGAAAGCACCCCAGAAGGTTGGGATATGCTTTTGAATAATATGCCACATGAAAGGAAACGACAAACTTGCTGTCAGAGTGACAGCAGGGTCAAATTCCAAAAGACCTCTGTGCATGGCTCATATTTTCCAGAGAGTCCTTTCAGTGAGGAATTGAGTGATTATCAAGAAACAGAGAATGCTGTGGAAACACTCATCAAATCCACTAAAATTTGTAATGACAGTCGAAGTCATGGACTTTCCCTCTTTACTTTTTGAATGTGTTAGTCCCTAGGCATGGCAAAAAAAGTATGGTGAGGGAGCTTTTAAGGATTGAAAAATAATGAATTTAATGTCTCTACCAAGAAAATTAATTTTCCTTCTTTATGCATAGATATGTATAATTTACACCAAACCTTTTTGAGGTCTTTAACAACATTATGTTCTTGTTTTGCCTCAGGACACAAAACAGTTTCACTGGTAAATATTTTGTGATGGCAGTGTTGTAGTGTTGTGCTTCAGATTTTTCTCCCACTTCTCTTTTTTCTTTTGTTAATACAAAATGACAAGACGATTGAGGATGCACAGGGTATTCAATTCTGTTGGGATTCCTGTAGTGCCACTGAAAACCATAGCAATGATCCCAGGCTTGCAGTGCCTGTAGGCAGTGGCTTGTATCAGTGGTCCATCTATTTCCAAAGCATTACTTTTAAGCTTTAAATTTAAGAGTATTTGAAAAAGTAAATAATATTTTTTGTGTGAAATGAAGAAACTGTATCTGGAAACTACTTTTACGGATCCATCTGTTTTACATAAGTGGTAAGTGCATGCTGTGCAGTATTAATGAGGGAAAGAATTGTTGAGTTTGCTTGTGAATTATTCTCATTTGAAAAGAAACGTGCCAAGCAATTGAGCAGTATCTCTACAAGAAAATTCTGGCCATGAGAGGAGTAGGGTTCATAGGATCTCAAGAGGTCTGGTTTACATTGCCACTTCTTCACATGCTGCTTCACCAGGCAAATCACATAAATATCATTGCCTCAAGATACATGAAGAAACTGCCAAGTGTGAAGGGGGAGTGCGGATTTACAGCTCATTAGTTACTTTATATGGTTGCTTAAATCTCAGGTAAATGCAAGATACATTGCCTCACTTTCAGTAAGGGTCAGAGGTACCTCACATTTACTCTGGAGCACTGACCACACAGACAGTTGCCATGGAGTAGTAAATGAGCTGTAAATCCACAGTCATTTACAAGGTGGCAACTTGTTCATGTCGCTGTGTCTTCTGTCTGTGAAATGGGACACGATGTTTCATTTTCCTATCTTGGATATTTGTATAGACAAGCATAATTTTTGTATGTATGCAGCATTTTGTGCATTGGCTACTGCAATAGGAACAACAGTAACAACATACAAATAATATCAATAATGAAATTACTGGACGTTTTACCCTTGATTAAAATTTTTTATCTGGAAGTTAATCTACAGAAGAGGTGAAAAAGGCAAGTGACAGTCGTCTAGGACAGATGGATTCTGAAGTGTGGGTATTTGAAAGAGGAAGAAACAAGAAAGAAGAACTTATTTAAGAACTTATGTCATTGAAAAGTGTTAACCCTGAGGCTGACTAACACTTTTGTGAGCTCAGTCTTTTTGTTAACCACTTCACAGTTTATTCTAATAGTAGACACTGGTCTTTGTGCTTGCCTTCTGCATTTGCTGTGGAATATCCGGTGTATTAATCCTTGTCTTCACCTGCTGGCTTACAGAAGGTAGCAGTTAGTTTCAAGACATGAAGACTTATGGGTGGAAACTCAGATGTTTCTTATAATGCCTCTGTAAATTTTCACAGTCTGTGGAACTTTGACAGATGATAACATTAAACTAAGAAATGCATGTTAAAGGTTAGTTTGTGCAAGCATGAGAGGTGTTAGCAAGGGAAGAAAATGAGAAAGAGACCACTACAATACGGGTTATATAAATATATATATTTTATATTGATAGATCATACTTGGATAAAAAGTAGTGAGACATAACTGATCATATAGAAATGAATGCTGGACTAAAACATAATTTTTGGAAGTCAGCTCTAGCCACAGATTTTACAGACACATCATTTATCCTACTTGCAATGGTGGAGCAGCACCACCATTCGGATGGAAGAGTGGATTAAGGAGCTAAGATAGGAAGGTAAAATTGAGAACTAGTGAAACAGTAAAATGGAATATCCAGTTACATTCTATCAAACTGTGAAATGGGATGGGAAAAGAGAATTTATGTAGGGTGGAGGGAATTGCATTTTTGCTACAAAAAGGCTTTTTTCAGGGGGAGGATTTTTCTTTCTAAGTATGGTCGTTTCCTCTTTTGAATATCCTAATTTATAACTATCCCACCTTCATTGTCTCTTACATAAAAATGAAAAGTAATGTACTATAAAAAAAAAATGCTCTGCTTGAACCAACCACATGCATACATACATGGTGGTTAACATGAAATATCTGCTCTTCATCTGTTACTTTGTACCTTGTTGAACAGATGGACCAGAGAGGTCTTGGTTTGCTTCCTACTTATACTCCATATAGTCAACATTTGATGGTGCAAATGCCCAGGCTACCAACCTCCTACACTACTGATACTCCCTCTCTGTTCTCATGGCTTGAGCTATAGGAGTATGGATGAAAAAACATGGGAGCTAGAAGGAAAACAGAATCCAAATCCTTAAACAGCAGGCTTAGATTTTGCATAAGGCTTTTCATTACTTTGCATCTTCAGAAAATACAGAGATAAAATCATCTCATGAAATATTGAAACCACTTCCGCCCATACGAATAGCTGAATGTGAGACATCTCCCTCTATCCTCCAAAATAGAAAATAAACCTTCTTGTGAATGTTGTGAGTTATTGAATAATAATATGGCAGTAGACTAATGCTGCTATTGTTGAACCTAAATGAAAAACCTTATTAATCATGGATTTGACAGCTCTTTCAGTTATAATAATGTTTCCTGTCAATCCAAGCTCTCATTATAATTGGATCTTACTTAGAAAGGAAGATGCTCCATTGACTGCTCAGACAGAGAAAAATATAGGTTTGAAAATGAAAATACCAGTCTGAATTCTGTTTCCAGGGAGCCTGCTTATGCATTTACAAGTTGGATAACACTTTAATCCTTGCTGTGTGTCACATTTGGATGTTGCTATAATAAGATTCTCTCACTGACTAGACACCAGCTCTACAGTCATGACAGTCAAAGTGAAAGCAGGAAGAGTAAATGAAACTTCTTCTCGGGGATGCTGGTATATCATCACTACGACCTAGTTGCAAAGAATTAACTGAAATAAATGGCTTTTCTACATAAAGAAGTGTGTTAGGCTGTGAATTTACAGCTAATTTGGTTTTCTGCATGGCCTCTTTTGTGGTTACTCAATATGAAGAAAGTATTAGATATTTCACATGGCACCGAGAGGAGATTAAGTTGCTTTGAACCAAGGAAATTTAGTGTGCTGTAGGAGAGTTTACAGAGACAGTTAATGGCAAGGAACTCTAAATTCGTATCCTAACTTACTGCACAATATCTTTATAAACAAGGCCAGAGATTGAACAAGCACAGGCAGTTGAGGTGGTTATCAAAGCAGATGAATATTCAGGACAAGAATGAAAGCACTTTGAAAATCATTTTAGATAAATGTCATTTGGAAGGCACTTTGTGGGCAAAACCCACAAACTGCATATTGGAGGCCTAAATTCTGTGGGTGTAACAGAGGGAGGTGGTGTGGTCTGTGCAAGTCACAATTCATTAAGGACACAGAAGCCACAGAGTAGGTAAAACTTAGACTCAGTTTAAAAGATAAAGGTCTTACAGAAAACACTTTTCTAGGGCAGCCAAAACAGTAATTCCCAGAAAGTGTTCTTGTTCACTTGTAGATCAGTGTGGTTACAATAAAGGGGAACTTATAGTAGCTTCTATAGTAGTATAATGCCAAGCAGCATAGAGACAGTGGATTGTTTTCACTGCCTTGCAGATCAAGTAGCAAATAATGTGGTAGCATCAGTAATCTTTGCATGAGTATAAGGGATTACTGGTTGTGTGTTGAACCTACAGCAGATATACACACTGAGAGGAGAGTAAGCAATCTTTTCTCCTTCCATGGCTCAACCGGATGAGGCATAGATGGGAGAATAGGCTGTAATCAACACCAGAATTTAGTAGCTGTATTGAGACAACATGCTTTCTTCTATTATTTGTCTTCAATCACTGCATCTTAGCACTGTCTTTTATTTTCCTTTGTGCCAAGCGGAGACAACTTAGTCTTCACTAAAATCGCAGTGCCTGAGAGAAATAAGGGCAAGGCTAAGAATGAAAGTGTTACAAATGTGAACAGGAATAAAAATCCATGGGAAAGTGGAAAGTGCTTGTTTTGGTTTTGTTGCTGTACATTCATTTTTAGTGCACAGTAGCTGACTGATTTCTTATCTCTGATGAATAAATATCAAGATTTGTTTCAGGGGAAGAGATGATATCAGAGGGGATTTCTTGTATTGTTACAGTGCAAAGATCATCCAGTCATAAACCAGAAGCTGTCATATGCCTCTACAGCCACACATGTAGTGTAAATTTGTGGAGGTTATGCAATGGTTTGTAAAGTGCCTATTAGCATAAAGTGCCCATACAGTTTGTCATGGAACTATGTAATTTGAATGGTGGAGTAATAATTCAAGCAATACTATTCACAATATGTAACTTGATCAGCAGCTATTGAATGCATAAAATAAATATTTATATTCATGGGATAGTTCTGAAAAGGTCAAGTAGGAGACATTTTAATCCATGCTTTCAATTTATGGCTATATGTTTAGAGTAATAAATCATAGCAGCTCTCAAAAATAACAAACGCAGCAGTAATGTATGACTCTCAAATGTCTATGGACTGTAGATTAAACTAATTTGTTTTTCCTGAGCACCTAAGCACAATTTCTTTATTTCTTGGTTGTGATCTCTTCTGTAATTACAAAAAGAGATTTGATACCTAATGGCATAAAACATTATGCTAACAATTTCAAATAAAGGGGACCTTCCAGCTTATTTCAAAAGACACATTGCCAAGTGCTGCCATCGTTATTTTTCATAACTTTTTCAAATGTAAATACATTTTCAAATGTACAAATGTAATTTGTATTTGCAATTTTAAAATGTAAATGCAACTTCCTCACCCTGTCTGCAGGTTCCGTACAACTGTAACAACATGACAGTCTGAGACACTAATTTGTTGATTTAAAAAATCCTTTACAGATGTTTAACATGCTTATACATTGCATGCATCCCTAACCAAAATGTCATGCTTGGGTTTCTCTGCACATGTAGTGTCACTCAGATGCAACCACAAAGAAACCTCCTTCCCGATATGAAGACTCCTGACAGAGCATTTGTTTTTTCTAGCTTTGTTTTTCCTAATGACTCTGGTCATTAGGCAATGCTAAATAGTTTCCTTACTGAAACACATACTATGATCAAACTTTCGACTGCTCTGCTGTTTGACTAGCTCCTCATCTGTGTCTACGTTTTAATGTGTTCTGTCTTAGGCTGGCTCTGCTGGAATAGATGGACCTCATGGGGCCTATGCAGGCATGGTTTAAAGAACCACAGCTCCATTTGCTTTAACGAAATAGAAACATCTTCCAAGAAGTGTGAATTTGGAATATCTGTTTTGGGAGAGAAAAAGGGCATGTGTGTTTCTTCAGAGCTGGGCCAGCACACTGCAGTGACTGATGGCCTGGTACAGCCTAGCTACAGAGAAAGGCGCCTTTGCTTAGGTAGCCACACGTTAGAAATGTGAGCTACATCTCTAAGCTTCCACTATGGTCTGTACTCTCAGCAGCTCATTTAATGGAATTACTTAGTATGGCTGGGAAAATTTTGTGTTTCTCAGATTTGTTTTTCTTAATAAAACTAAATATTGTCATGTTAATTTTTTCTGGACAAAGAGACAAAGTAGGAATTCAATTGTAAGCTAGTCCTCCTGTTTCCACAGCTCTTGCAATGCCGGTAATTGAAAGGGCACATTGAGTTCTGGGATCTCTAACAGATGTTTGTTTTCATCCACAACTTTGCTTTTGTAGCTTTTTTTTAAACAGTAGCTAAGGGCACAGATGAGAAGATCCATACATGTTTCAAAGACATAGAAACATTGACCCCTCAGAAGTGACAGGTGTGACTGTTTTTCTTCAAACCCTTATTTAAAAACTGTTGTATTTGCTTAGTAGTCAAATCTTTGTTTGAAGTCTTGAAATGAATAGTGGGGATTTCTGGAGACATCATCTTTACTGCTGATGAAGATATAAAGTATCAGCTACAATTAAAAAATTAATAATTCCAGTAAGTTTTTAATACCTCTGTTGTGACAAAGAAAACTTTAATTACATGAATTTACACGTGAAAAAAATCAATTTACATTGAAAGAAAAGAGTATGGTTTGTAGTCCTACCATAAATTTTCATTCCTACATACTGAAACATTGCACACGTGAACGTATTGTTTCAGTTTCCATATCAGGTAAAAGAGCATATACGTGTCATGGTTTTCCTTTCTTCACTGGTACATAAACTAACAATTTGATAAAATTCTGCCCCTACACACAGGGTTATTTAATTGAATGGGTCCTCTCCATTGCCACCTCCTTCTCCCTCTCCCTCCTCACTGTATGTTGCCAATGTAACATGACAGAAGTACGCTATTTCTTAGCTTTCCTTTTCTTTTTGAATTTTACAAATCCATTTCATGTTTGTTGCACAAGCATCTCAGTATTAAACTTCTGTCCTAGATAATTTTCAATGGCAGATAAAAGAAATCATCTACACAATTTTGTACTGAAATTCTTTTTTTTTCATGGGCATTTAATAAATGTGTCCCCACCTACTAATCACACAGGCTCCATATTTTCATTAATAGACACAATAAAATAAATTTATTTCTTTTTCATACCACTTTCTGATTTTTAGTTCACTAACGTTTCTCTTTCATCTGACAGATGTATGTGAATAAATTTAATTTATAGAGAATTACGTTTTACAAAACACCACACCAATATTGGGAGCCCTTGCCTAAAACATAGTAAATGTTTTTTCTATTAATTTACCTCATATAGTCATAGCTTACAGACAGATAACCTTGGACAACATATTTTTTTCAAATCTGAGAGAACTATCTATGAACCACTATGAGCATTTTTGTGCTCCTATGTTCATTACCTTTTCAAGCTTGTTCAGTTAAGGAAAGATGCCATCTCTACTGTTTCAAAGAAAGAAACCAAACCCATAAAAAGTACAGCTTTTCACATTGCAATTTTATTTACTATGGCCTAGTCTAATAATAAATGCCATATTAATCTTATTTATCTGTACAGTTTTTTTTTTAAGCCACTTAGGCCATGTTCTACATTTTACAATAAATGGGGTGATATAAAATCCCCATGTAATAAATCGATCATTCTGAAAAAACATCACTGTCGTTCAACTTGCAGAACGTAACTGATGACTAAAATGATCCTAGTAAAGCATATTTGGTAGAAGTTCAGAGGACAAAGCTCTTGCTAATGCCTCTGTTCAGAGCACTGCCTGGACTCCTACTATTGCAAACCTTTTTCTCTTTAAGTAATTAAATGTATATTTTTAACATCATGTAGTTCTCATTTTATTTGCCTTTTATGGGCACATTTGGATATATTCTTTGAGGAGAATGCATCAGCAGTCCTTTGCAATAAATGGGATTAGAGGGGAGAAAATAGGAGCACAGTTGTTGGCTTTCCAACATTCCCAAGGAATATTTCACAAGAGAATCTTCTTGATGCATGTGAACAGGTAAAAGTACCATTACCTAATGCCTCCTGAGAAGAAAAAGAAAAGGAAAAAAAAAAGGCAATATTGTATCACATTTGAAGCACCATCAGTGTATCACAGAAAGATGAATAGCCCAGTTGTAGTCCCTATGTTTGAAGGGATCATAACCAGTTGCAATAAAGTACAAATGCTTTGGCTCCAAGGCAGTGCTGAATGCAGCCATGTGATTGAGTCCAGTGACCTTGATGTATAGTGTCTTAGGTTCTCTTCTCTGAGAGTTCAGAGGCACGATTCCTTCTGACCGTAATTGGCACTATTTTAATTTCTTTTGGACAGGGCTTTAATTCCTATTATAGAAAAAAGTTAAATTTTTACCACTCTTCTGTGACTATGCATTCAGGCAGGAGATTACTTCCCGTATGTGGACGCTAACAGCATGTACCACTGGCATGAGAAGCACGCTCTACTGCTTGTTGCTTCTCTATAAAAAAGTTCAAGTTCTCCACCAAGAGACCTGGAAGCTCAGAGAATAAATTAGCTCTGACAATAATTAATAGTAAAGGAACTTTTTTCTATAAATGTAATTATATCTAATTTTTATGACCCTTTTCCCTGTTGGAATTTGTGACCTTTTAAGCCAAAATTTGCAGGAGTTTTGCATAAGAAGCCTAGAACCTTTGGTTATGGAGTTCCCTTGTTCTATTTGTTTCTTCCCTGTGTTTTGTTTTTTTTGAGAACTGAAAGGCTTATCCTGTCAATTCATGAATCTATATATGCATTCTCCAGTTCTACAAATGTTGCAAAATCAATTCACTGAAAATGCCTGGAGGATTAATAATTTAAATTAATACAACCAGGACTGAGCTGGTGTTTTATAGTCAAAAAATATCTTTTTCCCTATACTGTTTCCCCTTCTGGTGCATAAATGATTCCTCTACCATTAGTGGAGCTATGCTAATTTATATCCACAGAGGACTTCGTCTCAAAAGTCTAATTTAGATGACAACACTGAAGTGCAAGGACTTGCCATTTTTATTTGTATGTAAAGTACCAGGCACTCAAGTAGTTGTGTGTCATTAAATTATTTCTAGAAAATAAATTGCCGTTTGGAAGGCTTGCTCTTGGGTGAAATTATATCTTTTTGTATGACTTTAGACAGATGCAATGAGTTAATTTGAACAGCTGCTCTTCACTTCCGTAATTTTGTTCTGTCTCTTATCTCCCATCTCCCCTCTGCTGAGCATGCCTTCTTGTCTACATCTAACTGAAATAAATACATCCTTGGACAGTAGCTCATGTACTTCACTGCATTGTTCCCTCTGTTCTGAAGGCCTTGCTAAAAAATTAGGTAGTAGGGCACAAAACTGGCCAATGTCAGCTATAGCTCCTGGGACTGCTAAAAGTTAGATGATGACAATTTTAAGCCATCAAAGCTCCCTCTCCCTGAGCTGTAATTTTTTTGTTGCACAGCACAAAATTTTACCCTAGGGTTTTTTACTGAATAGTGATGTATTTGACAATGGTCTCCCCTGTACACTGGACATGTAGCTGTTAATGGGGCACTTCATTTCAGAGGAACCACGCAATTAAGATAGCTGATGTGCTTCTAGTTTTCAAGCCTCATGTTAGTAATTTCATAAAGGCTGTGTTCTGTTTTCAGCAGTCAGTTTTGTCTGCATTAATTGCTGGAGTATTTTGCCTTAGTGGTACCTGAGGCATGCTTCTGTGTAGCTCTGGTCCAGCTCTTATGCTGTCATTCTCACACATTAGCATTTCCTTGTGACAAAATTAATTTGAAGTCAGCAGGACAGCTATGAACATACATAAATGCTGCTAAACATGAGAGAGGGCTGCCTTGTTTGCAGACAGTGAAGAAGAGATGATCCTTGTTGAAAGAGCTTGCCATCTGCAGGGGGAAAAAAAAAACCTGCAGAAAAAGCCTGTATCAAGGTTAAGGCTGGAGTTATAGTTGATATAACTGAAATGGAAACCTTATGTGGCCTGAAAAGACATTACGGGCAGTGAGAGAAGCTATGAACTGAGCCTGTTGCTTTCTAGTATTTTTTCCTGTGCCTGTCATTTAATCTCAATATTCATCAATGCTTACCTGCCTTACAGCCCAGTGGAATGCAGTGTCCTGCATTCTGCTTTCTATTTTCGTGTAAGTCGAGTCCCCTTGGTGTCTCAGATAACACCGTGAGCTGGCTGGTAATTATTGTCATAGTGACCAGAATACATGGTGAACTTTCGCAAAAGGCAACTCTTTGTTTTGAGGGATCAGGTTCACATTTTCTCAGTGGTTTTAAGACAACTAACACATTTATGTAATATACCAATTTTTATGATTAAAAAGTTAATTAGAGACTATTTTATTTATTGGCAGGCTATATTTAAATCAACTCATCTTTGTACCCTTAACCATAACTTAGGAGAAGTTTTCTGACCTCAGACCTCTGCTTCATTTAGAAGGGTTCTGTCATTCTGTATTCAAAATATATATTCCATAAATATGCGTGCATATGTCTATTCAGTCAAGACTAAGGCAAGCTTGATTTTTTTTCCACATTTTTCATGTTAGTATTGGCTGTACAAGAGAACTGTATAAGGGTAATATGAAGAGAGATGAGAACAAAAGGATACTGCTTGCTAGGAGGATCCTGGGGAGGTATCTAATACTATTGCAGCTGTCTGTAGCTTCAATTTCTAGGCAGCTGGAGGGCTTCTCACACCTGGGGACTTGCCTTGGCCAATCACTGGAACATAAGAGTGGGATATTTGGATGAATAGAATTCCGCTAGGAAATGGTGTGATGGTGAAGATTCCTCGCACGGATATTTACAGCCATTGTATCAGCTACAGGCCCATGCAGAGCGAGGGGCTTGGGGTCTCTGAGCCCTGCAGAAACATGCAGTGAGTGGCAATCCCAGCAGATATCCTCCTGCTCTAAATAGCTGGAGAACGCATGTCAGAGGGAACAGACAGCAGATGACTTGCCTGCAGTCACTCAGCAGGTTAGTGGCTGGGTTTCTTGGCTAGCAGAACTAAATCTCTGGGCAGAATTTTTTCTCTGCAGTTTTTGAGGAGAAAAATAAACTGAGATCTCATATACAAAGTCTATCTAACAGTCAGCCTACAAAATTAGTTCAAAACAACCATAGTATTTTTTAAATCAGCATTGTTGTTCAGGTTGAAATAATGCTATCCTTGGAAGGGTGCACTTGTCACAGGTCTGTAATGTCTCTCTATACATCTACATCAAAGTCTAGCATGAAGTTATGTGTTAGAATAGCCTTGTGAAATAATATGAGGTATTAGTTTTGCATAATAATTCTGAACTAGTTGGAAATCATCACCAGACATCTCTTTTTTTAATGGAATCCCCTTTTGTACTGAAACCAGAATAAGTTTGCCACCTTACTCTCCTGCTAGTCCCTCATTTTCTTACCTTTATAGTGTAAAGATGAAATATAGGCAGGTAAGAAAAAATACTGGAGCAAGTGACTACTGTATTTATCTCTCCTCTGGTGTGAAATCCTCATGAGATTCTTTTGTGCCAATATGTGTTACTATTTCCCTGGCCCAAAACATTACATTCTACTATCGCCATGAGAGACCTGAGGTCAGAGGACTGCCAGAAATGAAGGATTTTGGTCAAGCATGAATTAAATGTTTTTGAAGGTGTAATTTTGAAAGGAAACATTTGAGATGGGCAAAAGAGGCTATTTTAACAGAGGGAGAAGTCTACTCTCCTGTACTACTGCTTTCAATCTTTAAATTACTTTGCAGCCATTGATAATGAGCAGCAGTGAAAAAGCATGTGGCTCCATTTCTGCCTCTATGCATTCATTAACAAAATCTGATAAATTGTTTAAGATCAATACTGGGATTTGACCAGCCTCCTGATTTTGTGCCTCTGTAATGCTGCTATATTCAGTAAAGGAACACCTCCCTACACTGGAAATCAAACCTTTGGTTTTGCTTTGTCTTCCACTTAGGGCTGTGACCTAATAATTACCAAGAAAAAGCAGAAGGATGCTGCTTGATTTTATCAAATGCCCATGTGATATATTTTTAGCAAATAATAAATAACTAAATAAATCTTTTGGTCTATAAGAGGAAAAGTAACACTCATCATGATGTATTTACTTGAACCTAGGTTGATTTTCCTACTTCTGTCATAAGCAAGACAAAAGTAGCCATTGGGAGCAAGAGATGTGCAAGACTGGAAGAAAACATAGTATGTTAATGAAATGTACTCAGCAGAGAGCCTGTTAGTGTCTGTCCTCTCTCCTGTGCCACTGCAGAGCTAAAAGTGATTGATAATAACCTTGTAGTTACAGTACAATTTGCCTACAATTTTATCATTGCAGTCATGGCATTGATCTACAGTTAAATGAGATAATTCCTGTGTGCTATCTGCCAGTCTGCCAGGAGCAATGTACCAATTGTACCTGTAAAGTCACAAAAAATGAATACCTGCTTGAATCCACTGCTTAATATAGAAGTTTTAGATAGCTACATTATGAAATTGCTATAAAGAATATTCTTAAGTTTGTAAGAGAAATTTGATGAGGACTATTTAAACCTAAAAATTTCTATCAGTAATACTGCTTTTATCAGAAGAGTATTTGATAGCTTCTTCTTTTCTCCTTTCACTATATGAATGCAATCCATTTTTTCAGGGGAAAAAAGTATGCAACTTCATAACTGCAGTCTTACTTATATCAAGTTCTAAGACATTAGAAAATGTTTATGCAACAAATGTTAATCTGCAAAAGTGTTAGACTATTACAAATATTGAAATAAGCTGGTTTGAAATACAAGATCTTTTATTTCTGCTTTTTTTTTTTTTTTTTTAATCTCAAACATATACATGCTGGATCAAAAGTCAAGCTCTTAGAAATTTTGCCAGAAAATTCCAGTGAAATCCTGGACTAGAAACCAGGCAGTTCAGTGAAAACTTTCTGAATCTTTCAAAGGTATGTGTAAATCTTTCAGCCAGTTTCTTCAAAAATGTCTTCTTTCACCCGACCCCCACAAAATTAAAACGAAACTTTTGGGACACAAAACCTCACAGACCAACTCCTGCAAAGGTTTGCTAAAACCAGTACATATTTAAAACTCACTGACCTCAAAGAGCTCTACACTGTAAACGTGGCTTCTTACTCCTCCCTGGATCTAGCTCTCACTTGCATTAAAACTTCTTTTCACTATGCCAATGCAAAATGGGGCCTCAGAAAGGAGACACTGTCACAGGAGGTATGCTTCCCTGGTGCTAACATGCCAGTTATAGAGGTGGCCAAATGGGTAAGGAGGAGTCAGAAATTTCTAACCCAGTAAATTCTGCCTCAAAAGGAGGTATTGGGGGTGCCCTCAGGTTGCCTATGACACAGCTTTTTAATTCACAGCAATTTTTTTCCCACAGTTTCAGTCAAGATTGCAGAATTTGAGACTTTATGTCTTAGAATAATGAGTAATGCTGAAGGGAAGGCTTTTGCTGGCAAGCAGGCTTGTGCCATCCACAAACTGTTGCTACCTCACAGATGCTCTTTGATGATCCATGTGAAATTAATGAGAGATTTCAGTCCAACTCCAGGTAGATTAGAGAATTTTCTCCTTAGAGCCATTTTCACATGCAGTGTCACCTGCTGTTGATCTTATTAGTTATCTAAGAAATCAAAATAAGTGTTGGAGGGTGAGGCTAACCTGAGATCTGCATGATTTTTATAAGCTTTCAAATGTCACCAAGCACCCAGAAAATATAGATGGATTTGTTAGTTTTGAAGTTTTCTACACCTAAGCAAATAAATAAATGATGCCAAGTTATTTTCTCTATTTTTTTGTTTGAATTTTGGTAGCACCCACAATATGTTAAAGACTGTCCCCATATAGTTTCTTCCCTGAATACTTTTTGGTTTAAGACATACAAGATTTATACATCTGATGGATTATTCAGCTTCCTTCATGCCAAAAAAACACGCATAGCTGTAGAAAACATTGTTTCCAAGGTCCTGACTTTGCCAGATGTTGGGCTTGTACAATAACACACTGAGATTTTATATTTGCCAAGTGTGATTGTTCACCACAGTAAACTTCAGTATGTGTGAATGTGTTGGCCTCTAAGGCTCTGCTCCTGCAATTAAACATGTGCATAGTTGTACTCACACAAGGATGCACACTCATTGTAACAGACTAATTTACTCCACCTGATCAGTTACTTTTCTTGCATTAATCTGTTTCTCACTGGGTCAAGAACACGACAATAGCCAAAACCAGACAAATGATTTTGAGAATTTGTGTTGCTTTTATTAAACTCTCAACAAACCATTTTTCAACTAGCTTGAAACAGGTACCAGCCACCTCTGACACCACCTGTGGCTTGGCCAGGCTCCTTTCAGGTTTGCCATTTTGTTTCAGCTCGGACGACTTCATTTCTGCCATGTGCCTCTTTATTTGCATGATCTACTGAAATCTTGATATGCTCTTGGTGGCTGGCTGAAGGCACAGCTGGGAGGTAACTCTGTTTTCCCAGAGCTGGAATGCTTTCGCATCTGCTCAGTGCCATGCCCCTATACAGCACTGTACTTCCACAGTCTGTGTTTTTGGTGAAATCAAAGAAAAGAGTAGCTCTGGAGAGATAAATGTCTTCTCACATCTGGTTGTGATGAGCCTTTCTTCACAGGCCTGCTGTGCCAGACAGTTTCCTGAGGCAGCAATGACTAACTCCTGGCACTGCAGCCAAGAGCCTCTTCCTTGCATGCCTGCCACCATTTTGCAAACCAGATGAAGGAAATGAGAGGAGGTTGGGGGTCAGAAGTCATTTCATCTGGAATTTCAAAGGGAAAAAAGTCCTGCTGCTGCCAACGCTGCCAGTTTGATTGGACATGCTCACTTTTTTGCTTCTGGAGCCAAAGCATTGGAGCCAAGTTCATAGATATGGGAGACCAGCCTGCAACGTTGCTTGCAAACTTTGCTGCAATGTAGAGCATAAACACTATACTGATAATCTGACACGTAACACATATCATTGAGGGGAGGCCTAGTCCGCATGTTTGGACTACTTACTGTCAGTAAGTGTAAGGAAGTTGTCTTTCTTGTGCAATTAATAGGACTGCCAATATTACCTGTAAAGACTGGCGTAAGATTGATGTGATAATAATCTCTTTTAAAACCTTCTGTGATCTTGTTTTTCCACCTCCTGGACCCAGCTGACCCAAATGAATATTGAGCACGAAACCTCGGGAGAAGACAGCATTATATTTTTAAAGGCTGGCTGCTTAATTGAAAAGCAAGTAAATACTTAAGCTTGGCTCAAAGACTGAATAAGAGCTGAAATCGTAGGCTGCAGAAATAAAACCTTTTCTAAATTCCCAAGGTAATTCAGTAGACTAAGGAAACCAAAGCAGTCCTGTTGTTGAAACTCATGAGAGTTACACAGCTCTTTGCCCTTGTCAGTTCTTTGAAGTATTGTCCGCCAAGAAAGTATTTATTTCCTCGAAGAATGTTCTATCTGGTGTATATATGTGGTCATTGTGGCAATGTGCTCTGAAAATGTACGTGGATACGCTGACAGGTCAGAATGTAACAGCTGTGTGTGTCCCTAGACACAGGGTACAACAGAACAATGCATGCCAACAGCTGTTTAATGCATTAGTCAGCTGCAACGGTGCTTAAAACCCCACCAATGTGGATGTCTTCTTGGGGTTTGGAAATGTAGTATGGGAATTATTTACTTCACTGTTTTGGTTAGGAAATGCAGGTATTTACCACTTAGTCTGTATTCTGCATGTAGAGTCTTTCAGAAAAATATTAAACAAGTGGCTTAAAAGGCCTGGTATAGTACATTTAAACTACCTGCAAAGTTCAGACACTATTTCAAGAAGATTTACACATGCTGAACATGAATGAACATGAACTGGGGATAAGCAACATCCATTCTCAAGATTGCACCATCTTTAGTATCATCTACAGAATGGGGGAACTAGCAACCAAGATTTTATCAGGGTATCTTTGGTTTTATGAAAAAATGCATATTTAACATGGATGAAATTTCATGGTCTCCTTTTGAGCTACAACACTCAATGAAGAGATGTGTAAACAAACCTTCAGTGAGATTAATGAAAGCCACATTCTCCCGTTTTTAACCCAAGAAAGCCAACCATTATTATACCTATAATTCTATAATGAAGAAATTGCCCCATATTAAAAAGAGAAAAGCAGTGAAAGAAGACCTATTTGTCAAGCATGATATCTGACTGAGAATAAAATCTGCCTTAAAGATCTAAAAATTACCTAAATACTAAAATACCTTAGAAGACTTTATCACAGACCTTTCTGTGTCTGACAAAAATAAACCACAGGTGTTCGCTCATCTTTTTAATAGCATCCTAAATAAATGGAATACATTGAAAATGAGCAACTACTGTCTCCAGATTAGTTCCTTTGGGAGCAACAGGAATGAGTGTCAAGATACCATCACAATCAAGCAAGGGGAGAAAACATCTAATTGCCACATAACCTCTGTGAAGAAAATACAGGAGGAGAGGCACAGTGGTGTTTGCTGGAAAAAGCCTATGGTATGACACAACCATCTCTATCCTATGGACAAACTCATTATGCACTAATATGAACATGTGTGGGACAGGCCTTGACTTCCACAACATGAAGTAAAATGACTGGATATGAACCTTCTTCTGCTATTCGACATTTTTTGGTGTATGAGGGAAGTACCGCCATCACTGTTTTCCATGCTGCTTGTTAGGATGACTTTTCAGTTGTTATTCTGAAAGCCAAGAAATAATGGGTTGAGATTTGTACAGATCCTCTCTTCTCACTTGTCTCTTTTTGAATGGGCTTTAAAGGCCTTAAAAATGCCACTAAGGCATAACTCTGAACATTGGTGGAGTGCCAGGCCTGTCCTACAAACCCAACTCCCTGGAGAGAGCCTAGAAAGGGAGTGGATTTAACAAAAGTAATGGAAAACAGTTATGAACAGAGGATATTTAATTCTCATTCTCACAGCTTGGTACTGAGGCAGATCAGGCTACAGCCTGTCTCTGAAGTGAGCTGGTTATCAGGGCCTGCTGCTTGCCATAGAGAGAACGCAGGGAGAGCTCTCAGACCTCCAGTAGCTCCAGTGCCCAGGAGGGAGGGTGGTTCAGGGCGGGGGGCAGGAAGTAGAAGTGGGCATGTAGCATTACAGAGTTTCATTTTGATACTGGGGAGCAAACACCCTTGAAAGCCTTTCCACCTCTTACTTTTTGTTCCCTGTAGTGAACTGAGGAAATCAAAATCTAAAATGCCAACAGAAACAGACCCCAAAGTCTCCTTTTAACAGTTTTGATAAGTACTTTTAATTAGAAGGGAATTTTTTTCAGGGGGTAGGCACTTCCCAATTTTCCAGAAGTTCCACAATGTGAACATCCTTTCTGATGAGGAAAAATCCAGATACTTTACAGGACACAGTCCAGTGTTGCCAACAAACCAAAACCCCCTGTGACTTGGCCAGGTTTGCTAACTACCAATGTGCAGCTTAACAGAGCTGCTAGGGAATTAATTTTCAGAGCTTTGAAATTATGTTGGAGAAAAAAAGAACAAAAAAGGAATTGAAAATGGGGCAGAATAGTTTCTTTCTGACAAAACAGGCTGGCTTCTAGTGGGCAGACTGAAATATTTATATACTCATATATTTGTATACATTTTTGTGTGCATATGTGTGTGAGAAGACAAAATTCTTGAAGGAATCGGAACATTGCAGAAATACCTGTTAGAATAGGAATGCATTTTACTAATAAAATAACCCATTTTCTTTTCACTCCTGCTGTTACATTTCCTGCTGGGCCTGGAAACCAGATGATTTTGAAAAACAAGAAGCCCGACACTGAACTCGTCCATGACTGAATAAATCGAGAATAATGCTTTCAAACTACAGGGAGTGACTCCAGATTTACACCCAGTTTCTGAGGTCCGAGTCCGGTCTGAAGTATTTAATTCCTCCCAACACAATGTCCTGCTGCTTTCCTGAGGCTGCTGTCTGCCACGCACTGCATTTTCTGTCATGCAGTAAGAGGAAGCACAGTGTGAGCTCTGCAGCTGGACTTGCAGGCTTATGCTGGGAAGGGCAGCACAGCAGTAAGAATTGAAAACAATTTATTTTAAAAATCTTGCCCCCTCCTCCTACCCTTCCTCACTCTCTGCAGGACCACAGTTAGAGGAAATGGGGCAGGATACATTCAGAGTAAGGGGAGCCCGAACAAGGCTGGAAGAAGATCAGCAGTTCAAGGGGAGACTGAGCAGATACTTGGAAAAGAGACTCTTTGAGGGTTACTAATAGACAAACCACATCAAACTCAGGAAATTCCCTGAGCTGAAAATAATAAGAGGTTGAGAGTGTATTTGAATGTAGCAGGTCGCCTTGCTCATTTCTCACTCTTCCTTAGTGTCTGCTTTAGGCAAAGGTGAAGAAAAAATACTGTGTGGATGCATTTTGACCTGAACCAGTATGGGTTTTATTTCATTTTTTAGGGACAGAGAAGATATGAGGACTGAGGGAGAGACAGCTGAGACAACAGTGCAGTGAGGGCTGCCTCATTTGAGGTTCTGTGTCAGGAGTTACAGGAAATTTAATTCTTCTTTTCATTTAGTTTCAATTCACATTTTCAGCACACTAAACTGCACTTACGTTCACATCAGCTTCAGCATTCAGATTTCATTCTGTTGAGTAGATTCCATCTGCAGTTTGGCAAACCTGCAGGTAATTAGCTCTCCCTTGTAATTATATTTCAAGTTAATGGCCTATTAAAGATAAATGAGAAGAATTCGCATCTCCTGCTTAAGTGGTGATTGCACAAAATGCAACATTTCATAGTCATTGAACAAACAAGCACTTCCATTTGCCAAGGTGAGGTGCATTTGTAATACAGAAGCAGATCTCAATAATTTACTTCTTCAGGTGTACTCTTTTTTTCTCCCAAGAACTTCAGTGCTGAGTGGGTGAGCAGCCCAGGAGAAGAGAAAAGCCTCCTTGGGATTAAGGCATCGGACTCTCCAAGAAACTATGGCGTCCTCTTCTTGCTTCCTTTCACAGTTGCCATGAGTGCCATGGAAACCAGGATTTTCACAGGTTGCTACTAACTGTGTTTCACTGGCCAATCTGAAACAGTCCAGGCCTAATTTCTTTAGCTGAGAGCTCACAAGTGTGGCTGCAATTGCTGTGCCTGCTGGCAGTGAAGGCAGGGTGATGAAGAGTCAGTGTGTATGGGAAGGTGACAGCTTGTGGCACCTCCCTGGCTCCTACCCACTTTTTGAATCTATGTGGAAAAGAGCACATTTCAATTTGCCAGCATGTAAAATGCAGAAAACAATACTTACCTTACACATAGTGTGCTGAAGAGAGAAAGTGCTGTTTAAGACTGAGTACTCACACAAAAAAATCCAAGCCTTAAGATAAAGACATTAAGATAAATAAATGTAATATTATTATCATCCACATTACAGTAAAGATGAAAAAACTGTTTTCTGCTCTGAGGCACTGAGGATCAAGCACTCCCACCTTTATGTATTTATCAGGCAGAGAAGAGGGAAGAGATGGAGCTCGGAAGGCATAATGCAGATATGTACTTTGCATTTGAACTACTGCTGAAAGATTTTCAAATACCCTTTTTGATTTGTAACACCAAGAGCTGAAGGTGTAAGCCTCGTGATTTTGTGCTGGCTAATAGAGCACTGTTTCATCCCCGGCCACTCATGGGTGCACAACATCATTTTCTGATCTCTTTTGCTTGTACACACATAGAGCAGGAAAAAAATTGCCTGGGAAAAGAGGCTGACAGCTTCAGTTACCCAGAGATAAAAAAGACCCTTTGGTGGCAAAACTTCATTTGAAAGTCTCTTGAGACATAAACTGTCTTATTCTGGGATAGATTCTGGGAAAGAAAGAGATCTCAGTCAACAAATGATTAAATGAGTACTGTGAGTAGTGAATGAGTACATGAAAGTCATTGGATTAAGAACAAAAAGCTTGGGGCTCTGAATTTCTGGAGCAAGCAAAGAATTTTAGTAGAAGGAAATATCAGTACCCTCTTGTGTATTTTTTATTGATGACTTAATGCAATTTATTTTGTCTCAATCAGCTGTAGAAAATTTACCTGTACTGCTGGGAACTGTCATTGAAGAGTGGCACTATTTCATTAGCTCATTAAAGCCCCCACACCATCTCCTAGGAAAGCATGGACTGTTCACGTACAACAGCCCTTCTTTAAAGGTCGTCCTTTAAAGGACTGAATCTCTTTTTTCCAAGAGAAAGAGATCAATTTTTTTTTTGTTTGTTTGCCACTCCCCTTGCAATTATTAAACATCATCCTGTTAAATTACAAGATTTTAACATTTCACCATATTTCACTCCCCCAAAAATCATCAAATCTGATCTAGCGTATTTTATTTTCTGCCTAGTCCCGGACAGAACCACGTAATTTTCTGTGCTTGTCGTTTCAAACGGGTGGAAGGAGGTGGACCAGAAGGAGACATCTTTGTCAGAGGAGAGTTCGGATGCCAGGTTTTTCCCTTGTTAATTTACCGCTGAGGCGCGAGCCGCGGCAGCCCCGATACGGCGGGAGCGCCCGGTGGGATACGGCGGGATACGGCGGGATACGGCGGCGGACGGAGCCCCCTAGCGGAGCCCGCCGCCCGCTGCCCCGTTCATTCCTTTTTGCCAGGATGTCACGGGAATATTTTACCTGTGAGTCCCAGCTCACAGGTAAACTGCGTGTCGGGCAGGGCTCGGTGCCGCTGATTTCTCCAAGGCCTTTAGGTTTGGTACGTTATTTTTGGAGAAACTGATCTGGCTAGAACATGGCTCTCTTCTCTGGTTTGTTTTTGTTTTAAATCTAAATATTCAAGCTCCGAACAACGATTAACTAATACTGTCCCTGCTGTTGGGAAAACAATTTTTTAACTACAGTGTTTGAACACTTAGAATGAACCTACAGCAGCATCTGCCTGTGATCCAGCATGGCTTTATTTACAGTCTCCCCCTTTTTAATCTTCGGGAAAAGAACCAGGAACATCCTGGTCTAATGGAAGGTGTCCCTGTCCATGGCAGTGGAGATGGAACTAGATGATCTTTAAGGTCCTTTCCAATCCAAATCATTCTATGATTCTATGATAAAACCCAGACTGCTGACAATGAAATTCAAATTAATTGTGTTATTGTTGGTATGTACAGAAAGTACCTTGTAAGGAAGAAACCTATCAAGTGCTTGAACCTGGATCAAAGAAACCCAATGTGATCACATGTTCTGTGTCCCTTTTAGGCAGAGAAGAACTCACAAACTAATGTAATTTTGTTCCTGTCTTTGAGATGATATAACCTTGACCCCTTCTTTGTCAAAAATAGCTCATCTGCAGTTTATAGTACCTTATGAGTCCTGCAGGCAAATAATAATTCTCCAAAGTGCTCTTGTCCTGTATGTTAATAAGGCTAAATGAGGATCCTTTTTATTGCCCATGGCCTTCCTGAAGTATCTTCTAACTAGCTCTTCTCCTTTTCCACACTCCAGTGGACTGTGGAAAATGAAGACTTGATATCATGTACTGGAATCAGTGCAATGGAGAAGACCATTAAAATTCTTTGCTTCAAAACCATAGACCCTTGTCAATACCCTTTGCTATGGGTACACTGTGCCCTTGAAAAAATTACTTTGATGTGCAAGATAAGTTGGCTTGCCAATAGATCATGCAAGAAGGCTACCTTGGGATACAAATGAGTAATAATCTAAAGGTAATTGTTTCTTTTCAAGTGGAATAAATCAATCCTGTCTGCCGTAATAATACAGATTTTGAGAGGTGTCAGCAATTTGCGTGTGTGTGTTGCCATTATTCAAATTTGTCTTTTCCATCTGTTAGGTGGGAGCACTGATTCCTACTTCTAGTCATGCAGTGGATGAAATATATTTTCACGGAATCATAGAATGGTTTGGGTTGGAACAGACTTAGAGATCATCTGGTTCCATCCCCCCTACCACGGTCAGGGACACTTTCCACTAGACCAGGCTGGCCAAAGGCGCATCCCACTTGGCCTTGAACACTTCCAGGGATGGGGCACCCATCACATCTCTGGGCAACCTGTGCCAGTGCCTCAACACCCTCACAGTAAAGAATTTCTTCCTAATATCTAATCTACTTCCTACTTTCTTTCAGTTTACAACTATGCCCCGTTGTCTTATCACTGCAGTACCCGATAAAGAGTCCCTCCTCATCTTTACTGTAGTACCCCTTTAGGTACTAGAAGGCTGCTATAAGGTCTCCCTGGAACCTTCTCTTCTCCAGACTGAACAACCCCAGCTCCCTCAGCCTGTTTTCATAGGAGGGGTGCTCCAGATCATGTTTGCAGCCATCCTCTGGACCCACTCCACTCCAGATCCATGTCCTTGTTATGTTGGGGGCCCCAGAGCTAAACACACTACTCTTGATGGGGTTCCCCTAGAGCAGCATAGAGGGGCAGAATCACCAAAGGACAAACACTGGTGTAAGTCTGATCAATGAAGTTACTCCAGAATGTAGTTACTACAGTTTATGCTTTTGCAAACTGGAAAGACGTTCGGATCTGTGTTTCAGGATGGTCTAAGGTTCTGATTGTGATAGCGTTTACACTGGTTGATATGATATGGGAATCGAAATCTGTGATTCTTCTCTGATTCACTGTAGTTCCAAGCTGTCCCTGCAGAAACTTATGCAGATATAATGAAAGTTGAAGCAAAATTATATAGGTAGGTTGTAATTCTGTAGATGGCTCAGAAATTCATGAAGTCTTCTCTATAAATCAGCAACTATGAGCAACTATCAGCCTTAGACTGATATGACTCTTTCTGACCCCCTCTTTGACAATTTCCTTAAAATGTTCTCTAAAATATTAAAAACTAAAACTTCGTTCAGTCTGGTTTGTGCTTCCCCATGAATAAAGTGCTGTGTGACTCTCTTGCAGAATTGTCATATGCAGCTTGTGGGGATAAATTGTCTTTTTTGTCTCTGTTTTGACTGTGAAATCACTTTCATTCTATGTATACAGCTTTTTTTTTTTTTTTTCTGGCAGAAAGGTGCATCCAGCAATTAAGCATTTTACAGATAAATATATCCATGCAGTACATGCCAAAGCAAAAAATATGTATCTAGAGCCTTGGCTTGGGTTTGTGAAAGCAGTAAAGTGTGCCACTCCAAGCTGTCTTTAAAGACTGCAGTAAAAGGTTTATGATCTGTATTTACTAGCAGGGGTGACTTGTAATAAATGTACTCCGGTGGTGTAGCGCTATGTCCAGCACTGATTGCTCCAACAGATGAGTACTTCTCTTCACTAGAGTCATTTGTAATCACGTAACAGTTTGACTTTCTGTCTGGAAAAGCATAGTTTTGTCACATTGGTTTATGCCACTGCATCTCTCACAGCATTTTCAGAGACTATGACAGCTGTTGGTTTCATATTTACTCCCACGTTATTCTGTACTTTAAACAAATGTTGTTTCTCCGTTACTCTGAATGTTCTAGATGCTGTTGAGGCTTTCTTTCCTTAAAAAAAAGCAACCAAACAATAACGTGTATTATGAACACATGTGTTATTTTCTTTTTTTGTAAACAGATTTAACAGCCTTTTTTCTTACTTGCTGTAAGAGCTTCTCTTTCTTCTGTTTTATCTCAGAGGTTACAAAAATTTTGCTGGGCAGCTCCAGAACTGATGGGGTTTTTTTGTTGTTTGTTTTGTGTTTTTGTTATTGGGTGGTGGGGGTGGGGGTGTTTATGGGTGTTTTTTTGTAAGAACTTATGTGCTATTTCATGGGTTTAATGAGTAGTTGTGACCAAATACTGCTGTCTGAAGTATGTGTGGAATATGGATTGCCTTCAGTATTTTTGGGTTGTATCTTGCCAAGAAGCAGGAACTTCCCTTCGGTGCATCATGGGTTACAATTCGGCTCCTGTAAGAAAGAAGAAAGCTTAAATAGACCAGAAATTCTTCAACCTGAGGAAGAGGCAGCTCAGGAAAAAAGAGTAAAAACCTGAATGCAGGGAGAAAATTAATAGAGAGGGATTACAGCAGCAGCATGAAATTATGAGATAGGGCAGCAAAAAAAGCCCCACAACCCAAAGTAAATTTCAGTGTAGAAGTAAACTCTGGAACTCATTGCCACATGATATTGATAACAGAAATGTAAATGAGTTAAAGAAAACAATTAGACACAGTAATGAAAGAAATATTCATGTGGAAACAATTGTTGATATCCCAGATTTTTTAAAGTTAGAGCACACCTTGGAGCTATGAGAAGAAGATGATAGCATACACTTATATTGCAGGGGAAATTGGCATTTTGGGAACAGGTTTTGTGCAACTGGGGCTGTAGATAGGGAAAGCATTACTATTTGTGCAGTGCCATTCATAAAAATAAGAACTACTGTCAGATTTCAGTGCTTCTGCAGAGAGGCAGAAGAAAGCTTCTTGCTTGCAGAAGAAAGCTCACGCACACACACATATACATGTAGTGCATTAAACTCTTCAGGTAATCAAGGGAAATTAGTTCAAACCATTTACTCTGAAACTCAGTTTGCTACTGCTGTGTTTTCAGTTCAAGCACCTTCGATAAACCGCACTCACAGCTTCTCCAGAATGTTGACACTTCCGTTCTTACTAAAATGATGCATCTCTACCCCTTTAGTTCTCACCTTATCACTCACACTTTTTTGTATCCTGTTTGACGTGACACCTCCTGTTTCCTGAGAGGAACTGTGTACATTTAGACTGCCATACCTTTATGGCTTTGTGCTTTGTCTCCTTAGTTGTTCCTGGACATTGTACAAGCCTAGAGATGTAACGGGCAGTGTTCGTCACTGGGGCAAAATTTTTAGTTCATGCACCTTTAGCTGTTGGTTGTATTTTCAGAATACTGAGATTTTGTGTTTCCTCATGAGTAGTCTCTTATAATAAGTGACTGTAGTTCTGATCATGAATTTTTAACTGAGTTAGTGTTTCTTCTGGCAGTAACTAACAAAAACCATGGATGATATCCGGACTTCTTTAAATTAGTGGAACAATGGCTGCATAGATGGAAACCCTGTGCTGTTAAGTATGCCAAGTGTTGGAAAGACAACTGTAAGACTTCACTGTTACATAGTTTTTTAAAAAGTCTTGTCTCTGTGGGTCTCTAATATAATTGTTATCTATAGTGCTATTAAGGGTGTTAAAAAGGCTATCAGATTTCAGCATAAAGTGATGTGACAGTTCACTCTCCGTAATCATATTTGTTTTAAGTATTTGAATTCTGCATATTTTAATTGGTTTGAAAGGTGCCCCAGGTAACTATTGTTTCACAGCATGTGGTTTTACTGAGGAACTATAAGATTAGCACAAATATCAGCTACATTTTTCCTAATGAGGGGATCTTTCTGTTTTGATTCCAAGGCTTGTTTTTAGTTAGTTAAGGCAATACAAAATAAATTCAACATACTTACTCATCATATTGATCGCTAGTATTAATATGTTAAATAAAGAGCTGACTAGAAAATAAAAGCATTTATGATTTAAAAAAAAAATCTTTTTTCTTCTTTTTTTTTAATGTGTAGTATTTAAATTAAGGATCCATTGTAAATGAAAGTTTTCTGTGTGTTAAGTCTGCCAAATAACTTGAACATAGGAATAATCTGCCTATGAATAATAAAGTTACCCTACTCTTCCCAAGACCTTTCATCTGTGATAAACAAGTATGACTGATACCAAGGATGGGACTATTTTAGTGACAGATCTGAAACATGGTTATTTAAGCATTTATTTTCCCCAAGCAGAAGGTGGGGATTTCTTAGTAACTCTCTGTAAAGTGTGTGTGTTAGGGAACGTTTAGGTTGGATATTAGAAAAAGGTTCTTCACCCAGAGAGTGTTTGGGCACTGGAAGAGGCTCCTCAGCAAAGTGGTCACAGCACCAAGCCTGAAAGAGTTCAAGAAGTATTTGGACAATCCTCTCAGGCACATGGTGTGATTCCTGGGGATGGTCCTGTGCAGGGCTGTGAGTTGGACTTCAGTGATCCTTGTGGTTCTCTTCCCACTCAGCATATTCTGTGATTCTGTGATAGATATTATTGGGACAGTCTGGCAACAAATAGGTGGTGCATACAGGCATGTTTAGGTGCAGGTGATCAGGAAAAGAACTGGAGATGAAAGAAAGGCCATGCTATGCTGGTAGAAGAAAGTTAAAGATCCTGTAGCCTCAGTGAAGCTATTCCACAACACACCAGCCAAGCATTGTCCTAGTTTGAACAGTGCCATTTCCAGCAGGTTATTTTAATTCTCTGCTGTGAAGAACTTCTTCTGATGTTTCTGTCCTCTTTGCAATATATTTCTTAGCTGAATTTATTTTTGTACAAGTCCTTGAGGTTTTTGTGAATTATTACATCACTGCTTAAAGCTTTGCTTGGCCTCAGTGGTAGTTTTGCAATCAAGGAGAGCACTGTCAAGCACTGTACAGCCTGTAGTGCACAAACACGCATTGAATACTGTAACTCAACTGCCCCCTGCAGATTCAGCTTGCAGTATTGTTTTTAGAAAATGGAGAAAAGTACCATAGATTCCTCTAACTGAAAAATGAGGTTCTTCCACCTATGCAATATCATGACCCCCCCACTGAGGAAAATCATTCCTGTGTGTTACACGTTTCATCCTCATCTGGTCTTTTTAATATACTCTTTCAATTTTCTGTTTCAATTACCAGTGACTCTCTTGTTGCTAGCTGATATCTTTTTTTCAGAAAGGGCAGATTGTCATAAAATGTGGGCTTGTGTTGTGCCTTCGCAAATTGAGGGTTGATTGAAAAGATCAGATACTATTACAGTGTAGCTACTGTCAGTTTTACCAACATGACCTTATCTCTCTGAATAGGATGGTCTTTGTCATTGCTGAGGAAAAATCTACATTTGATTTTGAATGGAAAGTATATACTGATTATTTCTTAAAATATATACTCTCTGGTATAATGATTGCAACTGGTCTTTAGCTGTACTGCGGCTTCACCAAAGATACACTTTTTGACACTTTTAATTGACTGTTATTTACACAGCCAAAAATAGGTATTTGACTGAATGCATTTATGACAAAAATACCTCTGAATTAAAAATAAAACAAACAATGGAACTATGGAAATGTATGTATTAAGCCTGAATTTCAAGGAATGCAAATATTGCAGCCATATAACTTACTTTCTTCAATGTAATAAAACTATAATTAATTACTCATAATTGTCTATTCCCATTATCCATCTATACTCACTATGGTATGAATGCTACTGGGTAAATATAATTCAAATGCCAGACTTTATATGAATTTGTGATGTAATATCTAACAGAACACATTAAATGAACAATCAATACAATAAAAATAGTTAATCAGAAAGTAATCTGTATCAAACAAAAGGATAGATAAATCTGTTGTTTGTGTGACTCCATGGAGCCAAAAAAAAGAAACCAAAAAAAAAAAAGAAAAACACAAAAAGAAAGACTGAAGATATGTTTTAGAGGTAATTTCTTCACCTAGAGTTCCTTCCGGTCATGTTATTTTGTGATGTACATGCCTCAAAGACAAGCATTGTGGTAAATGTGATCGATGACTTTGACAAACAGATCTATGCTTAAAACTCACAGAAGCAACTCGAAGAATATTGCTCTTCATGTCACATCTCTGAAAGCATCAGTTAGGAATAACAATTTACATGGAAAGTTAATGTACTCTTCTATTTCAGAATTTTTGTGTAGATACCACGAAGAAATTGTGCTCAAGTCAAGCTGCTGATGTTTCGGAATTGCAAGTTAGTTGTCAAAATGATTTGGTGCATTGTGAGAATAAGGACAAGACTGGGAAAGCTCCACTAGTGGAAACTACTGTGATTAAAGGTCAGTTAAGCTTTATGGTTTGAGCTATTAATATAACAAAGCTTAACCCCAGCCCTGATGAAAGACTGACATACAGGAGTATCTTGTGTTATTTCACTTGGAATCTGTGGCTTAGTCAAAAGGGATGAAAAGTGAACATTTCTGTTCTTCCTCCATAAATGCCGTAAGGCAAACTCATCCAAGCTCTCAACAGCAGCATGGTATTAAACTCTGTTTGACACTCCAGCATGAATATTCAGTGGGTTTGAGGAACAGACGTTTGGAAAAGATGTGCTTTCCTTTAGCTTTAGGGTGATGCTTACACATAATCTGTTAAAAAGAATACCTATCCCAAAAGGTTTTAAGATGAGCAGGCATTTTGCATAAAGATATTAAGATGTCTTCAACTCACATTTTTGTATTTTGAAGAAAAAAATAATATTGAGCAAATTGTTTGACTGTTTTTAAAGTCACCATTTATTTGAATTTCCCATAATTTTTGATAGTTAGGTTTTCTACTTATCTCCCAAGTTTTTCCTTTTGCAGAAAGGAACCATACTGAAGTTGAGAAGCTAGACAATAAGAGGAGAAATCCAATTTATATTTATTATATATATATTATAACTTTCCAGTTAATAGGAAAAAATTATTTCATTACTCTGTCACAGGTTATATCTGAAATATGATCACATCACATTAATTACAACACTGGAACATTTGGAAGACTAAAGCACAAATACTTATGCTCACAGCATTTGTTAACTGATAATTGATATCAATATAAGAACTTCCCATAAGGTTTCTCTTTATTTTCTTGTCATTCGGTGTATCAGACTCTTAAAAAGGATTGTCTCTTTGAAACTATGTGTATTGAAACTTCTAAAAGCAATGTAACTTTTATAAAGAATTACAGTGTCATGCTGCACAGTCATTAATCCTTATTGCTGTGGAAGTTGATTATTTGAGGACTGATTTTGGAAAGCGCCCTGGTTTCACCCCAGCTGGCAACCAAGCAGCTGCCCACTCACTCCCCCCAGTGGGATTGGGGACAGAATTGGAAGGGTAAAAGCTAGAAAACTCATGTGTTGAAATTAAGACAGTTTAATAGGGAAAGCAAAAGCCACACACACAAAGAAAAACAAAGAACCATCAGGCAGGCGTTCAGCCATCTCCAGGAGAGCAAGGCCCCATCACGGATAACCTTTACTTGGGAAAATAAACACCATCACTCCAAATGTCTCACCCTTCCTCCTTCTTCCTCCCATTTTATATAGTTAGTATAATATGAGATGGTATAGAACTTCAGGCTTTGGTCAGTTTGAATCACCTATCCTGGCATGTTCCCATGCACTCCCAACTTCTCTTGCCAGTGTGGCAAGAAGCAGAAAAGACCTTGTCTCTGTGTAAGCACTGCTTAGCAATAGCAAAAACTTCTCTATATTACCAACCCTGAGTTCATCACAAATCCAAAACGTAGCCCCATAGAGGCCACTATGAAGACAATAAATTCTACCCCAGCCAAAACCAGCACAGAAAGGTGTTTTGGTATCTGGCTGCTTTGAAATATAATTCCAAATTTGTTATTTGTGACTTTGAAAAATCTCCCTCCAGGCTCCATTTATTCAGTGTTTAATGAACTGATTAGATTTTATAGGGGTGAATAGTGAAGCTTACATATTGGTAGCTACAAAGGACAGTATCTCTGTTTAAACACACACACACAAAAAAAAAAAAAAGAGCAGGGGGCTCTTTAGCTGTCCCCAGAAAAAGGTCTGCCTCTGTTAGCCATGTTACCAGCAAAGTTTCTTCCTTCTCCTTCATGCTGCTTGTTAGCTCAAGCACTTTGTGGTTCTGGACACTAGAAAACAGATTTGGACTTTCTTGCAACAGTTCATTATTTGGACTTTCTACTGAACATGTTTCAGCACTGTGGTGAAACAAGACAATTTTGCTGAATGTCTGAGCTGCCCTACTTGAAGTCTGCCTGCCACCTCTCTCTGTATTCACTCAGAGACACTAGCATTAGTTTTTGTCCACCCCATTAAGCCTTGTTTATATGTCCTTGATAAACGTTTTTCAGACTCTTGAACAGGACTTGATTTTTATTGCGATTTTTCACTTTCTAGCAAAAGTCTATTTGTCCTAGCCAATTCTCCATTTGTTTTTAATTCTGAAACAATCTGATTGAGAAGAAATCCTTTTCTAGGGGCTTTTTAAAGTTTGAAAATATCTTCTCTTAGCTGTTCTTGCTCTATTTCCTTTGTTCCTCCTTCCATCAAGATACTAATATTTGTTGTAACATCCCTTCTGAGAAAGCAGAGTTTACTTTCCTGCTGGTTGAGATCCACATGTCAACTGGCATGGTAGATTTCTGGCTTAACTAGATTTCTGGCTACTGCTTCCAGTAGACATATTTTTTTAAAAACTTAAAGTATCAGTCAGGCTCATTTTTTTCCTATCTGTTTCCCTGAGTTTATGACTAGAGACCTGTGCTTTGAAGGTAGCTTGGGGTGTATGGCGAAGAGTATTAGAGAAAAAATGATGTTAGAACTGCTAAATGCTTGTGGGCCTCTGGTACTGCAAAGATTCACAGCACTTAACTCTTTCCTGCTAGCACAGTTCTTAGCCGTGTATCTGATTCAAAGCTCATCAATCAGATGTGTCCTGCCTCCCTTCTCATGAAAGTGGCCATTGGCTAATTTGAAGTTGATCCTATATATTGTATTTGCTTAGACTACTCACGGAACACCAGATAAAGAATAACCTTCATTACTGAAGGTTTCAAACAAACTCCTGGTACTTCTGTTCAGTACACACAGAAAATCAAGAAGTAGTATCATAATGACTCTTCTTTTGCAAGACGAGGAAAGTGCTAGGAAATTGTCTTGGAATATATCCCTTTACAAACTCTGTCTGAATTGGAGCACAGTGTGTATTTGAGCTAGGCAGATTTAACCTTGTCCGAAGAACAGTGATGGATTGTACACTGACATACCCAATTTAAAGCTAAAGGTTTTTCTGAAAAGTGTATGTTAGTGTAGCCCAAAATTATTTGGCTTTATTCAAATATAACTGTAGAATTATCCAGGAAATTGGATTAGACGATATAACAGTTCTTCCTGGCCAGCCAAGGGATCCCCATGAGTCCATTGCTGCACGCAGCAAGCTTGCCTGTTCCAGAGAGTATGCTCTGCTAATTCACAAGATAATGGATTAGAAAATATGTCAAGACTAATAACACAGACACACTCCTGTGGGTTTTGAGTGGGAGGAAATGCACCATTCACTGACTAATCTTTAAAGTTCTACTGATGAATGTTAAGCCACCCTCCAAAGCACCAACCTGTTTCAAATTCCTAATACGGATGTTGAATATGTACTCTCAAAACAAAACTAGTTACAGAGGCAATTAGTATTTATTACCAAAGGCCAGATAGTTCTGAAAGGAAAAGCAACATGTTTTTCTTTCAGTTTTAAAGCCTCTATTGTCTTTCCTTACAGAGTTCATATTAATAAAGGTAGGATTTATTATCCATATGTCTAAGAAATTGAACCTTTTTTCTCTGTTGCAATTAAACCTCCATAGGCCACTAAAGATATTATCTTATTTTCTAATATTTGACTGAGTTTGAATCCATTAGAAATACTAGCAATAACTGCATCTCATGGAGATGGTTGCAAGGAGGGGGTATCACAATGTTATATGTAGTTATATATATGTAGTTATACATATGTTATATGTAGTGTAACTAAAGTGTTCATCATGTCAGTCCCCTCTCCCACTCTCTGGCAGGTTCTGCTCGTCCAGCCTCATGCAAAGCAGCACTTGAGAGCCTAGGAAGGTGTGTGTCATGGTGCCTTGAGCCCTTCCCCTTATCCTCTTGCAGGAATGCATGATGAAGCAAGAAATATGTGATTGTTTAGAACTTATGGCAACCACTTCTGATCTGCAAGAGCTGTTGATACACTGGGGATTTATTTCATATGAGGCAGTGGTGCAACAGTGGAAATTAGATCTCAAAAAATTCAATAAAATCATCAAGACAGACTAGAAAAAAAAACTGATGAAAAAAAATTAAAAGGACAGTGAAAGAGGTGAACAGTTGTGTCCCTCAGGAAACTTAAGATTTTTTTAAGAAATTAAATTTAAGATTAAACTTTTCCAAACAATAGGTTAGTAGATTCCAGAGGGAGATAAACATTACCCGTACATGAATTGCAGCTCTGTAGTTTATCTGAAATATTTTGAGTGTGGCACTTAACAGTTTTTAAAGATACACTGCATCATCACATGAAGGAACGGTTGATGGATATCAGCTCAAGGAACAATCCATTAGTTTTATGGGCTCAGATTCTGCTGTCACTGAACGACTTTCAGTACCAGTCCCTAAGGAATTAGTTCTCATTAGCACTGAGGAGCATTAGAACGAGGCTCACAGCAAATAAAATGCTACTGTTTATAAAAACACTTTGGTTTATGCATATACCTTCAGTTCTGTGCAGTTTCACTTATGTGATGTGCAGAAATAAGGATGTGGTTCTACCACGTTGAGTTCATAATATTATTATGCAGGATATTTCACAACTACTTTTTTCAAGTTAGGCATAAATAAACAATAAATGCTATGTGGTTGAATGTTAATTTATGCACTGTAAATACTGATCTGAAATATTTACCATAGCTATAAAAATGTGTTATGGTCACACAGCCAGAGGCATTTAGGTGTGCAGCCAGCCTTATATGTACATAAGCTGGAGTCTCTGGCACTTGTTTCATCCAACCAAGGGTCTTGATGGGTTGGATTACTTCTGTTGCCTACATTTCGAAGAAGGCCAAAATGGAGAGTTAGGACAACCATTTCTGACCCTGAAATTTGTGAACAACAGCAAGTATATTCTGAGAAAAAAGAAACAGATCCTACTCACTTGAAGATACAAGTGAAATAAATGGAAAATTTTAGTCTGCAGAGCGCTACCCTTCTACTATAAAGGCAAAAGTAATTATACAAATTGTTCCAGGAAGAGCAGAATTAACGAAATTCGGTTTAATAAGTATTCAGGTCTGTTGTCCCCTACTGCTTCTCTCTGCCTTTCCTGATAATAACCAAAACTCTCCTTATGGTGCTCCTATCAAATTAAAAAGAGGAGGTCTGGAGCAATGTGTGTGTTGAGTGGCCAACCAGTATGCACACGCTGACTTATCCTGCTGTCTGCTGCCAAATGGAGTGTATAACAGCTGTGTTCTGCATGCTTCTCTTTCAATGGAGGAACTAATTCAAATCTTGCTTTTGTAACCACGGTAAGACTTCTGCCCCCTTTTCAAATCTGTCTGAAATTGGCAGAAATAAACTTGTAAAAGTACCAAAGAGATTGACGGATGGATAGACAGCACGATGACATAAGCCTTGTTTTCTTGGCAGGCTGAGGTGGCCTATCTGATTAGGTAATTCAGTGTTGAGGGTAATAGATTTTTTTTTCAAACAGGGAAGTAAATTGCATTGATTTCAATGTTCAGAATCCCCTTGGGATTGTTCAGCTTGTCTTTTCATTGCTTAATGCTTATTGAAGTGTAAATATATACATTTGAGAAGGCATCCTGCACAAGTTTGGGACTGAGGACAGCTGTGATTTAGTCTGGCCTGATGACATTAATTTTCTTTCTCCTTGAGTGAGCTGTCTTGCTTAGAACCGTATAATTTTGTTTGCACATGTTTGGGAAAGAAGAAAGTCTAGCTATGCCATCCATGAGCAATCTGTACCTTATATCCGTATTAGCAAGTCTAAGTGCACAAACAATATTTCCCTTGCTGAATCACAGGGATTAGCTTATTCTTTCAGTGCCTGTTTTATTCATTAGTTTACTTTTACAGATATCAAAAACAGCCAAATTGCAAATAAACTACAAACCTGGAAATGCTTATTAACAAAATAGTGGCCATATGTGTGAATGAGATCTTCAATACATTTGTAATCATACGTTTGGGGTTTTGTTTTGGTTTTTTCTTTTGATGCCTAGATCTTGAAATATTTTGCTAATTTAATAGCAGGGGACTTGTGGATGAATTGGTCTGTGATAGACTCTGTACTGGTGTGGCCAGACAGCTGCTTGATTAACTTGGTGTTCATTTCTAGCCTTGAAAAAACATATAAAGGAAAGTATCGCAACTTCAGAAAGAAATTATTACTAACCAGTTTTTCAGGGAGAGACATGACAGCCATGGAGAGTCTCCGGAGGAACACAATGGGATTTGGAGACTGCTGAGAGATTATACAGTTACTGTCTTGGTGAAGGGACACACCGTGGTTGCAAGAGTAAACTTGGGAGGATTCATGTTTGAGAAGCTTAGTCCCCTAAACAAGGACGTGTTTGACAAGCACAGCCTCGCTGGGAGGTCAGTTAGTGCACTGCTGTAGATTGTTTTAGGTTGTGTCTTAGCAAATTAAACAACCAGGAACACCTGTACCCAAAGCAGTGTTTCACACAGCTTTGCAATTTCAGGTGAAACTTTTTGCTTTAGAAATACAGTATCCTCTCATCTCTATTAAATATTAGTCTTCCTGATAAACTTCAAGGGTGAGCTGCTCTTGGCAGGGAAACTCTGATGATACCTCCACCACCACCTCAGCTCCAGCTGGTCCCACTGCCACTACTTCAGCCCTGGCTGGTCCTATTGCCACCTGGCTTTTCCCACCACAGTGTGAGCTAAGGGATGGGGTGCCTCTACAGGAGGCATGTGGGGCACTCACTGACTGATCCTTATGGGGTTCTGCTGCAGGAGACCAGTGATCCCATGTGACTTGCAGAGCCTCCTCTAGCTCCAGGGAAGTGGTAGGACCACCCAAGCAGGGGAGAGGACGGTGGGACCTCCTGACAGCAGCCTGTGAGTGTGAGCTGTGAACTCATCAGTGTGAGCTGTAATGTGAAACTGTTGCTATGAAAAGCAGGGGCTGTCCCAGTGCTTGAACTCCCAAGAGGCCTCCAGTGAGTGTCTCTCCTCTTTTGGGAGAAGACTGCTGCTTTCTGAAAGGTTTGTCCTCATTGTTACTTCAAGCTAGTTTAGGTGGATGTAAAGAAATGTACTTCAACAGTTTTCACTTTAACCTCAAGCCACTTTCAAGACTGTGTCTCTGTTATTCACCTCAGAATAAGCAGCAAGTGGGGTTTCTGGCTCTAGGAAGTCCCAAGGTAACAGCATGGTTTCCTAGCTGCAGTGGCTCATTTTGTCAGGCAATGAAACACAGGAGTGTGGGAGCACATCTGTGCTAAGGATGGTACGTGTGGCTCATGGAAAGTGGACTGCTTTTCTCTTATTATGGTCAGATAATTTTATCTGCCTGCTTTTATGCTATTAGTGATTATATAATTTAAATGTTTCAATAAACCTTAGTTATATGTGCATAGGTAGCAGGGAGTGATCAAATTAGAGGTACAAGTACTATCTGAAAAATGAAACGTTTTCTCTGCTTTTATGATTCCCTGTTTGAATTGTACTTTTTTCTGTTTTCAGGACAAGGGCAGAGTCTGCCACTTCCTACAGTTTTTTTTTGTTAATTTTTCAGGCTTAACAAGTAACTGTGAGGCAGAAAAGGAAGAGGAGGAAGAGCATGACTACAGCTATCTGGATGAAAACATAATTGAAAACTTAAGAAAAGCATTTCATGACAGCAGCGTTGGAAGTAAGCCTACACTCTCTGAAGGAAGAAGGTGAGCATAACCCACGGTCACTTATGCAAACAAGTCCGGGCAGAGTGATTTTTCAGACTGGCCTGTAACCTTCACTTTCTGAAACGAGAGGTTTTTCCTTTGGGACTGCCACTGTTACCCCAAACATCCTGTGAATATGGCAGGAAAGGCACCTCTGAGCCACCTTCTGTGACACCCTGTTACTCTTAGCCATGTCACCTTTGTTAAAGCCGTACCTATCATTGTTCTGGAGATAGAAGCCAACAGGCATTTTTTCTGATTTTTGTCACTTTGCTGTAATAAATTATAATACTCTGAATTCAGTCCTTTTCCTCTTTTTGGAAACGGATGCCTTGTGACTAAGTTGTCACTTTAAAAGCTTTCAGGAATAATCTGTGTTTTAATTTAAACCTCAAGGCTCTGCTCAGGCAATCTGCAGAGGCTTTAGATGCTAGTGGAGAGGGTCTTTGCTTCTAAAAATCTCTAGGCATCATTTCCAGCTGAACAGAGATGAGAATTTTTCTGAGTATGAGTGAAGCTATGTGATCCCAGCTCTTTTCATTCATAGCTAAATCTTGTATGAACTTCACTTGATTCAGTTGAATTGCTTCTTTTGTGAAGAGAAACCCGTGAAAACACAGAGAAACTTGAAATTTTTTGTTTCAGAGATTTAAAAAAATATTTTTTATGAAGTATTTTATTTCAAAATGTACTTTCTATTTATTTTTAGTGGGCATGCACTGTTTATGATGTATTTGAGTTAAGCAATATAGTGAATCTGAAATAAGCTGTTATTTTTTTCCTGAAATGCTCAGACTCCTCAGAAACATGACATCTAGGGCAGTGTGTGGTTTACATAAGACCAACCGTTCCCCTGCTCACGGCTGCAAAAACTCCAAAGTTACAGAAAAGACTGAAAAATGAAACAAAGTAGGATGTTTCACATAACACATTATTTCCTCAGTCCGCATACCACTGAGGGTGGGGTCTTGCTCTACCATGTAAAGAAGCGGAGAAAGAGAGAATTAAATTATCTTTTGACTAAAATACCCCTTGCAGCTATAGGCATTAAAGGAAAAGCATGCTTTCAAGAAGAAAGCCAGCGTAGAGGATCAGCATCTGATTATAGTACTTACTGTTATGGCATCAGCTCCTTTAAGTCTTTATCCACCTGCCCTTTAAACTCCCTATCAATGGAGGTAAGGGTTCACTTTATTAGTTGTCTTCTAATGGGGATCTAGCAAAACAAGAGAGAAAGGACCTTTGCCATCTTGAGGGAGATCACTGTCTGGATGTCCCGGTTTAAATGAGACAAGGTCTTTTGCTGAGGATGAGTTATAATTAAAAGATCCGAACTCCTTCCTCTAAGCAATTATAAATCCAAAATTAAGAGGCTCCGATTGAAGGAAAAGCAACTTGTGGAAAAAGAAAACTAACAGCCCTTTATTAAAAGGTATATGTGTATCAACAGAAACACCAAAAAAAAACCAAGCCCACAAATAACCCCTTCAGGAACAAAACCAATAAAATGGCAAAAGGAGAAATAAACAGTCCAACTTTTGCACCTTTGGTGCGATTCCAACCGCAGTCAGCAGGGGGTGCCGTCTGGTCACTGGAGATTCAAAACTTGTAATGTCCTGTATCAGCC
>JAYRBT010000114.1:61433044-61444712 GCA_036023395.1 Myiotriccus ornatus
TGTGCTGTGCTGTGAAGAAAGGGCATCCAGTCTTGCTGAGGAAACCAGAGGGGAGGGAGGAGGCACGAAGTAAGATCCTAACAAAAGGCTTGTGTTCGATATTTAAGACTTAATAAGTATTGTGATTCCCTTATGCCATACAGATGACCACAGTGATTTCATACTGTTTGCTAGTACATGTTTGACAAAGCTATAATGTCATTGCAATCCTTGAGGGACATGGTTATCATTCCCAGACATTAATGCTCAAGACGACTGCATTCAAGAGGGGAAAGCTGTTTTCAGCTAAACACAGACCACAATCGCTATGCCTGAAGAGAACACAAGTGTATTTAAATAATAAGATATTTGCTTTGCAAAAGATTGGCATAAGCTTTTGCACAGACTTGTTAGCTTAAAGGCTTATCTCTTTTAATGCTAAGAAGTATTTCCAGTGTGTTCTCACTGAGGGCCTGATCAGAAGCAGCTGCTTCCACAGCACTCCATGTGTGCATAAGCCCTTAGTGAGATGGCATTTTCTGTTTGGATGATCAATATGCACATTTTTTATATATCCACCCTTTGTGCCTGGGAAGATAAGAAGACTCTTCTCCCTGCATTCTTCTTTAAATGCCAAAAGCTCTTTTGTTTAAATGACACATGTCGCAGGAACGCTTATCTACCACAATGCTCCCAATAAGAAAGCGCCATTTATTCTTGCTATCTCTTCACCTAAAGGATATGTTACCTTTCCTACCTCTCCAAAGACTGCCCAAGTGTCTTCCTAACATTTTTCCGCTTTGGTGCACCTTTGATTTTCAACTTTTTGACACCGTATTAAAACCGATCGTCTTTGAAGAGAAAGTTTTTTTGCTTCTGCTTTGTGTATTGCTGGTTTGTTTTTTTCTTTTTTTCCTTTTCTTTTTCATTTTCCTCTCTTGTTTTTGTAATGCATTTGTATTCTGGGAGAGTTCTTGTGCTTTCCAATAATACATCTCTTTGATAAGCTTACTCGGTATATTTTCATAGGTTTTTGTATTTTCTAGGATAGCCTTTTACAACTCTTTCTTTAGGACTGATAAACCATGTGGGTCTGATCTAAGTGCGAACTGCCAGCTGCTGTCAGGCTGGGTAGGAGGAGGGATTACCCTGCCTTTGCCTTGCTGCTGCTGCTGCCCTTGTCCCAGTTCACTGCTGCCAGCCCCCAGCAGAGAGAGGGTACTGGGATGGATAACTCAGTCTGACCCTTTTAATTTTCTCGTAGCTTTAAATTCCACACGTTTGTTAAGATTTGGGTGTATGTGGAGATGGTTACGTGGTGTCTCAAGGGGCTGAACCCACCAGGATCTAAGAAATGCCTGTACATGTGCATGCCTTATTCCCATGTCCTCTGTGATGTTGTCCCTGAGACTCTGGACGCAGAAGTGCCAGCAGCTGGAGGCTCAGGCCAGCCTCAGAAAGCAGCAACTCTTCCTAGGGCGGCCTCAGATGTTATGATCTTTCTTTCTAGGAAACACAGTGTCCCTCTGTAATCCCCCTGGTCCCTGTGGTGCAGAGGAAGGGCCTGAGTGGAGCTCAGAGGATTGTCCCCCATGAGGCACTGCAGCTACTTTATCAGCAAAAAGACTCTTCTGCTTTTCCCCATTTTTTCAACTGCCTGTTCTTCTTAGCTTCGGTGATCACATCTGTCAGTATTTTGGGACCTAACATTGCACAAAAGAAGAGGCAGAAAGAGCCTTTCTTTCTAAAAGTACTTTTCTAGTCCAGAAGGCTGGTTTATACTGCCACTGTCTGTCCACTGTACCTGCTGCAACCCCTTCCTGCAAACATGCACACAAACAGTTCATGCAAATTTTCCCACAGCTACAAACAGTTTGCAGAAGGAAGTGAAACACATTAAGGATTTTATTTTATTGCATTTTCTGTCCTAGAGAGTTTGATTAAGCATGAATCAGTTAAAAAACTTTTTTAAATTATCATGCCTTTTTTTTTTTTTTTTCCTAGAATCATGTTTTAAGTAGGTAGCATAAACATAACATTTTTAACCTGGTTCTGCCTCTGTTCCTCATCCTCTGAACCCGATTTTGAGTGACTGTCTGTGCGTCCCAGCTGGAGCAGCCCTTTCCAGTTGGTGCAGTCAGGCAGGTCTGCAGCCCCAGGCTCCCTTGTGCCCTCCAGGGATCCTTGCCAGCCACTGCCTCTGGCAGCACAGTACTTCAATGCCATGCACTTTGCTCTTGAAACACCTCATGGCCAATTGTATCTCTTTGTAGAGCAGAGAATTAAATCAAAAATGAGATTAGACTCAGATTTTCAAGCATCAAATGTCCTTTCAGGTGTTAGGAGCCCAAATGCCACTGTGGATATAGGCTGTAAGCACTTCAAAATGAAATAGAACAGAGCCCAGCAAGTGCTCTGGTGTCCAGCATTTGTGCAAAAATGAAATGGCAGTGGGAGAGGTGGTATCAAGTTGTGATTTTTCTTCAAAAATTAAACTGAAGGAAATATCAGACCTTTTTCAGGTGCTAGCTCTTTGTGCTCGGTATATCAAGGTTCAGTATGAGATCTGGGAAAGACAACATGCTCCTTCTGAAGTCCCTCATGTTAGGATAAAGGAAATGTTATAAGACAGCATCATCTCAAACTTCACTACCTTTGGTAGTGGGAAATGAAGTCCACAGCTTACAACACCCTGCTAAGAGGGGCAGGCAACATTCCCTGGTCTAAAAAAGCAAATGAACAGGTTAGGTTTGGAAAATACAGATTTTTTTTTTTTTATGTTGTGCACTACAGTTAGAGTACTTATATTAGGTAGTTTTGTTTTCTGTCATGGTCCAAATCTACATCTGCTTCCCAGCAAAACCTCCTAGCTGCCAGGTTAGAGGCTGCCCTGGGCAAGAATGTCTTTGCTTTCCTCCACACCTGGCAGGTGTATGGAAAGTACTTTTTCCCACCAGAAAAAATGCATTAGGAAGCGTAGGCTGGGAAGGAATGCCCAAGTAATTCTGCACAAGTTAGGGATCATAGGGAAGGGGAAATCTAGGGTTCCAACTCCTCCGTGAAAAAAAAAAATCGGTTTTTTGTCATCTTTGCAAGTGACTTCCTTGGGTGTAGGCCCTTTAAGCTCTATGTCTTGATATCTAAAAAAGCTAAAGAAGTGACTGCTGACCTCTGCAGTTTTGTGAAGACGGAGGTCTCTTTCCTAGAGAAGGACAAGGTGCCATTCCCCTTATGGAACAAAAAAGGGAGATTGCTGAAGAGGTCAGCCCTCACATTTATCTATCATGTAATAGTTTAGGACAGTATTTGTAAAGCACGGGTCCGTTTTACAATGGTTGTATGCCTAGTTGCAAAGAGTGGACAAGGACAAGAACCTCATTTCTCAGCATTCCTTGGAAATGTGATCATTCCTGTAGGAAAGGCACTAAAAACTGTGCAGCTCTCAGACATAAGGAGCTGATCTGCCTAAAATGAGCCTGGGTGACCTTAGGTGCAAGTAGACTGAGGAGTCAAAGGTGGTGGTTCCTCATCAGCCCCACAGAGCTGGGGTGGGGTGGAGCACTGCACAGTGTTCAGCACTACTGTCCAAGTTTTGAGGATGGACAGGCTCTTTTCTGGTGGGCTTTTATTCTACCCAGTTCTTCCTTTATCACATACTACACTTCACTTCTAAACCTCCCTTCTTCACTCTCAGATAGTTGTTTCAGTCCTTTTACGCTTGCTATTTGTAGGCACGTGCAGAAGTTTATCTCCCTGGTTTTCTGGAGATGCAGCCAACTGTGGTTATGCTTTCTTCTAACAGTACCTCTGTCAAACAGAAACTAGTCCTGCATAATGCCAGGCATTCCTCAGTAAGAGATTACATGTGTAAAAGGTATGAGACCAGAGCTGCAAACCCCAGACTAATGCTGAGTAAGAAAAACCCATATGCTTTGTGAGTCGTTCCTGCTGGGCAAACCCCTGCTTTGGTAGCTATCAGCTTTTGCAAGCTCTAACTAGCAAGCAGACTCCTCCAGTTCTCTCCCTTCCTCCCCAATGACACCTACCATACCTCTAAGGCTTTCTCTTGATGCTTTTCTCTCAGTTTCATTTCTGATACTCAGATGTTTTCATACAAGAATGCATCTACTCCATTTCAAGGTAATGGGCTCTGCTCGTAAGAATCTCCCATCCCATATTTTATATAACTTTTATACATGCCTCAACCTCCAAAGTGCAATCATTGGCCAATATTTAAAGTCTTTACCTAACTAGTTGTCTTGTTGGATTAGGACAAAGTGTATAAAATACACAAATGTTTGATGCTATGTTAGAAAGATGTCTCTTTTTCAAAAATCTGAAATATTTCCTAATGCTGTCATAAATTCAGGTAAGGAGTTATTTGCTTTTTAAAAATGTGCTTTAAAAATATTCCCTCAAGTGCAGTCCGTAAGTTTGTATTAATGGCTCCTTTTGTTTTCTCAAAAAGAGCCTTAGGTTAAATTTAAGTTAACCACAGAAAAGGTCAAAAATCTTTTTCAAAGTTTTCTGGAGCACAACTAGCTTGATATTTTAGCAGCTGGCAGCTGTAGTGATTACTTTTAGATTATACCTAAAGTCTGTTGGAATCTAATTACTCTGATCTATGAACCAGGTAATTAAGGTAAAAACTCCCACATTTTCTTAGACTTCATTAATGTATTTCCTTTGAAAATTGTTAGCTAATGATGGTACATTAAGAGTTTATCCATTAAGTGACAATGAATAATTAAAACCTTTGTCCTGGGACATTAAAGGACAGAATAGTGTTTAACTGCTCAATGTGTTGATAATTGTTTCTTAATTTGCAGTGCAAATATCGTGTAAGTTTGGGCAGAAAGGACCAGTCAAACTGGGAAAGTGGAATGAAAAGACAGAAATAATATCCCTTTCATAGAATCGTAGGAAGGTTTGGATTGGAAGGAACCTTAAAGGTCATCTAGTTTCAACCCCATTGCCATGTGCATGGACACCTTTCATTTCTTTGGCATATGGCTAATAATTCAGGTGGCATGGAGCCTCCTGACGAGCTGATGTTTCTCCTGATGCCTAAAGCTGGACCAGCAGTACAAAGAGCGAGGACTTGGATCTGGCAGGCATGCAGAAGGGGCTGCTCTCTAACCTCAGGGTCAACCTGCTGGGGTGGTGGGCTCCTAAGGGCAGCCTCAGAGGGTCCTTGCTGGAAGGGCCTTTCCTCAGAGGCCAGCAAGACTGGGAGAGCTTATTGCAGTCACTCTGCTGATGGAGGAAAAGTTCAAATGTCACCTCTAGTATCCACGGAAAATCCTGGACTGTTGCTCATGTGTCATAGGCCATGTCTACAATGGCTACAAATGAAACATGGTATGTGAGTGCAATACAATGAAACTCTGCTCCAGCAGAAGAGCAAGTGGCACATGCTTTTCTTCTTCTGATTTAGGGCTGTAGGAGTGGGTTACCAAGATATTAGACGCAACCAAAACTGTGAGGCAGACCTAAAATGGTGTCAGAAAAAATCTGCTTTTCCCAATTTTGACTTATGAGTCTAAGACTTGTGTTACCTTTGACTACGCTGTAGTGCAGGCTATAACCTGATAGGATATAGTGGGCAGTAGCCCTGCACTTCACCATGGAAAGGGAGCTCCAGCTATGCCTGCTCTCCAGAGGGAGTTTTCATAAAGATGGAGGATCCAAGCCAGCAGATTTCCCAAGAAACTTCAAGGAAACTTCCCAAGAAACTGTCCCACCTTCCCACAACCTCTGTTGTCAAGTTATAATTGATTCCCAGTATGCGTTATCACCATGAAGACTGGGATCAGCACTTGGGTCTTAGTGTGCCAGGCACTGGGATTACAAACATTGCAAATACATCTCTCCCTCAGTAACCAAATCTAACATATGACACGCTGCAACAAGAGGATTTGACGTGGGGGGATGGAAAAGCAACCTGTGGTTATACATGATATGTAATCACATAAATCAATATCTAGATCAAAGTTTTCTTGAAGTGTAATGAATCAAAAACCAGAAATCTCTGTTGTCATGTAAAAGCAGCTACAGAATGAGGTAATTTGCTTCAGGCCTTCTTTGGACTGGCTCTGGACTGCCACATGAGGCATTTACTTGTTGCAAAGCAGCATACTGAGGGAATCCATCTGTACTCTAGTGTTTAACCTGAAAACCCTGAAAGCTTCAAATTTGATTGCAGCTGGTCTGCAAAGTAATAGCTTTGGTGGGAAACAGTCAAGACATTGGTTTTTGATCAGAACTTCAAAGAAAAGTTCCTTGTGATCATCTCTTACCATCAAGGACCTGAGTAATTCCATATCTGATGGAATCCCTGTCTACAAGGGGAAAAAAACCCAGTCTGAAACAGAATATAATTTGCCTGTATTTAATTTTATCTCCAATAATGATACACTATTTATAAAGTCAAAAAAGTAGTAAAGTTGTATCTACTGTGAGGCCTTTTATTTATAAGGAATTGAGTTAAACAAATGAGATAATTAGAAAAATTAAGGATAAAATTATCAATTCAGTATGAGAGAGAGATGCACACATGGTTTCTCAGGAAATCCTGCTGTAAGAAATTACCAAAGCCAGATTACCCGACACATGTCTGCTAAAAGATTAAATCAAACAGTGTTGGAACTGCTCTTTCTCAAGAAACTGGGCACTGTCAAAGCAGCTCCTTCCAAATCATTCTAAATTCCCACTAGGTCAAGCTTCTAGCTCGAAATCAAGCTTTCAATCAGTTTTCGGCCCATTTTTCTTCCTGCTTCGGTAGACATAGCCTTTCGCCAGAGCTTCAGCAGCAATCCTCCTTGGAAAGAAACACAACATGACATTGTCAAATTAGCATGGAGCACTTGCAGTTTGCAGCATGCAAGGGATGAAATACACATCTGCACTCGCTGCTCTCCTGTGGACAGTGAAATGTAGACAAAGCTGGAGCTCGCTGATGGGGTAATAATTGCCTACAAATGTGTAGGGAGACACAGGCCATTCATTCAGCTCAGGATCGTTTGTACTGACAGACAACTGGGCTTGTTCCCTTATCACCAGTGTTGCAAGTCAAGATGATTGAAGACTCATGTTAAGGTCTTGGTCTGGACTTGCATGTACCTTCATGGTTTATGAAGTAGTCTGGTAGTTATAACCAGGTCTGTCTTTGTTTTCACTCTATAACAAAGATTTTGCATTTTCTGCCAGCTGAGGCCTCAAGCTAATGAAGAAAACAATCCCCAATACTTATGTCCAGGCAATAAGCTGTGGCCCTCTAGGAAGTGTGCCTGGCCAGCCCAGCCTAGCATTATCACCAGTTTGCAGGATAGTCTTTGTTTGCTCCTCACTACACTCAGTGCTGATCTTTATAGTGGATAAAGGGTCTACAGAGGAAATTTGAGGGTAAAAAATCTACTAGAAAGCCAAGAAGAGCTTATTGTCCTGCAAAACATGCTTTTGTATAAAATTAGCAATGTTGAAGAATTGTACTGGGGGAATGAGTTAAGAGGAGAAGGCAGCAAACAGTCCTCTTGCCTAGGAGGACCACAAGAGGACTGCAGAATAGGTGAGGAGAGCAGGAAAGGTTTTGAATAACATGGGATGTGCTGCTCTACCTTTGGGTATAAGTGAGGGGCAGAGCATAAAAAGTAAAGCTTCTGTCTGTCCAGGGATGGAGAAGCTTTAGAGATAGCACGGCAGTCTCTCCGTAGAGTTCCTGCTGGACTAGCAGAGGCAACCAGAAGAAAATAAAGAGCAATCAAAGTCTGAATCAAGAAGTGAAGTCTCACTCTCGGTTGGGCGAAGTCCCGTCCTAGGAGGTAGTATCTGCTCTAGTCTATCCCTCTATCTGCTGTTGAAGTTTGTAGTACCAGAAGAGAACTCTATATCTCACAGGATGTATTCAAAAGTTTGAGGAATCTGACTGCAAAAACAGTATGTCACATTTTGTCACCTGAGTTTTGTAGCAATAAGGTAGGGTCTTTCAGGTTCCTGCTGAGGCTGTGGATCCAGACAAAATATATTTTAAAGCTTCTTTTTCTCATCTGCAAATCAGTCACCAGACTGAGTTAGCTGGCCTTTAATTCTCAGCTGAATTCAAAGCTCATCCCTTAAAGCAGAGTCAGGGAAATCTTTTCTCTGCAAAGCAATTTCAGGATTTCAGCTATGGACTTTATTTTGGCTGCAGCTGCATGAAACTTCATCTCTCTCTTTCCTTCCATCTACCATTTCAGCACTGATCACTTTCTTTCCGCTCTCCCTGCATTGTTGTCCTCACCTGCTGTGCTGCCATGGTGCTCTTCTCCCTCACTGCCATGCTGCTGGTCATGGTTTTCCTTGCTTTGCCCCTTTTTCCCCCTGGAGGTAGGTCAAGAAACCCTGAACTGTGGCATAAACTAGCAGGCAGGGAATAGAGCTGTTAAGACCTTTATTCAGATTCTGAGGAATAGTGCTATATGGAAGATGTGAGGGAAGCACTCTGTGATGGGAGGATGCTCTTTTGTAACATTCAAGAACTTCATTTCACATCTTTTTTAGCTGCAAATGCAACTGGTAAGAGAATTTCACTGAAATGGATGGACAGAGGAGAATCACAAATGCCATAACTAGGCATACTAATCTTTCAGTATATTTTTATGTTCCATTTCCATTTAAACATTCAAAATAACTTTGCTTTATAAAGGTCAAACAAAAATAGCCAATCCAGTGCTATCTGTGCATGAACTGAATCCTCAGAAGAGTGTAATTCTATGTTGCACCACTGGATGGTGATGCATGACTTATTTTTGTGAAGATGATGAAGCCAGCATTGTCTAAGGATACAGTTTTGCTGGGACAAATGACATCCTCTGTTAAATCAAAAACGAAAAACAGAACACTTGTGAACACACAAAGTCTTGCTCATGATCGTTTACTTTTTGTTGTTCAGCTGATCTAATAACTTAATTTACAGCTTTGTTTCCCGATGCAACTGGTGAAACATGAATTAGTGTCTGTGTTTTAAAAATTCCTATGAAAACTGGGGAGAAAAAAAGTAAGATCATCTGCTTCAAAAATGCATTTGTCTCACTGAAATCCCACATAGTGTTATCCCATTGCTGCATTTGCTCTCTGGTGTGTTGTTTGCTTATGATTGTATTTTTAACTGTTTAGTGTTAGTCTCTAAGAAGTGTTTATAGTACTTGATATAAAAAATTCACTGTATTCATATGGAGAAAGGTATGTAGAGAGAACAAGATATTAAATATCTATGCACTACAGGCATTTGTAGGTCAGTCTCATACCTGTTAATTCATTTGCTTTGTGAAGAGCTTTCAGTGAAACCAGAACTTCATTTTGCTGCGGACTGAAGTCGCTAATGGATGATGGAACATCCCCTTCAACAAGGATCCTCGGCGGTAGGAAAGCCTGGAATTTGTTTACGGTTGGTAAATCTGTATGGAAGTATGTGGCCCCAAGGAAATCTACAGCATCAGCCCAGTCTTCAGCAAAATTTGCTTCTGGATCAGAGAGATATTTTAAGCTGAAAGAGATAAAGATAAAAAATTTAACAAATAATTGAAATCTCCTGTAGAACACATTAGTTGATCATTTATCCCAAATGTTTTTGTTCAATATAAAATCCTGAATGGCCTCAGTGCCATAGTGACCTAAAGCCTGCTTCAACACCTAATTTCTCCTGGTATTACTGCCTCTGCCCAGACTCAAAACAGCTCCCGAATCAGGCCCTGGCTCCCAGCAGGGAATCAGCATCTCATTTTAAGGGCACAGCCTGCTTGCCCATCCCACTCTGGGCAGCCATGTCTCATTGGTCATCCCATGCTCTGAGAGAGTGGAAAGAAAAGCAGAGCCTAAGAGTAGATGACTAAAGTAAGAAAGCTCATACAGAATTTGTTAGGATAATACCCATCCAAAAAGGCATGGAGGTGGAAGATCCTCCTTGGCCACCTCTCTCATCTCCTTACCTGTCCTGGAACTTGGGGAGTGCGTAAAAAATCGAGGTAACGTGTGCCTTCCACATAAGACCAAGGGCATCGTCCAGTTTTAAGGAGGAGAAGGTTGCAGGGCTTACAGCTTTGTGTCCTGTAGATAGCAGATACTGCAGCGATAGGGAGGAAAAAAGGCAGAGAATGAGAAGGGAGATTGAAACCAAATTAATTTTATTTATGCACATACTTCACAAAATAAGGAGTTTCAAGCTAAGGAAAATTGCTTTTGAGTAGTTAGAATGTGCTGCTTTGTATGTAAATATGTCTGACATAGGGACAAAAAGATGATTAATATGAATTTTTGAAATGAATACGTATCCACACTGGAATTAACAGGAGCTGCTGTTCTTTGACATCAACAGAGCAAGGGTTTAATCTATATAATTTAGGTATTCTGTCTTTTTGTATCCGAGTTTCATGGAAGCTGCTGCACTGAAATATTGGATTCCTTAAAAACTTGTCAATATCCTTTTGGCCAAAACTTTCTGGAGGTTTACAGAAAACAAGAAAATTACCCTTAATTGTTTTCATTATGGTTATTTGAGGAGTTGATATAACTTCTGAAACATGCTGCATAGGAAAAATGATCTTATGAAGACAAATCCAGTCTTTTAAAACCTTTCAAAGTCTCTCAAACCCTCTATCTTCACTCAGAGATGCCAAGAGGAACTTATAGTTTAAGCTTTCAGATCATTATAAATTATTTGACTACAACAATAATGTTGACTATAGTAGTCTATAAAAAATAGTTATTAAATCTATGAAATAAGAAATATTGGCATCTTTGGGATTGGCGAACAGCTGAATGTGGAGGAAAGATAATATCTACTTGCATAAATAAGTGTCCTTGTGAATGAAATTTCACATTTTCAGGTTTTTAGATGTCTAAAGGAATAAATGAACCCTATAAAACCAACCGAAGGCCATTTCTTAAGGGCAGTGTTCCATCTCACATGCTTATTTTGCATTGATAACGTAAGCAGTATTGGAAGAATACAAATATAATTGTTAACAAAGCAGTGTCTCGGGACAGAGGCCAAATTACAGAAATTATCTTAAAGCAAGGAAAGGAAAATCCATAACTAGTAAAAATCCTGGCCTTCTTGCCTGTGACTCACTTAATATTATGCTTTTCAGTTTTCCTGCTTGTTGCTTTTATATGAAGCTGTTATTGAAAGCAAACTAAGCTCTCTGAGTCTTACAAGTGACAGTAACAATAATTTTTAAAGGTAAAAACTAGGGGGGGAAAAAAGGTAACATTATTTACTTCAAAAAAGGCCTTCCAGTCATCCATGAGCTTGGGCATGCGAGACCAGCAGTCTGCAACACTGTAACAAAAATCATGTTTTTGCTCCTCTGGTGGCAATATTTCTACCTCGAAGGGCAGCTGCCCGAAGAGGCCAGCCTCCACTGCCCCCAGAAACGGTATGACAGACAGGTAGTAATTCATACCTGGAACAATAATTAAAAAGGAGGAAGTGTTAATCACAAGCAAATGAAAAATTCCCGCATAGAAAAGTGAACTCTCTCCCACACCAAATTCAACCGTTTCAAATTGCTGCTGATATAACTGTGTTCGGCAGTGGGACGTATTTATTGAAATACACTAATGATGTAATCTGTGTTAATTTAGATATGATTTGCAATGTTAGTTTATATATTGTGCTTTAAGAGTCTTGCATGAGCTTGCAGTGTGCTTT
>JAYRBT010000114.1:61460119-61476074 GCA_036023395.1 Myiotriccus ornatus
AGGACACAGCCCTTCCCTTCCCTTCCCTTCCCTTCCTTTCCCCTCCCCTCCCTTCCCCTCCTCTCCCTTTCCTGCCTTAGAGTCCACAGACTGACAGCTGGAAATAAAGAATTTCCCTTACATCTTCCTTTGGAGTCCACACTGGTGTCAGCTAATCTGAATAAGTAAGGGTAGTGAAACTGCAGGTTCCTGTAAATTTGTAAATGAACACTAGATGATGCTATATAACTTTTCAATCTATTACTTTCACACGTAACTGAAAAAAAAATTAATAAAATCAGAAGACTGGACTAGAATTTGGTTTTAATACACTGGCAAGTATACACATAAACCAAATCATAGCACTGAAATAAAAAATCTACATTCTCAGTCAGCTGTCTCCATCTCAGCTGACAGATGCAATGAGAAAGAGTACATGTGATTTTAGGGCTCCTTGTGCCAGACATTGTGGCAATCTGCTACAGAATGACTTTAAACAAATCTTTAACAACAGTGCTTTCCAATTGCTTTGCCAAAAAAACTTGGCAAACCCTCCCCTGCCCATTGCACTGACTTCAACTTCTTAATTCACAGGCTTCTTTAAAGCATTGCTCTGTTTGTATTTAGCAGAGGTAACAGTATAGGCCCTTTTTGCTGGACCAGGTATCAACTTTTCTGGTACAGTCAAGACAATGCCTTAAACTGGCATAAACATCACATGCTGTATTTGGACTAAGTCAGCTTGATCCAGATGAAAGTTGTGCTGCCAGGTAGTGTGGTATTGTACAGAAAAAGCATGTGGCCCAGAGTCGTTCTGGACTTTGGAGTCATTCTGACTTCTGTTCTCCTATAAGAAATATCTGCTGTGATCTTGATGACCCTTTGTATGTATGATGTCTCCATGTCACAGTTCAAACACTAACCAAGTAGTGAATCTGAGTCTCAGGGTGGATACAGTTACAGAAACAAACAATTCCCTGTCCACATATTGATAGTTCTTATATAATTTGCAGCAATATTAAAAGGGAGAATCCCAAATTTTGCTGTCTGGGAAGTGGACTAGCTGCTGGCCTTGCCCCAGGGTGGTATTCATCTATGCAGTTTCCAGAACTCCTTGGTCAGGGGACACTGCCTGTGCACTAATGTGCTCACCAGCAGTCATGGAAATAACTCTGCCGTCATGCTCTTTTCACATCACTGGTGTACCTCACCATTATCTTTGAAAAGGTGGTTGATGAAGGCACAAGGGCTTTAAGCATGCTTGAAGAAATAGTTTGATCCTTAGCCAAAGCTTTGTTAGTGATTACAAGATGTAGATTTAAAAGGTTCTTCACCAAGAGCTGCAAAGTACTTCCAAAAGGTGAGTTGCCTGGCTAAATCCGCTTGCTTTTCCTCTATGTGATTTTTTTTTTTTTTTTGGTGTTGCAATAGTAAAAAGCAAGCTCATACTTTTGTAAAGTCTTATGGACTTAACAATCCACTACTCGGGGACAAATTCTATCCAGTTGATAGATGTGTAATTAATGCCTCCATTTCAGGAATGTGACTAAGCAAAGTTGTATAAACCACTGATTAGTTATTAGAGGTTCTAGTGGATGAAATAACCTGTTCCTTCATATATAAATATATTTAGTCAATCTTCTCATTTGCTTAAGATTGAAATATATAATATTGTTGGATTATGTTTGTTCTGCTTGGCGCAATTTACCCATTGCATGCTTTCTCAAGTGACACTAGATAACACATTAAGGTTAGCAACATTCCTACAGCCTGCTTGTCACACACCTGCTCCTTCTCCCATTCCTCAAAGGAGAGCCAGGGAGGAATCAGCTTCTGACAGCCCCCACTGTTTCTTTTCAGCCTTGTCCCTTCATGACAGAGGCAAGAGACAATGTTTCTTTAAGATCTCCTTCCCCTGCTGTTTCTACATCAGCCTGAAACAGAAGGAGGTTTAGTAATTCAGATCCTAGATTCCCCAAAAAACTGAGGGGGTCACACATGAAGCAGTGAAGATCCATGCTGGGCTTTTGCCCACCCCTGAAAGACTTGTGGCTCTGGCTCACCACTGCTGCTCTGGCCTTGCTTTAAAAGGTTTGCCCACCAAGATACGAGGGGGAATTGCGTGGCTATGCTAAATAACAGCCATGTGTCCTCTGTTCTAGATAGCAATGTCATTTGACAGATGTCTTGAGTCTTCTGTTGCTTTATAAAAAAAACCACAAAAGAACAACAAGAAAAAAACCAAACAATCCAAAACAAACAACAAAAACCCCACCCAATGTATTAATACTATTAATTATGGCATACTGTCAATAAAACCGTTCATTAACACCACTGACATTTTACAGTGAAATGACAGAAGGTGTTTCCACTGCCTAGTCGAGAGACATCAAAATGCCTGCTTCATTTTTTTGTTGCTTTATACCTCGGAAAACAGTTGTGACTGTCTTTTGCAAATGAAAAAAGTGTTGTGGTGTTTCAGAATTTCAGTACCTAATCATCATGATGTTCACTTAATTCTGATCTAAAATCAAGAAATGGACAGAAGACAGCAAGTATTTGTAGTGTCTAAGAAAATACATATATTACTGGACATACCCTGAAATGAAAACAAGGAAGAATAAAGAACAGCAATTCCATTTGTATGCAACTTACCCATGTCTTCTAAGTTGTCATTTCTGATTATATTAAACTCTGTTCTTGCTGCTCCTTTTCATTTACTGTCTATGTTAAAGAAGAAATAACATTCTGCCTGCAAAGGTGTGTGGCTGGAAAATTAAGTGAGTAGAATGCAGAAAAAAAAAGGAGGTTAAAATTACCCAGCAGGCTTCTGCAAAATGAGTGGGTTTCAGGGAAATCATTGAGTGGAACCCAGTAAAGTAGCATTGAAAAATCCTCTCAAAGGCAACCTCCACCGTAGCAAAGATATGTGTTCTCAGGTAAGACACAGCAGAACAGCTGTGAAGGCTGTTGCTGTTTTTGTAGAAGAGAAATCTGTAGTGGTGAGAGCACAGCTGAATCTTCGCATACTTGAATTTTAACATTATCAGAAGTAGAGCACAGGGGTTCATAATGCTCCTCTAGAGCCCGAGAACAACTCTGATTCCTGTCAGTTGAGTATGATTACAAGCATGATCATAAGAGTGCAACCAGGGAACAGAAGCTGCACTTTTTCATACAAAGTGGAGAAGTTCTGACTTAAGAACACTTTCATTCTCAGCAAGACTTTTCTCATACTCTCATCAAGAATGTTTTAATGTACAATGGAACTTCTGTAATTACTCCCTGTGTGCACCTTCAGCTTCCTCTGTTAGGAAATGGGCCCCTGCACACAGGCCCATCATTTTCTGTTTCGTTAGTATTACTCCAACAGCAGTACACATCAAACACCTCTACAGGTCTCCAGTTGCTTTTCTGAGAGATCAACATTGTCCTTTGTGCATGTGGGGAAAGTCTGATTTTTCTGGTAAGAAATGAAGGATGGTAGTGGGAACATTCCTTACTCTGACAAGTCATACATTTGACAGCTTCTCAATTTCTCATCTTTTCAGGAGCACAACAATTTTGGGGCACTACGTTATACAGGCAATACGTAATATGAGATCCAATTTAACTGCTTCATCATAGTGATGAAATTCTCACACACAGCCTAGAAAATGGGGCTGAAAGGTTATAAAAATAAACATAAGCAAATCAGGGTCATACTTGAGCACTCAGACTCCCAATGGCTCACAAAACATCCTGCGGTGAGAGAGAATGTCACCACAACAGTCACTGAAGAAGCCACTTATTCTTGCTGAAAGAGGGATATTCTGGGCTCAATAAAAGTTTTCACTTGTGTCTTTTTGTGGGTTTTAATGCTAGTGAAGCCTTCAGCACTGGAGTTTTTGGTATTTCAAGCTACTAAAAGTATGGTAAAAAAAAGAAAGCTGAAATTTTGTTTTAACACAGTGAGGACCCTTTAAAATTATTGATTAATGGAAAATGTATGCAAATGAAAAGTGAGTAAAAATGCTTTAGCTTTTTTTTCCCCTCAAAAAATTGAACTCAGTCATCTCTGAGAGAAGAGACTCAACTTCCCTGAGTTAGTCTGCTTTTCATATCTCATTCCAGAATTAGATCTGAAGGATAGGAGAGGGAGAGATGGTAATGAATTATCATTATCATTACTTCAGAAGACTGTGTCTGAAAGTTGTAAGGTACATGGCTAGTATCAAACTGAAGATGGGAGTGCACTGCTTGGCTCTGAGCCTGAGCATTGGCAGTACCAGCTGAGCAGAGAGAGCCTTCCTTTCCAGCAACTACACCATTTCCTCTTAAAAGAAAAATTTCATTATAAAAGTGGGGTGATCTACTTTGCTGCATTAAGTTATTTTTATTTTGCTTAATTTTTTTTCTGCCATACAAAAATGTTTTACACGCAAAGATAGCAAAGACAACTACTGTTTTAATGAAGTCCCTTCCTAGTACAATTCCATACCACGTTTCACAGCACTTCTCAGGTTATATGAAGTATTTCAAGCGAACTGACCACATTTTTTCTAGTAATGGCAGAAATAACCAGTGATTTGAAAATATATGTTTCCATTATAGCAGTTTATTTAGTAAAGCTTCTAAATTAAATCTGTCAGTACTCAAATCACTGAGCAATCCTGTGCCAGTTTGCGGCAATGAGCAAAACAGTCGAGGAATCCTAATGTTTGGGATGGTCATTTTGATGACAGTGTAAGATTTGCTATTGACCTCACTGGAGCTAAAATTTAGTCACAGAAGACTTTAGGGAATACCCCTGTAATATGAGGATTTGTTGCTTCTTACACATGCCTCTTCTACCATTACAAGACAAGTTGGAGCATGGGAAAAGAGGGTGAGTTTGGAAAGAGAGTATCACAGCTCTTTTGAGCAAGTACGGCTTTACAACAGGGTGAGTTTATGTGCTTTGCTTGGACCTCCTCCCTCAATAATGAATGAAACTTGTGAGGCATCCTCTCCTGTATATATTTCATTAATAACTGTTTAGTTAGGCCAAACAGAAACTCTTGGATTTATTGCTGACTGCTGGGATATGTACCAAGTAAACCCCACATTCAGGCTCAGAGGAGAGGGAGAAAGACTCACTCTGCAGCATCCTTTTCAACCCAAAGGAATTGTCTTAAGCTTAAGGGTCAATTTTGCTACAGTTATGGTCTCTTGCACCTCACATCAACAAAGCATTATCTCAGATCTGTCCTACAATGTTCTGATTCTCCATGGACAACAGCATGAGCTGTCCAGGGTTTACATTTCGCTATGGCAATGTGACCCAAAGCCTTGTTGCAGGACTCCAGTGTCAGTGGCCCTGCCCTTACTGCACAAACCTTGATTCTTATGTTGTTATAGAATTACACCAGGGTAGATGTGCTCTGCTGAATAGCATTACTCCATTGGGACTCCAAACAAGATCAGTCTGTCAGCATTTTGTCACTGCTGTGCTTTCTGTGAGATGCAAAGAATGCAGGAGGGGATTAGGGTGAAGGAGCCCAGCATCTCCTCGAAGCTTGCCCTGCAGGAATGAAGTCTCTCCTATTTCCATTCCCTGACACTCTGACACTACCATAAAGGCTACGGAGGTAACACACCAATGCTGATTTCCCATGTGCCTTTTTGGAAATACTCCTTCCTTGGCTCCACCTCCCCCCCCTCCCCTTCACCATCTCCATGGCATTGAAGAAGGACTGCTTGATGGGGTGACGTTCAGGTAAAGTCACCATAGAAACAGGGGCTCTGGCCTCATTCGCACAGCGAGCTGCTCTCCCGCAGCCCGGAGAGAGCACAGAAGCTGTTGTAGGTATAGTCACAGCTGATCGACACTGCCTGTCATTTAAAGCCATGTAGAAGCAATACCAGCGATCACAAGGGACGAGATCTGGGGCAAATAATTTTCTCATTTGTTCCTTAAATATGCGGTCCCTGAATCAAAAGCCATGCAATGAACCTGTTAAATGTACTTCTCAATACACCTACAGAGCTTTTTCTGTGCACATGTACCAGCTGGAAAACCTGATATCCTGATTTTGTTATTTTGATGTGTGCCAGAGTCCTCTAATTTCTCCAAAAGCACTAGGGTACTATGTAAGAAGTTTGGATATGATCCAGAATGTAGATAACAGCATAACAGGCCTGATAAAAAGCCCAGAAAGTTGTTGAACAAAGGATCTGATTCACTGTTGATTTATTAATTTTCAGCTTGCCTAAATACAGTGATTTTCCCACAGCATTTGCAAGTGTAAATTAACAAATAAAATATCAAATCATCATATTCAAAATCCATTAAAACATAGACATGAAAAAACTTATTTTCAGAATTACTTACGTTGAGGTGTCACAGGCATTTAGGAGAAAAAAGAAGAGAGATAACTCTGACAACGTTTTCAGAAGTTCCTAGTCCAAGAGTTATCTCTGAAAATCCCATTAAGCTCACAAATGATCTGTACAAAAATCTGCTAATCCTGAAATGCAAGTAATAGAGAATAATTACCAGAGAGAATAAAGACAAAACAAAAAGAGATTATCCTTAAGAAGAGGACAACAAGGCAGAGAGTAATTCAGAAGTCATCACAGGTGAAAAGGCAACTAATTGTCTAACATCAGCTCTTGGAAAATCTATGTTGATTTTGCATCTAGAAATATACGTGTATGGTAATGTGATGCCACCTGGAAGTCAGAAAAACAAGATACAGTCCCAGCCTTAGCAATTATACATTTCCACCAAAACAAGCATCCTCTATTAACAAGGAGGAAGAAAAAACTGAATTAACATTAAATGATGAATAAATAAAAACATTTATATAAAAGTATCTAGCATCTTAGCTAACAACATTTTTCCTCACTCTGTCCCTGCCTTTCCTAAGTTCCTTAGCAGTCAAAGGGAATTGGGCATTCTTGTGCCTTTAAAGTTGTGCAGCTTTGTTTTGCACTTGCCTGACTAATGCAATGGCCAACTGCTGAACTGTAACAGTTTAATGAAGAAAAAATCACCAACTGTGAAGACCCCTGGAAAGTACTGTGCTTTGTTAGTCACCAGATGTAGGAGACTGAGATGGCCCTGCTTCTCCCATACTCTCTTTAGGCACAGAAGAAGGAGTCTGTAACCACTCTAGGATGCTAGAACCTCTGTTTCCACTTACTTTAAGCTGTTGTGGAGCACCATGGGGTAATAAGCTCTTCAGCCTGCTTGAGAAAGACACAGTGAAGACTTTGAAGACTACCATGAGCAGTAAAACCTTCATAATGATCATGAGCAATTGCTGAGTGTGACACATAGGTTGCAGCACAGCCTCCCTCTCAGGAGGAAGCAGACAGACCCCAGGGTACAACCTGCTCATGACTAATTTCTTTTAAGACTGTCCATTCACCTGCCTTTAATGTGCTTTATATTTTAAATCTCTTCCTGGAAAAGACTGTTTGAACATAGTGGTACTGTGTTAGTGTCCAAACAGGAATATTGTTTTTGTTCAGCAGCCAGTGAGCATGTTGTGTAAAATGCAATGAGACAGAGTATGAGACTGAACAATTCCATATTTTGGCTTTCATTCCCACAGTCTTAGCTACAAAATTTTCTGTACTGTTCCTCTCCCATTAGCCTTATTAAGTAATCGGTGAGCTTTAGATACTAATGTAATATATAGACTATGCAGATATATGTATCCATGATAGGATTTATGCAAGTTTGGTGCAATCCTATACTCTGAATATGAGAAAGTAGATGGCAGCAAACACAGCGAGACTTTTTTGTGTCTTAAGTTCCAAATGAATACATTTTAGGTTTTTTTTGATCATGCTAATAACATAAGCTATAGCAATTCCAGGAGAGACAGAGACTGATAGAAGTTGTTTTATCATTAGAAATGACTGAGCGGCACTTGCCTGTTTCAAGGCGTGTTCAGTTCTGACACTATCTCTGAACTGTAGATACGATTGATTGCTGTAGGGATAAAAATCAGGACTACAAAGCTTCCTGAAACCTTCAGAAAGGCTGAATGAAATGTATGATACAAAAAATAGAACCAAGTCTTTATTTCATAAGAATTTAGTTATTTTAAGCAACAGACTCAATTTCACCTGGTTTTATTCTCCATTGACAGAGCCAAAGATTTCTCCAATTTTCATTACAATTTCAATTTTTTGTGCTTTCTCACAAGCCTGTGAGGCTGAGAAACCAGGCAGGTATTTGAATGCAAGCGTTAAACCAAGACAGGTATGACACAGTGCATGACATACAGATTTCCTGAACCAGGATATAGGAGATCCCTTACAGATATGAAGGCTGAAGCTGTTTCCTTTACATGGCAGTGAAAAGCAGCATGACCTACTTCTTCCATTGGGATGAATTGCCAGGAAGGGTGCAGATGGTATTTCTGTACCTTTGATGGGGCACCCTGTCCCCTTGGTAGGGTCTGTGGATGAACAGAATGTGCAAACTCAATATGCCATGCTACAGCATTCTCTGGCTGAGGAGCAACCATCAAAGAGAAGGAGGAGGAAAAACGAGGGAGACATGACAATCAGACCACCACGATTTTATGTAATGGTCTGGTTAAACACGTATGCCAAGCTGCCTCTTTTAACAAATTACTTGATGCTGTTATTTCTCTTCTACTGAGTTGTATGAACTTAAAATATTTGGGGTTTAGCTTTGCTTTTTCACCCAAGTATTATTGTTATCTAACATGAAGGTTTCTTATTTCTGAAATATGATGATTTGGTGCTGTACAATTCTGCCCTTTCTACTGTGCAGTTGTGGTGGGTTGACCTTGGCTGGACACCAGGTGCCCACCCAGCTGCTCTATCACTCCCCTTCCCAGCCTGACAGGGGGGAGAGTAAGGAGGAAAAACAACTCATGGGTTGGGATAAGGCAATGTATTTAAAGCGAAAGCAAAGTGGAAGCTTCCATGAGCAAAAGCAAAGAGAAGCGAAAGATAGCAGGGTTTATTCTCTACTTCCCATGAGCAGCAATGGTTGGCCACTCCCGAGAAGCAGGGATTCAGCACACATAATGTTTCCTCAGCAGGCAGCCATTGGAGACAATGAATGCCTCCCTTCCTGCTCCTTGCCTTAGCTTTTATGTCTGAGCTGACGTCATATGGTGTGGAACATCCCTTTGGTTAGTTTGGGTCAGCTGGCTACTTGTGTCCCCTCCCAGGATCTTGGCCTCAGTTGAGGAAGGAATGTTACAGTGCTGGTGCTGTGCTCAGCAGTAGCCAGAACGCTGGTGTGTTATCAACACCCTTCTAGCTGCCAGTGCAAAGCACAGCCCTGTGAGGGCTGCTATGGGGAAATGAACTCCAGCTCAGCCAGACCCAATACAGCAGTACATCTGGAAAGCTTTTCCATTTCCAAATAAATAAGAAAAGAGAACACTTGTAAAGTATTCATTGTTTATTCTCAAATTACTGCTTGGCACACTTGGTCAACTGGCGAGTTGATATTAGAAACTGGCATGTTAAAAGTCCCAAACTTCCCTTTTTTTTTTTTTCTTTTTGTTTAATGGACAGAGAAAATGGGCTCCAGTCTGGCATATAGTTGTGTCCAGCACATCTTCTTGGGCATGGAGATAAACTGCAGCCTCTGCCAGCTGGGGCAGTGCCAGTACCATGAACTAGCACAGCACGCTCCAGAAGCTTCTCTTTCTGCCCCAGCATAACCCAGCATATTCCCAAGAGGGCAGGGGAGATGACTAAGCAAGTGCTAAAAGTACAGCAATTGTGAGCCATACAGGCATTCTCCTGGAAAAACATCCTGTCCAACCTGCTTCTGAAATCTGTTATTTAAGTATTCTCTACTGAGAGCCAGCAGGTCATGCTTCGGTCATACCTTTAGGGTCTTATGTAAAGGGATTCTCTGCATAACTTAGGAAAAGAGACCTATATGGCCTAAACTGAAACTCTGCTTGGAAGAGAAATTCTTCCTTTCCTTTCTTTTCCTCTACTTCTAAGCCTGGTGTTCTTTCATCTCTTGCACAACTGCATACAACTAAATGCAGTTGTAGACAGAACAAAAAAATATGACTACATGAGCATGAAATAATGGGGACTAGAAAATAAGGTATTCACAGCTCTAAATCAAGTCAAAATACTTTTAGATACCAAAGACAAAGAAGTAATGAAAAAGGCATAGGTATGCTCTACCAGAGTGCAGCAGGTTGCCAGTGCTTTGCATGACAAGAAATCTATGGAGGGGGAATGTAAAAGAAATTAAGGAAATAAAAGAAGGTGAAGAAGAGAGAGGGGCAAAGCTAGAGGGTGATGCTAACAGGATAAGAATTCTCATACAAAGCCAGACGAAAGACTTTTTAGCTTACTGATAGGTATCTTACTGTGGTCAATAGTGGATGCTAGAAAAGAACACAAAAAACGCATACTAATATCTCTCCCAGACAATCTCCCAGATCAAAGAAATGGTCAGTGAAGAGCTGTTTTTTGAGCATGTTTGCCCTTTGTTGTGTCAAACTGATTTTTCTTTAATCACTTTTTAAACCCACATAGACCCTTATATTCACAACACCCTGTAACAGGGAGTTGAATAGCTTAACCACAAGGACTGTTTTCTAGTTTTTTGGAATCCATCTCCTGCTTGTTTCTTTTGTTCACATTTGAGTCTTTGCAATACTTGTGTGGGAGGAGACTGTGAGTGACAGTGAACCTTTTACTCCTGTATACCTTCCTTACTAAAGATTGTAGGGACTGCATCATATTTCTCCTCTGTCACCCCATGTCCACTCTGAAGACTCCTACCATACCTAGCCATTCCTTGAGCACAGACACATCAGACCTTGTCCACCCTTTTCTGTACCTAACCCTCTTCCACCACGCCTGGTTCGAGATGGGGGACCAAAACTGCTCCCAGTAATCAAAATCTCTGTAATGTGGAATTGTTTTTGAGCAATAATTACGTTTTCTGGTTTGTTCTCTACTTCTCCCTAATTCTAATATTTTATGTCCATTGTTTTGCCTGATACTTGAGTGTATTTATACAACTGTTTAGCATCATGTCAGCGCTTCCTCCCTGAATGACAATAGTCAGCTGAGAGCCCCTTGTTTCCTATGTGAAGTTAAGATCTTTCTTTCTGTGCATTATTTCAATCCACAGGTTTTAGAGACTCTAAAACAAAATCTGTTTATAAATGGACTTTTTACTAAATTAACTTTTATGTATATATCTCTTCATACTGTACTTATTCAAGGGTAAATATAATTATTGTATCTTTTATATCATGACCTTCAAGTGATGCAAAATGCCCACAGAGATCTATCAGAGAATTTCCTAATGGAAATACAGCTTATATTAGAAAAAGAGTGCTTTAGGGTGTGTAGATTATACCCATTTCCCTCAGAAGAGTAAATGATACTAGTAGAATATTTTTTGTGCCCTTATCAATTTTTATAACTGTGTCAGTGCTAAAGTTTAGTCAGAATGGAAATTTTGAGAATAAAATCAACAGTACCAAGTGACACTGAGAGATGGGTAATTTTTCTACCGTAAGATTCATCTTTGCCATCAGACATATGGCCTGAAAACATGGGTGAAGATAATCTGATGACCTGATTTTCATTTGGACACTACTATAGGAAAATAAGAATCTGTATCTTTGCAAAAGGTACAGATAAAACTCTTAAGGTGGTATGTCAAAACATCCTGTAATTTTTTTCTGTGAAAAGTTCATCCAGAAGTCTCACCCACCAAGTGAGCAGAAAGGATGTATGCTAGTTGCTTAAATGCAGGGACTGTTGTGTTTGTCCTTCTGAAAGATACTGTGTAGACGAAATGTTATGTTTTTGTGATGACCTGTTTGCTTCTGTTCAGTATATTCACGGAGACCACGATCCCACATGTTCTAGCATAATCTATCCAGTGCTGTCAAGTTATTCAACTCCAACTCCAGAAATATTTTTTATTTTCATCCCTCATGTTTTCAACTAATTATTCTCTTCAATTGGTACAATTGCAGTTGTTCTTTATGAGTTTCAAAGGCCTAAAAAAATCATTAAATATTATGAATTCAAGAAGCAGCTTTTCATCATCCCAGTGATTTTCTTCTTTAGCAGAAATGTTCCATTTCCTATTTTCTGATTGTCCTCAACTCATCATATCTATATATATCCCGCTCATGCAGTCCCTGGGCTCAAGGCTGAAGGACATGCACCTGCGTGGGGGAATACCTTTTTGCATGGCAGGATATGCTGTTTTAGACGTGTTGAGTCCTGCTTGGCATACCAGAAGAGGTAGAGAGGACTGTGGGGGAGGGGTAGCTGGAAAGGGGGCAGCTGGTCTCCCCTGAACTTGCCCTTCCCCGAGCTTGCCCTCCCTCACAGACTGCACAAGAACATCAGAGATAAGTATATATGTCCATACAATATATAAACCCATGCATATATATGTATATTTTATATGTGTATTTGCACGTGTGTATGCACACACATTTATGTATAGATGTATGCGCGGTGTATATGTGTACATATAGTTTGTATATAAATGCATGCATGTATGTATATGCTAGTACACCTATGGGCACGAAATCTTCAGTTAATTATCCTTCAGGAGGAGTTTCCAGTCCGGAAGCCCAGTCTCCCCCCTGGCTGGAGCGAAGTGCCCTCCGCCCCTCCCGCCGCGGAGGCGCTGCCGGGGCTGAGGCAGAGCCCAGGAGCTCCCCCGGACCTGCCAGCTGCTGCAGGAGGAGTGAGAAGGACCCCAAGCCGAGTACTGCTCCCCCCGAGACTATTCGTGCCCGATGTTCACACAGCCACACAGACACAGGTGGGTCCGGGACACTCCCACGCACAGCCATCAGATGGCAAGGGACCCTCCTCGGAGGGCAGGGAGGGGAGGGGAAGGAAAGGAAGCCTTTTCTCTGCTTCTCTTTGTTTGTAATTGGGAAAGACTTCAGTCGCAAAGTCTTAAGAGCTATCTGAGGTGCTTCAGAGCAAAGGTATATTCACCTCATGATAGAACAGAGAGGTAAAACAGATGGTAACCTCTGGGGTTTGCCCGCGACACGAGTAAAGAGTCAGTGGCCTGTTAGTCCCTATGTTCAGGCGGATAAATAACCGCGGGGAATGATCTCAACCTACTCTGAGAGGGGGCTGCCTTTGTCTCTACCCCTCCCGGTGGAAGCGGGCTCTTGCCGAGGGAGCGCAGGAGAGGGCGGCGAACAAAGGGAAGAAAGCCCTGTCACCGTCCTGCTGCCGGTACAGAAGGCGCCCGGCATCCCTGCCCGGCCCGAGCAGGCTCCCCTGAAGGGGACGCTAAATAATTGATCAGAATCGATTGCCTGCATGCATTGGAAAGGGAAAGAGGGCGCATCCCTTGCGTGCAGCCAGCTCCTTCCCCCATTTGCGCTGTAATCTTATTCCATGTGCGGATAGAAGGGACGTTAACTCAGCCTTCAAGCCTGGGCGGGGTTCTCTCTGTTTAATCTTCCTTTCTCTTCGCTGCTTTCCTCCCTCCCCCCTCTTTTTCGTCTCCCAGGCCCAGTGAGGTCAGCTCATTTTCCTGAGAGGCTCTGGCAGCGGCGCGTACCTCGTGTGCGGTGCCCAGGTCCCCGTGCATGCATTTCGCCAGCCGGGCAGCAGACGAAGTGGTGGTGAGTAATGCGAATGCTTTAGATCCAAGCCTTTTCTTCTCCTTCTTTTTTTTTTTTTTTTCCCCTCCGCTCCAAAAAGAGAATGTTACTCGGGATCTAGATGAAACAAACTCGCCAGGTATGAGGGGGGACCTTCGAAAATCCCCCCCGCGCCTTTAAACCGTGACAAAAGGCAGAAGCGCTCCGAAAGCTTAAGCCGCGTTTGCGAATTCTCGGAGGGAGAGAGGCGGGCCCCTGGCGGGGCGAAAGGGCCGGGGCCCGGGGGGATACCCTGCCCGAAGCTCCGAGCAGGCGAGAGCCCCGCGCCGGCGCGTAGAGCCACCGGACTGCTTCCCTTTGTTGCTGCCATTTATTTACCCGTTTTTTCTGCCTGGATAAGAAAACCTGCGGAGACGCCGCGGCCCGGCGCCACGTGGGTTTGCCTCTGGGGAGAAGGTTGTGCCGCGGAGTTTTGTGAGGACGGAGATTTCGGACTTGGGCTGAAACAGGGCTTTCGTTGTGCCAGTTAAAAAAAAAAAAAAAAAAAAAGAAAATATATATATATATATGTGTATATTTATCTAAAATCAGCCAACTTAACCGTAGGCGGTAGCCGATCCTGGAATTCGGGGCATGCAAGGTGCTGGTTGTGTTCTGGCAGGTCGTGGTTGATGGCTTAGTTGCAGTGAAAGTTCCCGAAAAGATTCAGATATAGCATAGGGTTCCCGATTATTCATTTTAATTTCATCTTATACATTTCATGCCTATATAGCTCCAAACAGTTGTAATGTGGGAATTATGTTTGTGTTGGTTAATAGAAATGCAAAGCAAATCTTTTATGAAGTGTTGTGATACAAGTTTTGGTAGGTCTACACTCCCATGCGCCTTTTTCGCTAATGCCTGGGAAGTTTCTGCCTAATTGTATCATTTTGAGAATTAATTTCCAGAATATTGGTTTAAATCAGGTTGATAATGACAATGCATTTGAGAGGAAATGTGCTCCTGCCAGCGAGAAGAGAGCAAACAGAGCCTCATTGTCTAGTATGTTCCAGGCAGTAAACCAATTATCAGGGTACACTATAGTGTCTACACTGACTTTGCCCAGTTGTGTTTCTTTCTTTATTCCCTGTTTTAGCAGGAAACGTTTAAGCCACGTTCTGGGAGGGAATTGTATGCTGTAGTTTCTGCTATTGCCCACGTTTTCCCTTTAAGGACAGTTGAATAAAAGCTGTGTGAAAGCAGTTTATGGATCATAGCTATTTTTTAAAAAGAATATATTGAGCGACATTAACAGGATATGGCTTTTAAGAGCCCTTTTTCATAATCTGTTGTGGCCATGAAAACTCTGGTTGTTTCACTATAAGGGCAAATTGTGAAGTGAGCACCCTTCAGAGAATACCACATAACATTTTGTTCTGGGTGAAGGTGTATTCCTTGCTTTGTTTTGAAAATCTGCTGAGTGATTATGCCTCAGTCCTATACAATCTACTGATCTGCATAACCAATAACAAACATGAATCGGTCTTAAATGCCAACAGTGCCTCTGGATAACAAACTGGGACAAATTTGTTTAGAAGCTTATAGAAGAACGCCTTTCCTTTATGATCCTCGATTGCCGAGTCACCTTGCCCTGGAAAGAGTCCCTGTCAATGGTGAAGGAAAATCTGTAGTTGCTTCCACGTGTGCAGCCCTTTGTAGAGCAGCCTTCCCCCACTCAGCTGTGACAGACACCTGGAAGAGACCTTTAAGCAGGCAGACAGGTGCATTAGCAACCCAGGCTTGGTTTTGAGGACGAGGGAGAGAGAAATTCGTGTGTGGAAGGAAATTTAATGTGGCGGCCCGTCAGGGGAAGGTTGGCCATGGGGGTTGGGGAAACTCCCTGAGGTGCAGGCGGAGTGGGAACGGGCCTCAGCGGAGCCCTGCGCATCCCTTCCGAGATCCGCTCCCGCTGGCGCTGGGCTGCAGCTTCGGCTGGCTCGTCCCCGACCGCCGCTCCGCCCGCAGGTGGGCGCGGGGCAGGGCAGGGGGGCGGCAGGGAGCGGGCTCGCTGGCCGCCGCCGTTGCCGGGAAGCCCGTCTCCCTGTCCTCCCCGTCCCCACCCCGACCGTCTTCTCCGTCTTCTCCTCCCCCAGCTGCCGGGGCGGCGGCGGCGCGGGAGGCGGAGGACAGCGCGGATGATGGACGCGTCGCCGAGATAGCCGCCGCCATGAGCCAGCCGCCTGCAGGGGGCGCGGCCGCGGAGCCGCGCCTGCATCCCGAGGGCAGCAGCGGCAGGAAGCAGCCGCGAGCATCCTCTCCGGCCCGGGTCCGCGACACCGCCCCGCGCCCCCCGCCCGCCGCCCGCGCCCCGCCCGCCGCCACTGCCGCCGCCGCCGCCA
>JAYRBT010000114.1:61476288-61536497 GCA_036023395.1 Myiotriccus ornatus
GGCGGCGGCGCCGCCGCCCAAGCAGTGGCGGGGGAAAGCGGGGCGGTCCCCGCTGAAGGGCGCGGGGGAGGCGGCCCCGGCGCCTCCATCTTCCTCGGGTGCGGGGAAGGGCCGCGGTGCGGCGGCGGGCGGCGGCGGCGGCGGGTACTGGAAGGAGGGATGCCTGCAAAGTGAGCTCATCCAGTTCCACCTCAGGAAAGGGCTGGCGGCGGCCGCCCAGATGCAAACCAAGGTCAGCAATCACAGCAGCGGCAGCGCTTCCTCCGCCGCCTCCGCGGCCGCCTCCCCAGCCGAGCCTCCCCCGGCCGCCTCCGCCTCCTCGCCCGCTGCCATGGCGGCGGCCGGGGCGGAGGGGCTGCGACAGGGCGAGGCGGGAGGCGACGGGAGGAGCGGCGGCCCCGAAGGCGCACTGAGCCCGCATCTGCAGGAGGAGATGCAGGAAGAGATGGAGAAGCTGCGGGAGGAGAACGAGAGCCTCAAGGTGAGTGGCTGGGGCGGCGGCGGGGGTAGGGGTGGGGGAGAACCGGGGCTGGGCGGGGGCCAGGCCGCCTCCCCACGCCCGCGCCGGGGGGGACCTTCCCGGCCTCCTTCTGCCCCGGCAGAAACGCTGGAGGCAGCGTTAAGATGGCTCTGTCGTGGGGAATGTGGGCATTGTCACTTCCGTGCTTCGTTGCGGTGCTTGTAATGGCCTGGGTTGTATTTACCTGCGGTCCCTACGGGGCGGAGCTCTGTTTTGGCTTCCTTCCCCTATACGTGCTGACATTTGTGCTTTCGATCCACCTGTTGCATCCCTGTCCCCTTCTCGCCCTGGTACCAGAATGAGATAGATGAGCTGAGAACAGAGATGGACGAGATGAGGGACAGTTTCTTTGAGGAGGATGCTTGTCAGCTTCAAGAAATGCGCCACGAACTGGAGCGAGCCAACAAGAACTGCCGGATCCTTCAGTACCGGCTGCGCAAGGCTGAGCGCAAGAGGCTCCGCTATGCCCAGACCGGCGAGATTGACAGCGAGCTCATACGCAGCATGGAGCAGGACCTCAAGGTAAAGATGTGAGCAGGTGTCAAGAAGAGGGAGCGCCTCAGATGGAGACACAGCCGTGCTCTCAGTCCTCATGACTCAGGCATTTCCATCCGTTCCACTGTGCACCCAGTGCACCTCCTAGAATAGCAATGGCCAAGCTATCCTTGGTAATAGAAGCCCTTCCAGTATGGAGATAGGCTATTTTCAGCTTCAGTCCAACCATTTTTTGTAAAGGTAATGTGCAAGAAATTACTCCAATGCAATTTAGGAACTAAAGGTTTTGGACCCTTTTTGCTGAATGCAAAACATACCTTTCCGCTGCAGGATTAAACCAACCTCACTGAATAGCTCCACTGACTTTGAGGGGATTATGTTACTCTTTAGTAAAAGATTTCAAGGGATGAGCACACTGAATACTTGCAGAGTCACAACAGGAAACCTTGACACTGTTGCTGTCAGTAAAAATCTGCTGTTATGTTCAGCAAATCCAGGATTTTCCACATCCACCTGAAACCTTAGACAAAACCTGTCAGATTTCAATGTGTAATCAACTGCATTTCGTCCATAAAGTCTGAATGAACCACAACCCATTGTTGAGGAGAAGTTTCAGTCCTTGTTTAAAGATTGTCCTCGTAAAATAGCCATCATCTCCAGTCTAGATTGGTCCAGTTACAGGGGGGGAAAAAAAGCTTTCTTGAGGTAGTTGCAAGTTTCATATCTGCTTCCATACTAGACTTTGAAAGGCTCCTGCTGAACCAGGACTCCTAAATTTTTTCAGTTGACTGGTCTCCCCACTGTTTCTCATGGAAGTGGAGACTTCTGTGTAGCAAATGTGAGCTTACTGGCTGCACTTCTGCCTAGGATTCTAGTTACCTATGGTGCATTGGATTCTGTGGACTGCAGTTGAAAATGCAAATTTAATACATGATTTGAAGTAAGGTAATTTTTAAACTTCTTTTGGATTGGTACGGTGGATTGAGTATGTTATTTCCAGGGTTGGTTTGGATCAATTTTTCTGAAAGTTTTCCATCTTGTCATCATTCTTATTAAAATTTCTATTTGATATTCTTTTTCTATGCATATTCAAACTCTACATTTTCTGTTGTGGCTGTGACAGTTCTATAAATACAACTGCCCATGTGGCTCTTAACAAAATAGTGTTCTTGGCCAGAAGTGAAAACATCCCTTTATCACAGGAATTTTTGTTTAAAACAGGGAATGTTTTGCACACTCAAAAAGATGCTTAGGTGCTTAGTTGAGATATGTACCTTTGCAGGCAGAATTTGAATGTGAACCTTCATGTTCCAAGTGAATATTGTGATTCCAGTTTATAGAGTTGGCTTCTTTGTTGGCCCAGTATTACTTTGTATTAGCAAGTCAAACACATGCAGGCGGGGGATGGAAGTGGTGAGAATACCTCTGCTGGGGTTCTTGCCTGCCAATGTAAGAGATAGCAGCTAACGCCTTAGGTTGAGCTAGACAAAGGGCTCACTTTAGTTAGCATTTTCCCCATGTTTTTATATAACTATATGACTGACTCTTTGGAAAGGAACAGTGTTTCTGCAGACTGTTCCCAAGGATCCTGAATGTGTTTTGCTTTGGAGTAGGGATGAATGTCTAATGCCAGATTTCTGCCTAATAAAATTCCAAGTGCTGGCTAACCATAATTACAATTCATGTGCAGGTGTCTCTGCAGTGTTCCAAGTCCTCTTCTGAATGACTATCCAAAATAACATTGTTCGTTTTTGCATGGGCAATATATTAGAGGACTTGATCCTTCATAGATACTGTCTCGAATGTAGCTGTATTAAAATGTATCTTGCATGAGTCCCATTTCACATGCAACCTAGAATGCTCTGTAGGATTTCCCTGCATTAATAGCTACTCCATCAAATTTTGTGTCAAAATATTTGCTACCAGTAATGATATTTTAATTTGGTTTTATTTACTGATCCAGACTGTGTCTATGGACTGAAGACAGATTCTGATAGGATGCTGTTTAAAATATCCCCCATGATTTTCCATTTACTTTGATTGGGCAACCAGATGAGCAGTGTAACACTAAATGAAAGAAAAGACATCAATCAAAAGCCCTGTGGTGTGATTCTCAGCTCATTCTGCAGTCTCTTTGGAGTATAGTTATAATTGAAATTCCCCACCACTCGCTCTTTCTGTTGGGCATTATGTGTCTTGAGTGCATGTGCAGTGGGGGAGGTTGGTGTTGTATCTGTAATTCACACACACCGGGTTTCTTGTCAGGGGAGGCTGAGTCACTAACTGCTGCTGTTTTCTGATTGGATTCTTCTAGGTTGATTCTTCTAGACTGCTTGCTTACAATTTTTATTTTTCTTTAGTGTTTTAGTATGTCAAAGAACTCTCTGACATACTAACATAAAGATCATTCTAGTGAAAACCATGAAGGATAGCTCACTGAGCTCCCCTAGCTAATGCTAAGTAGGATTAATTCTGCTTTCCCATGTTCTAAAACAGAAAATTAGACTTTTCAAACCACATGTCTATGTGTCTAAATCACCACCGTAACAGTGATTAGTGTATATTTAAATATTTTTAGTGTGTGATTATAGTTTCTAGTGGTATCACAAAATGCAGTGCAAGTGCCTTGAAGGGCAAGATTCTCATTACTTTTTATGAAGAAGAGGAGTCAGATCTTGTCATATGCCTTTTAACTTTATTCCTGTGAAAATGCATTAAAAAAAAACAAACCCAACAACCAAAAAACCTTAGTGTTCATTTTCCTTGAAAATATTGGACATCATTTGGGTGAACACAGGGTCAGTAAAAATGTTTGTTCATATTTTAATCTTAAAATGAACCAGTTGTAGTGAATATTTAGATTAATTGTCCATGAAGGAGAAAGAAACTAGCAGAGTAGAAATAAACACATGTCCATTTGTGGTCCTATACAAAGCACAGTTAGGGAAGGCCTGGAGAAGATGGGCCCTACTTTTAGATGCTGTTGTATGTCAAGTATTTGAAGGGCATATGCTTTGGTGCATTGAAAAATATAAACGAGCTGTGGTTCAGAGAAGATAGCTGATGCACTGTCTCCAGGAATACTGAAAGTCCTGTTTAACTGTGGATGTAACAGAACCTCAGAAACAATTAAGGTTTAGTGTCTAATGGGATTTCCAGTGAAGTCCATAGGAAAAACATACCATCTTTTGGAAGGAATTGCCTTGAATTTGGAATAATTTAGAATTCTGTCTGTGGACGTCCTTGTCTGCATGTTTCCTTACATACAGCTCTCATCAAAACATCTGGAATTAGCCTCTAAATGGTTGCTTAGGCACTAAGCACTGCAGCAATAATTTATTTTTTAACTTTTCTTTTGATATACCATTTCACTTAGGTTGCAAAAGATGTATCAGTGAGACTTCACCATGAGTTAGAAAATGTGGAAGAAAAACGTACTATAACAGAAGATGAAAATGAAAAATTAAGACAGCAGCTTATAGAAGTTGAAATTGCCAAACAAGCACTACAGAATGAACTGGAAAAAATGAAAGAGGTAAGTGTTGCTATTTACTTCTACACCAATTATTTGAAGATCTCAAATTCTTATTGCTGAACTGACTGTTTTTCTTCTCTAACTTGTTTTGGGGTCAAAAAATATGGCAGGCAAAAGTTGAAAGTTGCAAGAGTGCTGAACTACAACGTGGTAATTGGGAAGCTAAATACAAACTAAAATATTCTGTGTTTTCTAGGCAAAACAGAAATCAAATTGTTTTTCCTCTACAAAGAGGGAAATGTGAAGCTGATGGTAACGAGAGTTCAGAGGCTTTGATACATTGTATCTAGGTAAAGATTCATGCAGGAAGAGTGCTGAAGCGTGTTAAGAAGTATCTAAATTTACAGATAAGTTCCCCACGTTTTTATGAAGACTGGTAGTTTTTCTCTTGCTAACTACTAGTAGGAACTAGCAGTCACCGAGACTAGGGATCTATCCATCTCCCCGTCTTGTTCAGTCATGCTCTTTGGAGTTATCTGTAAGGGAGAGACTCTACCTGGCCTTTCAATCTAAGCATAGTTTTACATTGTATCTAATTAATCTTCAAAATTACTCAATTTGCCATTATAGAAATGGAAGATACCGTGCCATTAAGTAAGCAGAAAATTGCATTACAGCAGTAATAGCTAGGCCAACAGAGATAGCAAAGCAGGCTGTAAGAGGAGATTAAGAATAAATTCTCAGAACAGCTTTTAGCAACAGCTCTCATTCAATGTTTAAAATTCAATGAATGCCACTGATTTTCACTTTTAGGAATAAACCCCAGTAGGAATGCCAGGGTCTTCTTTGATCTTGTGTGAAGCAAGAGATGTATTTCAGTTGTTAAAAACAGGAAAATTTCAGTTATATGATAAGTTAGGATATTTTTAGGAACAGCAAGTGCTGCCTTTAAGTGATGTAGTATTAAAAATATTCATGTGTTTTCTTTACAGGAACTGAATTTCAAGCATGTTAGATGATAAACAGGTGGTTTGTTCCACCTTCTGCTACTATCCCAGATAACTGCAGATTTAAAAGGGCATGAAATCTAAGCCTTTTTCAGCTTTCCTCTCATCTCCTTGAGACTTTCTTCTTCTGTTTTCCGTCTGGTTTCTGCCATCAAAACCAACTTGGTTTCCTGGACCATTTTCTTTGTGAGAGCATGATCTTTCTGCAATTATCCTTGCAACTTGTGCTTAAGATTGATTTTACTCAGAATTCTTCATTATTCATGTCCATTCAGACTCTACTTTCTTGTAGATTCTCATCTTTGGACCCTCCTGTTCTCTAATAGGTTGTACTGCTGTAAACTTCTTTTGCCTTGCTTCCTCTTACACATCTTCAGATTACAATGACATTTAGTGCAATTTAATAGCTTATGTTCTTTGATATTAACCAATAAATAGGCTTCTTCATCCCTGTCATCACTTTCTTCTTATCCTGATTCTTCCCTCTGCCCCACTATGTGGAAGAATGGTTCTGTTGCTGTCATATTGTTCTCCACTTCTTTCTTTGGCTTAGGTGTTTACTCTTTCTGTTTTTGCAAACAGTGCAAAATCAATGAAAGGATAGTGGAGACTCCAGAAGAGAGAGTGTCATGTTTAAATTAGAAGCTGTGCTACACAGTAGTGTTTTTTGTGAAGCTGAAACAGATGGATGATTCCCACTGGCACAGAATGGGGTCACTGAGCCAGAATGAAAAAGTGAAGTAAGACTTGATACCATAGTAGAGGTAGAGTGGACAAAGAGTCAAATATACATCCTTACACTGAACTGGGAAGAACTGCCACGCATAGTCATTATATGGGTCATCATAATTAGGCAGGAGTTTTCATTTATGTGCTACAAAGAGGCTGCTGAGTCCCTTTCAGTAGGAGAAGGCTGCTTTTCAGGTTAGGACTTTCAGCACAGTATGGGGGAAGTTGGAAGATAGTTGGTACAAGTCAGAGAAAAGCAAGGTTTAAGCAAAGCTAAATTGTTAGGCACTTTGCAAACATGCCATGACTTGAGGGACCCATGGAAGCATGCTGGTAAAAAGTACTAATTCCTACAGAACTTAAATTTAGAATTGGTGAAGAAGCTGTGAAAATGTTAACATGAAACAACTATGAAAACAACCCAAAGCTAAGTGAAGTGCATTGGAATTTTTCTTGACAAATAAGTTTTCTTCTGTGGCAATCAAAGGTTTCATACATCTTAAACGTCATTGTTAGATAGTCATAATATTAGTTTTCTGTTTGCCTGTGAGTTATTTCCTCTAATTTCATGGGTTTATAACCCTTTCTCGCTTCAATGCAGCCATTATAACCAATGGAATCTCCTACCTAAGGAAGTTCTACTCAGCATAGATAGAAATGCATGGAAGACCTTTTGTCTGGATTGTGATCTTCACTTTTTTGAGCTTATAATTAATGGCAAAGTTAATCTCCAAAGACAATGAACCATTTTTGTTTCACAGCATAGTAAGAGTGCTTAGAATACGTAATGACTGATTTCTGTACTTTTATGTCATTAAGTGTACTGCAGAAACACAAACATTTCCATTCTTCTTAAAATCTATTTATGTATAACTGTCAGGGGAAATTTGTTCTCCTTTTATAATGAACAGTGTGAGATAGCATGGAATAGTTAAAATAAGACTTAATAGAAAATGCAAGAAGCAGAAGTACAATTTTTTGTTAGGTAGTCTCCAGGGCAGAACCAAAGCCAAAGTTCTCTCTGTGTGGATTCTCAGTTGTTTTAAAAAGCATGGAGACTTGACTGGAAACTTGTGTAAAAGATAAATGCTAGCAGATGTGTTTGTGTAGAGTCAAATCTAGAGTTCTCCAGTGAACATTTGTGTGAATATAGACGTGTGAATGTATTTGTCCGTTAATATAGAGAGGTAATTGCTGTTGGCTCTCTTGATTTGGAGCTTTATTTTTATTTATGGTAAATTTCACGACAAATTAGAAATTGTTGTTGATGGCAGCAGAAGCTTGCAAACATCCAGGATTTGGAAGCTGTTTCAGCAATGCATACATTTTCTATCAACTACTTTTACATTCAGTCCCCCAACCTGCAGCTATTTGATTTAATGTTAGTCCTGCACATGTCCACACAGATATATGAGATTTTTAATCTGTGCTAGTTTTATTTCTAGCAACTGCTGCTGATTTCCTATTCATTAATGGTTAATATTAATTGTAATGCTTTTGGGGAAGCTGAAAACAAAGTAGAGGAATTGTTTCCTAAAAGAAAGAGAAACCAACAGTAGCTAGATGTAATTTTTCAGTTATATAAAAAAAGTCATCGTGTTGTTAGTTAATTAATGTTCATTAGTTTGTTGTTAACTGTTTGGTAAAGCCTAGCTAACTCTTGTAAAGCATTTTGTTATCACAGTAGGAACCAAGAGTTCATTCACCGGCTGTAGCTATGTAGGAAACACCCAGTTAGCTGTGCTTTAGGTGGCTTGTTGCAAGATAAATGAAGCAGGGGGAAAATATGACCGATGTACTGAACCATGGTCTTTACAAATCCTCATTGCAATGCAGACGTGGAATTGCAAGAAGCTCAGTGTTTTTCAGGGACATACATCGTTCTGGATAGAGATAGATTACTCTGCTGGTGCTCCAAGCTCAGTTCTTACAGCTACTTAAGGGTGATGTTTTCAAGCTACCATTTTCTTCTAAGCATAGAGTATTTGATCAGATAATAGAACTTGTGATAACCATTGCTATATGGCAAGTGAACCAGAGATGTTTTTTGTCCCTTCAGACTGCAGGCAGAGGAGTTTATGCCTCCCTGTACGGGTCTGCGTTCTGCTGGAGTGGTGCCTGTCTTGTCAGTCTGTCTGGTTTGTACACTGCATGGAAATGGAAGAAGGCAATAGGGTCTGGGGAACTGGGCATTGGGGCTGGGAGGAAGAAAATGAATTCTGTTCCTGATTGTGATACATGCTGTGGGACCACAGGAAAGTAATTACACTTTTCTGCTTATTCTTGCAACCTTTGCCTGCCATTTAAGCACAGATTAGCTCTCTACACATCTCTGAGTGTTCAGGCTGCACAGAAATCAGAAGGGTAGCTGGAAATTTCACCACAAAAGCTGCTGTAAAAAAACCCCACAAACAAACCCAAATTCCATCCCCTCCCTCCCCCCCCCCCCCGAAAAACCCAACCCAACCAAAACACCAAAAACCCCAAACTGGAAAGCTATGAAAGAACTGGTAAGGAGTGTTCCTGCCCCAGTCTCCTTGATCACTAACACTAGCTTGCCCAGCTTGCCTCTGATAAAAATCCAGTATCTCTTCTTTCTCACAGCCCTTTCTTTCTCTAAGCCCCTTCTCCTGTCATTTAACCACAACCGCTTATTTTAAGTCTTTAATCTATAACTCAGAAAGTCTCAAATTCTCCATGTTCTCTCACTCAGTCTTGATCCCATGTCTGTTTCTTCTTCTTGTTTTTTTTGTTTGTTTGGTTTTTGTTTTTGTTTTGTTTTGGTTGGTTGTTTGTTTGTGGTTGGTTTTTTTTTGTTGGTTTTTTTTTTTTTGGTATGCCTGGTAGTAGTGGCTGTTTTGCTGTCTACTGGTTCTTAAGTCCCAGTCTTGTCCTTCTCCCCCACCTTTTCCTCCTTCCCTGCCTCCTTCCAACTCTTCATGAGTGTCCAATCTCCTCTCTGGATTTCAAGTATATTCCAGTTCATTTAGCCCTTATTCTACTTCAGGTATATTATCTCCATTTCTTAGTTACAGCTTCTCTCTGCTGCAAAATTTGTCCTTTTCCCCTGATTCTTCCACCCCCTGATATAAATCTGTCAGCTGCCTTAGTTTGTTTTGTTCCTTTCCTTATTTCCAAGCCGTAGCTCTTCATTTTTGTGTCTGGACTGAGAGCTGTGGAGGATCACTCGCTGTGCTAGGAGACAGCAGCTATATCACTGTGAGCAGTGAAGGGAGAGTTCTAATGCCTAGACTCAGCTTTATCTAGACTCTCATGGAACAGCAATCACAGGACTTGTTAGGTTTTGCCTTCTGGCCTGGAGTTGGAACATGATCTGTCTGCTGGGGAAAATGTGCAGATTGATAGCTGAGGTGGGAGAGGGTGTGGTAGTTCATAAATACAGAATTTTTAGCAACTTATACTAAAACTCCAACAAATAATTACCTGGTAATGTATAGCAATGGGAGATTTCTGAGAGGTTATGTCATGATTTTGATGAATTTGAAAAGTATAAACACAATTAGAAATGTAAAAACACAAAAAGGTTCTGGAACACAGATATACTGGAACTTCTCAAAAGAACAGTTGCTAGAATAATTTATTATGAGCAAACAAGGATGTTCTCATCTTAAAAAAATACAATATTTTTGCTAAAATTTTAAAAAATATTAACCATGTTGGTAACTTATCCCAGGACAGATGCTTGGCGTGGAAAATCTGCAACAACTAAAATGTAATGTTGCAAGAAACTAGAAACAAGTCTCATAATGAATGGTGGTTTGCAGCATTTCCAGTGGCAAGGCAACCCTATACAACAGCGGTGTTAAATTTTTGGATGCTTTCAGAACTTTCTCATCTGGTACTTTTCTTGGTCCCTTCTCTCAGGAGCTTAAACTTCATCACCTTGCAGTCTCATAGTAGGCTGCCAGTGCTGCTATTGGCCATCAAACCCCTGACCAATGCTTCATTATTTGCAACAAGTAATTCCTGCAGCTGACATTAATCACCTGTGGCAAAAATTGTCTTCAATCAATTGCAAAAATCACGTGACTTCTAGTTGTCTGAAAAATGCTGCATCTATTTTCTCTTACGCATCAGATGGTCAGTAGAAGATACCCCCAGGTGATGCCACCACGTTTCTCTGTTCTCTGCTTCGTGCCCATAGCTCCCAGTTGGCCCATCACCTTTTACAAGACAACACCAAATGTGATTGAACTGCTCTTTTTGTTTCTTCCTCAACTTTAGAGTTTCCATCAATCCATTGCTGTACTCCAGGCATGTGAGTTATCTTGACAGGTCTTTGTGATTCCAATGAGGTCATGACTCTGCAGATGTTCATGGGCTTCTAGCTTCTTTTTGTTGCCCATGCTGCATGCATACAAGTCACTGGAGATGGGTACTTGGCTGTGCTGCTTTGAAAGGGAAAATTTGAGTCTCCTCCGTCATACTGTCTACCAAGCACATAATAATTGCACCTCATATTTTCATTTTTCCTCAGAGTTAGAGAGAGATGAGATGCTAGTACACCTGCTGATGTAGCTGCTCAGCCTCACAGGCTCAGTGCAGTAACCAGTACTCTTTGAACAGTTACAGTAATTTACTTGCTCCTGGCACCAGATGGCAGCAGGGGAGGGTTTAATAGGGCTCTTGCCAGACCGGCTCCTTCCTGGCTCTTTTGGAGTACCCAAACGCTGAGTGTATCAGCTACACTTTGTAGTAATAGTACTTTTAAGCAGAGAGTTTCCATGATCTGAAATTTCAGTTTGTTGCCTCACCCAAATTCAATCTGCTTTGGTGAAGAGAACAAGAGGATGATGATGAGGTTCTTTAAAAAGAGATGAGAAACAAGTGTCTGCCTGAGTTAGTACAGGACAAAAGAAAAAAGTTCTCTATCTCCAAGCACAGCTAGCTCAATGATTTCTGAGCACCACATTCCAGTAGATGCATAACCCCTGGTTACTTTTCAGACTTGCTTTTGTGATTTTCTGTTGCCCTTGGTATCTTGCCCAAATATTTTGTTCCTTTAAAAGCAGTACTCTGCAGGCATGCTATTCATAATTTGTGAGGGTGGGATTCTGACATACTTTCTCAGAGCACACTGTGATTTCACAGTATGTGAGTGAGATAAGCAGAATTTGCATTGGTTTAGTTCTTTGAATATGAGAAAAAAATCAAAATGGAGAAAAATATTAATCTCTGTTACAAAATCTGTCGTAGTACTTCTCTGAAAATGTCATGCCATAAATAGGGGAAAAAGTGCATTTTAGAAGCAGTTTACACTTAAACTTCATAAAATTAGATTTTAATTACATATCAGTCATCAGCAATTCACATCAGCCGTTTGGTTCAAGAGAATTACTCAAAGTAAAACTAAACAGCCTGATGGACAATAGTAATATACTCCAAAACATATGCAATAAGTAGTGAATGATTCCATTGAATAAAGCTCCATAAATGTCTTATTGTGAAGAGATTTTGTGAGTAAAGATGCCTGGAGGTGACATTTTTCAGTCATTCAAGCTGGTGTGCTGCTTTGTGAATTCCCATTGAATTGTCTGAAAATTTGCAAGGATGTGTAAAAGGAGTGGCAGGATTGATGGCTAACTGGGAAGTAATAAGGAAAGACTCACAACTGTAGTGAAAAAGAATATATCTGGAATAGGTTTAAAACAGAAACTAATTTAGCCATCACAAAATAAAGTCTGACCTATTCTTTGAACCTGTAAGCATAATGGTGCTACTCTGGTTTTGTGGGAACAGGGGAGTTCCTTCCTTGTGTCAGAATCTTACTTTGTTTTCCTTCATTTCTATAGTAGTTATCAGCAGCCTTAGATTTGCAAGCTATCTTGTCAGAGGTGTTATTGATATTACATACAGTCTTCAGGTAAAATCAGAGTCTCTTTACAATAATGTGTATTTTAAAGGAAAAAAAAATAATTACTATCTTCAAAAAATCCCCCAACTAGAATGGAAACAGAGAATAAGAGCTGAGCTTCCAAACACATAGAAACTATGTTATAGAGAAAGGACAGGAGTCCCAACATCATGATCTCGAGCACCTGAGACCTTTTTTTTCCTTGGATCATTCTTCTCAAAGTTTTTCTTTACTACAGAATTGCTTCCATCAGTCAAAAACTATATTTGTAAAGTAAATCAGGTTAAAGAAGAGTCTGCACACTGACAAGTGATTCCTTGTACATACCTCAGATGGTTTTGACCTGGATTAGCTACCACTGCTTCAGTGCTTGGGCATGATTTGGGGTCTAGCCTGGGTCAGAGCTTATTCCTGATTGACAATTTGGATGTGGTCCTGTTTGTTTGAAAAGAAGCAGGTTCTGAGAACAGTCCCTGACCATTTAATTTACTAGTGTAAAAACTAGGCAAAGGTTCTCTGACTTGGTGTGGAGCCAAATGAGATGGCAAATGAGATGAACAACAGCAAGTCCAGTCTGTTGCTGCCATGTGGGTTCCCACTGCTGAGAATTACTTGGCAAGGGTCAATCATCAGCAGTGACAAAGCCAATACAGCTGGCATGCTCGGTTGTCTGTAGGAATAATGGGCAGTGTGGTAACTGTGGCGTTAAGTGGTAACTGGTTACCAGAGAAAATAGCTTGTGATCATGATCTCACCTTGGGCCAGGCTATAAGAGTATTTCTCTTGCTACAGACTTTAGGGTATGACTTTCTAGAGATCTAAAGGAGAAAGAAAGCCTTTTATATCTGCAGAAGTAGGTAATCTTGCTACTGACTTCACTAAGATTGTCAAAATATGATACCATATTAACAAATAGAGGAAATTTGGGGAAATCCAGTATTACAGGGCTCCGTAATGGTCCTCAGTCACAGAAGACAAGTTTTTATTTTTGTACTTCATGCTCTCAGCATGTCTTTACTCAAATTGACATTCAAGTGTCCATACATGTAATTTAGACATAGAGGTACCAACTTGATTGCTCAAATGAAAGAAAAAATTGCTAGGTAACTTCAAAGTGTAAAAATGAAGTCTCTGGTTTAGCTGGCTTTTCAATAGCTATCATATTACCTTTCACAGCTGTATCCACAGATAGTACATAATCCACACTCATTCTTTTGTTGTTATTTTGCTTACATTTTTTAAATAATACAATATGCTTTTCAAATTCTAACTAACATCTTATTTATAACCAGTTTTGCCAGGTCTTGGGAATTTTTTTGTGAGACACTGTGTATGATTTCCTTAGTTTCTTAAAGAAAGAGACTGAGTGATAGAAAGGACAAATTCAACCTCTTTGTACTGTGACAAAAACATGAATGGGAGAAAAGGGGTAGGCCAGGATTCTCTGGATTTAAAGGAAGTCCATGTGAATTTGCAAAATTTCTTTCTATTGCTTGGAAGGTTTTATGGAGGAAGAACAGAGACGTCTTCAAAGTGCTGAACAAGAGGTCTAAATACAAGTTTTTGTATGGAATCAGTATATACCAAATGTCATCATCTTACTGGAAGTCTCACCAAGGCTTTGGTGAATAATAGTTATCCATGTTTTCTGTCCTTTATGCCATTGTATTTAGTCCTGCTGAAGTGCACCTGTCCCTTGCAAGAAACACCTGAAATAACAGAGCGCTTGCAATGTGTCAAAGCTGAGCATGTTTCAGATTGAAAGGAAAGTTACCATAGCTCTGTTATTCTTTAGTTCATGTGGTCACTGCTGGTTTCAGGGCTGTCTTTCTCAGTCTTAAATTGAGCAATGCCACATGAAACAATTTTTAGTCTTTACAATCTCTGGTGCTGCTAGTGAACCTACAGTTAAAAAAAAAAAGAATGGAACGCTCTGTAGCCTGGTAGATTTTTCAGTTATTCTGCACATGGAATTTCCCAATGCGTCTTTTAGGTTCCTATGTTCCTGACAGAAGTTTGGCAGAGCCTCACAGCCCTAGGTAGTTTGTTCTGGCTTTAGAAGAGTAAGCAGGATGTAGCACCATGGAGTTAAGCGCTGTCCTGCATTTTGGCTGAACTCAGCTGTCAGTGTGAGGAAGGAGAACCTTGTCATGTCGTTGTACAGATGGCTGTTCTGGAACATGTCATGGGCCCTCAGGGAGTAACCTCAGTGTAGTTTCCAGTGTAAAAACAGGTAAAACATACTGGCAAGAACTCAAATGGAACATAGACAACAGAGACATGTACAGCAAAACTATCACGGAAATTGCTGTATTTACTATTCAATATATTACTTGTTACTTTTTTTTAGAATGATCCTTCTGAGAACTTAGGTGGCTGGGATAAAGTGCCCAGTACTTACAGAATCAGAAAGACCAAGTGAAGCGTGGGTAGCTTCCTTATGTGCTGCTATACGTGATTAGTAAGTAGTCCCTGAAGGAGAACTGTTTGTTAACTAGCATCCTTGAGGCACATAGAATGCAAAAAATGTAGCCCTTTCCAGGAAAAAAAAAAAAAAAAAAAAGAAAAAGCTGAAATGGGGCTCCAGGGCCCATGGGCAGGGTGTCTGGGGAGGCCCTAGATATATGATTCTATGAAATACCTGATAGGAGGGTACAAAGAAAGATTCAGACACTTTTCAGTGGTGTTCAGTGACAGGACAAGAACAAACTTTTTAATGAATGTGGTCAAACATGGCCTGTAGAGGAGGAGACTCCATCCTTGGAGAAATTCAGGACTGCACAGGACAAGCCCTGAGAAGCCTGCTTGTCTGCACTGAGGAGGGAGACTGGACTAGATCTTTCAGTCTCAACTGCATCGTGAATTTTATCAACTCTTTGATAGTTACTTGTTAACAATAAGCAGAATCTAATTTCCCATTTTGCAGCAGAGCATACAGGCATCAGAAAATGTCAATTCTGGAAAGGGAAAAAGGAAATGGTTTGCAGGTTACTTCTGTTAAACAAGAGAATCCAGGGTTTTTCCTAGCTGACTTTCTTCTCAGACAAAACACAGGAGTTAACAGGAGGTCAGAGGCAGCTACATGCTATCAAGCAGGGCATTTTCCCTGTGGCAGTGATAGGCACAGTGGTTTGTGCATCCGCTTGTGTTCTGTGCCATATATCTGTACATGTGAGTGTCTGTGGGCAAAGTGCTAAACCTTCCATCAGGCAGATACCTCACATGCAGTAAGGGGATTGATGTATGAAGAAGAAAGTGCAGCAAAGAATGTATTATACACAGTACAAGGGTGGGGAATGTTGCCCAACAAATGGCTTCTGTGGTGGGCTGGACAGGAGTATAGACTGTGTGTGATTATTCAAGGCTGCCAGCTGATTCTACATCAATTATCAGTGTGCTAGTTGTGCTTTACCTCTGAACTGCCCTGGAAGTATGTGATACTTGGAGAGCAGAATGGCATGTTTGACCCTCTTCTTCTACACTCCTTCATCTTCTAGACTCTCTCATTTGCACACATTTATAGCCATATTCTATAGTGTGTGTCACTTAACAGGGAGAAGACCCAGCTATAGGATGTGCTGGGTTCTGGCATCAGACCAGAGGGGCTTCTAAATCATGTGGAATCAATACAAGCCAGGAACAAGAACACCAGGCTTTTGATGTTTTGGGTTTTTTTTACTTACTGCAGTGTTCATAGTATCAGGATATGCAACCCCCGGCATTTAAGCAGATTCAGATTTTGTTAATGCTTCATAACCAAGAGTTCCAAGCACTGCATTTCTTATTTTGAAGTAAAGGTTAGTGGATTAACCTTTAAGATGTGCAGGTGTGCTTTCCCAAAGTGTTTGTTTCTGCTGAGATTTTTTGACATATTATGTGATTTTTCCCTTTCCATTGCTAGTATTAAAAACTTCATATATTGAGATGTGTAGAACGGGACCTGTGGGTGTTAAGTCTGTTTTGCTCTGTCTCATCCTAGTTGCATGATTGTGTTAAATGACTTTGACTAGCTTAGAAATAAATCCAGGTTAGGATAACAGTGAAGCCGTTTGCTTACATCACAGCTGAGCAGTTGCACTTAGAAGGCATTTGTCATCAATGTTGTGTGTAATGAGAGGCTTCCACATCCCTGCGAAGCATGACTGATGATGACATCCAACTGGCCTGATTACCAAGAACCTTTTATATTACAGGCTTGGCTGAATTATTTTAAATTTACAGATGCTACCAGTTTAGATTTTTTAATAAATGATTAATTAGAAGCACCAGTAACAGAGCCTCAGAAAGAGTTTTGAATTGGAACATTCCCTTGCAGGTACACATAAATACTCTCAAAGGTTCATTTTCCTTATGGTGCGCTTCTAGGAGTATTGTTGCTGAGTTTCCAAATTTTGGTTGGGCTTCACATGTTCAGAAATTGTGAGGCCAGAACTGTATTATATGATCAATTAGTCAGGTCTTCTGAATAACATGGGTCATAAAATACCCCAACTAAATTTGTTCAAACTGATGCCTACTTTTCAGAAGAGGGTGCTTGTCTGTGTTAAAAATTGACAGCTGAGAACAATCTACCACAGCTCTTCCTAAACTGTCTCAGAAACAGGTAAAAATTTGCACCTCCCTTCTCAACTGAACTTGTTAGTTACCAGTCAGGACTTATTTTCTTACTACCACACTACATTCAAAAGTACAGAATCAATGCTTTAGTGTTTGGTTTTTTTGTTTGTTTGTTTGTTTTTAATTTTCATGCCTAGTGTTGATATAATTTAGCCATCTAAAAATTATGTATTTAACCTAAGTAGGGAATATGACCTCCCTCAAAGGAGGAAGGTGGGGACTACTTTGAAGTGAATCATTCCACTTGTCTGAGGCTAGTTTGACTCTGTGGAGAGGCATATCAGTTTCTAGTTATTGCACAGTGAACCTCAGTTTTGACATCTACATCCTGCATTAAACCTTTTGGTCTCAAAATTACACCTTGATATAGTTTTAGCTGACTACTGTCTATGACCCTGTAGTTTTTTTCAGAGATGTGGCTTTTTAAGAGGTCTTCTCTATTCTCTAGGCTCTTCTCCTATTGTCTTAGTATAATTGTTATTCCTTGTTCTTAAATGTGTATCTTCATATTTAGTCATATTAAAACATATTTGTTTGCTCCAAGGTTTGTATCAGTGACTGTCCTTCTCAATATTTAATGTTTCTCCAATCTTTACCTTATCTGCAGCCTTTATCCAATATTATTTTATGTGTCTTTTTTCCAGGTAGCAGCAAAAAATGTTAATCAGTGTAGGATAAAGACTTGATTTCTTGCATAACCCCATTAGGGCTGCTTTGGGAGGCGATTTGCTGGTTCAGTGACATTTATGATAAATTCTGAAGAGTCAGATATTTGTTCATGGTAGCTAGTGATCAAATATTTATAATGAGCTGACGACTGACAAGCTTCTTTTCAGAATGAGATTTTGACATTTCTAGCAAAGAGAACCTTTAAAAAACAGTCTTAAGTCAACCTCTACAGTAAGGTTTTAAGTCAGCCAAAGAGCCACAGCCCCCTCCCTTGCTGGGAATAAGCTTTCCTTTAAGAACCTGGGCAAATTTCAGTTAGGGGGAAGTGTTATCATTTGTGAGGACGAGACATGGATCACAAGTCACAGGTCTTATGAGCCTCTTGAAGTCAATGAAACTGCTCACCCGGTGCTGCAATATTCTCCTTCCCCTCATTTCCATCTTTGCATTGCTGAAATACCAGGAAAAGTATTGGACGCAAGCTTATGTGAGATGAAAGTGGTACCAGCGAAAAGTAGGTGTGGGGGTGTCCAAATTCCTAAAACATCTTCCTTCCATTTTAGCTTCTAGCCTCTGAAGTTTATTTGTCTAGAGCATGTCCTTTACATGAGCTTCTCAAAATGTAGATTTAATTTATGGCAGGATCACACTGGCATAACTTCAGAGCACTGCAGAGACCAACGCTCTGTTTTCAATAATCTAAGTTCCCAAACACCTTTGAAACTTCCCCATATGTTATATTGAGGAAAATATTTTTCAATCGATTTACGAAAAGCTAGCTTTACAGTAGAACTTTCCCAAGAAAATACAAGCAAAAGAAGAGACCAAGTGTAATAGAAGACCCCTCCTTATAGCTAGAGAACAGAGTGATGGTTGCTGACACAATAGCTGTATTTCTTTCCCCTGTTAATAGAAAATCTTCTGCACACTGCTCATGCTTCCAGACCAAGCGCTGATTTCAGAGTTTTTCCTACCTGCATTCATCTTAATTTTTAGCATCCTTTCAAATGAACTCTAAAATCTGATTTTTTGGTGAGATGTCCCCATAACTGGGAGGTATTGTCAGAGGTGTACAGTCTCACAGGGCAAGCTTCAAAGCCCTTTCTCTTCTGTGTGCCTACAAACACACACAGATGTGTGTGTGCTTGATACCATCCTACACTGTGAATCCAGGTGAGAGACTGAGTGCTGTGCATTTCATACAAATCTTTAGTATGAAGTGAGCATAAATACAGATGTACATGTTTATCAACACACAACTTCGCAAACTGGCTTCTGTATACATTTCCAGGAAGCGGTGTAGAGGTGCACATTGTGTGCGGAATCATACTTATTTTCCTTCTCATTACTTTTCATTTTCAGATGAACCTTTTTTGTTGGGGATAGTAACTACACTTTGGTTTATAGATACGCATTTTTGTAACCAAGGCAACGAACCCAGTCTGGTTGCTTGCACTTTCCTGTTCTCGTGAAAATCTGTTTGGAATCTCTTCTGGGATATTCCTCTAAGAAGACTGGAAAAGTATACGTGTGATACTAGATGTGAGAAAGAAGACTCTTTACATTTGACAAAACCTCATTATGTATTTAATTCGTAGTTGCCATATCCATGTTTGTGCCTGTAATTTTTGCTATTGTTATATGGTGGTGGTTTGAACTATGCTGACAGGCAGTCTGTCATGCTGACAGTCTCAAATAAAGACTAGGGCAGTACATTGGACTAGGCATTGTGCAAACCCTGGCAAAAAGACTGACTCTCTTCTCTCAAAACACACAAATAGCTGAGTTGACAAATAAACACCAACTTAGGAAGCCCTAGGAAAAGGTTTAACTGGCATCACTATGCAATAAAATACCTTATTCCTGCATTTGCATTCCCAAATATTCATGGTGTTCTGAGATTTTCTTTCACATTTCAGGATTAGAGAGCCAAGTGTAAGATGACTGTGATTTTTACATCCATAATGAGGCCTAGTTGGATATCACTGGGGAACTAAGCATGTCTAGCTCTTCCATCTTTTTAAAGGGTCAAATGGCAGGAGATCTCTTCCTTCTCTGATAAATTGCTTTCATTATTTCATGATATCCTGATGGGTGAAGGAATGTGTAATCACAGGAAGCAAAGTATCAGAGTTTGGTCAGCTATTTGACTGTGAAAGCTTTGAAAAGGCAGCTTTCATCTCCCATTGCTTGGGATTTTTTTCAAATAAGAAAAAGACGAAAGCAAATGTAATTGAAGCATAAATGTGCTGCTTCATTTATGCACTGCAAAGAATGTTTTTACCTAGTTATACCATTATATGCTCTGGCAATGTGGTTTTGGTTCAAATTGCAAAAGGTTTCTCTAGATAAAGTGCAAATATTGTGTATCTTTTCCCCTTTTATTTTTTTCCTCATTTAATTAGCGAATGAATAATGGATCTGAAAATAATAACTGAAATAACTCTTAAGTAAATACAAATGAAATAATACAGATATTGGAGGGAAGCTCTTCTTTTCTCTTCTGCAATATGAAGTCATGCAAATGACTGCATGAGAACTATTTTTCTCCCTGTGGTGAAGTAATAAAGATTGCTTTCATTTTGTATTCATTCTCAACAGTGTTTTCAAATACACCAGATTTAACATGAAGAGAGCATTGCTAGAGTGAGTGGGGATATGCTTAGTATTTGCTTCATGGACAGGGAGGATGTGCATCTTTGTATTTCAGTTATCCTTTGCTTTTACATTCATGCCTTAATTTTGCAAGGAAGTAGAATACAGAAATACTCAAGACTCTTCCTGCTCTTGAAGGGTGGTGGAAGGAGTAAAGTGTTGTATTATTCTATGTACTTGTGCCAGTGACTGACAAGGCCAGTGTCTTGAGTTGGTTGCTGGCAAACTGCACTGATAAGAGTTGCAGTATAAGGGAGACATTTTAAAGAGAATTTTTTTTTTTTTTTTGGAGAATAGGCATTTGCAATTTGCCAAAGCAGAGAGTGTCCGTTTAGTTTTTACTACATCAGAGCCAGTGGCAGAAAAATAAAAAATATGTCTTGTGTCAGAGTTCATCCAGCTCCATGAGTTACCCAGCCACACTGATTGAAGGGGAAATACGGGGAGTCGGCTTTTAATTTTCCTGGTCATTGTCACCCTGTATCAGACAGAGCCAAGTTTGTGCAGCCCAAAAGTTGTTCAATATTCATCGACTTTTCAAGACTGTAAAGATGGTGGTAGGTTTACTCTGATATTTGAAAGCTCTGCAGATGTGTTACATTTTGGAGAAAGCTAACCATAATCAAGTGCAGTACAGTTTTGTGAAGGTTCAGTGGTAGCTGTGGAGATTCAAGGAGCTGCACACCCTTTGCCTTAGCCTGCTCTGTGAGGAGAGATAAGGGCTGTTATGGGACCCATGTGCATGCATAAATCCCTTGATGTGTCAGGAGGTCCTCCGGTGCTTGCCTACAGTAATTTTTACATAATACCCCCAGATCAGGCTTGAAATAATCAAATCTCAGAATCTTGAAAAATCTTGGGATGTTTTGCTTAAGGCTTCTTTATTAATTGCTGATATACTTACTGTAGCTTAGAATTGGGTAGGAAGAGTTTGAGTTCATTTTATAGCTTTCCTACTCAGTGGAGCGTGATGCAATTATTTCTGCATTGTGTTACTCTCAGAGTAGATTTCAGGTCTTTTTATACCTGAGAAGCACTGAGCATGGCAGGTGATGTTTGGACTGCACATTTGGCTTGCAATTTAGGGCTGGCAAGAGAAAGATTGTGCCATCTGGTCTTGAGAAGTGCTTAGCATCTCCAGCAAGACACTGGATAAACTCCAGTGAAGGTCACTGGAGATGTGATGCTGCTGAACATCACAACTGAGTTGCCCGTTGCTTGTGATCTGGTATGCATCCAATGCAAACATTATCTGCAGTCTTATCTAGGCTGTGGACTCGGCATTATCAGAACACACATGCAGCCCCATGTGTGCTGCCTACAGTGAATGCTAGAATAGTCAGGTGAAACCCAGTTTTACCTCTCAGGTGAAGAGGTAAACAGAGATTATACAAGACAATGATCCATGCCACAGTTATGGGTTTTATAATCTCCAGTGCTGTTCAAATGTTTCATTATGATTTGAGCAGTTTAGTAAACTCCTCATTGTAGAAACAGTATTATATGCATTTTTTTGCTTATTCTTTTTTCCTACAGAGGGATAACTTGGTTCAAGGTTATTAATACCTTAGCACTGTCTGGTAAGCTTTACAGATCAGAGAGTGGAAAAGAAGTCATGAATTTCTTGCTTTACTGTTGTGGGTTTTTTTTAACTCACAATCACTAGAGTGAAATGAATATGATTTTTTTAATTATATGGAAGCAAAATTATCTGAGCCTTCAAACTGTCCTTCACAACAAACTTTTAAAACCAGCTCTAGAATATGAGGGGCCAATTTTTTGCTACAGTTGAGAAAACAGTAGAGGTGGCTTTTAGTGGCACTACAGTAGATTTCGTGGTACACTGTGACATGGGAAAAAGATAGCAAGGGGTGAATTATATTGAAAGGTGATCAAATTTTATATATGAAGGTTGCTGAATCAATCACCCAGTCTAACTTCTGTTAGTGTGTCAAAACAAGCAACACACAATTTTAGTAGTGTCCAGTTGCAGGTGTAATATGAAGATTTGCTTGGACAAATGTGAGTTTCTTTTTTTGGCTTTGCCATATGTTTTCCTTTTTCCATTTTGCTGCGATGAATTTCTTTTCATTAGCAGCAATGAATTTTTCCATGTTGATAATTGGATTGGAAGAGTGCAGTAGTGCAAGGCTTGAGAGAAATGATAGAAAGAGTAGCCACTGTAAATTATGAAATGCATCTCTGGAAGAAACTCTCAAAAATGTAGTATTTATAGCAGGATATACTTCTTGATATGTGGCTTGCTTTGTTTGGTATGAGCGTTGCCTCTGTGCTCTGGCACGATGTTGTGGGACACTGATTTTGCAGATATCGTCTGTCAGCTGCAATGTGTGAGATCTACTGATCAGAAATTGTCTCATGGTGTTTTTCATAAGTAAAGAAATCATACCAGTTCCAGCTGGACCTAATCCATTTACCCCAGTCATCCTGCCAGTTGAATTGTGTGTGTTCTTCATCGCTTTCTGCTACAAAATTTTGTTACTAAGCACTGTCATTTCATTGGTGAATAATACAAGCTCTGTGGATGATTTGTTGTAATTCAAGTAGAGCAGAATAGAAAGTAGTGCCTAGTCATTGCACAACCACAACTACTGTTGTAATTAAAATGTTGCTATCCTGACTACTAAAAAACATTAAAAATATAGAGACAAAGGAGAAAAACAAGTTGTATTTTTTCATGTCACACCTACAAAAGTACTTTTTCTTGTTTCTTTTATCTTCTGCAACGTTGTACGGTACACAAGAAGTTTCACCTCAGCATTTCAGAACCTCATTATTTCTGGAGAGATGCTGAGCTCAGCAGGGTGAATAAAAGGCATTTAGATAATCAAGCAGAAATGTAGTTAACTATCCCTTATTTGTTTTATCAGTCAGTGGCATTGGCAAGAATCTGGACCAAGGAGAAGTTCGTGGAGCTAACTGATTTAAAAGGATTTTTTCAAAGTGGAAATATGTAGTGGTATAATTAATGGTAATACAGAGGAGAAACTTGCTGCTTTGAAAGTTTAAGGCTTTATAAATTTGTCAGTTCAGAAGGAAAACCACAAAAATACTCCTCCAAAGCATATACCATTTCAATAATAGGATAACTGATGAGTGACCCTAGAAAAGAACCAGTTTGTAGGCTGGATCCAGAGTTGTTGGATTTATGTTTAGAGGGAAGAATGAGTTAGTTTAGCTTTTTTCACGTCTTTTTTGGATTACCTTAGACGCCTGTGTTTCACAGCTATCCAGCTGTGATCTGTGATTGGTTTTATTATTTGGTCTACTGAGAGCATTCAATGTTTCTGCAAGAGACATAAAAATTTCAGTTCTGATTCTTGGTAGACACATCACTGAATTTTAGTTCTGAGTCTGAATCTGAGATAATATTTCTTAATTGCTTAATTCTATAGCAAATTTGAGCAGAAAAATTATCTCTTGTGGTTGCTCAGATTTATGTGTGAGTCGCTTCTGTGGTATTAACTTTTCCTTTGGAGTGAGCAGTCCATGAACATACGATTTTTTACTGGAGTTGATCTGCAGACAAACGAGAATGATTGGTACCAGCAGGCAAATAGTGCACAGGATTGTTATGTACAGCATACTTGCCTACTGTACTCTGTTTCTTGAGGATTATAAACATATTTTATTTCTCACTCTATGGGAACAGAGTGGCTTTTAGATAGAGCTGGGTTCTCCCCTAGCTGGTGCAGGGAAATGCACGTTTTCTCAAAGGCACGAAGGGTCATGCCTTTGCCAGAGAATAGTCTCAGAGGGAGATGGCGTTGGTTTTATCACTGTCCTGCCTCAGGGCCTACAGTTTACCTGGAGAACGTAAAAACTGGGAACAGCTGCAAGTGGAGTGTTATGTATTAACATATTCTCTCTCATTTGCTTTCCTCTCTCCTGCTGTTTTCTTGATGATCTGTATTGAGTGCTGCCAGTGGAATAGTGCTGGTTGTTTTCCACTGCTGCCACTTTCCCATTATCAATCTTTTCTGCTGTCAGCAATTATAAGATTTTTCTGGATACACTAGCAGGCTTCAAGTCCAATGCATCCTACTTCAAAAGCAGGTGTTTCTTTTCTACTCACTTGGGCTACCTAGCAGAAGAGAGGACACTTAAGAATCTTGCTCATACGGTGGTGCATATGTGTGTTTGTGTGATAATGTTCTTGAGCTAACATGCTTTGTGTCTCACTAGGACTTTGTAGTCCAAGCAGTTTTAAATTGTATTTCCTTGAATATGTTCTGAAAACAAAACAAATAGCGACCAGACCTATGTGTGAGTTTGTCTGCGGTGTACTCTTACAGAGGTGTGACCGCACTAGGACATGGAGGAAGGTGTGCTTCTAGGTGTACTCTGATGTCAGCTGACAGATCTCCAAGATACTTTTGTGTAGCTTCCCTACCACAATGTCTAAGGCTAAGGCATTTTGAAGAGCCTTAGCCTCACTAAGGTTAATACCAAATGGGCAAGCTGGGTTTCACTGCTTGTCTCAGCTTTCCCATCTGTAAGTTACTACTTGGATACCTGTTTTCTTACCACTCTTGTCATGTGTTAAACATTCATAATAGATTAGTCTTAAAATGTGTTGAACAAAAAAGGTAACAGACTGATTAAACCAAAGCTTTACTTGTATGCTATTGCTGTGTCATTTTTGGGCAGCTGTGTCTCCCCTCTGTATTTGGTATCTCAAAAATTAGAAGAAATTAATTCCTTTATTGTTTCATTTGACTTGCTATATTTTAAAATGAATGATGAATGAATTATATACCTCTTTAGTGAAATATTCAGTGCATCTCCTTTTGTTGTAATTGCAGCAATCACTGAAAAGGAGAGGGAGCAAAGACCTTCCAAAATCAGAAAAAAAAGGATCACAGCAGACACCAACAGAGGTATGTTGCAATAACCGTAGCCTGGATTCTTATGTGGAGGCTTCAGGGACACTAATGAAATGGGGTACATGATTTGCAGATGTGCACTTGTCTTGCTTTTTGCTTTGCCCTTTGTTTTCATATATGCTGTGAAATGGAGAGGTCTTACCCCAGATTTACAGTCAGACACCACTAGTCTCAAGGACCACCTAAACAAACTGTTGGTACCGTGACAGAACCCTCCAGCTCTCATCTACCTGATATCTTAGATAAAGTAAATGGCAGCACCAGTGAAACAAGTTTATAGGCTCTTTGTGTGCTGACTTCAGGATTTTTGAACACTGTAAAGTCTGTGATAGTGTTGCAAATTAAGCCTAGAAAATATTAGGCGTTTTACAAGCCCTCCCCTCTGCACCCCACTATGTATTTTCTGGGGACTGTGCAAATTTTAGTCACAAGTAAAATGGTCTTTTCTCCTCTTTTAGGTATAAGTCCTTACTTCCTTCTTTTTAATGTATTGATCAGTGAAAAAATGATTGCAGGAAAATCTCATAATATATAAAGGCATATACCTGTGATTATTAATCTTGTGAGTTAAGACTATCTACTGGAGGTCTCCTGTTTGACATCAAGTTTCTTCAAATACTGGTTTGTTTTTTTTTTCCTAAGGAGGACAATGAAGACCTGAAATGCCAGCTGCAGTTTGTCAAAGAAGAAGCAGCCTTGATGAGGAAGAAAATGGCTAAAATAGATAAAGAGAAAGACAGATTTGAACATGAGCTGCAAAAATACAGATCATTTTATGGGGATTTGGACAGTCCCTTGCCAAAAGGTGAAGCAGGTGGGCCACCTACCACGAGAGAAGCTGAACTCAAGCTTCGATTGAGACTTGTGGAGGAGGAAGCTAACATTCTTGGGAGGAAAATAGTGGAACTAGAAGTAGAAAATAGAGGATTAAAAGCAGAGCTTGATGATTTAAGAGGAGATGATTTCTCAGGGACCACTAACCCACTCCTGGGAGAGCAGAGTGAATCCCTGTCAGAATTACGACAGCATTTGCAGCTAGTAGAAGATGAAACAGAATTGCTGAGGAGAAATGTAGCTGATTTGGAAGAACAAAACAAACGCATAACAGCTGAGCTGAACAAATACAAGTACAAGTCTGGGGCCCATGAGAGCTCTAGGCACCATGACAACGCCAAGACAGAAGCATTACAGGAGGAGCTAAAAGCTGCACGAATGCAGATCAATGAGCTGAGTGGCAAAGTCATGCAACTCCAGTATGAGAACAGAGTCTTAATGTCCAACATGCAGCGCTATGACTTGGCCTCTCATCTTGGGATCCGTGGCAGTCCTAGAGACAGTGATGCGGAAAGTGATGCAGGAAAAAAGGAGAGCGATGATGATTCCCGCCCTCCTCACCGCAAAAGGGAAGGCCCCATAGGTGGGGAAAGTGACTCCGAAGAGGTGCGCAACATTCGGTGCCTGACACCCACGAGGTCATTTTATCCAACACCATCTGGGTGGCAGAAAAGCTTCACTGACAGGCAGCAGATGAAGGACATTCGCTCTGAAGCTGAGCGGCTGGGCAAGACAATAGATCGCCTAATTTCTGACACAAGCACCATCATAACAGAGGCACGAATTTATGTAGCTAATGGGGACCTCTTTGGACTGATGGATGAGGAAGACGATGGCAGCAGAATACGTGAGCATGAGCTCCTTTACCGCATCAATGCGCAGATGAAGGCCTTCAGGAAAGAGCTCCAGGCTTTCATTGACAGACTCGAAGTTCCAAAGTCTTCGGATGATCGAAGTGCAGATGAACCTTTGTCAGTGAGTCAGGTAGACTTTTACTTATTACGGCCTACAGGTAAAAAGGCTCTGACAAGCAAATTAAGCCTCAAATTCAATTTATGGCACATGAAAATTCTTTGCTCTAAGCAGTGGACAACAATCATTATTTCTCAAGTTACTTAAAATCCCCAATTGGCCATATAAAAACATGTTCTACCAATAGAATTGTTTGTGAACAGTATATAAGTCTGGTCTCCTGGAAATTAAAATTATGTGCTAGGAGGTAAAAGATTTTATTCCTTTCTGGCTTTGCAATGGCATTTGACAGAGGTGTGCCATCATTGCCACTAAAGGCAGTACAGACAGTATTTTTGGCACATAAATGAACGTGATAGTTTTCTTAGTGGTTGGTTTCCCTTAAGTGAATAAAAGGAAAATTTTATTAATTTTAAACAGGAAGAAAGTATAAATTTCAGAACTTATAGAGAATATGGCAAACCACGGATAAAAAGAAACCACGTGAATCTACTTTATGGAGTCACAGAGCCACACAGTAGTGTGAATATTGGAATTGCTGTAACTGATTGCATCTTGTTGAAGGCCTATGGGTCACTGCTTGCATGCAGCAGTGACAAGAATCTTTTTTGTGGTTCATTTTTGTGCAGAACTGTTTCAGAGCGGTTTTGGGGAGCAAATTCCTTACTGACTCAAGATCTTTTGCCATGAAAAATGAAAATTACCTACTCTTATCTTATCATGCAGTCTTATAGTTGGCATATCTTGTTATTGCTCATGGAATTACCCAATGTTTTGTAAGTTTCTTGCTGTGTTAATTTACTTTGTGCTGTCTTGCTAGTTTACAGTCAAAGTAGTTGCCAGGTGAAGCTGAAAGCTATTCCTATTCCTGTGCTGACTAATTAGTCTTTTGTTTCCTTGTATCAGAAAGTCACAGACACAGTGAGTTTAAAGCTAATCAATTACTATACATGTATTGCATGAAATCAAACAGAGATGGCATTTTGCATGCTCACTTTCTGATCTAGCAATAGCTCTGAACTTGTAAAGCTCCCATTAGCTTAAAGGCAGAGCACTGCATGGATTTATACAAATTTAAAGCAAACTAATTAGTATTTTTTCTAAACAAATACCAACAATTGAACATTTAACAATTGGACATTTCAAGGCTCGACCATGCAGAACTCCTACTGAAGTAAATGGGAGATGGGCACTTGGTCCCTCCACAAGCATAGTCTGATTCACTATTTTTTTTGTTGAAACTTTGGACTTGCTATTCCATTAATTGACTGTTCTCTTTGTCTTTGTATTTACTTTCCCAGATGTTCCAGCCTATCATTTTACTTATTCTCATCCTTGTATTATTTTCATCCCTTTCATACACAACAATATTTAAACTTGTCTTCCTTTTTACACTGTTTTTTGTACTGTAAGCCATTCATCATTTACTGTTCATTGTAGTGTTATTTTCAGTTTGTTTATTTTGTCCACCCTCCAAGATAAGAAGTGCAAGAGACATAGTTTCTGTAATAGCCACTGCTGTAAAAACACTGAAGACTACTTGTTTGCCAAAACCAAAACAAAACCAAAAAAGCTGCAAAAAACATACCAAAAAGTCACCCAGTTGCATAGGAAACCTCCTCACCACAGTGTTCCAGGTAAGCAAACAGCAAATGGTATTTTTCACTTTTTCTGGTTTTATAATTTTTGGATAAGTTTCCCGAGTGATTGAAATAATTTTAATATTTATTAATTTGTGCCAAATCAGAAACAAAACAGAAATATGCAGAGTGGGTGTAAGGACTATGTTACTTTCCTCTTCCCACTCCCAGAAACAGAATTTGTATTCTAGGCGCATATGAATAGTAAAATCACATTCCACATGTATTCCGCTGTTGTATGTCACAGCTTGTATATATATTTTGCATGACTCTGATGATGATGTTTTCCAGCACTGTATTAATGTGGGTTTGACATCCTGGAGGGGACAAAATCAGAATGCTTGGTATATAAAGCATTCTGGAACTGTGTCTAGGAGCTGGAGCCCTTGAGAATGAGATGCCTGAGAAGGAGGTATCAGAGTAGTGTAGGAGTCTTCAGAGAGATACAGGCTGGCTGCATTTTCTCTCTATGCTCTAGAAAAATGGCCCTGCTAGAGCTTAACTTGCGCTGATGAGAGTGATGTAAATCACCCTGTCTCATGTTGAATTTATCATATAACATTTCCCAGTCTGTAGCTACCACAGCTTTACATTCTTCAGGTTTCAGAACGAATTTGGAATGAACATGGTAACTCTTGGCTTGCTGAGTGATCCCCATCTAACCATACTGTTGGTAGCCAGTGGCCTTAGGTGAGGGAAGCTTGTGTACACAGGTGTGCATCAATAGTCCCTGAATATTCCTGTCTTGCTTATGAGAGGCTGAACTAAGAATACAGGTGACTCATTACCTTTCTTTCACACTTACATGGGCTGTTTCTACAAACACTAGATCTGCCACCATGAAAACCTCATCTGAAATGCCCAATGGGGCTCAGTTTTCTTGTCTGTTTTATTCAACCTGTGTTGAAACCACTAAGTTCCACAAATGTGAATTCTCCAAAGGTGAACAAGTATGTGTATTAGTAACATTTTTCCCGCAGTTGCCATGTTAAAAGCAGCTAGCAATAAGAATTCCCTTTGACTTATGCTAGCACACTTCACTTAACCCATTCCCCAGCAAGAAAAGTTCATCTTCACGCCTGGATTGTGCTCTGCTACTTGTTGAGAGACACCACTTTGAGAGAAAATCCTCAAAGGGCAGCAGAGGTGGAGAAATAAAATTTATGTTTTAAGAACAAAAAAATAGTAAACTCAAAATATTTGGTAATAATTAAGTATTGTATTTTTCTCCTTGTTTGTCTAGCTTTCCCTCAGCATACTCTGCAGGTGTAGTAACCATGATCATTTAAATTATTGGCCTCTTTGATTTAAATACTTATTCCTGCCAGGGGATGCTGTCATTATCTATTTTATAGTTAGCCAGATATGTCTAGAAGAAATTATAATCAATATATATGAGATAATTAGATAGCCTTGACTGGTGTCCCAAATAAAAACAAAGTCAGCCCCAAACTAATTTTGAGGAGTTTCTAAGCTACTTTAATTTAAGCGTATGTCTTCAGACAAGAGGTGGAGATAATCTCTGCGCAAACACTGGCAGTTACAACCCCATTGCTTTCTCACAGTGTTTTTTTCTTGCATATAGCTGGACCTTTCCTAGGCCTAATTCCACTGGGCAGCAACAAAGCAAATCAAAGCTGAAACCTTTTGAGACACTTAGGGAGCTATTGCACAGGCTACAATCTGAAATAAAAGCACACCGAATTATACGAAACTATTTTAGAAGTTCCCCACAGTCTTTGAATCTGTGACAAGCACAGAGAATAGTGAGGAGCCCCACAAACAGAGAAATCTCAGTGAGAAATGAGATGTGTTTTTCCTGTCCTTTTTCATTTTCCTTGAAGTCAGGGATTGGAGCTGCTTGTCTGTTTCACACCAGCTATTGCACAATTTTAAAAGTTGCTGAGAAAACTAATAAAATCTATATGAACATTTATTCTTAGCCAGAAGACATCATCTAGCCAAACAAATAAATGTTCTGTCTTGCTAAATTGACATAAGTAAGCATTATGAAATGCAACAGTTATGCTTGCAAGAAAGGACGCAGATTCTCCCCACTCAGTTACTGCCCTGGTGGGCAAAGACCACTTCACAGATGACTAAGTAAATGCAGCTGAATACATCGGCATTCTCCAGCAGGAGTGCAGGGAAGTCAGGCTGGGCAGAGGCAGACAGAATGCTGCTCATTCAGATTCTGCCTGCTGCATAGCTTGTAATTCTGAAGAGCAATAACATGAAGAATACAAATTTTAACTGCATGTGGCAAGAAGCTGGATATGCCAGGTTACCTATCAGTTCAGGTCTCACTTAGCAGAGTAACAGTTCCCATTTTGTAACATTGTGGTGAAATATTAACATTCTGTGAAAAAAGTCATTGAATTTGAACCATGAGATTGCCTTAATTTAACATTTCTCTGAAATATTACTTTTTGCTTCCTGTGTTCCCAAGGAATTAATTCCATGTTGTTTGAAAAGGAAAAATCTTTCATCTTAGCGGTCTAATTCTGACATTTTTTCACTTGTGTAAATTGGCAGTCACTCCAATGAATTTTTATGTATTTTAGGGAACAGATGTATTTTTTCCTTTAATGCAACCAGATAAATTCAATTGTATTTGTTTTCTATTTAGAGCCAGCTCTGAGTGCCTTGACAAAATCCCTCTGCAAATATTTTCTTTACTGGTACTGAAAAATTCTCTTGATCATCTTCTCCAGGATCAGAGATCTTTCTTTCAACCAAGAATATCTGTGCCTGAAGTTCCAATTTAGAGATAGAATAATTGTCTGCTGACACATGTCACCAGTGTTTCAGAATCAAAACCAGAAGAGAGCAGGTGCTATAGTGCAGAAAAATGCCTGGCAGTCGGAAAATAGAAAATTGCCAAAAAACATGGCTGTCTAGATATGTGTTATAAAAAGAGATGAACTGCACATGAACTTTGAGAGTTGTTTACAAAAACAAGCAGAGCTTCAGGGTATTACATGTCCTTTCCCTTAATCACCCCAGAATCTGATAGGTGAGTAGGAGACTTCTAAAGGCATCAGTATCACGGACATAGTTCCCATTGGCTTACATTTCTGTCTCTGATTTAATGCCAGGGGAAGTGATATTCAAACCCAACTTTTGCCATTACACATGCAGTTGCCTATGAGGAAAATTACAGTGGCTCTATTTAAAGTAAACATCTAAACTATCTGCCACTGATTTCCAATGTAACCTTGGAGAAGCGACATGACATAACACTTTGTTGTCTCTATTTCTCCACTGAGTTATGTACTATCTCAGAAGTGCACAACAGTAAGAGGAGATAGAATTTTTACTCCCTTCTACCAATTTTGTATATATATATATACTGATTGTATATATCCACTCCCAAAATGTATATACCAGGGTTACCAAGGTGTACAACATTCAAGAATCTAATGTTGTGGATGGATTGACAACAGCGACAGCTGTGCTCTTACTTCTTGTCACTAGTTTATGTGGCCATAACACAATGGGTGTGCCATAACCAAACTAGTGCCCCAGAACTGAAGATGCTCAGAAACAGTCTTGAGCACAGACTATTAACCAGAATACACACTACGTTGAGTATGTAATCAAATTATAGCCCATGCTGAAACTCATGCTGCTTTGCCTCCAGTCCTTCGTGATGAAGAGAAATTTGGCAGAGGGCTTGTTTAAAATGCTGTTGCACCTTTTGTTTGTTGAGGTGCTGACTTTTGACACAAGTAGAGCTGATACCAGATACAGACAAAATATGCTTTCCTGGGGAAGCAATGTGTTGGATGTAATAAACCTTCCTGCTTATTTTACCTGTGCCAGAGGCCAAAAAGCCACGTCTGCTTTGGCTCCTGCTGCTGGAGGAGGGACAGTAGGGACAGTTTCTGTTAAATAACTTCTTTTCCTCAAAAGCAGAAGTCACTACTGCTACACTTAAGGCTATATAGAATAATGAACCCAGGTTTTCAGAACTCACTGCATGTTTTCTTTGTCTCAACTTTACTCTGCCTTTCCCGTATTAGGATGAATTTAATGTGGCCCTTTGACCTATGAGGTTGTTCCAGTGCTTGTCTCCTAATGAGCTCCTCAGTCTCACATATTTCTAATTCTTCACACTAACAGAAATGTGGACCTTTGCCTAAGTGAAAACTCAAACCTGGGATTTAATCCATTGCTTTCTTTAATTTTATTCTTTTTACTTCAAAGAGTTCCCATAGCAAGACGAGAGGCATTGAGTTAGCAATATTAAAGAATAATAGCCTGTGCTGACGGATAAGAGTAAAAAAACCATGTATTAGGATTCTGTCTTCATGTGCAGTGGTGCAGCTGTGCTGGTTTCAGGGAGGAGGCTGTGCTGTGGCACCTGGCCTCCAGCTGTGGGCTCAGCTCTGCTCCCAGGCACTCCAGCTTCACTCCCAGCCATGTCAGCTGGTGTTTGGATCCTGACATCACAAAAGAAAGTCACGCTGTTGCTTTATTTTTAAATCCTCAGAGTTTAGAGTCTGGAGATTTTCTTTAGGAACATTCAGTGGTGTACTTGGGCATCTTTGTTCAGTTTTTAAATAATCTTTAAAATTTTCACAAACAGCCCAAGTCCCGTTATTTATGTTACATGGGAGCAGAATAAGCACCCCAGTAATGTATTCACTGAGACTTACCATATAAGGAGAAAAAATATGTTTTCCCTGAAACCTGGTTTGGTATTTACTATAAAATGCACCCAGAGCTAAAATCTTTATACTGTGCATGGATTTTATCACAGATAGAAACTTACTGTTCTAAAGATGAGAATGCTGACTAAGGCAAGATTGTGTTAAACCTCATATCATGCCCTTTGTCTCACTGATCCTATTGTCATCAGCTGCTCTCCCCGCAAAAATATATGTCACTCCTGCTTAGTCCATTCGAAGACACCCATCTGATAGCAGGATTTATCCAGTTTTATGCTGCCTGAGTCAAGTATTTAGGGACCCTTCTCTAGGTACATGTGGGGAAAAATGTTTCCTGAAATATGAATTTACTAACTGTGCCTCAGTCACTGTCCACAGACACATCCAGGCACAAGTACCCAGCAGGGCAGTGGTATGTGTGTGTGGAGCTTCCACCCGGGGGTCTCTCTCAGTTGCCAAATGAAAGCAATTTAACACACAATGCAACAGGAGAGTTGTGGGCAGAGACACAAGGAGCGAGCTGAGCTCCTTGTGCCGGCAGCTCAGCAGGGGGAGCAGCTACTTTTTGCTATGCTGGCTTCAGGGTCTCCTGTGGACTTAGACTTGCTGGATCATTTTTGTCGCATACACTCCCTTACCTTGCCCCATGCCAACACTTGCTGTGGGCACTCCCAGTGATTTATATCCAGGCCAAGGTGTTTTTGGACCTTCCTTACCAGACTTATGCCAGAGATGAGTTTCCCTGTGAAAGGGAGATTCTCCATCCAGTTTCAAGTGCTTTGCTTTGCTGAGACACCAAGTGTCTTAACAGACTGGAGAATCTGATCCAGAAACCTTATAAAGTATCAGGAATATTTGGGTATATCCCAAAGAAACCATTATTGTAATTCTCAGAATGCAAGACAGTAGGATTACACAGTGCCTAATAATTCCACACTTCATAAGTAAGAGCATATTTAGAGTACAGAAAAAGATTTTAGGGAGGAGTAGTTTGCTTTTAGCTCTTTGAGATAGCTGTTAACTGACAAAACCTTTTGTTGTTGTTTTGCTGCTTTAAACAAAACTCCCTTTAAAAAGCAGTTTAGGAGGATCAAGTTGCAAAGCTCAAAATAATCATTCTAAAAAATATAACCCTGAAAGCTGTGTCTGAAAAACAGCAAAAAATCTGGACCACAATAAAAGAAACCTAAAATTGCCTATTGTCATAGCTTTAATATTAACACTATCTGCTTTGGCAAGCTTTAAAGACTGGACTGCACTATAAAACCTAAAAATGTCCTGGACTTGGAGTTGTTTACACAAAATATGAAGAGATATAAAGTTACAGAGCTGGGGGCTGGAAGAGGTGGCTTTAAAACCATCCTCCATGCACTGACGTCACATGGAAGCCAGCTGCGGGGATGATGCTGAACGGAACTGTTTTTCAGTTTGCAAAAGTTGAGGAGTTATTCAAAGAGAGTTGTAAATGCTGCCCCAGTTGAAAGGTTGTGTCTTGCTCAGCTTTCTTATTTCTTTTAGAGATCGAGATTCACAGAACTGGATCCCTGCTAGCTATATGTTTCATTGCTTTCGCTGCTGCTTAGAAATGGACAGAGAAACTTCTAAAGGATTTCTTATTCCATGAAAGGTATGGTTGCAGTTTATTTTAAATCAGTGGTTTTGAACACTTAAGATTAAGAAAGAAAACATATTACTGATGCAGCAAACAGTTATTTAAACATCTAATGTTATTTATGTGTAAGGCGATGTTCATGTATGTTATATATGATCTTTATTCTTAGAGAAAGACTTCATTAGTTCAGCTACTTTCTTCAGTGTTGGCAGAGATATATTAACATAACAGGGATTACAGAGCATTGTGAGCACTTCTTTCTTTCTTTCTTTCTTTCTTTCCTTTCTTTTTCTTTCTTTCTTTCTTTCTTTCTTTCTTTCTTTCTTTCTTTCTTTCTTTCTTTCTTTCTTTCTTTCTTTCTTTCTCTTTCTTTTTCTTTCTTTCTTTCTTTTTCTTTCTTTCTTTTTAATTTCTTACTTTCCTTCTTGCCTGCCTTCTTTCTTTTCCTTTCTTCTTTCCTTCTTCTTTTTCTTTCCTTCCCTCTTTCTTTCTTCTTTTCCTTTCCTTCCCTCTTTCCTTCCTTCTTTCTTTTTCCCCTCCATTCTTTCTTTTTTCCTTTTCTTTCTTTCTTTCTGGCTCTAATTTCTCTCTATTTCTCCTTTCTTTCCCTTCTCTCACTCAACTGCACTTTCTTTTTATGTATAAAGCGCACAATATTGTGACACATGATTATAAGTGAACAAATACATATGTTTACAATTTTCTTAGTCATCCAAAATACAGCTCTTTGTTGGAAATATAATTTAATTTCTTTTTTTTTTTCTGTAAAAACAAGGGAAGATTTGTGTCTGAAGGGCTGTGTACATTCAATCTAATTAAAATCTGCTGAAAAGTAACATCTTGACTGATGTCAAACAGATTATTTTCAGAAGTTGATAGAGGTTGTTTGCAAACTATTTTGCATTTTTAATATGTGGTTAGAAAGCGAATGAGTATGATATGGTGGAATAATGACAAACATCAAATTGTTGCTTAAAACATTTTTTGCTTGAAAGGAGGGAGAACTAAAGGCAAATGCAGCTGATGTAGACATAATTGATTATTTGCTTGAATTTGACTGCTGTAATGAGCTTCTGACCTTGTCTAGGACATGCAGAAAGTGCCAATACTGCAAGAGCACAGATACTGTTCTGATCCACAGAGCAAATTATAATGTGGCATTTTACATGCCTTTGTGTTGCTTAAGCCATGTGAAGTACCCATGGGGACATCTCAGTGCACTCTAAAGACAGAGGGTATATACCAGGACTGCACAGTGGATTTTATTTCTAGTAGGGGAAAAAGCAAGCAACACCCCAGCCCCCAAAATTCAGCTGATAACATCAATAAACATAAGTTTTCTTCTCAGAATTTATGTCAAGAGGAAATTGTAGAAGTGTAAGAAGCAATACAAGCTTTTTTTGTGAATCTTAGAGCTACAAGTGGCTATCTGTAACTTCTGTAACTAACGTCTTTCAAGACTTGATTTCCTCTCATGGTCTCATCTCTTTTTATAATCAGATTTCCATATGAAAAAATGGAAAACTGTTAAGATGAGTGCAAACATGGCAATAATACTAAGAAAACACCAGAGGCCTTTTCAACACTATATTTGTGGTTTAAAGGAGTACATATTATTCTTATATGTTTAAAAATAATATGCTATACAGTATTGACCTTTCTAGTAATATGCTGCTGATCAAAGTATGGTCATTATTACTATTAGTGCACTAGCAAAATCACCATTTGTGCAAGATTATGTCTGCCTGTCTTGTTCATGACTTCACAGCATTTGCACAAGGGGTTTTTGAAATTTTTTTCTGACATGCCTCTGTATAATGTTTACAATGGAGCAGAGAGTTGACTTTTGTTTATTTCTCAAAGGTATCTTGAAAGGTTATAAAGGCATAAATGTTGCCCTCCCCCCAAAAAAAGCAAAAGCTAATGACTGTACTAAAAATTTCAATTTTTGAATTAGCAAAGTGAGAAAGTACGGAAATGTTTTCAAAGCTCATTATCAATAGATGTTTAGACTGCAACAGATCTTAGATGCAATAGTATTTTTTTGCAAGTTTGTTTTGGTCAGCACTTACTGAAATCTGGCACAAAGCTGAAACACTGGCCTGGAGAGGTGCAGTCTCTATAGCCAGGCTGCATTCCCTAAGAGGCCGCCAGCAAACCAGAGCTTGGCTTCTCTTGTCATGAGACGCTGTGCTGTCCTTCAGCAGGTCTTAGTTTCAAGGACTTTCATGTTTTTATAAAGCTGCCCTGTATGTTTTTAGGCAAGGGAAAGGCAAAGGTTTTGAAATCTGTTTGTAGGCAGTTGAAGGACAGATTGCCATTTCAGAGCCCCAAGAACAGGTGCTTGGGGTAAACTGTTTTGCGAGCCCTGAATTAAGATTGGGCCCATGATGGCTTGAGAGATCCTGTGGGAGGACTTGCTGTGACCCAAAGTAAACTGTTGGGTTTCATCTGAGCTCTTCTGCTTGTTCATGAAAGTGTCTTACTCCAAGTTTGGCATCATCTTCCCAGTGAGCTGAAATAACCGATGTAAACAGTGGTTACACAGTAGCCACAGCTGAATCAACAAGACTTGCCCAATAGCATATGGGATGGGGAAAAACTTTGTGCGAAGCTCAGGAATAAATTTTTACTGTATCATAGAAAATGCGGGCAATGAAATGGGCAGTTCCTGTGAGTTTACGATCACTGATCATCAGTCAGGGAAATGAACAAGTTGCAGGAAGGTAAAGTGGTCTTAGCCCTAGTTAACCCTCTGGTAATTCATTTGCCTGCCCATTTGATTTCTGGCAGGGGACCAAAGCAATGCAGAGGTGTTTTATCACTAGAACTAGATTCCATGTCCACCTAAGTAACACAGCAATTGGCTTTGAAAACTAAAATTAACAAACTGAAGTATCAACATATGTGTACCAGCCATTATATCACAGGAACCATCATAACTGAATGCATGAGTGTTATTTTGGTCTTTCTGGCTTAGTAAATGTGCTGATGGTAGTGGGGTTTCTATCGTAAAGCCTAAGAAGCCAAGAGTAACACCAGATCCGTAAAATCTGTAGCTGCTTTTCTCCAAAGCCACATGAGCAGATCTAAAATATTTCCCTTAAAATACAAATATTTAGTGGTTCATGTAATAATTTTTTCATTCAGAGGCACTTATATGCTAAAGACTTCTTAAGGGGAAGAAGAAACTGAAGTACAAATTAGTTAAATATTCTGAGAAAGGTTTTGAACTAGATTGGAGTTAGTGCTATTGGAGAATATTTTCTAGTTTTCCCTATGCTGGTCCTGAAACTAATATGTATAGATTTAGATTTGTAAATCCAAAAAGCTTGAACTCTTTATAGTGACTGATAGTCCTTTATATAGTAGAATGATGCTTTCTACTGTATATTTGTTTGTACCTGTTATTAGCTTTCCTGTCCTGTTTTCCTTCATGTATTCCAAAGCATTCATATAGCCATGAGAATTTTCTGCATATATCAAGTTTACATTCTTTAATTGCCAAAAGAATGTCACAATCTTTGTTGTGCTCCATGCAGGCATGAAAGGAGTGTATGAGTAAACATGATACCTTTACATTTGCAGTTGTCTTTTAAACAAACCTAAAATAACTTTTATCCTCAAGGGCAGATGTTGCAGGATCCCATGTTCCTGAAGTGCCATTCACTATTATACAGACTCAAATTAATTGAAAATACATTTATAGTGAAGACTAATGGCAAAGATGCAAAGTGGCCATGGTACAAAGCCCACTGTGACAGATGCTATTGAATTCTGTGATGCTGAATGCATGTGCCACCTCCCCTTTCCAGACTGGGCCTCTGTGCCCTTGGGTTTATGTCCTGTAACTCTTAGTTTATCCATATTTCAGTCACACTCCAGATAAATATCAAGCAATCATATGATACTGTTTCCTGAAAGCACATTTCAGTTATGAACTTTGTGAATTTGCTTGGTTGTTTTTTGTTCCCTGAAAGCTAGAATCAAACACAAGTAAGACATATTCTGATAAACTTCCAGGAAACATTCAGGGAAGAAAGAAAAAAAGCAGAGCTCTCTTTGCTGTCGCACAGACTGTAACCATGGACCTGCGTAAACAACTGGAGAATACTGAGAGGAACTGGAATAAAGAGAAGATGGAATTGCTGGAGAGATTTGACAATGAAAGGAAAGAATGGGAATGTCAATGGAAGGTCATGCAGAAGAAAATAGAAGAGGTACTTCTAAAGCTCTGAGCACTACCATTTTCACTTGGGGTGAAGTGACATTAAGTCACTTCAGAGTTTTTTTTTTCTGAATTTTATCCTATTTCTTATGTGTCATTGGAAGTTTCTAATAGCTAATAGTTGGATGAAAAACCTTGGATTAAGCAGTATTTGCAATTGTTCATTTAACAGTCATGAATAAAGATCAGCGGGTGAAACGTCACTTTGTGTGCTATGAAATCGTTGGCTGTACGTACTGCTGCCAGTTCTACTGGGCATGAGCCACACTGCCTATATTATACATGTGTTTTTCAAGTACATACTGAACAATATGGGGTTTAGGAAAATACACAGTAACAAAAATATCTAGGTATCATAATCTGGCAAAAAGGACTTAGATGGCAATGTCTGCTGGGGTAAATGACAATATTAAAAAGAATGCATATATTAAGTGCTGCATGATATAGAATCATTCTGGCTAGAACCTGCACCATTTATGGATGGCTTTTAGGAGAGGAAACAGGTACAGTAAATAGCATGAAAGTCCTGACACCGCTTGTGTTTACACATACTAACAATTGCTGACTCCCTGCCATTTGCAATGCACCTCCTTCCTGAAATAGTTATGGCAATTATTCTTTTATCCCCAAATTGTCCCTGCAGCAGAACCCTCTGGCACTATAATGCATTATCTGAGTCTGGCAACATATAGAGGCAAGTTTTTTCATTTGTGAGCTTTTCACATTTTTCATCTAATATACACATGGATGAGCTTTTTCTTGCTCTCTGCCAACACTGTCCTGTGGCTGAGCAACACAGGAATGTATGGCAGAGATTGCTGACATGAAAGTATGAGAAGTAAAATGGTCAGAGCCAAAGGAATTACAGGCATACACTGCCCATTAAACCAGCCTGCAGCGTAACTCCATAATGTCAGCTTTCTTATATTTTACCTGCAGTTCTTACTTGCAGATATGTTGGTCTTTGCCACATATTTCCTTTTGTGTTAGGACTTTTCTGTGGAGTTGTACCTAATTTCACTGCCAAGGTGAGAATACTCCAAAAATTAGTAATGTGATCTGTGTACGTAGTTGAACTTCATTTTCTTAATTATATGAAGTGTTTTGGAATGATGGCAATGAAAAGGTATTCTGGCTACTATTGGTTCTGGCAATGTCAACAAAGACTGTTTTCATCATGTTCTTTATTAGCATATGGATTAGGATAGCATGACTGAGACAGAAAAAGAGATAGAGAATGGAATGGGGCTGAGGGTAAGAGATGAAGCAAATTGCTGTGTACTGCAGGACCAGACAAACCTGCAGGTGATACCCCAAGGTTACTGGTAACCTAAGGTCCCCTCTTAAGATGTGTCGTAGGTGCCCTTGATTTCAGTTGCCTGACATTTCTTCTTCAAAAGCCACATGCCTGGAGAAAAGGGGAGATAGATACCTTTAAAATGCCATCATCTGTAGAAGGATTTCCTCAATAAATTTTTTGCTGCCTTATCAGCCTGTATTTTTATTTGTTAGCTTCTCTAGCCCATCAAAACCTAACTTAATTCCTGGATTCCTCCAGGAAGACTTGTGTGGTTTAGGAGATGATATTATAGTTATGGATGTTGTCCTTCTTTCTTACTGCTATGCTGAATCCATATGAAGCTCTCATTTCTTGGAAATGGCAAAGTTCAGCTCTCGGTTTCCATGAGCAGCTGGGCTTTGGAAGTGAAGTCTGAAAGCCCAGGATGAGGTCAAGTGTTAAGTCTCTGAACGTGAGAATGCTTCTCATCCATAGCACTACCCATGAAATAGCCACATGTTCTTCATGTTGTTATTCTTTTTCACTGTCCTTCCAAAAGCTGTTGTGATGGCCTTGTGCACTGTGAGAGGACAGGCAGATGGCTGTTCAGAGGTGCCTGCTCTGTTCTTTCTTTGTGAGAGCAAGTTAAGAATGAATGTTTATAAAGAGCCATGGGATTCTTGGCACTGGGAATTATACTGTAAGCAGAAGAGATTTTTATGATGTTGCTATTTTTTCTAATTTATAATTTATCATGGTTCCTAGTTTGAATGTGCTGGGTGACAGGAATTAACACTTTTTCATTTACAAATGAAGCCACTGGATCTCAGCAGATAGCATGAAAGAAGAGTGTGACAGTGCGTTGCAAATAATACTATTCTGCAGTACTGATTTATCACTCCAGTCAGAGGGAAGAATTCCACTTGCTCTAGTGCAGATGGCACTGTATTTGATGTGAATTCACTTCCCCTCCTTCAACTAATATACTTTAATAGGCTGTAACATAGCTAGAACCCTCTCCTTCCCTCACATTTCCACACATTCCCTATCCGTCAGATCAGGGCTGTGTCCACCACGTACTGCACTAAGATTACTTGGAAGACAGTCATACAGCTTCCAGCTCTAGGCAGGGCCATTGATCTCATGAGATCTCTTCCAATTCCAAGCACGGTTAAAACCATGGCAAAGACTTTGTGAATGGTAACAGCCCTTTCCTTACCCTGTGACAATAATGGTGTGTGAGCTGTCACACTAGGGGACTCAGCACTTTTCTACAAACACACACGAAAACTTTCCAGTCACTGCTACTGAGTGAACAAAAGAAGATAAATATGTATTTTACCATAAAGTTCATTAGAATACCATGATTCAATAGAAGGTTCTATTGTTTTTTTCAGCTCTACCAGGAGGTAAGACTTAGAAGGGAGAGCAGTATGAATGTCCGTGATAACAATGCCATTCAGAGCAAGATGCTGCAGCTGTCCATGCATTCCCCTACTTTGCAAGAGGGTGACACACTGGAGCTGAACTTTCAACACAATATGGAAAATGACAGAATGGAAAAAGGAAGTCTCCCCAGTAAAACAGGACATGAATATAAAGAAACCAGAGCCAAGAGCAGAAACAATACTCTGTTAATGGACAATCTGGCCTTTGAGAACCATGAGGAACTTGAAGACAGCCACAGCATCAAACCTTCCAAGAAAAATACCAAGAATTATATTGGTGATCTCAATGTAGTAAGTATGAGCATGTTTCAGTTAAAAGGGTGAGGAAAATACTGAGGACTTCAGCCTGCCAGGTTCACCTGAAAAACTGATCTCCCTGGTTTTAGCTTTCCAGCAAGTCACTATTTCCTCCTCAGTTTGCTGTCAGTGAGTGTCCTCTCACTATTTAAATGTGTTAACAGCATGCTCTTTACCTCTCTTCCTAATGTGGGGGCATTTTTTTTTTTCTTGTGCCACTTTCCTCTGCTGTGAGTCTTAAATGCAAATGACCACAAGTTTCAAAATAATTCTGGAGATACCATGTAAAACACTTATATTAAAGGACTGTTTTTGTATTTATAAAGGCTCTTAAAGAACTTGCCAGAGTCAGTGAAGAATTATGCAGCTATCAAGAAGAAATTAGAAAGAGGTCCAACCACAGAAGGTAAAAACATATTTGGAATTTTTATATTAAAAGAATAAAATTAATAATGAGAGCTTCTTTAGCTCTTTCACTTTGAAGATGGGTTTGCTGTTGGATTTATTAGGAGTTGGGCAGGTCCTACCATCCTAGTGTTTCAGTGCTCAGCATAAAACATTCAAATTAAATTTACTGAAATATGATACAAGAGCATGTTTTATTAGCAAAATGGAGTTTTTCTACAGAACCTACAAATTGAAATTAGTATTTCTATGAGATGAAATTATACTTGTTTCTAATGGCTATATGGACGATTGGCAAAGGGAACAGATAGTTCTGTCCCATTTTCATGCAGTTCTATACAACACTGTATGTGTTTGTCAGGCTGGGAAGTTTCTTACTTAAAGCCCAGATGTAGCCATAAGTGTGGGGGATATGTCAGGAACTGACAACCTGAGTGCAAAAAAGGCAAGAGAAGGAAGAACCACTGTACATTTGTACTAATGGAAAGATAGCAAGTCAGGCCCTGAAAGGTGTGGCAAATGAACATTCCACCATCAGTTAAAAATTCAGTATTTGTGGTCTTCTTTAGCAAGCTAAATACCAGCCTTCCCCTCAAGCTGTGCAGAAATTCTCAGGTAAGACTGAACTACTGGTGTGATGGGGTGCTCATGAAAAAGACTGAGAAAGGCTGTCTCAGCTATAATGAGACCCCATGGAAGTGTGCATCATGGCAAGCTCTTCTCAGATGCTGCCAAATAGAAGAGGGGACTTCCTATACTCCCCCATGCCATCAGTTGGCTGTCTGTCACTAATTTATTATTGTAGATGGGCTAGTGTTTGTATCTTTAAAGCAAATAAATTCATAGCTGATGCACAGTTTCTAAAGGTGATTTTTTAACAGATCCCAAAAGACATTTTTACTGTCATATGTAAGGTTAGGAGACCTACAGAAGGGAGGCACTGTGTCCTGAAGCTTCCTTCAGTCATTTTATAGTCAGGTAGACTCATGGGAGTTATTAGAACTCGCAAGATCCCTCTGTCCTTGTGGTAGGATAGGTAAGAAAACGAAAAATCATCTAAAAAACTCAGGAAAAGAATTTTAGTGCAAAGGTAAGGAATACAAATTACTTTTTTTGATCTTTCTTCAAATTTGTCATGTATGTTTCAATTATACTGGGTGTATCAGCTGCAGCAAAACTGCTCCCAAATCTCTTTAGGCAGCCAGTGTTAAAATGCCTGTTCATGGGGAGAAGGAATCCATGCTGAGGTCCCCTGGAGGGATCCTTGTTGCTCATCTCTAAAACACCTCTCCTGTTATTTCCAGAATGAAGTCACTTCCTTTCCTGGGGGAATTTGAGGAAACCCAAAACACAGTTATTCTGCCTGAGATGAACCATGTGTCCGGCAATGAATCACAGACTTCAGTTGCTTTTGAAACAGAGGAACATAATAATAGGAAGAATCTGATGAGCTCCACCAAGGCTTTGAAGGACACGTCTTACGGTAGTCTTACTGGTGACATTGGAACAGACTTCAGACCTTGGCAAAAGAAAGAAGCTCCACCAGTTCCTCCACGGAGCACTTCTCGGCACCTAACAAACTCACTTTCTGCAGTTGTACAGCTTTCTGAAGCACCAGTAAGAGACCCAGGCATCAAAAGCAATTGCAAGGTTCAGGACTACTGGAGTGGAGGGAAACTGAGGAATTCTTCACCTGTAAACAAGAATGAATCTGCAGCAGCCTCTGCAAATGAAGGGCAGGCTGTGAAAGTTCCTGTGATGGTAACTGCTGCAATACCTGTAACCAAAAATGAGTGCAGTGTTCCAGCAAGCTTCTGCCACAACACGTGGGCATATGATGTGGTCAAACTTGGGAAAGACAATAGAAGTGAGCCTTTCCAACTGTCAGCCCAAAAGAGTTGTTCAGATGGAAATATGGCCCAAAGCAACAAGATGCACCAGAAACAAAACCCCAAGTCTCACAGCAGCCCTTTCTACAGTAATGACTTTTATGCCCCTGCTACCCTGCACAATGACATTTTGGAAGACACCAGACATACTTTGGGAAAGACCCAAAGAAATGAAACATTAGCAGCAAAGATTGATGAGTTTAATCGGACTGTTTTTCACACAGATAAACATAACAACGCTGTGCAACAAAACCAGGTGCCTCAAACAGCATCAGAAGATCACAAACCCTGTGGCCCACTGTGTGACTCTGCTGCTAGCAGGACAGAAACTGTAAATACATCTTGTGTTTCAAATCCCAACCTGTCAGCAGGCAAGGAGCAAGAAGCTAGCAACCCCAGCAAAGCTGTCCGGACAGCAGGGCAACAAAAACAAATGAATGGACTTCCAAATACTAGTGGTTATAGGCACATGCTTCAGGAGCATGACTGGAGACCAAGTAATTTATCCGGTCGCCCGCGTTCAGCTGACTCGAGGTCGAACTATGGCGTTGTTGAGAAGCTTTTGAAAACCTATGAAAAATCAACAGTGACTTCTCCGTGTAATGCAAAATGCTGCAAAGATAAGTGGACACAGGCAAATTCTGAATTCACTGATGGGGGTTGTGAGAAACTGAGTCAGTATTTAGAAATGCTTCAGATTGAGCAAGAAAAGCAAGAATTTCCGAGGAATTCAGCCAAGCATATTGGGCAGCAACTCAAGCAAGGAAAAGAGAGACAGAAGTTACCAGAGGTAAGGTTCATAAGAATGGCAAGACCAGAAAAATTCAGTTTCATACCAAGCCTCAGATTCTAAAATGAGGCAGATTAACATTGTATTGTAAATAATTATGTAGAAATAGACATTTTAAACCAGTAACTGGATGAATCAGGAGCATTTCCTCTGCAGATCATAGAGCTGTAGGAGGGCAGAAGCATATAAGTAAGAACGAGAGTGGAGACGTGTGCCAGATTCTGATCCCTGCTGTTGTTCTCTAAAGCTAGATTTTAACTGCAATGCAGTTATGCAAGGATTGAACTAGTGAGAACTGCAATCGGGTTTTAACCCCATCTTTCCTTCCTTTCGGTATTTCATAAGCCTTCCCAAAGGGCTTAAGCACGCTTGGCCATGTCCAAAGCCCTAGAGGACTTAAGATAGCATTCTTCAGTATCCAGGGTGCTGCTTGGTTAATGGTTTCCTTGGAACTGCCCGTGATAAGGGGTATTGTAACTCCATAAGTTTTCCAGTAATGAAGTGACCTCCTCTTACTCATGTCTCAGTACCAGCTTCTCCTATATATTCAAACATAGGCTCACAGAAACAGAAGAGCATGGCATGACTAATTAATTTATATTTGACTGAATTTTATTTGCAGAAGTTTAGAAATACTTCCTATGCCAACATTCTTTCTTAATGAAGAGAGAAACAGATGGTTTGGAAAATATACTATAAATTGCAGGTTCTGTAAAAGTCCACAAAGAAAGAAAAATATTTTTTCCTGAAGTGCTCCTTGGCCAACAAACACAAATGGATATGCCCTTTAGAATCTCAAAACAGAAAAGGCAGGTGTGTTTTGAGCTGAGAAACTTAAATGGGTTCAGACTGTCAGCTGGTATGCTTTAAACTGTCACAAATTCACAGACTTCAGTGGAGCTATGTGGATTTAAGCAGCTGAGAATCTGACCATGAAGATTTTCTTCCGTATCTCTTTCTGACAGCCTTGCAATGAAGCAACGTCTCTTGCTTAGCAGACACATCTTTGCCTCAGCAAAGAAGGAAAAACCCATGAAGCTTACGATTTCTTTTTCATCCAATAAACTTCTGACAGGAAAACAATTTTTCATCAATGAAGGAAAGAAATAATGACTAAATAATGACTGAGTTTATACTGATGTAAGCCCAAAATAACTTTATTAAGCCAACTAGATTTTATTTCTCCACAGGCTCACACTTTATATTGTCATTTGTATCTGTACAAACGAAGTGTAGAATACTGCCTGAGTAGGAGTTAACATTTTAGGTCCAGCAGCATTCATGTCACAGAGCTGTAAGGAACTATACATGGCATGAGGCATTTGGTTTAGGTTCATTATTTCCAGTTCACATCACTGTAGCTATGATGAAAATCTGTTGGGTTTCCTAAGGCTCTGCAGGTAGACATAACACTGTATTTATACGCAAACATTCTGAATTAGTTACCAAGTGTAAACAGCTTCACACTGCACAAATGGAAAAAGAGTTCTTAACAGACTATGTGACTGCTGAAATAGGATCTATCAAAAAATACCTGAAAAACATGTAGATCATTCTTCAGTAATATAAGATGGTATTCTGAGTTCTATACTTAAAATAGTTTGCAGTGTTCATTGACAAAAAAAACCTTCCAAAAATTAAAAGAAACAAGAGGTGAATGTCAGTTTTGCCTTGCACTAACATTTTATACCTTTCCTTGTGCCTGACACTTGTCTCTGTGTATTTTAAAACACAACTGATGTGAGAATCCCCGTACGTAGAAATAGCTGTTCTTTTACATTCTGTACATGACTGCACTCCTTTTAATAGCTTCTGACCACCTGTTTGAGGTCACCACAAATGTCTTCCTGCATTCCCACTGCATTCCGCAAAAGCCGTAACTTGTTAAAGTGAGGAATTGCCTTTGTGTTCCAGGTCTGTGTGCCAGCTAAATGTTCAAGTGAAAAGGGTTTTTCCCGTCCTGCTCGGCCAGCAAATCGACGCTTACCTTCCAGATGGGCATCTAGATCCCCGTCAGCACCGCCTGCTATGAGAAGAACGGTGTACAACTGCTCTGTCTCCTTTCGGTCAGAGACCTCAGTAGTCTGAACCCAGAGCTGGGTTGGATGGCGTTGTGAAAGCTCTGTGCCTCATTATAACATACGGTTTGGTATGTGTCATAGCAACCAGTTCTACACTGTTGTATTTTGTCCAAGAGTGACCCCTGCCACATGCTGGACAAAGCATTCTGAATCTTAGGTCATCATCACCATGGTCTTCAGTGTTTTTATTGAGACGAAATAACTATACCCCTGGTTTTCTCTGTTTGTTTTTTTTTTTTTTGTAGTAGTTCACAAGGAATTCATTTTGAACGGCATCTTCCTTAATTTGCCAATCAATTTTGAGTTGAAACAATGTATAGTGCTGTATATTCTGACTCTTCTGCAAACAGCAGAACGTAAAGCTGTATGCATGATCATGTGTTTGTAGGTGCATGTGTTGGACTAGGAAGTATACAGGCCTGTATTTAGAAGAGGCAAACTGTGCTAGTGTTGACATTGAAATTGCAACCTATATGCCTACATATATATATATATACTTCATGTTTATTTTAAAAAGTTTGAAATATACAGTCCTGATGACATTTATATTTTGTATATCTTTTACATAGGTTCGCAGGCATAGTATTTAATGTAAAAAATACTTAAATATTCATTTTTTGTGACTGATTGCAGCGATAATGCCTTGCACAATATGTATCTGAAGCAGACTAGCTCGACTGATTTGTCAGTCATGCTTCATGGCATCCTCGTTCGGTTTCCTAACCCTTATGCTAGGTCAAAATACCCAAACATATTTTTTTCTGAATTAAAATATTATATGATTTGTAATACATTAGCCTTTTTCAGCACCAGAGACATTTCTGAAATGTTCCAATCCCTTTAAAAAGCTTAAATGTGCCATTTTATATATAGCGTACTGTAAACACTTCGGTAATTTCAACTACTGTAACATACAATTTATGAAGGGAAGAAAAGGGTTGTATATGCTCAAATCTGTAAAACTTATTTTTCCTTCTAGCATTATACTTTGAGGTTTGGCAAAGTCAAATAACAATGGACTTGTTTACTTTCACTCAAGGCAGGAGAACAAACGCCACTGTTCCCAGTGCTGCAGCCACACTCTTTTTTTTACTCTCCTCCTAGACTAGAGTGCCTGAGCCACTTGCTCATTTACTGCTCCCCGACTGACTCGTGGCAGTCAGTTATGAAGTTTACTTGCACTCTGGCAACAAGCTGCATCTAGTATGGAAATATTTCATCGAGGTATGATCACAATTGTGCCCAAAATCCTAGACACGTGGCATTGCACTTATGTTTTTGCCATCACTTGACTTGGTATTATGGGCCATCTGAATGACATACGCAGAGCCTGGCTTGTTCCTTCCCACAGCGTGAATGAAACATGGATGCTTCCCAGACTCTGAACTTTCAGAAAGACAGTGTCCGTCATCCTGGAATTTTTGCACCCTTTGTTAGGCTGCTGCTGGATGCATAGTGCAGTAATGATGATAAATGTTACCTTTAAGGAGCATGTCTAGGTTAAAAGGAGTAAAGAGGCACTTCTTCAACATCAGCCTGATCTTGTCTTATAACTTTTCTTCTCCTAGAGAAACTTAGGATGTTCAAAGGAATTTTAAAAATCATCCCAGGATCCGTTAATGTGCACATCTTCTTCTGTGAGTGTAAAAAGGATTTAAGAGAGAGTGTAGGCTTTTGTCCTAGTGAATTGTATATGTGGCAATATAGGGAAAATTAATTGTGCTTAATTTGGTAGTGATCTGTTGTCCTATTCCAGTCATGTTGAGAATTCATGCCTTTTTCCTTCCTTTTAGGACCTTATTGTTCTTTCCTCTACACAGCTTTGATTTTGAAGAGAGAGAAAAGAGGAGGCCACGTGTTCTGAGCAATATAGCCTTTATGGTAGCATTGTTAACTGTTTGGGCTTGTCAGTATTGGAACAAGTAGGCATTAGAGCCGTAAATCCCACCTTGTCATGCCATTGTGGCTCTCTGCTTGGCACAACTATGCTCACAGTAATTTGTCCTATCTAGACTTCTGGTCCTTTCTAAGTCTATCCCACTACAATATATGAAGACTTCAAGCCAATCAACAATTCATCAAAATTTACTCAGACATTGCAAAGTTATTGTTGGAAAAGATACAAGGACAGAAAATCTTGAGGAAAAATTATAGTTTGTATAGAGACAAAAATCTATGTGCTTAAGTGAAAAATCAAGAGTTCTGTAAATTTGCCTGCTTGCCCTAATTTAGAGATTGCACTCCATTAATTTCCTTAGCGCTAGAAAAATTAGAGATGATTCACAGTAAATTTGGAACATGGCTTAATATTCTATCTAACTGTGGAAATTTGCAAACCAAAATGCCTTGCAAACTGACCTTTTAATGCCTAAGTAGCTGACCAGCTTTAAATGCCTAGGGCTGAGGAAAGAGTAATATGAAAGAATTATAAAAAAGTATGGTTCTTTATTTCAGTCAGAGATGACTGAAATAACACTTTAAATTACCTTTAAGGTAAAGTTAAGTAGTTTGGTTCTGAAAAATGGTGGTGCACTTTTGTTAACTTACGAAAGCATTTCCCTTGATTAGTCAGCGAAGGTGTTTCTTTAGTTCCCTTCAGTTTCTTTGGTTGCCTTTGACATAGACCACACTGTTGAATAACAGAGAAAGGATCAATATCGACAACATTCCCTGATGTATGTAAGTTTAATGAACAGAAGGTTTTTGAAATAAACTAATAGGTCAAGGACAAGTTCATTTTGTCAAGATTTTCTGTGTCCGCCTAATTACAGACATTGATTCTGATGCCCAAAAGTATCAAAACTGGTGATTTTGGTTTGCAGGTGGCTAGTTGGACATACTAATTTTAGAAAATTGCCACTGTCAATGTTTAAATATTTTCTTCAGCTGCACCCATAACAGGGCCAGAGGACTGTGGTGATTTTTCTAGTTCCCATAACTGTGATTACCGAACCATAGTAACGACTTTATTCACTTATTTGCTATAGGGGGAAGAGCTCCGTTGGGCTTCATTCCCCTGTGTTATTTCTGACAAGGAAATCTACACATACACACACACTCATGCAAGAAACATAAATGATCTAAGTGTAACTTGACCTTCCTATTAATCCTAGTGTCACCTATGGAAGTGGTGAGTTTTGTAAGCCTGTTTTTAAAATAGTTTTTTAATATTATTCCTCCATATACTGTCTGAAGTCTTAATGCAGATATATGTTTTTCTTACTTGCACTCTGAATGAATCTATAACTCTCTTTATTGCATGCCTGTGGGCGTTAGTAACTCTGCAGACACAGTCAGCTGCCCACTGAAATGGGGATCCCACTAGGAATCAGCTGGCTGGTACTTAGTTGACAGAAAGCATCATTCTTCTTCACTCTGGGAGATGGAACCATAATTGTTCCTTGGCACCCTTTTAGGGAGGAACATGGCAGGGTAGAAGCACATAGAGTAGAATCATTTAGACCTTATTTGCACATGCTACAGAGCAGGCCACCTGGAGGCTTTAAAACTGGCCTGACTCAGCCTCTGCTAGAGGCAGGAGTAGAGAAAAAGAATTTCCTTTAAAACTCCTTGGTATTGTTCCTCAAACTCAGAGTACATTTCCACTGTTTTGTCTTTACAGAGTTAGTGATAGACTTCTTATGTATCTTTAAAATGTTGCTGAAGGGATGAACTCTGCTTGTTCTCCACCAACAACAGAATTATCTTTCACTATTACACACACTGTAAGGGAGTTGGCTGTTACATATAGGAAAGAATTGGCAATCAGTGTAATATAATTTTCCAGAACATTCAGAACACCAATCTATTTCTCCAGTTGTCTATTAAAAAAATTGTTTCTGTAAATAGGGATTTTGTATCCAAATGGCTTCAACAGCATTTTAGCAAAAATCTGCAGCAATACAGAAGGCAGGACATTTCCCTTACAGGTTTGTTATTTCTGGACCAACCCTAAATTTCCTAGCATGCAAGAACTTATGCAATTCTCACAGTGCTGCTATGCAAAGAATTTCTTTGGCTTTGAGATATGTAACATATAACTCTAGCCATTATACTACTGATATTCTCTATTGGACTCATCTGTAATGGTGTCTTTGGTTGTGTACATGCTCTTTAAACTGGAAGGTGGAATGCATTTGCTCTAAAAGCAGTAGATCAAAGCCCGTTGTTGCCTCTCTGGTCTTTCCACCTCTTCTCAGTTTCCAGTGGATGTGTATTTTTATGTGGTTTATTGCCATTGGTCTGTATGTATATGTCACACTATAGGACTTTCTATCTGTACTACAGCCAAAATATTTTTTGGACAGCCTGTTCTAAAAGGTTCTGATATTACTACTGCCATTCACAAATATATTAGATCTTGATCTATTGTTTTGCATCACTGAAAACGCACTTTCTTTATCAACTGTTAGTGGCATATATTACACAAAACTTAGTTTTTTTAAGTTATGATTAATCTGCTTTTGAGATTTGATTCTACCCCTCTCCCTTGCATCTTTTCTGTTAGCAAAGTACTTGCATCAGCAGAGACACCTTTCTGATGTGTACAGTTGATGCAGCTGCTGTGTGGCTGTGGGAGCTCATGCCTAAGGGAGCCTTGCTAACTTTATTACTCTAAAAAGTATTGTATCAGAATTTCCATGGGGTAAGAGAGATTGAATCTTCAACACGATCGAAGTGAAAGTGTGGTTCATGCCTTTTCTCTAGTACCTGCAGTCTGCAGTGTTTCTGTTTAAGGGTCCAGAGTTTATATCCTCCTAGTGTTGCATGTCTGTGAGTGTATGGTCAAGATGCACTGAAAAATGACACTGTAGGGGAGTCCATACATCTTACACTTTTAAATCAGATTATTTAATGTGTAAGCCAAAAATATTCCGCCCTATTGCATGAGATAATGTTACCTTGTATTACAGAGTAGATTTGATCCCCATATGAACTGGGAGAAGAGAGCAGACACAGCACAAATAGGCCTAAGGTATGTAATATAAGTAAGCAAGCTGTGCCGGCTGATGTTAAGGGATGAGCTAAAATCCCTTGACTAGTCACCTCATTAAAGCCAGAGGTTCTTTAAAACTGAGTCTCTGTGGATGCATAGACTTCTGCTAACCTGTTAATGTGTCACAGGAATTGTAATGCTGAGAATCCTGATTTTGATTGCTCTTCCACCTGGAGGGATGCTACTGCCTGTGGCAGATGTGCCTACATAGTCTTTTGCCAGTGCCCCTCAAAATTCCCTAAGAATTTCTAAATCATATTCACAGTAGAAAAGGACTTTAATTAAAGAAAATTGCATTCATATGTGAACTCTGCAAACATGACCACTGCCAGCTGTCATGGTGACACAGAAAATCAGACCGAGTTTTACTGCTGTATCAGGAGACATCTGCAGCAGATCAGCTGTTCTGGTACCTTATATGATGTAGAGCTGCTTAAGATAATCCTGTTGGAAGTTCACCACAGACAGATACGTGTGTACATGTGGTCTGCTTGTTTCTTTGCAGAATCTTTCTAATTTCCTCAAAGATATTCTGATCATTTGGGAGTTTGGGAATTTTTTTTTTCCGCAAATTTACCTGAGCTACCCAAGTTATCGCTGATAAGAAGTCTCATGGGTATTCTTCCGAGAAGTAGCTGGCTACCAAATGAGGTAAGATGGTAAGATCTAAGTTGAACAAGCCAGTTCACAAACTGGCTCATAAGCTGTTACATCTCTGTACACACACACATATATCTTAGGAACTTATCCTCCAGGAAATCCCACATGTCCAGTGCAACTGTTTTTGCCATATGACCCTATTTGCTGCATGTAGGAGTACCACAGTCACACGCATAGTACATACAGAAAAATGATGCCTAATATTGTATGTAAACAGACTCCTCCCCAAAAATGGTGCTGAAATGCTTTACATTAAAAACAATATGTGACTTAATGAGATGCAGTAGTTTCTGAAATCTCACTTTTATATAAGTAAATGTAATCAGATCTTTTAATGAAAGAAATGTGCTTATGCATGTCACTTTTTCCTTCCAAATATTATAAGCCTACCTTACAGCTCTGATCCTAATTTTGCCTCATGTACTGCAGGGGAAAAAAAAAATAAAAGGAAAGTGGAAATAGAGATAGTTAGAAAAATCCTATCAGTGCCTGTATCTTAGGCACTGCAAAATGACTGGTACTGGTCTCACTGTACATGGATGAGACTTCGACAGCTTATTATTAAACAGTATTGACCATGCCAAAAAAATGATCTTCCATTTCTCCTCTCTGTAGTTTTATTCCTTCCTTCCCTCTCCTTCCATCAGGGGGTGACAATTCAGCCACCGAAAGAGAAGTAGGCCTGGTAAAAAAAGCTCTGTGGAAGCTTCTCTTCGCTTTCCAGCTTCTCTTCTGCAGGCCTCCAGACCTGCAAAACACATCATGTTTGAGAAGATGTGAGAAGCCAGAGAAAGATGCCTTTTGGGGTCTTTCTGCAACAAGCACTGCATCAGCCCGTTTGGAGCTGAACAGTTTCATGGGTTTTTTTTCCTACTGTAGTGTAGAAAAAGCTGTTTCCTCTTCTATGCAGGAGTCTGTCTTTAAACCAGCTCTTGGATGGGTTTCTGCAATTTTAATTCATTTTACAGCAAAATTTCACAGCAATTGGGACAGAAAGTGAAGAATTCGTCATTCTCTACTGGAAGTTGGCCAAAAGCTGAACTAGATGTACAAAGGGCCAAAGACGAACTTAAAACTGTTTAAAAGTCTTCAGCCAAAGTGATCTGCAGTCAGCCCACCAAGGTTTTTAGAAGTCAACTGTCTCTTTAAGCTTGACTCTGGGAAATAAACCAACTTATTTCTTCTGTAGTGAGTGGAAAGTGGATGATGAAAGTAGTTTGCAACATTCAGAAATGAAGATAACAGTGCTCTGGTGATTTAAGTAGCATTATGCTGTTTGCACAGCCTCCTATGAGTAGTTATGTGTTAGATATTCTGTTTTTCCTAGGATGCCATTTAGTGCCAGCCTGCATGTGTTTTGGTCTAGACTGTCTCACAGGAGGTATACATTTATTTATATATCTGGAAGAACCAGGCTGATGTAATGCTGAAGCCACCATCTCTGTGATCATTTGAGAAACATTTGAGGAAATCAAAGCTCACTGATTCAGAGTGCCTGCTTTCCTTTTGTGTCTGTACACACACAGATATGTACACAACATATGGATATATGTACTGATCAATTTTTTTTTTTTATGCTTCCCTCTTGGTTTTGCACTGTGTGGAGACTGGAGTGAGACCTGTACACAGTTACAATCAGTCTTAGCCAAAATGGAAGAAACAAGGGTGTGACGCTGGACTTGGGATCCCAAGAAAAATCCCAGTGAAAGGAAGTGTTGAGACATTTTAGGGTAGGGAGTTGAACCAAGTCATTTATCACTCATTTCAGCTAAAGCAGTCCTAATCCTTTCTCATGCTATTTTGTTCAAACATTATAGGTTTGACTCTTTCTTTACAGGGCCAGTGTGGCTATATTTATATTTTTCCCTACCTACATTGTCCTGTGATTTGGAGAAAGACAGGCTGTAGAAAAAGGACTTCGATTAACAGTAAAGATTTCCCCCATTCAGGAAGACTGGATTCACTTCGTTCACTTGGCACACAGGGGTCAAGTGCAAACTATGTCTGACAGGAATATATTGAAAGTTGGAGAGGAACTGAATCTTCAAATTCAGACTTCTGGTTTAGCCTAATTGCTGCTTGAACCTCCCTAAAATCCAAACCCAAATCTCATATTAATCTGCCAGTCCTGATACCTCCCACAGAGTTTGAATTTAGCATGGCTGCAGAGGGAAACTTAAAATTTTACATGCATGTATAAGTATTATCAGCGTGCAGACTAATGCATCTCAGAGCACTTCAAGCAGCTCAAAATTTCCTGCTAATATTTCACAGTGGTGATCACCACTCCAGCCTGTAAGACCAACTGTGTAAAAGCCATGAATGCATAGAATAAACAACAACAAACATACGAAGAAACCCACACATTAAAAAAGTCCAAGCTCCAGCCCTACCTGGGACATCTCTGTTAAAACAAGGAAGCAGATACCAGCTTTGCTGCACAGGTTTCAACACTGATGACTTATTGCCATAGATGGATGTGGAAAAGGAATGGTCTCCTCCTCTTGTACAGAGGAGCATTAGATGTAATTCTCTGTGTTTATAGCTTGATTCCCAGGTTTGCACCAACTTTCCTGAAAGAGCAACAACTGGCAGAGCTGAACTGAAATTAGCTCTTGTGCCACAAGTGAATACTGATGTCATTAGTTATCATCTTTGCTCCAGAACTCCTTGCTGTTACTATTGACCAAGGAAGTCAGGAGAAAAGAACAGTCTTCTTGACATCCACAGCAAGTTTAGGGTTGTTGCAGGGTGACGCTTACAGCGTTTCTTTTCCTAAACACAGTAAAAAACCCCAACATTCACACTTCTCTTTGTGAAACACTGTGTGTACACACCTAGTCACCGCTGACTAAACTGGCTTTCATGACAGTGGTTACTCACCATCGACTTTCTGTATTACAAAAAAAAGGCCAGTTGTAGGAGGTCAGGAGTAAGGAAATGGCACACTTGGCTTTCTTATTTCTTTGGCAGAGATACAGGGAATTTGGTTTTCATTGCACACCCAGCTATTTAAGTTGAATCAAGAGGAGGGGATATTTACCCCATCATTTCAAACAGGCCTTGATCTGCAAAATTCTTTAATGCTATCGTGCAAGAAGAACTTCTGATCACTACACTTTGTTTGGAGGTAGAAAAAATTACTGTGATCCAGCTAAGTAATAAACTTGGAGGTTGGGAAGATCAGTCTTCTCTTCACAAGCAGCTTACAGTGTGAGAGTGTGCTAGATGTGAGATTTTAAAGCACCATACTGATACATGTTTATCTTCTGGCTGTGTTTTTGATAGTCCCGTGGAGCAAGCATTAACAATCCCATTTTTGAAGTGCAGGAAAATGAAGCAGAAAAAGAAATAGCAGGGAACTCCTGACTTCCTGGGGGTAAGTGGGAGGAAGGAAGTGAAGCAGATCAGAGCAGACACAGCTGTCGCAATGTAAGAAGTGCCATGCTCTTTTCTACTGCCCTTTAATGAGTGAAACTTGCATCACCTAACAAGCCAAACACTCAGACTGATGTCAACTTACCTAATGCTGGGGAAGGGAAAACCTGGATGATTTTGTATTGGGCGAGGGACTTCTGTGATTCATTCCGGCAGCTCTTCCTGCGAATGTGGGTGCCTCCCACAGAGGCCAGGGAGGCAACTGGTGAGAGGGGACATCTGCTACTGTTCCAGAATCATTGTGCTTGCTGTGACAGCTCACTGCAGCCCACAGCAGTGCTCCAGTCCAAAGATGTTACGGTGCCATTAACATGCTTTTGTTGTGGTTCAGAAGACCTTCTGTCACCACTGTCCAACCAGAGTTGGTCAAATCTGATAATGTATTAGTCTGGCCTGAAACAGCATGTAAGGTGTCCCTGTACACACACTGCAACAGATCAGGCAACAGGTTGATTTGTTATAGCCAAAGGCAGAACAACCAAGTGAGGTCAGAAACCAGTCCCTAGTGATCCGTACCAAGGGTCAGTGGCAGGTCTGTGGCTAGGGTGCTGAGAAGACAAGAAGGCAAACCTCTTCCCTGAGCTTTGCTTCCTGCTTCTCCATGTGGGACCTCAGGCTCTCTACACCTCTTTCTCCCTCCTCCCCAACATGAAATACCAATTTATTAAGTAGTATTCAGGGCTATATTGTATTAACAGTAGATCTCATTGAAGACTGAGTACCAGTTCTGCCTGGACTGAGTTCACAGTGAGTAACTCACTGGTTACTACAGTCTGTAGTAGGTTTCCTAGAATAGCAAGGGAAGGATTTTTTACAGATTTGGTCCTTACCTCGAGTAATTTGATGATTCTGTCAAGATTATTCTACTCATAAAACTAGCAATCGGCCAAGTAGTTCTGTAAATCTGTATTCACAATCTTAAGAGTCTTTTTTCAAAATGGATGTGTGATCTCCAGTGGCACATTCTTGTACATACATGTCTGGTCTAACAACTACACACTTATTATTAGTTTTATGGCTTAATCCAAAGAACATAAAAAGTATCAAGATGGATCATGGGAGTCTGATTTTGGGGACTTGTGGTCAGTCTTTTTGAGCTACCAGGACCTGCCTTAGCTGATCCTGCTCAAACCACTAGGTGAGATTCTGAAATAGGGACCTAGTGCTTCCTTATTTATACAGGAGTGAATGAAACACTTGTCTAGTTCTGCGGGCCTCAGAATGTGTTCCTCTTGTGCTAAAGAATGGTTATAATAATGGTTTCCTTCACTGACTGGTCATTTAGATTGTGTTAGTCACTCTGCAGACCTAGAAGAGAGACAACAGGAACTCCTTTTCGGTGCAGAAGGAATAGTAACAGATTCAAAATCCACCAAAATCATTAGAAGCCATTTCCATGTTGGATTATGCCCTGTGTGTTTAAAATCAATTTTTAGATAGCATTTCCTATTACTAAATTTGTGAGAGATGAGCCATGAGAGAAGAACCTGAACAGATGCAAAGAGAATTCTTTTCTTTGATTAACAAATATCTCCCAATTGCATTTTGGTAAAATCTACTGTTAGTCCTAGTGTTGGGAAAAGGTGAGTTTCGCAAAGGTCAGCTGTGACAGTCTTGCACTGTCATCAAAAGAATTTACTGTCAAGGTAATGGATAAAGTTATTAAAATATTGCTGCATTTAACATACAAGACATATTGGATTACAAGCCAGACTGGTCTGTGACTGTCAGTATGATTTAGCAGATTCCTTGCAGCAGGTTCCAAATCTGCAATACTTTATTCTCCTGCCCCTGATTAAGGTCTTGGATCCATACAACTCTCACATTTAATTGCACAGTCTCAGTCAAAAACACATCTTTAATCAAGTGCTGGGCGGCCCCAGTTAGCACAATCAGATGTTCTAATGAAAGAAAGGAATTGTAGGTGTTGCCAGCAGAGTTCACACAAAGCGTGCTAAAAAGGCAGGCAAGCTGAGGGCTGGAAAAGTTTCTGTCTCTTTTCTTTAATCACCCCTCCCCTCTTCTGCTGACATTTTCTGACTCTGTAAAGCTGCCAAATCGCAGATGGTTGTGGGGCCTGCGTGAATCAGAATAAAACAAGGAAGCTAGTATTAGTAGGAGAGATTGGAACAGCAACAAATAAGACTGACCTGATTATTCAAGCATGGTTGAACATAATGCCAAATCGCGTCTTCTGATATTTGCTGTGTGATTTATATATCAGTATATACAGCACTCAAATAAGTGTTGCATTCCCTTTTTTTCTCCTCTGGTATGAGTCTAGTAGCTTTTTGGTGCTCTGAACCTCCTGACTTCTGAATTTTGCTGTAACCAAATACCTCAAACACAGTTTAGACGGGGCAGCAATAGCAAATCAGAAAATGTCTGCTCACATAGTCATAAGTATAGATATTTTGTTTCCAAGATATTTAACTGCTAGGCAACCAGTGTTCCGTTTTGATAAAGATGTGCTATTGCACACTGGGATTTGTAGTTTCAGCACTATTTCACTGTATGGAAGTAAAGGACCAACACGCTGAGAACGGTTGGTTCTTAGATTCACTCAGAGGTCACTTTTGCTACCCTGTCTGATGTTTTGTTGTTGAAGGTCCGTGTTGGAGGGAAAGCATGGGTTCAGTCACTGAAATTTAAAGAACACAGGCAGAAGAGAGGAATGCTGATCTGCAGGCAAGATTCATCAAGCATTGCTTCGGCCCTCCTGACACTCTGGCGTCTGACTAACCTCCTCCAGGAGTAGGGCTGCAGCTGTAGTACAAGCCCAGCTAGACCTTGGCAGCAGTCAACAGCATCATGTACTTTGGGGGAGGGAGAGAAAAAAAAACAAAAAAAACCCGGAACAAAACCCAACACAACCAAAAATAACCCCAGAAGTAGGAACATGAGTTAATTTCTTCTGAAGATAATGTTTCTTGGGTTCTTGGTCACAGGAATATATATCTGTGCGCATTGATGGATTGTCTCTTTCATATGTTTTGGTTGGAGTGCAATGCTGTGGTTCCCACTTTGTAGCTGGAGAGCTGAGGCACAGAAAGCCAATGTTTTAAAGGCATTGAACTGTGGAATTCCGGAGAATTCTCATGGGGTTCTGGTCTCCAAACCAAGTTTCAGCATCTGCCTAGTATTGTCTTTCATCCCTCTCTAGCCAAACAGATTACAGGGTAGAGAAGGAAATTGAACCCACACCTCTCACATCCACCATTATAGCTACTTCCTCACCAACTAAGTTTGAGATTTGAGCCCTGCTTACTTGTCCTATTACAACTCTTGACAATGCTTTAAGCTGTAAATACACATAACTTGCCTTTCTGCATTAAGACGAGTCTGCTTTAATGGCAACATAGGTTAGCTGTGCATATGGTGAAAATGTACATTTTTTAAACCTACTTTTCTTTCATTTAGGAAAGAAAAACACGTTGAAAACTTCCTTTCAGGAAGTTGCCTTCATTCTCTTCCTGATTAACTTTGTCTACATCATTTTATATGCTTTCAGTCTTGTTTCTTTTCATTCAAAATTTTTATTTAGATTAAGATAACGTTCCCAACCTTTTCAAGCATTCTTTAAGGGGAATTTTGCTTTGCCTCTAACTATGCTTTGGAACTGTCTCCAATACCATTCTGTCCTCTCAAAATAGACAGGAGTAAACAATGTGTTTTGCATAACAAACTCTTCTTGAATTATCAAATGACACAGAGCATATTTCATGCTGTTCTCCATCACCTTCTTTTTGTATTCTGACGTAAATCAGCTCTTTTCACCACTGCTACAGACTGGGCAGAGTTTTTTGGGGGTTTCTTATGCCAGCATCTGGGTAATTCCTATCATGAATTACAGATGACCTGGGGCACATCCACGCAAAAAAGTGGAATTGGGGCACACACTGACCTGAGAGATGATCAGTCACCAAATGTCACTTTGCAGTTGTCTCTGAGTCACATCAACACAGCTTTGTCATGGAATTACCACCTGGATCTCAGTGAGTCCTGCAGGTTCACATGC
>JAYRBT010000114.1:61541356-61566280 GCA_036023395.1 Myiotriccus ornatus
AGCACAGCTATGTAGTGCTCGAGTGATTCACTCTGAAGGGGTCTCTATTTCAGCAGAAATTATTTCAGGAGTGTAATTTATCCTGATTGCTAGTAGTAATTGTGTAGTTTTCTGGCAGAGAAAGTAAGTAGTATTTGAAAGTGAGTAGGAAACAGCAGTGGAAGATAGCCTACAATAAATGCTGTTGTTTACTAGCTATAAGCAAATACAGCTTGCTCCAGATTGTGCATCCTCCTGCTACAGCAGACCCTGGACCTCAGAGCACCACAAAGCAATGTGCACCTCCTATAAATAGCCACTAAGGGCTGTTTCAGAGTCTTCTGAAGGTGCTAAATGTTTTTTCTGCAAGACTAGATCATTCATTTGTCCTTCATGGTATGACAAAATAGGAAATTCTATTGCTGTGATATATTAACTTGGATATTTTAGGCCTAGCTGTCATTTAGAACAAAATGGGCAATAAAAGTACCAATCAAGTTGAAACAGAATTTATGTCTACTTCAAAGTGTTTCACACTTCCTGCATTGGGTAAAATGTGCCAAAGGCATACACGTTTCTCACTGACATGGTTGTCTGCCTCTCAGTTTGCTGCAGCCTCAGTGGCACCTGTGAGCAGGACCGCGGAGCAGTGCAGCAGTGCTCCTGTCTCTTCTCTGCAAAAGCTTTCATCCCATGCCTTCAGTGACAGTGGTCCCTCATGAGCTACTTGTTGTTAAGGTGTCTCTTGGGTGTAAGTAAGCAAATCATATATTCAGAGGAAAGATTGTATGTTTTTTACAGGGTAAAGTGCAGGAGGGGGTGCAGGAGTGGGTGCAGTGTGCTGGATCCTCTCACATCAGGTTCCTGTGGGTCCCAGGAGAACATGTGGGTCCCATTCCTCACTACCTGTGATTCTTGAAGTTATTTTGAGCAGTCAGCAGACCCACGTGAAAGTATATGTTGTGTCTGCAGGGAACGGTTTGATCCTAGCAGTGTCTTGTGGTTTGTGAAAAGGTAGGCATAATCTTTTGGACCATGTGGTGTGGGATATGAATTTGATCTTAGACACTATATGGTGTCGAGGGGTGGCCTATAGCAGCACGAGATTGTGTTAGAGAGCACACCCAAATCACTGAACAGCAAGGGCAGGATCTGTACAAATCCACAAACTTTCAGAGGGCCACTAGCCAATATCATCTCCAAGGGATGATAAGAGATCTCGTCAGTTTTTTATGGGCTGGGTTGTCTGCATGACTGTTACCTCAGACAAACCAAAGCTGTCAAACCCAGAAGCTCCTGCTGGTCCACTGCTTGACACAGAAGACACTGTCCAACAAGAGCTGAATTGTTCACAAGGTGCTCCTCATGAACCTCCTTGTTGCGCCTGAGTTCATGTGGAAAAGGAAAATAAAAATCCTTGTAGGATTTCTGTCTTGCTGCTGCTTCCCTGGCACATGACAGACTGACAGGCATCAGAGCATGCAGCAGTTGAACAAAAGAGGAGGTCACCACAAAAGTAAGTCAAAAGATCAGGCAAAACTGCTCCAGGCACGGCTGCTGATGTATAAAATACAATCCAATTGGCATGCAAACAATTGTAGCTGCCAAACATATCCCATGAAAAGCTCAGGGTGGTCTCGAGGGCTGGACCACAGAAAGGAAAAAATGCACTAATAACAGCAATATGCGGAAGCTTAGCCATGTCAGGACAAAAGTCATGTTTACCAATTTCCATGCTTGCAAGGACTGCTCTGCTATGTCTATGACTAAGGTCCTACCCATGGGCCTTGTCACACATACACGTGCAGACGCTCAGCTCAGGCACACACATCCCAAGGTGGCTCGGAGTCATGTTGCCCTGTGATGCCACCAGTATCAGATGGTGCCGCTGACTCAGACTGCAGCCTGTGCTGGGGTCTGCTGCCAAAGGGGAGTTTACTCCTGGCTGCATGCTCCCAGGGCTAATGCCCGTGCCCCTGTCTGGCAGGCACGATCTGGAGGGAGGTGCAGCTGAAAACTGACCCAGAGGAAAAATAATGACTCATGTTCAGGCTGAGACACTCCCTGCCCTAGGTCCGTACTGCTGGTGACAGTGCAAGGGAAGCTTTGGACATGTGCAGCAGAGCCAGTCTTATTCCTTTTGATGACAGTGTGAAATCAGATCTGTGCACATGAAACCCCAGACTGGTTCATGCAGGTCAGACTAAGAGTAGCATTCAAGGGTTTGTTTCAAGGAGGCTGTATTTCTGGACTGTTCTTTCAGACTAAAATAGAAATAAGCATTAGCCATGTGGCCTACCATGCCAGCGAACTCTTTGCTTGATTTCTGTGCCTTCTGGGAAGACCAGCGATGCTTTCTCTTTCGTTTTTGCTGTCAACACACATTTGTCTTTAGCTCATATGCTCATCCAAGGCCCATGACTCGGCAAACTTCAGCACCACAACATGCTGTGTAGCATTCACATGTTGCTCCTCTTGTTTTCATGAGGTTTTGCTAATGGCAGCTGGTGGCTGCTCCCATCGAGTCAGGAGAAATGCACTCCACGTCTCTGTTTTGCAGTCACTTCTCTCACATATGTCTTATTGTACACAGGCAAAATTGTCAGGACTTGTGAACTCTCAAAGGTAGATTTTTCAACAGGTTGATTTCCTGATGTTTAATCCCTGCATAAGCACCCTGTGGTGGGAGAGGCAGCTGCCTTGCACAGCCCTTTCTCCTTCTCATATAAAAGGCAGCAATTCACTCTAACGCAAAAAACATGTTTGTGATCTACATGAGGCTCAGTCCTACAAGTATCTCTTGTCTGTTCTGGGCATCCCTTAGTATTTTTATTTGTACTTGTGTATTTTTTTCTGCTCCTGAAGCTTTTATGTTCTGGTTTCCTCTTCCATTTGTATATGCCTGGTCCAATAATTTTCTCTTTACACTACACTTTCTTCCTTTCCATTGTGGTTTTGTCTACTAGGAAAGTGTAATTTCCCGTTGCTCCTTTCACTGTTTCCATGTGCAGCCCTGCACACCCCTCTCCCCTCATGCCCATTCATTTGCTACTGCCTTGGCCCTGACAATTTCTAGGAGCTGCTTTAAACTGCAGTGAAACACTGACTACACACTTGGAATGTCAGTACTTGCACAGACTTGAGATTGACAGTAATGGGCAGTCAGAGGCCAGAGAACTTCCTGGAAACTCAAACCAGCTTGAGCCAGTAGTTTTCGATAATAAATAATGTCAATAAAGAAAATAATATTGAAAATTTAAATGCATGTACATTTACTTTTCCAATATTTTCCATTTATTTTGAGGTTTTCCTACTTTCTTCTGGAAAGACATAAATCCATTAATTAATGATCAGTTCTGGTCCTGAAAAAACTAGGAATCAGTTTCATGGGGTGCACTGACTACATTATCTAGGATATGTGTCTATGCATGAGATACGTATGTGACAGAGTGGTTTCACCAAAGGTGGCAGATGCAAGCCTTACATACTAGAGCAGATTTCCCCTAAAAATGGTTCCGTTTTTGAACATAGAAATATCCTAAATACACACATTTACATTTTAAGATTTTGTCAGTGTTCATACTTCTAAAAATAATTTTTTAAAATAAAGAATCCCCAAATCTCTAAACCAAAAATACTATAAAAAATGCATTTTAATTTTCTGAGTGCTCCGGTGCCTGCCCATTATTCTACTTTCCTGGATTATCAAGCCTTATGCCAACCTGCTAGACTACCTTTCTTGTATCAAAATGATGTGAGAATGAAGGTTGTGAGTAGCACTGGAAATACATAGTATGCCTGATCGGAATCCTTGTGTGAGAGAATAATGAAAACGTATATCTGCGCTCAGTGTTCTGATAACTCAATAATTATTTGCATTGCACTTCAAAATTCTCTGGTAGGAGGAAGGGCTCTGTGGTTACCCTTAGCAGCAGCAGCAGAAGTGATTTTAGCCATGCAAGTGGAACTGGTTTGGTAGCTGGATGAAACACCGTGCCTACTGCCATTGTGCCAAAAACTCCAAAGTTCAAAGGTATTTTGTGGGTCATGTTACTTTGGCCACTTCTCCCCATTTACTATTGAAATCTCATGTGTTTTTTGGAAGAGGCAGCTTCCCTTAATCCATCAGGGTTGTTTCCATTACAAACAAGCCTCTCACACTAGATCTGGAGCCCACGCTGCCTTGTGCCTGTTGGCAGTAACAGTGATTCCCTGGGGCAGCATGGAGGTGGAAAGTCAGTGCCCACACTCCAGTGCAGTGGCAGCCCCCCAGCAAGCCATTCAGATGTCATCCCCAAGGGTCTGCGCCACCTTGGTGCCAGACCCACTGAACCATGAGCTGATGTAGGGGGAGAGTGACGGAACGCTGCTGGATGGTAACCCCAGCACTGACAGCAGGCAAAGAAGGTACGAGGGAGGGCTGAAGGTGGTGGATGGAGGCAACAGGGACTGAGAGGGGGATCCCTACAGGGAAAGCCCTCAGGAAGACAAATGGTGATAGAGAAGGATGATGATAGAGCAGAGAGATGGAGAGCTGGGGTCAGGGTAAAGAAGGGATAAAAGATGGTGACGTGAGAAACCATGGAAAGGAAGACAGAAGAAGGAAAATAAGGAGAGAAGATGATTTCAGACACCCATAAGGGAAATCAGGTTCTGGGAAAGGCAATGGACCGTCTAGGGTAAGAGAAGGACAGTGGGAAGCAGACCAGCACTGGAGACAGCATGAGGACTGATGGGAAAGCTGTGTGCAAAAGAGAAAAGATAATGGGAAGAAGGTGAAGGAAGGCTGGACTCGGAGCAAGAAGAATCAGAAGCAAAAAAAAAAAAAAGGAAAGAAAACATGCAGAAAATCAATGTAATAGAGATAAATAAAGAATTACAGTGAAGAAGCAAGGAAGTGCTCAGGACTTTTAGAAACTTCAATTCATTCAAACTTGTTCCACTCCAGCTTTTGATAGTGACTCTCAGGATAGGCTCAGGAATCTGTATTAAACAAACTCTACTTTTTGGAAACTTCCTTCCAATAGTAATAAAGCAGAATGCTTGAAAACTGGCACGTTTCCTACAACACAGGGGAGATGGAAGGAAAGAAAAATAATAGATTTGTCCATAAAGACAGTAATTACAACCACATGCTCTTATAGCAGACCTATTTTTAAAGGGTCATTCTAGTATTTTTGTTCATTAACTGTCACTGGGGAGGAAAAGTGTAATGAGGAATTAACCAAGCTGTGTTTGCAGTACTGCCTGCAGATAGATGGAATAGTGCTTGGATGCTGTAGATACATGCCTGTGCTGTACATCACTGGGTAGCAGGTAGGGAGCTGAGCTACAATTTCATCAGAGGATATAGCCAACCTGGTATTGCAGTGCTGATGGATGGGCTGCCCTCCCGGAGTGGGAGCTGAGGGGAGGAGGAGACCTTCTCTTGCTAGGGGAGTGGTGCCTCCCCACTCTGCCTGGGTGACCCCAGGTCCCTGCCAGGCACTAACCAGCTGGGAATGGGCTGATTTCCAATCACTTCCTGCTGGCTTGGCTTCTCCTGTTTCAAAGGCTGAACAAAGGCAAGGGAATTCAGCCCCAAAAGCAGCCAGCTCTCTGTGTCCTCTGATACTGCCAAATTCATGGAGCAGAGACTTTATTGTATGCAAGCAATGCCGTGAGAGCAAGTCTGAGACTAGGGGGAAGGTTTTCCATCAGGTGTGTTGCTGTCATAAGCTTCACTTCACCTGTTAGGGTAATGCTGCTTTTAATCTCTCATGTGCTCCTTAATCCTGAGCGTCTGAATTTCAGCTACACAGTTCACAGTTTGCCCCATTCCCCGCTCCCCGGGGAAGGAAAGGCTGCACACAAAAAAGAGATGCACGTGGCACTGCTGGGTTTTTTTGGCTCTTTCCTGCAGCTGCTGTCCCTGGAGGCTCTCGGCTGAAGTCCAGAGGGTAGAGGACACAGTCATGGCTGCGGTGCAGAGACAGGTCAGCCTGACAGGCTATAGGAGCTCTACCGCTGGCAGCAGCCAGTGCCACGTGTGCTCCCACCCCATACCCTACAACCCACCCCACCACCGGGAGCGCGTCTACCCTGATACGTGTACCAAGGACACAGGGCTGGCATGGCTCACCACAGGGTGGACAAACCCTTCCCTGGCTGGTACCACTGCCTGTATGGAAAGGAACCCTGCAGCTGTGACAGTGCCTTTCTGCTAGTGCCCATGGAGATGCACATCCCTAACAAAAGCTGCTGTGTTTTAGCACCCCAGAGCAGGGGCTGCTGATGAACGAATTCAGCAGATGGCACAGGCTGACACCACACTGAAGCTCTCCTCCTAAGGAATTTCTCTGTGCCAAAGTGTGTTGAAAGCTTTAAAAAGCATTAGCAAATGTAGTGGTTAAGTACTTCCCTGCATTTTAAATATCTTGTTTACTGCATGTGGCATTAAAGAGCTACATTTTATTGTCATGTTTAAGAAGGTATATATGTTGGTGTGCACTGAGGGTGTGATAGCCCTGCAAATGTACTGGAGGGGTGGTGAGAAGCCTGCCAGTGGTGCTGCATGGGGAGGCATTTGCTCATCACAGCACCTCCTTTAAAAACAGCAGTAAAGCAAAATTCTGTAAAAATCAGATGTCCCAAGCAGCAAGCTCTTTTGGATATCCAGCAGGAAGGAATGGCATTTGTTCCATGAAAATGTAATGAAAATCACTTAACAACATAAAAACAGAGCATGCATTTGATGAGATCTACTGAATAGAAAAACCCAGTACGAATACCTGACCTAAGAGTAAAAATTTTCAGCATATTTAGCTCTTCAAAATCTCTGCTTACATGTGTGAAAACAGATTTGATTACTTCATAACTGTCACGGTTATAATGTGTTAAACCAAGCTTCTGAGATATTAATCTGGTTTTATAGTTCTTTCCCTACTGATGTAAGTGTTCTTGGGAAATTGTCTGGGCTCAGGCATCTCATTAGAAATAGAGCAGTACTAACTGAAACAGACTGTAAAAAACCCTGTGTATGAGTAGGCTGTATCTTGCCATGGTCAATGTCCTGTTGCTTCATTCACGTCTGTGCTTGTTAGGACCTTGTTTCTCAGAGATGCTGACGCATATAATTCCTGCTCATGTCAGGAATGTTTCTGAATGTAGAAAAAAAAAACAGGTCAAATGTAGTTTTCTGTTTTGGTGGTTCCATTTCAGCATCTCAAGAAGATCACGTTGGTACGGTGTGGGCAGCATGAACCTGCTCCCTGCTTTACTGCTCTGTGTTAGCAGGTTCCTACTTGTTACTATAGTTATATTGATTATTTTTAATACACTAGGGAATTGTCATGGAAACTGCCAGTCCATTTCTTCTCATTCTGCATCCTTGTATTTCCAGTTAGCTCAGAAATGTAGAACTAGCTGTCTCCCATGGCAGTATCTGTGGTCAACTGTATGCATCATTCTTGACGAGTTCATAGAAAGAAAAGCAAGCTAAGGAAAGTGAGAAAAAACATCTTCTCCTCTGGGAAATGCATGATGGTTTGAAACATAATAAGTTGGAAAGCACTGGGTTAGTTCAGCTTCTCTTCAGCAAGGGCTGCCTGAGAGTTTACATGCTTGTGGTTTGCCAGAGTATGCTATAAAGTTGCCATTGTTTCTCTTATTAGCTTACTAGCTTATATTAGCTATATGGCCATATATAGGTAACATGGACCTTAGCTATATTTTCTGTGGACTTCTCAGCTTGTTGGTTGATGCATGACTACCTGCTAAGGCAGAAATTCCCAGACAACTACAGGCATTTCTGCACATAAGCAAATTACACTAAAACTTTTTGCACATGCAAAAGCCTGGGAAACTCCCAGATAATCCAAGATTAATAAAAGAAAAATTGTATTTGTATGACACAAGGCCTGAAACAGAGGACAGCCTCACTGCTCAGGCTAGTTTAGTTCCAGGAAAAGATATCTGCATTCTGAAATAGCTCATAAAACGATAGGAAATAGAGATGGAAGAAGCTTCAGGAAGAGTCTGAAATATCCAGGCAAGATCAGCCAGATTTGAACTGCTTCAGACAGCTCCCTTCCCATGTCATGTTATCCCTAATCTTGGGAGAGTTTTCTCCAAAGGTTAAACAGGACATCTGACACTGCACTTCGTTTAAAACCCTTTCTTCTTGGTTTACCTGTTATTGACACGGAGAATTGGTTTTCCCTTTCTCCTCATAGCATTTGCTTTCATGTCTACCAGGCCTTTGCACTGAAGATTCTACTCCAGGGTGCTCCTGCCCACATTGCTTTGCCCTCTGCAGAAAATGGTTGCCAGAAGGGTCCCTGCTGCAAAAAGCCGGAACATGGTCCTGCCTGAGCTTTAGACAAGACTTTTATTTAGACTTGTTTACTGCAGTTACACCACTGGTATTGTGAGAACAGAGCCAGAGGGACATAAAAAACTGCCTGCTCAGGAGATTCTCTGTGCAAGCACACACACCCACACACTGCAAATCCTTTACCAAGGCAACCCACATTTTTGCTGGCTTTTGGCTTCTTTGCAAAAATTGCAAAGTGACTTTCAAGGTCAGAGAAATAGGGAGACAGCACATAGACACAGGTAAAGTGGTGGCTTATTCTCTCAGGTTGCCACAAAGGGTGCTTTTCAGTATTTTTACTATGATAAATGTATCAGAACATCTGAAACAGATGGGAATAGCTAAAAAATTAACTTGGTTCCAGCCAGACCAGCTTGCAACACACATATTGTTTCCTATTGTCAAAATGTGATTGGATGCTTTATTTTATTTGTGGGAAAGGGCTGAATGGGCATCTTGAATGGATTAATTTCCCTTCTTACATAAACTTACAGAATTGCTCACAGGGCTAATCTATACGAAAATTTTCTCTTGGTAACAACTCTTTCCCCTAAATTCTATCAGTTTTTAATTCTACAAATCCACCTTTATAATAAATCAGTGCTGTGTAGTTGTGTAAATTTTGGTTTTCCTTTTAATTACAAATAGGTTTTCAGGATTTATTAAATCGTAGTGCTTATGCTCTCTCCTTCTGAAATGCTTGACTGACATATCAGTCCCAGAGCTATCCTACTGTTAGAGAAAACGAAACACTTCTTATGCATGGGAATAATAGGCTTCCCAATGCCAGACTTTCCGAAGGGGAAAGGTGGAGGTGTTGAGAGTTTGACCTTTCCTCACACAGCTCTCCAGGTGAATGTAAGGACCATGCATAGTGGTCAAGGTGGTATTGCAGCTTGGCAGAGCATCATCAGCTCCAGGATGCCTACCTGGCCAGCCTCACCACTGGGACAGTCACACACAGCCCAGCTGCAAGCCTGGAGCATATGAGGAGTTCTTGCAGTCATGCAGTGAGCTGGGAGCTGACTAGCAAAAGCAGTGCCCCAGGGTTGGCAATGACTTTCACACCTATGCTCACTTCTGTGAAGCAGTACAGTGCTTGCTTCGACCACTGTCATTGGATTCAATGCCCTGATCTTTTTTATTTATTTCTTAATTATAAAGGGAGCAACTACTAAATAAAAGTTCAGATGTTACATTGTCAGTGAAAGCCTTTCCTCACTCTCTGCCCTGCATTGTTTTCTTCACCACTGATTCTTGTCCCCACACCAGCCAGGTAAGGATGTGGGAAAGGGTGCAGCTCACCAGTGCTGAGGGACAAGGAGAGGAGATGGAGGAGCTGGTACGTTTCCATGCATAAGGCTGCTGTCTGGTAATACAAGAACTTGAAGACTAGGAAAGTTTGGGGTTCTAGTATTAGATCAAAACTTCTCCAGTCCCCTGAAACCAATCTGACAGCAATAAATACTCCATTTTACATTTCTTCAAAGAACATTGAAAGGTTCAGCTTTTATCAGCTGACTTTATGTCACTGTTTTAACTTAACACCACATCAGGTACTGCCTGTTCTCCCACAGCTCTTGTGAAAAAGTTTGCCAGAAACCGCTGCCAGAAACCGCTGCTATGGGCTTGGGTTAATTTGGCAGAAACATGATTGTTTGATCTCATTTGTCCTCTCTGGGCAGGTAATACTCAGGTCTGGTACTAATTATCATAAAACCATAGTCTTGAGAGAAGACACATGCAATGATTGGATAGTAAGGGCACAAGATAATTAAAAGAGAGAATGAGGGAATAAAAGAAGGGAGGGGGGAGGAATGATATATGTCTTCAGGGAATAAGTAATGCAGAAGAACCACAAACTCCTGATAAAATTCTTCGGAGATAAGTAGCCAAAAAAGGAATGGTGAGTAGAAAGGATAAGGCCTGATGTTTGGATAAACCCTTAATCTAAAGCACTTCCTACTCATGGATGACTTAAAAAGAGGCATGAGGTGGGAAAACACTTATCTGATTTTAGAGCTGAGGAGGTGAAGATTGGCATATGTGAGTTTGTCCAGCATCTTGCAAGAAACCTTGGAGAACTCTGAGCAGCTCTCTTGAGCCCTAGCATCAGATAGTGCCCCCTCTCCAGCTGGGAGATGAGGAGCCATGTTAACCAGTGTCTGCTTACTGCAGGAAGGAGTCCAGTTTGCTGAGGTGGCCAGAGGTGGCCCAGATAAGGGTGAAGACTTAGAGGAACCAAAGAATCTGTGTTTCCATCTCCCTCGTGAACACAGCTTCTGGCAAGTCTTTCCAGCTTTCAATTTCTGCTAGCAAAGAAAAACTCTGTCAGAGAGAAAACAGCCCCACGGGTAAAAGAACCGTGCATTTTCCAAGACGTGATAACCTCACCCAAATGTGATCTGGCAGTGGGCTTTTGTCTTTCTTCATTTGCGTCTGCTCCTGAGGACCTCCTATGGCAGAATCAGAAACAGGAGTGAAAACAAGCTCTTCAATCTCAGATTTAAGTACACTGTTCCTTAAAGGACTTGGCCCCACAGCAACACTAGGCTTAAATGCACATAAAACTATTTTTCACTTTAGTGCTTCTCTATCTCAGTGCCTGTGAATTTTGTAGGCAGGGCTCAGAAGCTGAGATCCCAGCATGACATGGGTCAAGGGGAGAAAGGAACAGCTGAGCACACCAATAAATTAAAAATAGACATGGTAGCCATGCTGAAGGGGCAAGGCTCTGTAAGCACACAGTCTGGCTCAGCATTCCCCTCAGATCAGAAAACTGGGAGCAGGATGGAGGGACCCACTGTTTCTATATGGCTTCACTCACATCCTGTTGGGGACAGATCTCATTTCTTTAGTAACGCAGATCTGGCTAACGAGGAACCAGAAGAGTAAATACTGATGTGGGCAGAGATCATAAAGTCCTGCTCTCTTTTTTTTTCTCAAAGTATTATGCAACAGCAATACTAAGTGGGTCTCTTGTCTCTTTTAGATGTCTTCAGGGAAATTTGAGAGTTTCCTGATTATTTTTTTTTAATTGAGTGAAGTTAAAAAAAAGGGAAGATGGAATTATTAGTCTGGAACTCAGTATGCTTGAAACAGAGCATTTCTGGGCTGGGATGTTCTTGAGAGAGTACCTCTGGATAACTAGAAGTTATTCATTGAATTCATCTGGAATTTGGCTTTCCTCCTTTAATCTTATCCTTTTTGGGAGATTTTCACAGAACTGCATCAGCAATTCTTATAGGAGAGCTAAAGGAATTTCTTTCTGGTTCTTTCACGTAACTGGCAAGACATTTAGCCATTTCATTGCTATTGATTTCCTTGGGAATCAGGCACCTAAGTGTTTTTGGGATTTGAGCCAAATCTCTGTGAAGACATATCCTTTCTACACTTATAAAATTTCTGGTCAGTCTATCCACATCTAAGTACCATAATCTGCCTTGAATCTTAGTGTTGTCAGCAATACACCCATATTCCTTTGACAAGTTTGCAAGAACAAAATCTACCCTCACTGTTAAAGCTGTAGGCTGTAGATCCTGGTCTTCCTCTGCTCCCATCCAGGTCATGGGGTGGAGAGTTGCTTTGTGTACTGGTAGATCAGGAGGATGAAATGGGGATATGTGGGGATGTTCATTAGAGGATGAAATTTGTAAGTTAGGTCAAACAGAAGGCTAAAAACCATAATCCCCAAAGTAAACAAAATGCAGCTGGATGCAATTACTAGAGTGAGTTCTGTCCATTCTCTGTCTGCCTTGGATTCTTACACCACTATTAGTCACTAATGGAACATCTTGACAAGAGAAAAAAACAGTCACTTCAGCCCTACCTTGGCTGGCTTTAAAGCATGTGCTTTTTTGCACTGTTTCTACCAAACGTATTTTGAAAGATGGTTCGGCTTTGACAGCCCTTTTTGAAAGGCTCAGCTGACCTTTCCTGAGAGCTAAGACAGAAGTGAGCTGCCTGCATCATTTCCCCCTTACTCCTTGACAGCTCCACATAAATAATAATACTTACAACTGGCAGATGACATTTACATCACCCGAATAAAATGACCTCAAAGGTGAGAGGCCCTCTGACATGTGAAGTTTGTAAAATGATAGTGAACTTGTGTGTTCTGCAAAATAAAATGTAAAAATAGGTGGGAACTAGTGAAGGTGGAATAGCTCAAGTGAAGTTTGACAGTTTCACTATGTATCTGTGCTGCATCACAACCCAAATTGCTCTTTTCTGTCTTGAATGTATGGATTAGTTTCCTCACTAGCATTTCTATTACAGCCAGCAATGAGGAAAACAGGGGTGTGCAGAAACAGGCTCTGAACTTGCTCCATCTCCTGGCTGCTGGGTTTTATTGTCTGCCTGTGAAATCCAGCTCCAGTCCTTTGCTTTCCCTGCTCATTCGTTTCCTACCCTGTGAAAGTCTTCTTTCAAACACTCATGTCATATGCTGGGTACTCTCATCAAACCAGACCCCTCCCACACTGCCAAATTTAAAGCAGTGCTGAGACAGTATTTGAAGACACAAGCAGGTATCAGAGTACATGATGGCCTGTGTTTCTAGATGATGCCAGCTGCTGCACTTGCAATCATTGCCTACATGAAGAAAGATTCCGGTCTCTTTCTGCACCTGGAATTTTCTTAGTGCTTATATTTCAGCATTCTTGGGGCCATCATCTCTGTCAACCCTTTAATAGGTATAATAATGATTTATGTTCTTAAGGATTACGATTGTTATTGCAAGACAGAAAGGTGATAGGCAGGAAAGGGGCCTGACAAGATTGTTTAATAACATACTGAGGATGATGTAGTTTATAGCCTACCTCCTTTGATTTTTATCTTTTGTCTTTTTCCACATCTCTGCTCCTTGACCATCTAAATGGAAAACCTGTTTAGATTCCACAAATTGTATTTGTGATTTTCACATGTAACTTTATTTTACTGAATCAATATGTGCAAATAAAATCCATAAGAAACCAACTGTTATTAAAAGTCATGTGCAGCCTTCTGCCATGCAGCAGGCAGTCCATGGCCCACTCAGTCCACACTGCCTATCCAAGCCATTGCATCAGCCACAGGAAAAAGACACACAGTCAAAAAAAGGACAGTAGATTAATGAGTTAATCTCTTGCTGGGCACAGGGTCTTTAAACACATGACCACAATCTCCAATATCATGGTGTTTCCTGAGAATAACTTTGGGGCATTAATGCAATAATCACTTAGGCTGACTGAATATTTAGTTTGGGACTGGCTTTTTTGATAATGGTTGCTAATACTCCTGTTCACGGTCCTAATTTGTTGCTTCAGTGATTTAAAGGAACAATTAGATCTTCAAATCTGGTTTCCGGTAAAACAACAACCCAGCACACTTCATCCAGCTCTTCCTGTACTGAGTGCAATAATTCATTTCTGATGCAAAAGTAATGTGTTTAGATCAGGCTTCTGGGAAGAAACTAAAGACCACAGCGATGGAGAATCTGTCATACCATTCAGTTTGTTCTGGGTTGCTGGGTTTATATAAGTATACACACATGCACAAACACCAAGGAAGATTATATTTGATTTCTCACATCAATTATTTTTGCTTAATTTTCCAGCCACAGTTATTGTAACTCCATGTCAAGACAACTAGAGATATTTCAAACTTGTGCGTCCCTTCCAAGTCAGAATATTCTGTGAAATTTCTGTAAAACCCTATATATTTCCTCATCAAGTGTCACCATGCAGCCATGACATCTTTTTTGTCATGACTGAACTGTTCAGGTCATTTTGTTTGTTTGCTTGTTTGTTCCACAGCATAGTGCTTCTCAGTCTGTCAGATGAGCTTGTATCTCTTCTTGATGAGAAGTGATAGGACAAGGAGGAATGGCTTCAAACTGAAAGAGAATGGTGTTAGTACAGATACTAGGAAGAAATTCTTTACTGTGAGTGTGGTGAGGCACTGAAACAGGTTGCCCAGAGAAGCTGTGGATGCCTCAACCCTGGAGGTTCAAGACCAGGCTAGATGGGGCTTTGAGCAACCTGGTCTAGTGAAGGTGTCTGAGCCCATGGCCAAGAGGGTTGGAACTAGATAATCTTTAAGGTCCCTTCCAACCCAAATCATTCCATCATTCTATGTTGCACTTACTGTCAGAAGGCCATTGATCTTTTGTAGCTTCTTTTTTCTATGACTCCTGGAGGAAAGCCATCAAGACTCAGGGCTGTATTGCATATCCAGATTTTTTAAAACCCTACTTAAACCTTTTTAAGAAAAATACATTATTTTCTGGAACATTCTGAGCATATGTTGATGGCAAAAGAATGGTGCTTTTTTACAGAGGAGTGGTTGTAGTTTAAAAAATGTCTTTTTAATCAATTAAGATAAATTGAATTCACTCATAGTAATATATTCCAAAGCAAGTTCACTGAATCCAAGTCCATGACATCAGAAAAATGTATTTGTGGGCAAGTACTGCTTATTACTGCAGCTTGTGACAAGGATTAACTTTACAAGAAAGGTGCAGCCTGAGGAAACTTAGGGAGAAAAGCCTCTCCGTTTTTACTATCTTTAACATGAAAATCAATGCACTGAACTTAAATTTAATGCAGATAATGCAGTACCTAAATTCAGCACTGTAGATGAGACCATATAATCCTTTGGTTGCACCACCATTAGAAGATGATAAAAATTGTAAAACATTGCATTTTAATTAGTTGCGAGCCTTGCACTCCTGGGAAGTCATGGCTCAAATTTGCCATCAAATTCCCATTTTCCTTAGAAATTATTCTGGTTTTACATTTCCTAAAAGAAGAATGTGGAACTAAGATTTAACTGTAACTTTCCTTGTCTTCTTTCCTGTTGACACAGTTATTTACTCACCATGTGTGAATAACTGGTAGCAACCAAACTGCTCTGTGAATTTGATTTTTATTTGCTGCAGTACAGGTGGGTTTCCTCTACTGTGCTTCTAGGCTAAATTCACATATATGCTGGCATTTTTAGAGCTGGACTCAGAAGCCATTCCCTCTCACACCTCTTCTTGCTGTGCTTGCTCTCAAGAGTGACATGATTGCTTCTGATGGTTGACTACCTGGCTCCGACTCTGGCTTAAAAATACCATTAGATTTATTTATTTTTTTTTTTCCCCTGGGAGACACTGACATGAACAGGAATCGAGAACTCCAGAAGCTATGAAATAATTTCTTTTCTACCCAAACAGGCTGTATGTGGGATATTTTTCCAACAGTAAATAGAATCCTGTCAGATCGATTGCCTGGGTGCACAGTTTGCATTTAATTTCCCATCTTCACCATCACACAGGCTTATTGCAATGCTCATATGGAATAAAAGGAGAACTGGAGATCCTTCTACACTGAGGCATCTCCTCCTACTCAAAGGGGACTTAAAGCATTTATAATCTCTGTGTGGAGGCAAGACACTTAACCATAAGACTTTCTCGGATGATAAAGAGGAAGCAGATCCAGAATGGAAGATGAAGAAGCCAAAATCCTGCATGATCCATCTGTTCTGGTTAGTGAGATGCCTTCTTGGTTAGATAAGTAAATGTTTTAATAGATAGACACCCTAAGGATAGTCTGGTTCATGCCAGAAGTTGGTTTGTCTTCTACATACTTCAGCATAATGCACTGGTAAGAGAAAGTGCTCCTTGGCAAGCAAGTAGACAGCTTTTGAAATAGAGGCTGAATCTCTGCTCAAAAGAAAAGTCTCATTCTGCTGATTTTATAATTGAAAAAATTGGGCTAATATTCTCATTTAGCAAGATAAATTTTATATTTTAAGGGCTCATCAGGGAGCCTATCTACTAGCTTGGAAAGCTATGTTCCATCCAATTTGACTTTTCACACTGTCATTGAGGGTGAAGTCTATTTTTTAGAATAGTTCTGCAAGAAAAAATATTTCTTTATTGAAAATGAATCTCACAGGACCACAGGAACAGCTGGAGTTCATTGATTTTTAACTTATGACAAACACCCCACATTATGTTTTGCACCATGAAGTCAGCTTTCCTTACTTCCTGAGGAGAGAAAACATTATATTTGCCTTCCTGATTGGGCTGCAGTAGTTTATTCATTTCCCAGGAAGGCTAATTCAGTGCTCCTCTTTTTTCTTTTCATACAGTCAAACCACTCGGGCAGAAGTTTGGGAACATCCAACGTTGTTTTAAAGTTATTTGCATTCCATATTTCACTATGCTGTCTCGTTGAACTGCTCAGATATCTAAGTGTCCAAATGACAGCACCATGAAAGCATGTCTTCATTATGTCAACCCGTAGGTATAAAAATGTTCTCATATACATATGTACATTTCCAGCACTTATGGCTTTACAGTTGTAAAGCTGATGTGCTAACCTGAATCAGAAGGTTGTTTTGGCCTTTGCTTCTTTTCTGTAAAAACCCAGCACCTTGTCATACGGATGTGCTCTGTAGCACAGTATTAGCGATGTACAGCTCTGCTGGTGAAGCAAGAACTGCTGCCTTGAAACAAACCTGAAATGGGTGGCTGGGATCTTCATTTTACAGTAAGATTCTTAGATGTCATTAGAGCCATGAGGAAGATAATTTTTTTAAAAAGAATTGTACCCAGTGAGCCTGCAGGCACTTTGACTAGCTGTGCTGCCACGGCAGGCCTCTGTCAAACCCACTCTGTCTGGTTTCAGTGATTTTTCAAAGCCAGAGCAAGTACTGTCAGGTGTAGAGCTGGGCAATCTGTTAAACTTTTTGCTGAATTTTTTTAAATGGAAAGCTTAATCAAACCCAGTTTGCTTAAGAGCCCTTTTGAAAAGGATTGATTTGGCATGGGCCAGATGTGGGTTCTTTTGAACCAATACAATGCAAAACTTCAGTATGTCCTGTGTAGATACAGGACAAGGCTCGCATGAGTTTTCCTTGGATCTTAGGAATTAGTTTTACCCTATCCTTTCTCCTCTTTCCTTCCTGCCTCTCACAGCAAGGGGTTTGTAGAGCAATCTCAGTCTTAATTCGACTGAACAAACCAAATGTTTTAAGCGAATGCTGCCTTGTAAATAACCCAATTCTTCCCCCTTGTGGCATTTCTAGCAAAAATCACAATTTGTGATGTTTATGGTAAATATTTTGCAAAGCTGACAGGCACAAAACCTTGTGTTACATTTGTAGCTACAGGTAGGGAGAGGGAGGAGAGCAGAGATCTGAAGCAGCATTTGATGACTTGTGTCACTTTTGATATGAATTCAGCGCACAGCAGTGCTGCACCTCCAGGTACAGTGGTGGCTGGCTGACATTGGCTGTACTGCAGAACATGGCCTGACAGGACAGTGTCTGGCTCTGCTGAGAGGCTATTCTGTTTTCACAGGACTCGTGTTCTGCCAGTGACACCATTTAACTCCGTGTTACCCCGGTGATCGCTGGAGTCAGCCAAGGTAGCATGTCCCTGCAGAGGAGAGTCCCTCTTCAGCAGTATCTGATACGTGATTTGTTCTTATCTCCTTCTCTTGTCATTCATTTAAACAGAACTCACCGAGGACTTCTGGCGTTCGATAAGTTGTGAACGCAGTAAAGATACAGCTCCTCACAGGAGATCATTCATTCCTCTGACTTGAAGCAACAATGCCAGAGGATGAATTTTTCATATGCCTCTGCAGAGCACAGAGGAAGTTTCAGAGAAACTGCAAGTGAATTTCAGGATGTAATACCATGTCATTAATTTTATGAGGTTAACAAAATATAACTTAGGGAATGGTTTTGCTTGCCACTGCTTTTCCTGTAGTGACTTGGAGCAATAAATGTGTAAAGCTAGTAACTCTGCTTCCTCACATTTACCCTCGCTGCTTAATGCTGGACCCCTGCACCAATATACATTTGAGCTTTTTTAGGTTCATAATGAAAAAGAAACCAGACTTCCTGGAGAGAGGGGAGGGAATAGTCTTGTCACAGAAATTCGTGTTTGAAGTCCTGATTCTTACTTCATTCCCAGCACGTCTTTGAGCTTTGTGAGCAGCTTGCAGCCTCTCTTTGAGTCTTCATTGTATCAGTGTGTAGTGGTCAGAGTAACTACCAGGTGTTTCTCAGGCATAGAGATGATTTAACAGCTGAGAAGTACTCCTCCCATTAAAGTCTTTGCAACACCTTTAACTAAGACAGAGCTGGACTTCGCTGAATAGCATCTGCGCATTTTTCTTACACTTCATACTGCAGGCAAGGTAAGGGGCTCACGTTTCTACTACAGTTTTTCCTCCTTGGAAAATCAGAGCCTAAGTCTGCTTTTGAAATGAAAAATAAAAACTCACACTTTTGAGTCTGTTCCAACAGCCTGGTGTGGAGGGTCCTTGCAAATTCACTGTGCTGCAGCAAGCCAGCATGTTTGTTTTTCATTCTGAGTCTTGAAATAGTAACAACCTCCTATTTCCCTGGTAACTGCATGGAAAAGAATAGAGTATTCCCTGGCATAGACTGGCAGAGCTATAACTGAATACCACGATGAGCAATTTCAAAATATCATCTGTCTTTGCCACTGCAGGATATTTTTTCCTCAGTTCTCCAGAAAAACCTTGCTATAGTCAACTCTTTTTACACTATCCCACTTAGTCCCACACAGTTTCCCATGTGTTTGATTACCACACTGATCAGATCCATTGGTCTGCTGTTTCGTAGCACCGCAGGTACAGTGCCCAAAACCCTGAAATGTGTTTTGTAGCTGCTGTGTGGTGATGGAAGTCTCAGGCCATTAACTGAATACAGCTGAGGGCACAGAGGGACTGGGAACTGGCCCCAACACGGCAGCTTGGAAAATCTCAGTTTAAAATGACAGGTACATGTGTTCTGCACAAAATGTTAGAAAATTGGCTTTTTGGTCACCTTCTCTGGACAGATAGCCTAGGCATCATGAAGAGCCAGATCACTAAGGAAAAAGTCTGGGCTGAGGCAGTTCAGTTCAGGGTGGTGGAACCAGCTGCCCAAACCACGGTCATTTTGCAGATCCCTCATAAAAGTCAACTTCATCAGGGTTATACAGCACCAGTTTCCCCGTGTTATTGATCAAGGCTGGTCACCTCTTCTATACATTACCTTGGGAAAGCCGTTCATGGCCAGCAGACAGCTGATTCCTTCCCACAGCTGGACTGGGAAACAGTATTCTGCAAGACAGCTGAAAACACATTTCATGGAGCATATGTTGCAATATCATATCTCCAGTAAGATGGATACATATCTGCTTCTATCTGATGACTGTGTCCAGGCCATTTCATGATTATGGTGATGTAAGTTCTGCTGTCTGCCTGTGATGGTGTGAGTGGAGGCAGGCCAGCTGTGGGGACGATACTGGATTACTGGATTACAAACAAAGAGCTGGCAGGTCCTATTTTGGCAGCTACAGCTGTACATAGGCTTTGTAAGATAGTCACAGTTCATAGTTTGGGACACCATTGACTGAAGTTTAGGTTATATCATCATACATTCCTTGCCCACAGTGATATTCTTCAAAATGCTTGGTTTTATCCTTCTGTAACAGAATGTACTGGACACTGATTTATAAACTCTGAGCCCAGGACAGACTGGGAACCACCTCATTTGACCATCAGACAAAACAGAGCATTGCATTTCACCCGGTTATTCCTACACTATTTGAGAATTTGATTGGAAGATGTTTGAGTCAAATGCACACGACGAGATAAAAATTCCACTGGTTCTCTTGGTATTTATTCCCATGGTTAGTTCCCCACTCCACCCCTGTGCTCAAAAAACAGGTGTCTACTTTCTCATTTAAAAACATGAAGGATTTATCACATGACATTAACTGGTTCACATTAGTTCACATCATGACTTTTTCTCTGCTGGCACAAAATGACTCTGTAGAAGCTGATACCTCGTTCAGGTATAGGCATGAGGATGACAAAACTGAGCCAAGGCGTAGGCGATGCACAAGTCTCAGTGCAGCTTCTGTGAGACTCCTCTGGCTCAAGCAAGTGCTGCTGGCACGGGCTACCTGCCTCGCCTGCTCACCAGCACTGGTCCCTGTCAGGGTAACTGCTCTGGCATCTCCGCTGTGGGAAGGGTGGCCATCCCTCACAGAGAGGTGAAGGCGGTAGTAAAAGAGAAGATGAAGTGTTTTCCTATCAAGAAGCTGCAATCCCCAAAGTCTCCACTCTGAGGCAAGCCTTGGGTGCAAGGCTTCATGCTATTTACTTCAAGGCAAGCCTGTCCTGGGAATACCAGACCAAACTAAAACGCATATTGATTGCTGTGTTGCCTTCTCTGGAGCTGTATCATTAATGTCAACAAAGTGCCAGCTATGTTGTCTTATGTTCCTCTATTCTGCTTCAAAAATTGGGTTACCTCATTTGTCTGACCCTGCAGTGAATTTGAATTGGCTTATTATTAAAGTATTGCTCAGTTACTTCAGGACTGAATATAACTACTACTAATGATTAACAACACTTTAATCTGGAAGAAATTCATCCATTATTTGTCTGAAAGCAAACCCCATGATTGTCCCCAACCCCAGCCCCAGGTTGTCTCAGACAGCAGCAGGGGCACCAGAGCTTGCAGCCTCTGTTTCTAGCCTCTGTGAGCTGTGGGCAGCCATGCTGCAAGCTCACACCCAGTCCGCTGTGGCTGCAGTGGCTCTTTCTGGGAAAGAAATGGCAATTCCATCTCTGTGCTGGGGCAAACATCAGCTCAGTCACATGGTACATGTTCCTGTAAATCACACTGTTGCTATGACTTTCAAGTGCCTGGGACTAAGTGAAGCCCCTCATTGCATTTTCCTCTAGAAAATCAGTGCAACACCTGAACCTGAGGTTAAAGGATGTGCTTGGACAATAATTCTGTGCCTGCTCTCAGGATCCACCCTTAACTCAAGCAGAGATCTCAGGCTAGGGTGGTCCTGCTGCTAAAACTATCATCTTGTTTTATGCTGAAACAAGACTATGAAGACTAGGTACCTCAAGATTATCAGAATATACCAATATTTCAAAGAGGATGGTAAAGTCAAACTGGACCAGTATCATTTGTAGGCACGCAGATCAATCTATCTATCATCCATTCATCTATTTATCTATCTATTTATCTATCTATCTATCTATCATCTACCTATCTATCTATCTATGTATCTATCTATCTATATATCTATATATCTATCTATCTATTCAGATTATCCATCATCTCTCTATCTATCTAGGTTTCTTCTTCAGCTGGGTCACTATGAAGGGTCACCACATGCTAGAGAAATTAATCTTGGTTTGCTCACCCAAGCCTCAGCAAATGGATTATAACCTCTATCATACGGACAGGATGACACCTGGGCATTTATATACGACATAGTATTTACCTATCAGCACAAGTCCTGCAGCTGAAAGCACAAAAAGCATGGCCACAGCAAAGGATCCTTCTACTTCATTACAAAAGTGTTGATTAGACAATGTCATCTTTGCAAATATATTTGACTGTTTCTGATCTTGGTGAAACCGTGTAAGCAATGTGTGTGTAACACTTCACCTATCGTCTCCCTCTTTTAGATTTTTTTTCCTCCTGACACTTCTCTTCTGCCTTCACTGTATAAACCTGCCATTGTTATTAATGCCTTGCTCCTTGTTTCTTCCTGTCTTGACTTTATACGGCAAGAAAAGAGGAGCAGCCCCTTTGGAAAGAAATAAATATTATTACTACAAGGGGATTAAAACTACACTCTTCCTGGGTTGTAAGCTCCCACATTGCCATTGTTTCTAGGAAAGCCAGAAAAGGCAGCTGAAGTCCTTAAACTACCCATATTACATGAGCTATAATATCTGTGAAAGTGTGCCAGGGAGTCCTGAGCATCTTGCGCAGATGAGCCCATTATAACAATAAATTTCTTCTCTGAGCTCATTCTCCTTGCAGGTGATAGGTATGCATGCAGTCCTATGTTGCAGAGCAGGCCTTATGTGTATAAGTCTGGTGGCAGAGGACAGCTGTATTTACCACAAATGGTGCTAATATCTGGCACATCTGACTGCCTGTGCAGGATGTTTCCCTGATGTGAACTGCTGTGAGCTATTTGAGCCTCCATGTATCAGACTGACTGCATCTGGAAAGGGATCTCAGACTACAGGACAATGCAGGCAAAATGTCAAAAAGACCTTAATATTCTGAGGAACAGTGAATGCAGGAAGTTTTATATTTATTCTACTGAAAAAGCTGTTATAGATCAGATGTATGCCTTGACTATGTTGTGTCATTTTAACAGACATATTACATTATTGTTGAAAGTTTATTTTTAAAAGGACAGGAAAACTGCCAAGAAGGGCTAATGTTTCTCTATCTTACTGAATCAGGAGATAATGCTTGGTGCAGAAATTATCAGAATTATTAGTTTATGCTAGAGCAGCCTGGGTTACAGCTCCTTGGGCCTTTATACTGCGATAATGCTTGCTGAAGTGACCCCTTCTTCCTCTTCACCGTGGCATCTTGTTCTTACACGATATTCCCCCCCTTTACTGTGCCTTGCACAACTGTTTGTATAGTCATGCAATGAACTAGATCAAAGAACTTATCTGTCTTGGCTGTGCCATTTGTCATCCAAATCAAAACATGGATTCAGATCTAAACACACAAACCCGTGTGATGATGCAGTGGAAGAGGCTTGGGTTAGGAATGAGCTTCTAGAGGAAGGCAGGGTATACCGAAACGGGAGCAGCACTGCTATCAAATGTGGGGAAATGCTATTAATGCAAAGTCTCTGGTCCTTCTGCCACAGTTAGTGGTCACTTCAGGCCAGCACAAAGAACACAAGTCTGCAGTCCAATCCAATGCATACTGAGAGGTGTTAATGGGCCCCATTCCTTGCCCTTGCTTCTCTTGCTGTATCACAATTAGCTCTAAAGTTATACTGCTGTAAACAAGTATGTATTCAAACCCATATATGTTCAGAGAGTGATGTGTTCACTTGCTGAAGCACTAAGACCAGCAGGAGCCAACTGGCCAGGTGGAATCTTAGGAAAGCATCTTTATGCTTTGAAATGCAAGGAAAGATAGACAAACCTTCTTTAGTGAAGGAGCTGGGAGAAAAACTAGTGCCATAATTAAATCAGTTATCAAGAAGAGAAGGGGTAGAAGTGGAACAAAACCACATAAACGAAATTTCTACTCCAGGTGATCTAGCTCACTCCAAGGCTTCCCCTTCTTTACAGGTTGCCTGGTCCATCCTTGTTGTTGACTTACTCTCATAGGAACAAACACTGCAAGCCAGAAGTCTTGGAGGTTGTGGGCATCTGTCCCCCTACCAGGCTGCATTCCAGCACCTGCAGGAGTTTCCAGTGAGGATGTCAGCCTGACGGAAACCTCTCCCAGTGAAAAACCTTACCTGTAAAACGGGAAAGAATTTGCTTTGCCACCAGGACTTTCCTGAATCTACAGCATCTGTCAGATATAGGCAAACTCAAACATGCACTTACCCCTACCTACTCTATGACTATTTCCAAGGAATTTTGTCAGTTTCAATTTCCTAACACAAGTCAAATGATTGTGTGAGAATATCCATTTTTAATCTTTTAAGTTTAATTTACTCCTTCTTTAGAACTCTCAAAAATGTGCTTCAAATTCTTGTGATCCTGAAGAATCCAGATAAGAAAACACTGTATATATGATCATTACATTTTTTACTATGATTTTTATCCTGAAAATTAGTTTTATGGAATTGTGCTGTCTGCATATCAGTTCTGAACCCTTTGCTTTATGTCAGCCAAGTCTGACAAAGATCTCTGGGTCTCACAGGTATTCAGATTCCTGAAAGTTTCAGGTAGATCAGACTCAAATGAATTCCCCTTCCAGGTAAAGTTAAGCAACAACTATTACTCTCTCTTTCCAGCAGTGGTCACCCACTGCACTGGGAGCCAGCCAGTACATATGCGGGGGTGCGCTGCCTCTGCCTTGGGGTGCCCTGTGGGGAACATTGGGTTGTTGCAAAGGAGTTAGATGACTCATTGGGCATGCACAAATCCACAGGAAATTACCCCTTCTTGGTTTTCTTGCTCACAGAAAAAACTGTCCAGTCAGTCCCAACACTGAGTCTCCTGGGCTTGGAGTGCAGGGGGTAATGAATGCTGGTCTTGCTGTAGTCAGTCATCTTCTCTCTCCCTATAGCCCTAAATATACAATATGATTTAGTAAATTGATGTAATATACAATATGATTTACAAAATTAATGTAATTTCAGTGCTGTCTGAACAGATATTGATTCTACTTCAAAAGCAATATGGCAGAGAAGAGGCACAGTAGTATATCAGGGACCCAAAAAGTCACAGGTTCTTATATGTTGTCAAAGCACAGTAATAAGAGGAATGAGCTCACATGGCAGCTAACACAGAGAAATATATCTAGTGTTTTCTACTTCTTATTTGTCATTGTTTGACAAAAAAGATGTCTGAAAAAAGGTGTCTTGAAGTAATTTTTTCTATCTTGAGTATGGAAGAGCTTATTTGCATTAGCATCTTGTGTTGACAAAGGCTCTACAAGTTACAACAGGAACGATTTTAATTACAGAATGGAAAAAGTCTTTATCTCTTCTGAGGAACCTTTGTGAAAAGCAGTGGCTCAGTTCCTGGTTCTGACTGGGTCACGGCAGTAGCTGGAGCCAGGCACCA